>JAPUBQ010000032.1:0-648846 GCA_035578125.1 Mellilla xanthometata
TACATTAACGTAGTTAGCTCGGTAAGATACCTACCTAGATAGAATTTCGTTAGATTCAACGACAATTTAATTATATTTGTAAAGAGGTTTTATTTGAACATTTTAATTTAATTGTACCTACCTATTGCTATGTTGTGTATGTATTTAAATTTAAATATTGATTTAAAAAAATAATATATCTCTGTCGTCAGTATATCTATCGTTAATAATTAATTATATATAATATACAGTTTACCCCTATACTGTGGATCTAGCAAGTGCAACGGTCGAATAGAGATTAGCTGAAAATTCGCGTCGTCGTTAATGATCTAGAGTTAAATATTTTTAGCTCCAAATTTTGCTGTATGTAGTTAATACTATTATGAAAATGAAAAATGTGCATGACCGGCCGGCTGGAGGCGCGGCGCGTCAGGCAAAGAGGGAATGTGACAGACTGAGAACGCGTGAGCGAGATGGCGATACAAAGACGCTCGTGAGTTTTAGTATAAATATATACGTGGGTCGTAAGGGGATTTTTTAAACATTCGCGTGTCGTCGTTCGTTCGTGTCGCCCGCATCCGTTCGCTTACTTTATTTACGTTATCAAATCAAAATGGCCCGTACCAAGCAGACCGCTCGTAAATCCACCGGTGGTAAGGCGCCCCGTAAACAGCTCGCCACCAAGGCAGCGCGCAAGAGCGCACCCGCCACCGGAGGAGTGAAGAAGCCCCATCGTTACAGGCCCGGAACTGTTGCTCTGCGTGAGATCCGTCGTTACCAGAAGAGCACGGAACTGCTGATCCGCAAGTTGCCGTTCCAGCGTCTGGTGCGTGAAATTGCTCAAGACTTCAAGACCGATCTCCGCTTCCAGAGCTCCGCCGTGATGGCCCTGCAGGAGGCCAGCGAGGCTTACCTCGTCGGCCTGTTCGAAGACACCAACCTGTGCGCCATCCACGCCAAGCGCGTCACCATCATGCCCAAGGATATTCAGCTGGCGCGCAGAATCCGCGGCGAGCGCGCCTAGATCTCTTCTCGAGATCTGGCCGCGTTGCTTCTCTGCAAGCTATGCTGCGCTATATTACAAACAAAACGGCCCTTTTCAGGGCCACACAAGTTTCATGCACTCATGCGAGAAATAGTTTCATATACTTACTGAATCTTTCACAGTCGAAGTCGCAACAATTTAAATGGTTACTGTACGATACACATAATAATAATATTATTATTATTATTACTTTACAATTTGTTAGTAACGTAGTTACGCACCTATTCATTCATAGAGGTTAATTAAATACTACTTGATTCACATACGCATGTACTATTGAACTCACAGCTCGCTGAATATAGTTAGTTGGCATACCTACCTAATATACTTAATAAATATATTTAGATATTTTTCATGGAATATCATCATAATATATAGCAACGAGCACATTCTCGTGATTTTCTATATGAGCATTGATATATTATATGTGTATAGTAAGTACTTAGTAGGTACATTTTTTTTTTTTTTTTTTTTTTTTTTTTTTTTTTTTTTTTTTTTTGTCAATTTGATATAACACAAATTATATATATTGAAGATTTTATTTTAATTTACATAAAATAATATTAATAATATTGCGTCGTTTCGTGAGCCAACCGGGCCCCCCCCTCGAGGGGTATGCGGGGAATAATGCTTATACCTTTCTCGCTCTAACTATGAACAGTACGTCTCTCACATGACGATTTCATATAAATATAAGCGTAAGTCGCTCGATGCGGTGTCACAGTCGTTCGCCGCATCGTGTGTGTGTGCTTGTGTGGCAGTACGTCGCCGTCGTTTATTAAAATTCAAGAAAACTCTATACTTTCAAGATGACCGGTCGCGGTAAAGGAGGAAAAGGTCTGGGGAAAGGTGGCGCCAAGCGTCACAGGAAAGTGCTCCGCGATAACATCCAGGGTATCACGAAGCCCGCCATCCGTCGTCTGGCGCGCAGAGGCGGCGTGAAGCGTATCTCCGGTCTTATCTACGAGGAGACTCGCGGTGTGCTCAAGGTGTTCCTCGAGAACGTGATCCGCGACGCCGTCACCTACACCGAGCACGCCAAGAGGAAAACCGTCACCGCCATGGACGTGGTGTACGCCCTGAAACGTCAGGGACGCACCCTGTACGGTTTCGGAGGCTAAGCCGTCGTCGGTCCGTCCTGTGTATGCGCGCGCTACACGTGCATATACATAAACAAAAAGGCCCTTTTCAGGGCCGCATGTTGTTCTATTACTATTAATTTTGGTTTCACATCGATGAATTAATATAACACACATCACATATAAGTATATTACAAATACACATGAATCAACAATCGGCAGCAAGCATTCATAATAATTTAATATAAGTAATTATATAAAATCAGTTAACTAATATTCATTCAAATAAATGCTCGTATCAGTAAATTATATATAGAGGTACCTATGTAATAAAACTGTAAGGTTAATAGGTTGTTATAAAATAAACTGACTAGGTACCTATGTATTATATCATAATAATATTATATTACCTATGTAGGTGCGCTACATATCTTTGTAAGTGTAACTTGCTCTCTATTCCATCCATCTCTCTACTCCATCGTGCAATATTTTATTTTACATATAATGTTACATACATAGTTAACAGCTAACAAATTTGTAGCCAGTAGATGAAAACAAAAAAAAAATGTAATTTCTACGAAGTTAGTTAAGAAGTACCTATCTAAGTAGATATATCTACTATTCAATTGTGCACACGATTAGTACTTAGAGTTAGGTACATACATTATTATTATTACTTATTTATGGTTTTTTTTTGTTTGTTTGATAATTACTCATTTTGGTTCAGTAAGCATGTACATTATATATCTGCTAGACTGCGTAGTTACGAGCCATTATAAATTATTATAATATATTGTAGTATGCGAATGAAACTGCGTCTCACTCGCAGAGCTGTGTGTTCAAACCAACTCGGTTAGTTAGTGGCAAGTAACACTATCGTATATTGAATTATGTTAAATAAGTGAATTGATAACATTGATTAGTGTTTCATTTATAAAACAAATTACAATATGATACTTTCAGGCCGAATACGATCGCTTCTGTACGATTCTGCGGAAACTGGGCGAGCTGTTTTACGAGCATCAAAATATCGGACGATTTTTAACATAAATACGTGAAAATTTACACGACTTATTATGTATATATTGAAAACGATATCTTTGTCGTTTATCTATCGCGTGAAATGTGTAGAAAATTTTGATTTTATAGAGAAAATTCAATTTTAAACTCGAGCCGAGCTTGCGCGCGCCACGAGCGGCTCGATTAATCATTTGTATAACGTGAACGGTACACGTGACGCGGTCAAAAGTTTACTCAGATCGCGGTCGGGTTCAAAATGTTTCATATCAAATAATTAAAGTGAATCATTCAGTATTGAAATATTAAAAAAGTGCTATTTAATCAGAGCGGTGTTAGTGAAAAGTCACGAGTGTTGCTACGAGAAATCGTATATCGGCTGCGGTGACGTCTTTACGGTAAAGTTCAGAACAGGTACCAAATTTTCCTTGAAAATTTTACGTTTAAGTTTTTGTTTGAAGCTTTACTTACGTGCTTTCTCGTACGTACGTTACGTTGTTTACCTTCAACAAACACATCATACAATGGCAGACACAGCAGTAGCAGCCGAAACCCCCGCTCCGGCCACGCCCGCGAAGAAGCCCAAGGCGTCAGCCGGCGCCGGCGTTAAGAAGCCTAAAGCGAAACCCACGCACCCGAAAACTTCTGAAATGGTCAACAGCGCCATCAAGGAGTTGAAGGAGCGCAGCGGGTCGTCGCTGAAGGCGATCAAGAAATACATCGCCGCCCAGTACAAGGTGGACGCGGAGAAGCTGGCGCCGTTCATCAGAAAATATCTGAAGAGCGCCGTCGAATCCGGCACGCTGATCCAGACCAAGGGCAAGGGCGCGTCGGGCAGTTTCAAGCTCGAGTCGAAATCTTCAGGCGCCAAGAAGCCCGCCGGCGGCGAAAAGAAAAAATCCGCCGAGAAAAAGGAGACCGCCGCCGCCAAGTCGAAGAAGGCCGCCGCGGCCGCGCCCGCCTCCGGCAGGGGCAGGAAGGCCGCCGCCGCCGCCGCCGCTTCCGCCTCGCCGGCCAAATCGAAGCCTAGCGCCGCGACTAAAGACAAGAAAGCCGCCGCCGCCAAGAAGAAGCCCGCCGCGAAGAAAGCCGCCGCGCCCGCCAAGGGCAAGGCCGCCGCCGCCGCCCCCAAGGCGAAAAAGACCACCAAGCCTCCTACTAAGAAGCCGAAAGCTCCCAAACCGAAGAGGGCCGCCGCTACGCCGACCAAGAAGGCCACCGCCGCCAAGAAGACATCCGCCTCCAAGAAGTGAGTGACCAGTGTCGTCTGGCGCGTCCGGTCAGCTTGCGTGGGGCGCGCGCGCGCGTCATCGCACACCCCCCCACCTCGCAACAAAAAGCCCTTTTCAGGGCTAACATACGTTTCAAAAAAAATTAAATAATTTGTTTCACCATCGATGACACTATAAAATTACTACACACACGAAAGTCGCACACACACAACCGGAAAACAACCAAACTTAATATTACTATTACTTAATTAATATTACTTACTATTAATTAATTAATATATACACAACAAACTATACCCCGCACGCACCACCACCAGCTACATATTATGTATTATATAATATTCATTCACATCGCAATACATAGGTATCAATAATCTACATTATTATTTATTTATTTATCTCTTCTCTTCTCTCTCTTCACCGACTGCCGACTGCCTTATGCCTACTTGGAACTTCTTAAAATTAACAATGAACATACTTACTTACTTATAGTAGTAGTATACCTATAATTATAATTACTTAGTACCAATATTTTAATAAATCAAGTACTTATAAGATTTAAATTGTAGTTAAACGTACTTGATTATAAATAATGTACATTTCGTTTTACATTTACATACATACTTAATTATTATGTTTTTAACAAATAGCTAAAAATTCATAATCCACGAGGAAACAAAGCTCATTGACTCATGATTTTGACGCATTTCATTGGTCCGCCGTAATGCATCGTTAGCGCGCTATCGCACTCGCGAACCGAGCGACCATCCCTTTTGTATATATAAAGAAATTCGGCTCGGCTCGGCGCACTGTTTGCGCTCGATCGTCATACGGTATACACGTACGCATCGTACGTTTTGATTTATCTCGCTTTAATCAAACAATCTTTTAACAATGTCCGGACGTGGTAAAGGCGGCAAAGTCAAGGGAAAGGCAAAGTCCCGTTCCAACCGTGCCGGACTTCAGTTTCCCGTGGGTCGTATCCATCGTCTCCTGCGTAATGGTAATTATGCAGAGCGCGTCGGCGCCGGTGCTCCCGTGTACCTCGCCGCCGTGATGGAATACCTGGCCGCCGAAGTGTTGGAGTTGGCCGGCAACGCCGCGAGGGACAACAAGAAGACCAGGATCATTCCTCGTCACTTGCAACTGGCGATCAGAAACGACGAGGAGTTGAACAAGCTCCTGTCCGGTGTCACCATCGCACAGGGTGGTGTGTTGCCGAACATCCAAGCGGTTCTGCTGCCAAAGAAGACCGAGAAGAAAGCATAAGAAGCTCTCCCCGCACATCGCTATCGCTGTCATTATTAATATATGATATAGCGATACACCATACAAACGGCCCTTTTCAGGGCCACAATATACATCTAACTAAATAATTTATGTGCTATTACGGCACGACAAATTGAAAAGTTTCACATTGACGAATTGTTTCACACTGGTTAAAGTCATTATCGAGAACAATAATTGAATTGCACTTCCTTTGACCGTATGACCAGTATAAGTAAGTATAATGCATTATCTTTAGCCAGTTTGTTAACTATTTATTAAACGCGGCATTAAAACTTTCTTCTTTCAACACTGCCCAACCGAGCCTAAACCGCAGTAACAGCAGACTTACTCTCGACTTGTCGTTCGAAGATTCAGCATCTCCTGATGATGCCTTGTGTGTTAAGGCGAAACACGTGTAGAGTTAATAATTTCCGAATTGTGATAGGTAACGTTAATCTTAATTAATCTTAGTTAATTAATCTTAGTTAATTAAGCTTGGTTAATTGATCTTAGTTGATTTTTCCTTTACTTGTCTTAATTTGGATTTAGGATCACATTGGAAGTACACTAAATATTTAATTTTGTCATCTATTAACAGCAGACTTTTCATTAGTTTTTTATTAAAATAATATTTATTTTTACTACCTATGAGAGAGATCAAAAAATCTTATAGGCTGTAATTATTGTATTTTAAAACAAAAGTAATGTAACAACATAAAAAAAAAAAAAACATATGGAGCATGCCTAGTCTGTAAAATAAATGGTTCTGAAAAGTGAGTTGCTTGGCGCGAGAGAGATATTTTAATTCCCCCCCGTCCCCCGCTGCCCCGCCAAAGGGGCGGGTCTAAGGTCAGAGCGCTATTGCTCGCGCGCCCTGCCATTGGTGTATTTTAGATAGAGACGCTGGCGCAAACCGTAGCGTACTGCTATACCCGATCGGAATAAAACAGAATCGCGGTCGTTCCCATTTATCAGAAGCCAACCGACAGTCGTACGGTACGCCTGTCTGTAATATATCTTACTTTGAATTCTTCAATAGTCTATCATGCCGCCCAAGACCAGCGGTAAGGCCGCCAAAAAATCTGGCAAGGCTCAAAAGAACATCTCCAAGACCGACAAAAGGAAGAAGAAGCACAAGAGGAAGGAGAGTTACGCCATCTACATCTACAAGGTGCTCAAGCAGGTCCACCCGGACACCGGTATCTCCAGCAAGGCCATGTCGATCATGAACTCGTTCGTGAACGACATCTTCGAACGCATCGCCGCCGAAGCTTCACGCCTCGCCCATTACAACAAGCGTTCCACCATCACATCGAGGGAGGTGCAGACCTCCGTGAGGCTCCTGCTGCCCGGCGAGCTGGCCAAGCACGCTGTCAGCGAGGGCACAAAGGCCGTCACCAAGTACACCAGCTCCAAGTGAACATAGCGCCGAACGTGTAGCGTTCAACGCACAACAAACGGCCCTTTTCAGGGCCACAAAATTATTCTATATACGCACACACATATACACAATATGTGTGAAATGGTTTCATTCGAATGAACGGATCACGTAAAAGTCAATATTACCATTACATACATACATACATTTAGTAGAATTTACATAAAAGTCTTTAAAAAAAAAAAAAAAGATTTAACTACAAAAATTTTTATTCGTTATAATATGAGAATCTAAACTTATGTTTTCTACTATATTATCTATATACCTACATACCAAAAATCCATATAGTAAGTACATACCGATTGAGAACATACTTAGTGCCAATACTATTTATTATACATTAACGTAGTTAGCTCGGTAAGATACCTACCTAGATAGAATTTCGTTAGATTCAACGACAATTTAATTATATTTGTAAAGAGGTTTTATTTGAACATTTTAATTTAATTGTACCTACCTATTGCTATGTTGTGTATGTATTTAAATTTAAATATTGATTTAAAAAAATAATATATCTCTGTCGTCAGTATATCTATCGTTAATAATTAATTATATATAATATACAGTTACCCCTATACTGTGGATCTAGCAAGTGCAACGGGTCGAATAGAGATTAGCTGAAAATTCGCGTCGTCGTTAATGATCTAGAGTTAAATATTTTTAGCTCCAAATTTTGCTGTATGTAGTTAATACTATTATGAAAATGAAAAATGTGCATGACCGGCCGGCTGGAGGCGCGGCGCGTCAGGCAAAGAGGGAATGTGACAGACTGAGAACGCGTGAGCGAGATGGCGATACAAAGACGCTCGTGAGTTTTAGTATAAATATATACGTGGGTCGTAAGGGGATTTTTTAAACATTCGCGTGTCGTCGTTCGTTCGTGTCGCCCGCATCCGTTCGCTTACTTTATTTACGTTATCAAATCAAAATGGCCCGTACCAAGCAGACCGCTCGTAAATCCACCGGTGGTAAGGCGCCCCGTAAACAGCTCGCCACCAAGGCAGCGCGCAAGAGCGCACCCGCCACCGGAGGAGTGAAGAAGCCCCATCGTTACAGGCCCGGAACTGTTGCTCTGCGTGAGATCCGTCGTTACCAGAAGAGCACGGAACTGCTGATCCGCAAGTTGCCGTTCCAGCGTCTGGTGCGTGAAATTGCTCAAGACTTCAAGACCGATCTCCGCTTCCAGAGCTCCGCCGTGATGGCCCTGCAGGAGGCCAGCGAGGCTTACCTCGTCGGCCTGTTCGAAGACACCAACCTGTGCGCCATCCACGCCAAGCGCGTCACCATCATGCCCAAGGATATTCAGCTGGCGCGCAGAATCCGCGGCGAGCGCGCCTAGATCTCTTCTCGAGATCTGGCCGCGTTGCTTCTCTGCAAGCTATGCTGCGCTATATTACAAACAAAACGGCCCTTTTCAGGGCCACACAAGTTTCATGCACTCATGCGAGAAATAGTTTCATATACTTACTGAATCTTTCACAGTCGAAGTCGCAACAATTTAAATGGTTACTGTACGATACACATAATAATAATATTATTATTATTATTACTTTACAATTTGTTAGTAACGTAGTTACGCACCTATTCATTCATAGAGGTTAATTAAATACTACTTGATTCACATACGCATGTACTATTGAACTCACAGCTCGCTGAATATAGTTAGTTGGCATACCTACCTAATATACTTAATAAATATATTTAGATATTTTTCATGGAATATCATCATAATATATAGCAACGAGCACATTCTCGTGATTTTCTATATGAGCATTGATATATTATATGTGTATAGTAAGTACTTAGTAGGTACATTTTTTTTTTTTTTTTTTTTTTTTTTTTTTTTTTTTTTTTTTTTTTTTTTTGTCAATTTGATATAACACAAATTATATATATTGAAGATTTTATTTTAATTTACATAAAATAATATTAATAATATTGCGTCGTTTCGTGAGCCAACCGGGCCCCCCCTCGAGGGGTATGCGGGGAATAATGCTTATACCTTTCTCGCTCTAACTATGAACAGTACGTCTCTCACATGACGATTTCATATAAATATAAGCGTAAGTCGCTCGATGCGGTGTCACAGTCGTTCGCCGCATCGTGTGTGTGTGCTTGTGTGGCAGTACGTCGCCGTCGTTTATTAAAATTCAAGAAAACTCTATACTTTCAAGATGACCGGTCGCGGTAAAGGAGGAAAAGGTCTGGGGAAAGGTGGCGCCAAGCGTCACAGGAAAGTGCTCCGCGATAACATCCAGGGTATCACGAAGCCCGCCATCCGTCGTCTGGCGCGCAGAGGCGGCGTGAAGCGTATCTCCGGTCTTATCTACGAGGAGACTCGCGGTGTGCTCAAGGTGTTCCTCGAGAACGTGATCCGCGACGCCGTCACCTACACCGAGCACGCCAAGAGGAAAACCGTCACCGCCATGGACGTGGTGTACGCCCTGAAACGTCAGGGACGCACCCTGTACGGTTTCGGAGGCTAAGCCGTCGTCGGTCCGTCCTGTGTATGCGCGCGCTACACGTGCATATACATAAACAAAAAGGCCCTTTTCAGGGCCGCATGTTGTTCTATTACTATTAATTTTGGTTTCACATCGATGAATTAATATAACACACATCACATATAAGTATATTACAAATACACATGAATCAACAATCGGCAGCAAGCATTCATAATAATTTAATATAAGTAATTATATAAAATCAGTTAACTAATATTCATTCAAATAAATGCTCGTATCAGTAAATTATATATAGAGGTACCTATGTAATAAAACTGTAAGGTTAATAGGTTGTTATAAAATAAACTGACTAGGTACCTATGTATTATATCATAATAATATTATATTACCTATGTAGGTGCGCTACATATCTTTGTAAGTGTAACTTGCTCTCTATTCCATCCATCTCTCTACTCCATCGTGCAATATTTTATTTTACATATAATGTTACATACATAGTTAACAGCTAACAAATTTGTAGCCAGTAGATGAAAACAAAAAAAAAATGTAATTTCTACGAAGTTAGTTAAGAAGTACCTATCTAAGTAGATATATCTACTATTCAATTGTGCACACGATTAGTACTTAGAGTTAGGTACATACATTATTATTATTACTTATTTATGGTTTTTTTTTGTTTGTTTGATAATTACTCATTTTGGTTCAGTAAGCATGTACATTATATATCTGCTAGACTGCGTAGTTACGAGCCATTATAAATTATTATAATATATTGTAGTATGCGAATGAAACTGCGTCTCACTCGCAGAGCTGTGTGTTCAAACCAACTCGGTTAGTTAGTGGCAAGTAACACTATCGTATATTGAATTATGTTAAATAAGTGAATTGATAACATTGATTAGTGTTTCATTTATAAAACAAATTACAATATGATACTTTCAGGCCGAATACGATCGCTTCTGTACGATTCTGCGGAAACTGGGCGAGCTGTTTTACGAGCATCAAAATATCGGACGATTTTTAACATAAATACGTGAAAATTTACACGACTTATTATGTATATATTGAAAACGATATCTTTGTCGTTTATCTATCGCGTGAAATGTGTAGAAAATTTTGATTTTATAGAGAAAATTCAATTTTAAACTCGAGCCGAGCTTGCGCGCGCCACGAGCGGCTCGATTAATCATTTGTATAACGTGAACGGTACACGTGACGCGGTCAAAAGTTTACTCAGATCGCGGTCGGGTTCAAAATGTTTCATATCAAATAATTAAAGTGAATCATTCAGTATTGAAATATTAAAAAAGTGCTATTTAATCAGAGCGGTGTTAGTGAAAAGTCACGAGTGTTGCTACGAGAAATCGTATATCGGCTGCGGTGACGTCTTTACGGTAAAGTTCAGAACAGGTACCAAATTTTCCTTGAAAATTTTACGTTTAAGTTTTTGTTTGAAGCTTTACTTACGTGCTTTCTCGTACGTACGTTACGTTGTTTACCTTCAACAAACACATCATACAATGGCAGACACAGCAGTAGCAGCCGAAACCCCCGCTCCGGCCACGCCCGCGAAGAAGCCCAAGGCGTCAGCCGGCGCCGGCGTTAAGAAGCCTAAAGCGAAACCCACGCACCCGAAAACTTCTGAAATGGTCAACAGCGCCATCAAGGAGTTGAAGGAGCGCAGCGGGTCGTCGCTGAAGGCGATCAAGAAATACATCGCCGCCCAGTACAAGGTGGACGCGGAGAAGCTGGCGCCGTTCATCAGAAAATATCTGAAGAGCGCCGTCGAATCCGGCACGCTGATCCAGACCAAGGGCAAGGGCGCGTCGGGCAGTTTCAAGCTCGAGTCGAAATCTTCAGGCGCCAAGAAGCCCGCCGGCGGCGAAAAGAAAAAATCCGCCGAGAAAAAGGAGACCGCCGCCGCCAAGTCGAAGAAGGCCGCCGCGGCCGCGCCCGCCTCCGGCAGGGGCAGGAAGGCCGCCGCCGCCGCCGCCGCTTCCGCCTCGCCGGCCAAATCGAAGCCTAGCGCCGCGACTAAAGACAAGAAAGCCGCCGCCGCCAAGAAGAAGCCCGCCGCGAAGAAAGCCGCCGCGCCCGCCAAGGGCAAGGCCGCCGCCGCCGCCCCCAAGGCGAAAAAGACCACCAAGCCTCCTACTAAGAAGCCGAAAGCTCCCAAACCGAAGAGGGCCGCCGCTACGCCGACCAAGAAGGCCACCGCCGCCAAGAAGACATCCGCCTCCAAGAAGTGAGTGACCAGTGTCGTCTGGCGCGTCCGGTCAGCTTGCGTGGGGCGCGCGCGCGCGTCATCGCACACCCCCCCACCTCGCAACAAAAAGCCCTTTTCAGGGCTAACATACGTTTCAAAAAAAATTAAATAATTTGTTTCACCATCGATGACACTATAAAATTACTACACACACGAAAGTCGCACACACACAACCGGAAAACAACCAAACTTAATATTACTATTACTTAATTAATATTACTTACTATTAATTAATTAATATATACACAACAAACTATACCCCGCACGCACCACCACCAGCTACATATTATGTATTATATAATATTCATTCACATCGCAATACATAGGTATCAATAATCTACATTATTATTTATTTATTTATCTCTTCTCTTCTCTCTCTTCACCGACTGCCGACTCCGACTCCGACTCCAAGATAATTAAAGGTCATTTCAGGACACTTATATTTATATGGAACACCAATCCCTACCACGTCATCTAATCAAAGCAGTACACAGTTTCCAATCAAACAAATCACATCTCATATGTCACGTGTGACCTGATACTGTGATGTCATTGGTGGAATACCATTGGCCAATCACAAAAGGGGTCACCAAGAGTTCAACTTGCTGGGGCAAAATCTTTACGGTAAAGCTTCAGAGCGGGATAGCCATAGAATACTCCATACTTCCGATGTGTGAACTAGACATGCGCAGAATGTGTCACTAAAATGAAAAGATATGTACATATCTTTTTATATCAGTGAACTATATCTTTCTTCTAGTTCAGTAGTTCATTTAGTTCAGTACTAGTTTTCTTTCAATATTTCATTCAGGGCATCGCATCTCTGTCACCTTGGGATAGAGTTTAAATTTGCCTGGTCAGTCAGATTCGCCGAGTGAGTGAAAGAGGCTATCAATTATCATATCCATACGTACAACAGAGCGGGACAGGCGTAGATAGTCCCGAATACTCCCGATGTTTTCATTCGAGTCTCGAGTCGTTCTTAAACGGATGAAAGAACTACTGAACTAAGAACTAATTGAAATGTTATTAAACTAGAGAGTGAAAGATACAAATCACTGAAGTACTTCATTTGAAGGATTCATTCGTGAACTACGCATGTCTAGTGTGAACTAAACAAGGAACTAAGAACTAATTGAAATGTTATTGAACTAGTGGAAGATACAAATCACTGAAGTAGGTACTGCATTTGAAGGATTCATTCGTGAACTACGCATGTCTAAGTCTAAACCTGCGTAACAATGTCAAGACTGCCAAGCCAGCATGGCTAGCTGTTCCCAATTGACACCACCCACTGGCTCTGAGACCCAGAGAGCTGGCAACTGAGTTTCAGCACATTGCCCAGGGCTGATGAGCTCTATATGGAGCATTAACTCCGCTCAATTATTTATTTATGGGGAGCGTAATTGAAACAGCTGAGCACCATGCATAGACTGATTATATTTTTCTACCTTCATTTACAATATAAAGCTAGTAGGTAGTAAAGTATTTGACATATCCTAATTAGACAAGTAGTCATGTATTTTAATGTTTTGGAAGCAATAAGTATGAGATTATAAAGATGGTCTACCTTCGGAAAAGTCCTAAATCCCTCAGACCAAGAAACATGGCTCCTTACAAGGAGCCAATTTATTTATCATCCATATAATCCGGATAGCCCAAAGGGCAATGGAATGGGCCATATTAGGAATCAATATAATATTAGGTAGACCGTATTCCCATCGTTGAAATTCGACGACTATAGTCGATCACAGGGGAATGTCCGGTTGAAGTGGAAATGGACAAAATTATGTAAATAAATAAAAATAATATTATGAAATTAAAAAATGTCTACACCTCATACTTCAGTTTTAAATTATCAACATTGGGAAGATACGGACTGATGATAAAGAATATGAGATCGGATGATGAAATGCTTTTTGTAACAGTGATATAGTAAAACAATGTATTGTAGGTGATCTATGTGTTTTATTAAATTCATAAATATCCACTGAAGAATACATAAATACTAGATAGAGACAGACTCCTATACAGCTGGCTATGTTTGTACACAAGATAAAATAAACGAGAATAAATAAATAAAAAATAATATTTATTACATCAAAATAAATTAACACGATTTTGTTTTTTACTTAGATACTGTAACTCGGTAATCACATTGGGAACTACAAGTTGCTTGTTGAAGTCATTGCGGCGTTGGAGAGGACCGCGTCAAGGATTGACCGCGCCTAATATAGGCTGGCGGAACCGAGGTCGGTTCTAACGATAATATCATAGCAAATATCACCACATTTCCGAGAGTAACACACCTCACTGCTATATCATAAGAAACGATCTCCTTTCTATGACAATTTAGAATAAGGGAATGTAAACTACACCGGCGGCATACAAGCCGTAGCTCTCTTTAACCAGAGTCATCTTAAGACAAAAAAACACAGAGCTACGACTGAAAAAACAATACTCCCTTTAGAAAAAAAAAAACTTTAAAAACATCATGAATATCAATCAAGCCTAGTCATTTTATGGCCTAGCTCTAAATGACTACTCGTTTCAAAGATATCATTAAGTTGTATAACTCAATCCAATAAAAAAAAAACATTTGAAAGTTCGCTGCCTCTTGTTTGGCTATGCGAGTGAAAAGACATTCACTTTTAAACGTTTCCTTCCCAACTGGAGTTATAAACAAACTCGACGCGTTCCCATAGCAACGGCCGGCAATGTAACAATAATAATTCTCAAATGTACACCCACTCGGCTGAGCGATACGATTATTAAATAACAACAACTAATCTTTATAAGCCGCGCGCGTGTACATTCGAGGCGGATAATTGCTAATTATTTAATTAATTAATTATTTATTTATTTAACAGACGTTCACTTGGCCTTAGCAGCTTCTTCAGCTTCTAGCCGCTTGCGCATAGATTCGGGCATCTCCGCTGGCGGGGGGCGGGGCATTCTCAGCCAGACCTGCGGAAACAAAACAAAACTTCTAAACATCGACGGATAAGTCTAGTGGTAGACTCATATAGAAAACATGTCCACAACGCTTTATCGGTAGGAACAATTGGTATATTAATTAATCATAGAATCAGCGAACTAGAATAAATAGAATAGTAACTTGGCCGATAAAATTGTTCCATGCGGAAAATACCGAGGTGGGCGGGGCACAACAACTACCCGCGCAGCTAGTATTGGTGGCGTGACCTTGATGCGACCAATCGCGTGCGAGCTATCGTTGGGATAGCAGTATAGCTTGGTCAGTCAGTAAATGCAGATTAGCAGATGAAACGATTTTGTTGTTCTTAATACTTGTGGGTTTCCTCACGATGTTTTCCAATGTGCAAATTTTACACAATTTGATTGAATAGCAATTTCTTGCAGAGCCGGATTCGAACTGGTGCGTCCCAGATTGCAGTCAGACACTCTCCCGACGAGTCACACTCGCTCTTCAGCGCTTTTTTTACTCTGAATAGGTCAGCGCTTGATCTCATTTCACCTGATGATAAGTGATATTGAGGTATATAGACTACAAAGGTGAATGCAAAACCAGCCAGCGTGTTGGATTACGGCCTATATCTCTCTCCTAGTGAGAGAAGGCCCCGAGTCCCTGCAGTGGGAACGTATAGTGGGCTGCTTATGCTATGCTATACAAACTTCAGTATAAGAATTTTGAATAGATTTTTTTTTTTTTATTAGGATACATTTCACACACAGCTGGTAAGCCCCACACTGAACCATTTCTAGTTCGTATTATGGTTGCTAACACAATTGATATACTAAATATGCATACATACATACATACATATTTAGCACCCAGACCCACAGCCAACAAATTCAGGTAAGCACAAAGATGTTGACCGGGCCGGGAATCGAACCCGGAACCTTCTGATTAGCAGTCCGGCATGGTTATCTTACGCTAACGAGGTCGTCAAAGAATAAAGGGTCTCATACCTTGACGGCGTCGTAGATGAACCACTGCAGAGCGGTGAGGGTACCGATCATCACGATCCTGGGTCCGAGACCCTTCCATACTCCCGCCATACCCAGCTTGCCGATGATGGAGCCGACCGTCGCGGTCTTGTCCTGTAACACACACAGACATTACATTACTCGGCAATCTATTCAGAAGAAAAATTAATAACATTTTTTTATAAAATATCAAAATATAGATTTATATGTCAACAAGCTGCGCCCGAGGTATAACCTTCGTTAATGTTATTAATTTTAAGAACAGTTTTTTTAATAAAATATCGCAATATACATTTATATGTCAAGCCCACGGTATAATCCCCTGTTAATTTTATTATTTTAAGAACAGTTTTTTTTAGCAAAATATCACAATACATATACATTTATATGTCATCTAGCTGTGCCCGCGGTATAAACCCCCGTTAATGTTATTAATTTTAAGAACAGGTTTTTTAATAAAATATCACAATATACATTTATATGTCAAGCCGGCGGTATAAACCCCTGTTAATTTTATTATTTTAAGAACAGTTTTTTTTAGCAAAATATCACAATATACATTTATATGTCAAGCCCGCGGTATAAAACCCCCGTTAATCCGGGATAGATTAATTCTTTATTGGACACAAACTTATTTACACTTAAACCAAAATAAAGACTAAGAACAAAAATATCGCTTAAAGCGATCTCTTTAAGGCAACATTTGAATGTAAAGAGTTAATAAACGAATAAACATGAATGTAGTGTACAATAAAGAAAATAATAAAAAGGAGGGATAACAAGTATCCTAAGCATAAGCTAATACCGTACCAAATTTCAGTATAGGTTTTGGTATTTGTTTGAACTTGAAGAAGTAATATACATACACACACACAAACTTTCGCCCTTATAATATAAGTGGTCAGATACTACTAATAATCCAATACGGTAACTAATCACATAGCCCACCCTTGACCGTTCTAGGTGCAAAGCAAAGAGGTTTACTAAACGTCAATGAAAGCAAGGAGGTTCGTCAATAGATACAAAGGTGCCAAATAAGGCTAGTAGCATTGCTGCGCTGAGTTGCAATGTAACCTTTGCACCAGAAATCTGTCAAAGGCCTTTTGCCTCCCTGCCCCAACAGCCTAATGTGTGCCACTAAAAAAAAATTAGGGCCTTTGATTGTTATATTTTTGCCAGACCCCAAAAGGACCTAAATTTGTTGGAATTCACAATTACATATTTTGGGCCAGATTCCTATAACTTACTAACATGAAAATGTAATTGACTTAGACATAAAAGGAATATAGGACAGCTTTTGTTTATTATTGTATTTTGATAAATTAATGACAATGATGATGAAATGTAGCGAAACATACGAGAACCATGTAGGTTTCTAACTTATTGATTTAGGCGTTACTTTGCGGAAATCCATTGTAAATAGAAGACAAAATTAAATATTTAGTCTTATTAAATAACTTAAAAATTTATTTAGTATCTCGACTTGTCGTTCGAAGAGTCAGCATCTCCTGATGATGCCTTGTGGTTAGGCGAAACACGTGTAGAGTTAAGAATTTCCGAATTGTGATAGGTAACGTTAATTTTAGTTAATTTTTCCTTAACCTGTCTTAATTTGGATTTCGGATCACAGCGGAAGTACACTAAATATTTAATTTTGTCTTCTATGTAGGTTTCTAATAAAAACAATATACGTTTAAGTTTTTGTTGTTTGAAGCTTTAGTTTAAAATGGCCATAAAAAAATTATGGGTTGTGTTTATTTTTTAATGCCCCATTATAAAAAAATATATATATATATATATATATAATATGAAAAAAATAGGGTGAATACCCCATATCACTTAGAGGTATGAAAAATAGGTAGTAGCCGATTCTCAGAGTTATTGAATACGCAAATGAAATTTGGTAAAAATAGGTCAAGCCGTTTCGGAGGAGTACGGCAATTAACATTGTGACATGGAAATTCAAATATTAGATATTAATTTATACAGACTTGGGTCATCAAAAACAAAAAGTCTTGAAGTGACCGAAGCTATCAATAAATATTATTTGTAAGTGTTTAGGTAGTACATATTAATCAGTATCAATTTAAGCACATTATAAGAACATTCAAATGAGTTTCACCTCTATTAAGATCTACATCTGTGGTCATTGTAAATCTCAATTTCTTATTTTTTTTTAATTTATGAATAGGCTTCCGTTTAACCGCAACTTGACTGATGTTAAACTTTACTGTGATCTAAGATATCACGCATGCCTAGAAGGAATCTATTTACTCAAGATTTGACCCCCAAATTGAACTTCTCGGGAAAAAGAATCTTAATGGTCCAAACAAAATTAAAAAAGAAATGGTAAAATGATACCGGTTCCGTCGCTGGAGAGTTAGTCCACACGGTGGTCGACGCGGCCACTCAACTTGCCTCGCTGTCGACACCTATGGGTACTTACAAAATCTTTGCAACATTTTACACACATGATATCAATTAAAATAAGCAACACGGTAAATAACCAAGCTTATATAAATGTGGATTAAAATCTTTTGCTGGAATAATAACTAATCACAACTTTTTTGCAGTAGCAAAACCTGAACTCGCGCTGAAAAGTGCGTTTTGCTTGATGTGAAACTAAGGTCGCACTGAAAAGTGCGGTTAATTGAATGTGAAACTAAAGTCGCACTGAAAAGTGCGGTTGTTGCAATGTGAAACTAAAGTCGCACTGAAAAGTGCGGTTAATTGAATGTGAAACAAAAGTCGCACTGAAAAGTGCGGTTGTTACAATGTGAAACTATAATCGCACTGAAAAGTGCGGTTGTTTGAATGTGAAACTAAAGTCGCACTGAAAAGTGCGGTTGCTTCAATGTGAAACTATAATCGCACTGAAAAGTGCGGATGTTGCAATGTGAAACTAAAGTCGCACTGAAAAGTGCGGTTTTTGCAATGATTAACTATAATCGCACTGAAAAGTGCGGTTTTCGCAATGTGAAACTATAATCGCACTGAAAAGTGCGGTTGTTGCAATGTGAAACTAAAGTCGCACTGAAAAGTGCGGTTGCTACAATGTGAAACTATAATCGCACTGAAAAGTGCGGTTGTTTCAATGTGAAACTAAAGTCGCACTGAAAAGTGCGGTTGTTGCAATGTGAAACTATAATCGCACTGAAAAGTGCGGTTGTTGCAATGTGAAACTATAATCGCACTGAAAAGTGCGGTTGTTGCAATGTGAAACTAAAGTCGCACTGAAAAGTGCGATAGTTGCAATGTGAAACTATAATCGCACTGAAAAGTGCGGTTGTTGCAATGTGAAACTATAATCGCACTGAAAAGTGCGGTTGTTGCAATGTGAAACTATAATCGCACTGAAAAGTGCGGTTGTTGCAATGTGAAACTATAATCGCGCTGAAAAGTGCGGTTGTTTGAATGTGAAACTAAAGTCGCACTGAAAAGTGCGGTTTGGTAAATTATTCAACTTTTCTTTGTCAGATTCTCTGTTAGATATCTTCTTTCTTCAATTTTGGCTGATGCAGAAACCAGTAGTTTGTGGTCGACTTCAGTGTATCAGAGAAAAACAGCGCACTGACTTTGTTTGTACTCGTAGATTGACTTTGCGTTTGACTATAGACGTTCGTGTGTTAATTCTATAGACTTACGTGTGTTACTCCTATAGACTTTCGTGTGTTAAATCTATAGACTTTCGTGTGGTAATTCTATAGACTTTCGTGTGTCCTATACACTTTCGTGTGTTAATCCTATAACCTTCGTGTGTTATTTCATATACAAAAAAGGCGTAAGTATGTACTATTTATAATTAAGACGTAAATAGTAATAAAATAATTAAAAATATGAATGAATGATTTTAAAAAGACTTTCTCTATGTACCTCTTGGGTCGAGCTACCCATCTAGCTACGGCACTGAATCTGTCAAAGATGAATTGTTATCTGGCCATAAGCCTGAGTCCCTGTATGTATAAAAGTGTGGTCTGACCTGGTTGAGCTTGGAGACGACGGTGTCGGCGGGGTGGGAGACGATGGCGCAGAACACGCCAGCGATGTATCCGGCAGCGAAAGTCACGACCAGCTGCTCGCCCTTGGTGCATTGCTCGCGGGGCTTCGGCACCACGAACTGAAAAGTTACGAGGTTACAACTTTATATATTCATCAGACAATATTGTTGATATAACTTACATAAATTATTTATACATTTTAAGTCAAAAATTATCCAATATAAGATTATCTTATATATAAAATTTTCGTGTCACAGTGTTTGTTACCGTACTCCTCCGAAACGGCTTGACCGATTTTTTCCAAATTTTATATGCGTATTCAGTAGGTCTGAGAATCGGCTACTGCATAATATTTAGTTTTTTTTTTTTTTTTATTAAGGCAAAACATCGTTTGCCGGGTCAGCTAGTATTTATATATAATACACGTCACTTATAAATAAAAATTAAACTGCACAAACACAAAAAACAACTAAAACAGACTATGAGCTCCCCGCGCTGCACCAAAGGTCCCCAAAATTACTACTTACTTATAATTATTAAATCAATTCCGATCAGTTAACAGATACGTGTAGTTACCTATATTGACTACAGTTCACATCTGCTTACAGAAATGAGTAGGCAAGCCTGCCTAGGCATGTTATGTGTGTTGAAAACTATTGGTTGAGATTAATAATAAGTTCAGTTTGGTTATCAAAGGAAGGATGGAAGACTGCTAAAAGAAATTGATTGCTTTGATGAATCGATATGCCAGTTATAATTAATAGGCATAATATTTGTTAATTAATTATATGTATTTGATAAAAAAAATATGCCTCACAGATTTACTGCTAACTGAAATAAATTCGTATTTCAAACATTTTGCCATGTGTCAACTTATTTTTGAATAAGCTAATATGATGTGTTTTCTTGTGAATTAAATAAAAAATTAAATAAAATAGATTTTTCCGTATTCTCTTTTTTAATAGACTGCCAAGGAGGTAATGTTTCTCAAGAGTTTGTATGGTTGATTTTTTATTCGTTAACAAAAGGAATCTTACTATAAGTATCAACATCTTTCATGATACATCATGCAATCTTACTATTTCAAAAGCCTGATATGCCATGATACATCATGATGTATCATGAAAGATGTTGATACTAATAGTAAGATTGCTTTTGTAAGCTTGCTGTTAGATTGCTGTTGTAAGCTACTATATTTTTGTTAATAGGTAGTATTTGCGCATGAGCCCTCAGATCTCATAATCTATGATATCACAGGGCACCAGCAGCAGCGGGCAGACATGCTGCAGTATGGTGCAGGGAGACGGACACCCGCCCCCGACCGCCCACAGCCGCCCTCCCTCCAGCGCTTTTTTTCGTCATCGGGCAACAGGCATTTGACCAAAATTTTATATAAATTAATAGACGCTCAACCTCTTGGTGAATATACTACATGTATGTTATCATTCGATACGCTTAGCGCCGTGTATTCATATCTCCATGAAGCAACTTCACTCGGGTCACGCAATCTACTGTCGTCATATCACTATGCGACTGCAGCGCGTTGTGGAATTTGGCGGCAGATAGGCTACACGCTCGATTTGCAGCGCCATCTAGATTTCATCGGTAATTATGGCAAACTCCGCGCCACGCTTTATTGTACGGGAATAATCAATTCTCTCTAGTATTCTGTTCCAGGATTTGAATCCATCAGTCTCTTAACATCTCTTTGAATATCAGAAAAAATAAGTATAATCTCAACCCAAACGACGAGTAATAATGCTTTGGTGGATTTTTTTCTTTACAAACCACAAGGTTTACATTTCATGTGCTGCTTTTTTATAATATTCGGACATTTGGATTATCTTTAGTATTCGTAGTATAAAAATAAAAGCCCATCCCAGGCCCATCAATTTTAATTTGTAATAAGTACCCCATTTACCAATTTCTATACTTCTAGTCAAGAAATGAGAAAATTCTATACCATAAGTTTCTTTATACAGTATGAGTAGTTTCAGTTGTGCATTGATATGATATGAAGTCAGTCGGTTTTCCCTTTTTTATCTATCTAGATTATACAAACTTTTTAACCCTTGGAGTAGTAGTTGGTATTATTATAAATAAAGGTTAAAAAAAGTGAAATTATATTACCTTGTAGAGCAGCTCGAGGGTCTTCTCGAAGCAGGCGAACTTCATCATGGTGTAGGGGATCTGCCTGCCCCAGAGCGGCACCAGGCCCTTGTAGAAGGTGCCGTAGCCCTCATTCTGCACCATCTTGGGCCACGCCTCGCGGAGCGTGTTGGCGAACCCGGGCATGGTCTGGATACGCACCTGTACATACACACATCAAATATTAAATTTATCGTCTTCAGTTCTTAAAGAGTCTACTTTGGACTCAAGAATGTTATATTTTTGTTCATGTTTAGTAGTATGTAACTGTTTCTGTTTCAACTGCTAACGCTAAAGCAGCAGGCAGGGCCTCTACATTTACACTTTATTAATCAAGTATATTGTTCTATATTATTGTAAGCATAAACTGTAACATTGTATTTCTGTCTAATAAATCTTTTTGTATTTGTATTTTGTTTTGTACTATTAGTATAATAAAGATATTTTAAAATTGAACTGAGTTAGACCATATATGCCATAGATATGCAAAAAAAATAATAATTCAAAAATCCCATCTAGTACTTCAAAGTTCGGGCCCAAATGCTATGGCAATCAAAATATTTAATAAACTACCAGACAGATTAAAAAATATAGATAATGATAACACATTCGAAAAATGTCTAAAAAATCTATTATTATATAAATGTTAATTATGATGTACTTGTATGATGAGGCATTGATTATTTATCTACATATAATAAGAATAGCTTTATTTCACGGCCGAGGCCCACATAGAAGGTCTTTTGGCGTCTTTCTTCCACGAACCTATATCGGCGGAAAATAAAAAAACTATAAAAACTTTTAAAATTTCATAAGAATTGTTTAAACTTTATTAAGCGAGAGAGAAACTTTTTATGTTGGTTATAGCAACACTTATTAAAAAACAAGCCCTCAGATCTCATAATCTATGATATCACAGGGCACCAGCGGCAGTGGGCAGACATACTGCAGCAGGTGCAGGGAGACAGAGAACAGCCCCCGACTGCCCACCGCCGCCCTCCCTCCAGCGCTTTTTGTCGTCATCGGGCATTTATCTTGCAAGTTCATTACAAAAATTTTACAAGTAATTATATTTATTTCATCATCATGGGCCTTTATACATCTTTATCAGATGATTTAAGCAGCGTCCGTCGGTGAGCACCTTCGCTGGTGGCTGAACAACCCTATCCGGGAGCCGCAGCCGCGACCGCACCGGTTGCATAAAAATGTGGGCGAGTTAACGGCATCTATGCTATTTTTATGTCTATGTGCTCGCTTTTGAGCCAAAGTCGCCAACCAAGCTTTATCGTGGACCGCTATGCCGTCGGCGGTGACTTTTCTCCACTAAATTTATTTATTTATTTACTATTTGATTTATAGTGAGCAGCATTATCCTGATGTGCCTTTATCACACTGAGTTGAAATTTATCTTTTAACAGTTCACATAATGTCCACTGTTCAATGTCAATGTCTAAAGTTACTGGTGCACTGATCACAGGTTAGCAAGAGATTTTTTTTGTATTCTGTAACTAGCTATCAAGCCGGTTTTTAAAGCTATTCACTGATGTAGCACTGACCACTTCCTCGGGCAACTTATTCCAATTATGAACCACTCTGTTGCTGAGTATATGATGCCCCATATTAGTGTTGGCAAGATCACACTGGATTTTCTGGTTATGGCCTCTGCTATGCCCGCAACAATCACAGTTTTTAAAACAATATTTTTTTTACCATATTTAATGTCATTATTACAGTGTACAGCTTGGCATTATGCAGCATGTCCCGTAACCAATCGAGTAAGGTGAATCATGCCTAATTTGGAATTATTAGTTCTCACGGAAGCTGCCAGACTACATGGTAAAGTGCTTAACAAGAAGTTAGCTAACCAGACAAGAACTAGTAAATGGGCTAACACTATGCTAAGGAAAATGCTACTATTTAGTACAGCATGCTCAAGACATGTCAGAGGCTTTCAGTCAGCATCAATACTCTCAACACCAGAGCATGACCACATATCTTCTTCTCCTTCTATTTATTTAAGATATTTTATTTAAATATAAGGGCTACGCATTTGTCAGTGGAGTTTTCACCAACATTCTATTTTCTGCCATAGCTTTGAACTTTGACGTTTATTTTCTTCTTAATCTGGTATATAAAAAGCCTTATTGGTATTCCTCTATCTACTCGTCATTCCTTCTATATGGTTGACGAATTTGTCTTGTTGTAAAAAGGGCAAAAAATGTCCGTCTTCAGTTCTCAACTATTATGCACCTATCTTGTTACTCCTTATCTTTTAGCACTATTTTTTCAGGTAAAATTGAATGTATTAGTCTTACCTTGGCGGCTTCAAGAGGAGACAGGGCGATGTCAGCGAAGAACTCAGCAGACGCGGAGGCAGCCAAGTAGACGAAGGTACGGTAGCTGTAAGCAGTCTCTTCATCCAGCATACCATTGTAGCCTACTTTGAATACCTCGTAAAGACCGAACTTGCAGAGACCCTGGAAAAGGATACATGTATGGGTTAAACACTTGGCAAGAGAGAGATGTAAGATTTGTCTAGCTGTGGTAGTCTCATTATAATTTTGTCTACATAACTGTTCGGTAGGAACAATTGGTAATTTGATTTTAATCATTGAATATATTGTAATCTAAAAATGGTTTTACATATTATTTTGATGTTATTTTTTATAACTGCTTACTTTCAAACTGTTTGCACTATGGTGCATGGCCCTTGAAAACTCTTGACACCATAGCTTAGCCGCTCATAAAGCATGATTCATGTCCTACCATGGTCACTTTTTCCAAAGTTTGCACTTAAGTCTAACATTTAAGTTAATGAGAATATAATATAATATCTTTATTCTACACCATAATATGACAAAACAGTGTAACAATTAAATGACGAACAAATTGGATACATATGGGCGGCCTTATCGCCTAGAGCGTTTTCTTCCAGGCAACGAATTATCTTTCAAAGGAAAACATTTGCTCTCCTCTTAGGGTTTTTGTTCGGTATCGGAGATGCCTCAACAAATCCCAACACATGCACTAACACCCAAATTTAAGACAAATGTTCGAATTCGCTTGGGGTACTACAATGGGGCGCGGCCAGGTTCTGCGCGATTTGTACCCACTAAAACCTGAACTTAAACAAATTTTGGTATAAAAAATGAACACACCTGTAGTGAGTATCCAATGAAGGTGGGTGCCCATCCCTTAGCGAGACCACGCATACCTTCCTCTCGGACCGACACCTTGAATCCGGTCACTACATTCTTGTACTTATCAGCGTCTACCTGCAGCCGACACTTGACCAGGTCGAGGGGAACCACGGCCGTGTGCGTGATACCTGCAATCAGAGGGAATCTTGAATGGAACACCTTGGGTTGGGAGGTCTGGTTTTGCTGGTTGGAATGTGATGTACCGTGTTGGGAGGTGGCATATCATGCTCTCCCTCTAACTCGCACTACTGATCGTGCGTTAGAATGGGACTTCCGCACGCCAGGG
This sequence comes from Mellilla xanthometata, assembly GCA_035578125.1. Taxonomy (NCBI): domain Eukaryota; kingdom Metazoa; phylum Arthropoda; class Insecta; order Lepidoptera; family Geometridae; genus Mellilla; species Mellilla xanthometata. The sequence goes on from JAPUBQ010000032.1 coordinate 25,392, forward strand.
TTTAGTTTTATTTTTTTGTCTGTTATACGATAAATAGGTACTTAAGATTATAATATTTTTAGTGCTAATTTAGAGAACACTGCAATGAAGGTTAAACCTCATCGAGGCTTTTTTCATTGTATTGCATATCATTATAAGTTATATGTTTGTTAAACAAGTAATAAATAAAAAAAAACTATATTGAAAGACCTGGAAATTTTGTCTGCATTTGATTTTGGATGTTTGGAGTGACAAGAATGGACAAGGTAAGAAATGAGAATATTAGAGGAAGTTTGAAAGTGGCACATGTGTCAGAGAAAGTGAAAAATGGATGGTTAGCTTGGTATGGACATGTGATGCGTAGAGAGGAGATGTATGTGACTAGGAGAAGTATAGATATGATTGTAAGAAGTAGCGGAAGTAGAGGTCAACCTAAGAAGATGTGGATGAATTGTGTGAAAGAGGATATGAATGAAAAGGGATTGAATGAAGATGACGGCTGATAAGAGTCGTGTGGAAGCAAAAAAACTGGCTGTTCCACCCCACCTAGTGGGAAAAGGTAAAGACAAAGAAGAAGATATTATTATATTATTACTAGCTGACCTGGCAAACGTTGTTTTGCCTTATCACTTAGGAGTATGAAAAATATATAGTAGCCGATTCTCAGACCTACTGAATCCGCATACAAAATTTGGTAAAAATCGGTCAAGCGTTTCGGAGAAGTACGGTAACTAACATTGTGACATGGAAATTTTATATATTAGTTACGAATATAATCGTAAATACATAATATGTTATGTATATATGTTAATACGCATACAAGATCTTTACGATTTGTTTATTTGACCAGCAGACCAAAAAACTACACGAATTAGCGACACTAGCCTAAGGTAGAGGTTAGAGGTAGTCTGGAATAACTGACTATAAAGGAGGCTCTCGGAATTAGGTGTTAAATCTTAGAGACTGAGTTTAGAACTTTATTTTTCAGCTAGAGGCAAGCACTATAAAATACTCTAACACCATATTTAGGAAAACTTCGTGAAGACATCATAAGTCTTCACGAAGTTTTCCTAGACTACAGGGTTAAATAATACCTGTCAAAAACCTATTTTTATTTTTAATATCGTCTTATTTAGTCGTTTATTTGTGTTGTAGGACAAAGAACATCAAATACAAATACAATCTTTGGGGAATTGAATTGGATTTATTAGCAAACTTTGCTTGTTCTAGGGTCATAAGTTAGCATAATGGTCTTACAACACAAATAAACGAATAAATAACACGATATTAAAAATAGGTTTTTGACAGGTATTATCTAACACTGACACTGATTGAACGCTAACTTTTCTCCTAAGATAACAGAGATAAGCCAAAACCTTACAAAGATAACAGGAAAATATTATAAAAAGTGCTAGATGATAAGATATAATACCACGGAATATCATGGCGAGTCTCAGGATTATCACGGACTTACGCCCTAGGTAAACGACGCTCATGCCACGTAATTTCATATATTTTATTTAAAACCTTTATAATAATACCAAGGCTAATACAAAAGTAACTCATTTAAAATCATATAGTCAAATCGTTTATTTAATTTAGGCTATGTACAGTACATTACTTACACCAGTATAATACAAATTTACTATGTACTTAAAATATTATCAAAAACTGTACAAAATATTATAAACATGAGCATAAAGAATGTTCTTATTGACTTAGACCACCGTCCAATGCATCGGCTGTATACAAATATTTACCTAACAAAGAATCCTAATCTTATAAGCGTTTAGTAGAAGGGCAGGTGTCCAGAATACTGGCAGCATCGCTTTGTAAGGGATCTTTTTCTTCCTAGCTGTATTCTTACGCCGTGCTCCGCTACTTTAAGGAGCTTGGATGGCTTGGGTAGGCTGGTAGGGGGAAATGCACAATACGCCTCTTGCGGGTTGTCAGTGCAGATCTGATGATCGCGCCGATCATAGAATAAGAATATCATACTTAGGTGGTAGGTACAGCAAATCTTCTTCTACTCTCTTCTATCAGACGTCATTTCCACATTCAATCCTTTTTCTCTCATGTTCTCATTCACACACTCCATCCACGTCTTCTTCGGTGGCTTCTTGCCCTTTTTCCTTTCACTATCGTTTCCATACATCTCCTCTCTACGCATCACATGCCCATACCATGCTAACCTTCCACTCTTTATTTACTCACTCACTGGAGTTATTTTTAAAGTTGACTCCTTCTACTGTACACTTTGTACTTCCGCTTTGTTATATAACTAATAACTAACTTATTACAACTGTTTTATTCTTTGGTTAATTTTCATACATCAAATGAAAAGTTGTGAACATGCAAAAAACAGAACCCGTAATGATAATCTGGTCGAATTATTAGTTAAACTGTCATTCTGCTGTTAGTATATAGTGCAAGCATAACCTGGGTTTTGAATGAATCAATTAATTGAATTGGAAAAAAAGCAGTCTTTAAGCCAAGTCAGTGGTCCTCAGGCGACTAGAAAACTCTCGAAATCAGAGCCTGGTCACTTAGTTCATAAGGAGACAAACTTATCGAGTATTTTAGTTTGTACCTAATATGTTGGAAAAAAAGCAGTCGTTAAGCCAAGTCAAACGTTCTCAGGCGACTTGAAAACTCTCGAAACCAGAGGCTGGTCGCTTAGTTCATAAGGAGACAAACTTATGAGTATATATTTTTTTTTTACTCTGAATAGGTCAGCGCTTGACCACAATTCACCTGATGGTAAGCGACATTGAGGTCTACGGTGGATCGCGCTTACCTAGAAGAAACCGGTTCACTCTCGCCTTGAAAATCGCTAGATTGTAGTCATTGGGGAACAGGGAATTCGGCAAGGAATTCCAAAGTTTGGCGGTTCGGACAACAAAGGTGGAGGCACTAGTTTGTAATATGTTACATCTGTGACTTACCGCAAGATAGGATTCCTCCCAGTCCGCACAGAGCGAAGTATTTGGGAGAGGCGAACTCGCACGAGTCACCCGCGGGAACCACGGCGGCTGCGGCCATGCCCTAAACATAACACAAATCAAATATATTTATTGCGAACATAGCGTAGCGCCTTCAGCTCGGCTAGCTAAGGTGATATGACGCGATCATCGAAGCTAAGCAACGGTGGACGCGGACGGTCTTTAGATGGGTGACGATGCAAAAGACTGACATTTTCATCTGGACGCTACCGTGGGTCGGATGCGCACGTTAAATTATATTTATTCATTCCTTGCCTTGAATGAATAAATATTATTTAAACTTATTAAATAGGAAAATTAAAATTTGAAAAAATTCAGGTGCCTACAGGACAGATCAATTAACAATAACCCGTGGTCAAAAACTTTAAAAATTACTTTTTTTTATTTTTTTTTTCAGCGGAACTTCATTGTTTTTCGAAAACTATCTAGATGCCATTCCGAATCGAATGATACCTCAATCATAATTTTCGGGGACTGCTGAAAAAGTTGACCAAAAAGGCACTTGTTGACTAGACTATTAGTACAAGCAGTCGTTAAGCCAAGTCAGTCCTTCAGGCAGCTTGAAAACTCAACACCAGAGCTTGGCCACTTAGCTCATACGAAGAAGAAGACTACTCGTATAGCAATTTTTTTATTCGTGATATGTTTAATACATATGTGTGTGTGTGTGTATGGATGGATGGGTGTGTGTGTGACTGTCTGTGGCATGTTAGATCCCGTCACCCATCCAAAGACGCATTGACCGTTGCCTAACCTAAGTGATTGCGTCGGATCACCTTAGTTATAGGCGCTTCGAGTAATAAAAGAGACAGATATTGAAACTAACTCTTCAAGTCACTTGGCCAATTCCTTTACAGTGAACTTGGCAATTGTTCAAACGTTCCGCAATTAGTTCATTTCAGCGCAATGTTATGTAAAGTCAATGTCCTGTCAAAATAGATTCGAAGGTCGCTTTCAGTGAAATTTCAGCTATTTCGTAAACTTACCTTACTATTTTAGATCATAGATAATTTTTTAGTTATTTAAGAGTATTGAATTGGGAACAAAATTGTCTTTGACATCACTTAATTTCTATTAACATCTTGGAAGATATTACAATTTAAAAATTAAATATACATTTGTTATTGTGCTAACCAGACGCGTGAAATTTGTATTTATTCGAATTTACATATGCACTTATAAGTAAACTATAACGACACTGAAGGGACTGTGAATTTTGTGGCGTTATAGAGAGTGGTCGTTAAATGTAGAGAATGAATCATTGTATGGAATACAAGCTAAACCAACTAAAGCCAATTGATTTCGACGTTTTAGAGACTTTGTCGTTAAATCGAGTGACGTTACATGTAGTTTCAACTGTAGTTAAATACAAATAAGTACACTCAGATGTAACTGATAGATCAACAGATACCTTATCTATATTTAAATATTTACATATAATGTTGACATTACATTAAATTTTTTCACATTAAAAATATAATAATGAATTATTCAATATTGGTAAGCAAGTATTATTTATAATTTCATAAATTAAGCCACCCGCCCAAATGTTCCAATCAGGCTTGCCGCATTGCCTCTTTGCATCAGGCTTGTCTCAGTTTTTAGTTTACAAAATTTTTGCTTTTACTATGCTTTGTAAATAATTTTCACTTTATTATTCTTAAGTTTAAGTTATTTTTATCATTAAACATGTGTCTTTAAATATATGTATGTAATGTCAACATTATATGTAAATATTAAAATATAGATAAGGTATCTGTTGATCTATCAGTTCCATCTGAGTGTACTTATTTGTATTTAACTACAGTTGAAACTACATGTATCTTCACTCAATTTAACGACAAACTCGCCAAAGCGTCGAAATCAATAGGCTTTAGTTGGTTTAGCTTATATTCCATACAATCATACATTCTCTACATTTAACGACCACTCTCTATAACGACACAAAATTCACAGTCCCTTCAGTGTCGTTATACCTATAGAGTTTACACTAATTTATTCACGTTCTCAAATGAAGCGGCAATTCCTACTAAGTCCTATAGCAAAGTCCTATAGCAGGGCGTAGTGCTCCCTACAGCGTACCAGGTAATCTTAAGGTATCATGTAGACGTAAGAACTTTGTACGTACACTTTCTTATTTTATTTATTTATTTGATTTATAGGCGAGCAGCTCAATGCTGATATGCATATATCACACTGAGTTGAAATTAAATTTTTAACAGTTCATAAAATGTCCATTGTTCAATGTCAATGTTTAAAGTCCACTAGTGCACTGATCACAGGTTAGCAAGAGATTTTTTTTTCTTTTCTGCAGCCAGCTATCAAGCCGGTTTTTAAAGCTGTTCACTGACATAGCACTGACTTCTTCCTTGGGCAACTTATTCCTATTGTGAACCACTCTGTTGCTGAGTATATGATGCCGCTTATTACAAATTAATTTATCTTTATTTTTATTATACTAATGTTTAGTAGTTATAGTGTTTACCATGTCGGTGTGTGCGGGCGCCGCGGCCTGGCAGTTGGCCGGCGCCAGCGGCCCGCGGAAGGGCGAGCTCTTGGCCGCGTCCAGGAGGGATGAGAACATTATTCTGAAACAACACATTACTCCCTCAAAATCGACGTACTTTCCGAAACATGACTAAACCTTGTTTTTTTTTTGTTTTCCTTTATTTGGAGCAATCTGTCCTTAGAGACAATGGTGGCGATTCAGCGGCACACACGACTTAACTAAATTTAAAGTAGCTCTGTCTCTTATCGTCATAAATGACCAAAAAGAGATGGTACGATCTAAACAATAGACAAAACATCTAAAATCACGTCAAACACGTCAGATTTAGTGCGGATACAATTGGGTGCGCTCTAAAATCGCTTACATTTTTCATATTTGACGTGATTTTAGTTGCTTTGTGTGTGGTTCAGAACGTGTCGTCTCTTTCTGGCCACCTAAGATGAAAAGAGTCGGGGCTTCTTTAAATTTATTTTAGTCGTGTGTGCCGCTGAATCGCCACCAATAAGCTTCATTTTTGTCATTATTGACTGTTGAGGTATGTGCCCAGTGACGCATCCATCTTATTATTCAGTTAAGTCTTGTGGCATCTTCCTTTTTAGTTTCCGGAGGCCCTCTTCTGATTAGTTCTCTAACCTCTTCATTTGGATGTTGTAGGATTCTTTTTAGGTAAACCTTAGTATGCGAAAACCTCGGAAATACGTATCTAGAAATGCCTACTATAAAAGAGGAAGTCACAAAGCACAGCAAGAGATACCATGCCAGGCTCGAGGGACAAGAAAAAAAATCTTTTACTGTTAGGAAGCTGCATTATTTATTCCCAAGGCTGTATTTTGTTCCCAAAAGTTTTAGAGATCCTTACTTTAAATACAATAAGGTAACACAAACCCGTGCTAAGCCGGGGCAGGATGCTTGTCTGTAATACGATCCTTTCTCAATTCCTTTAAAAAGAGAACCAGATGCATTTTTAAATGCTTGGTTTATTAATATGCTTTTTTTTAAATATTAGGACACATTTCACACACGGCTGGTTAACACCATACTGAACTATTTCTAGTCTGTGTTATGGTAGCTAACACAGCTGATATACTACATATACATACATACATATTTTATATAGATACATATTTAACACCCAGACCAAACAGCCAACAAATTTAGTTAAGCACAAATATGTTGACCGTGCCCCGGTCTTGAACCCGGAACCTTCTGATTAGCAGTCTGGCATGGTAACCTTTACGCCAATGAGATTGTCAATCTTTGTTGCAATTGTCATGCTGAATGAGGATGTAACTATTGTGATCAAATATTTCAAATCTACTTCTGCATTTACCATATTTTGGCAGCCATCAGAAGCGAATAGTTTGCTACTGTAGCAGTACATACCAAATTTATACAAAGACATAGACCAATATGTGACTTCCTCATAACTTTGAAATCAAATAATTGAACTTGTGATGGCATACTTTGTGTTGCATTTTTTGGCAGAGTAGTACTGAAGAGATTCATAACATGATCATAGGATAAATATATATTTAGCTCAAGATATATAACAGTAATAGGAAGCATTTAAAAATTCACACAAGTGATAGTTGTATACTATCTTGTTGTTTTTACAACTAGTTGTATAGTACTGAAGAGATTCATAACATGATCAAAGGATAAATATATATTTAGCTCAAGATATATAACAGTAAAAAACAGGAAGCATTTAAAAATTCACACAATAGATAGTTATATACTATCTTGTTGTTGTTACTACTAGTTGTATAGTACTGAAGAGATTCATAACATGAGCAACGGATAAATATATATTTAGCTCAAGATATATAACAGTAAAAAAAAAGAAGCATTTAAAAATTCACACAATAGATAGTTGTATACTATCTTGTTGTTGTTACTACTAGTTGTATAGTACTGAAGAGATTCATAACATGATCAATGGATAAGTAAGTATATTTAGCTCAAGATTCATAACAGGAGCAAAGGAAAATATATATTTAGCTAAAGATATATTACAGTAACAGGTAGGCATTTAAAAATTCACAGAATAGATAGTTGTATACTATCTTTAATAATAAATTGAAATAAAAATAGACAAAATAACCAAGAGATCCCATCCAAAAATGTAATTTTTAAGCTATCTTATACTCTAACTTTACAAAGACATTTGTTAGACCCTCTAAAAATGCAGATAATATTAAATTATGTATTAACTTTATTGACAAAACTAGAAGTAAGGATAAAAATAAATTTACACATAACTTAAGAGTAATATTTACAAAGCATAGTAATAACGTAAATTTTGTAAACTAAAAAAATATATTTAAAAACATTATTATAATTATTATTATTTTTTTAATTATTAATAATAATGAATTATATCATTATTATGTACTAACTTTAAAAAATATTTTAGGGGGGCTCCCATACATCAAATGTCTTATATGCCATTCACCCAACATCTTTTTGTTTATCTTCTCTGTCCGAAAGAAATACATTCTATTCTAACACACAAGTCTCAAAATCAGAGCTTGGCCATTTAGCCCATATGAACATATGGATATGTTTCTTATAATTTAGAGAAAATATATACATACTATAAATTCAATTGCTTTGAACATAAGATTAATTAAGTAACAAATTAAGAACCTTTTTTTTAAGAAGGTTTAGGTATTGGGGAACATATTTACAACACACAGGATCGCAAATTTGAAAACAAAATTTGAATTTTAAAATATAGGAGGGAGCCATACATTCCACATCTTAAGAGTCACACTTATGTAACATCTGCAATGCAGATAATAGCTATTAAGGTCAGAAGTAAGCAATGCTAGCTAACTAAAATACATACTTATATGTACATATATAAAATAAACAAAATATTATAACTACCCATTGAATCTACATATTTGTTCTCATTCAACCATTCTATTTTCCACAGTTACAGAGAAAGTAACATGAGAAGTCAGAGACCTCTGACCGCCATTGAGAATGATATATTTTTTTTTACTCTGAATAGGTCAGCGCTTGACCACAATTCACCTGATGGTAAGTGATATTGAAGTCTATGTTGGATCGCGCGTACCAGTTCACTCTCGCCTTGAAAATCGCTAGATTGTTGTCATTGGGGAATTCGGCAAAAAATTGCAAAGTTTGGCGGTAAGTAAAATGTGGATAGCAGACATTGAAGAAGATCTAAAGGTCTTGGGGAAACTGGATGGATGGAGAAGCCTGGCCCAAAACCGCAAACTGATAGAATAGGCTTATATCGATAGATAGATTCTGACATTAAAAGAATAAATAAGAGAGTTTAATGCACTAATGTGACTTGATAGCAAATTAAATTAAAAATCCATGAAATTAACTAAATATAATACATAAGTCAAGATTATACATATGTAAGCCAGATGTTGTGGTTTCTGTTAGCATGTTAATTTAAATTATTTTTAAAATCTATTTAGGATTTGTGTAATATAAAAGGAACTAACGTGGCAAATAATAATTAACAAGATTCCTTCTATAGCAAATTTTTTTAGGATTACTAGTAGAAAGGATAGGTGCGTAAACTTGGCCATAATATACCTACTATATTATTAGCTATGTGGCTATGATGTCGAAAAGTTTGAATCAATCCTAGGTAGGTACTCAAAAACAGCGACGTTAGACAAACAACCAGACGATATCGACCAACGCACTGCGATTATAATAATATTGATAATTGTCGTGGCAATTTCCATCTCTCGTAACTCAAAGCCATGAACATTTCGGTTCACCGCTGATCGATAGGTAGGACACTGATCTAAATTCCTACTTACCTACATCGTTGCACTGACCTCTTCAGGAATAGACCAAAATCAATGCCACTGTCGCCTCAAACTTAGGTTAGGTAACAGAAGTAAATGATTGTCAGTTGTTTATATTAGAAAGCTTAGTTAAATTTGTACGTATCTACTAAACTAAAAAGAAAATGCATATACCTAGAACATTGTGCGCCAAAAATTGACACTAAAAATCACCGGATTCTGCGGCCATATTTTTCACAAGTTACTGCATTGAACCGGTAAATGAAAACCGTGTCCATCCAGATTCATTGTTTACAGTATAGATTTGAGTGCTAGGACCAGATAATTTGTGAAATTTAAGGATTTTCCATTATCAATAAATAGGGCAAGGTCACGTGAAAACATAATTTCATTAGGTTACGTAAGGAAAATTTCAAGGGTGGACACAGGTTTGTATAAATACTTGTCATATGATTGTTAAAGTAACAATGGAGTTTATTATATTATTTTTTTAAAACAATTTAAGCAGAAAACATTTTACTTACATGTTTTAAATCCGATGGAATAATATGAACACACCGTGAACACACCACACCGCGCCTGACGCACAGTGTTAAAGGAATAGAGTTGTCGAAAAAATATCGATATGTTAACAGTTATAATTGCTCTTAAATGTCGATATATATAAAAGCTATTAAAAATATCGATAAATATATATTTCTTCATTGAGCATTAGATGGTAGAATAATTAACAGATAACAAGTTCCTTAAATATTACATGACATTAATATTCTTCTAACAGTAAACGATTTGTAAAAGTGATAACAAAGGGACATAATATTATTTAAAATAGCTCTTTCAAAAAAACTTGTGCTACGGGTACGGAAGACCGCTAAAAATATGCGTGATGCATTGTATATTATTGGTCATTGCCATGATTGATCAATATATAATACAAGCGACAGCACATACCGGCCATTTGTGCGTAATAAGGTTTCTAAGTTTCTCTTAAAAAAATATACTAAATTATAATTATATAGATTTTCAATTAAAACCGGTGTTTCTTTTCTAACATGCCCGGTATAACTACATGTTTTACAAATTGTATTGAAGACATTATTCGTATTTTTTAAAATATCGATATATAGTCTTTGATTATGTTACACCTCGCATCCCTAAAGGAAATGACTTCGTCGATGTGAGCGTCCACGCGGATATGACACAACTCGTCACGTGGTATTAAAAATATTTATAATGTTGCTTTGCTTACACAAACAAAAACATCAGACTATTTTTTATTTATATATTCTAATGTTATTAATTACTATCTAGAAAATATTTCAGTTTACACATTTTGTGAGTAATTAAAAATTAAAATAAGCTCAGTTGGTCTTTTTCCAAAGGCTGTCAATATTGCCATCTAGTGACGGGTAACAAAACTATTTCAGTTGGTTTTTTGGCTTCGCACGATTGAAATATTTATCTTAATACAATTGGTACGACGTCTATCGATAAACTATGGACAAATAACAAACCTTGGCAGTGACTTCTTTGACTGCTCGCGGCACATACATTTAGCTGAATTGTTTCAAGGTTTTTGATAAATTTTTATGTCACTAGTCTTGTTCACTTTTGTATCAAAACAAGAACAGCATAAACCAAATCCGAGGAGTACGAAAGGCAAAAAAATGTCCTTACTTTTACCTTTTTATCAAAAAACCTTTCCATAAAATGTAGACCCTTTACCGATTCTTTTTCTCCGCATGCCACCAAGAAAAAGTAGTTGGACGAAAGCTTACTCAGGTGTTACGCATTTACATCGACGGCCGTGTGTGGCCAGTGAGGTGATACCGCCAAGATGCTGGTTCTGCGAGCCTCGACCTAGAAAACTTGTAATGAGCTCCCAGCCCACAGACCCCTCTTGTAAGTGCAACCCTGCGCAGTCCGGGGTTAAGCCAGGCTGTAGCTGCCACCAGAGCCAAGACTGCTCCTGCTGCCCCAATATTAGCTGCGATGATCAAACACAGCCTTGCAACGAAACTAAACCGAACACACGCCTTTTCTTCAACTCGGCTCTGGCTTCTCAGGAACTAAAAGAATCTGAACATGAATATCCTTGTAAAACCTGTCCTGCTGCAGCTGCTAAACTTGCACGGAACCAGGAAGGGTCTTTGCCAGTTATTAGCTGCTCAGAATATTGTATGAAGGATGATCAACCTGATCAGCTGTTTCAAGACAGTCGGAATTCAAACAACATTCAGACAGATTCGATCATAGAGGCACCGTGCGCCTGTTCCACCCCAAACAAACAAACATCGACCTCAAATGTGGTCCCAGACTCAGTTAAAAGTTGTAAGTCAGCCAACATGCAATATGAGAAGCAATGCTCGGACGCTTGCCTGGTTAAAATAGCGACGTCGACGTCTTGCGAAAATTGGACGGAATTAGTAAGAGATTTGGTGAAAGAAAATTTGGAATCTCTACTGGATACGGATTGCGAATATAACTGTTCTACTAGAAAGGTTTCTAGCAGGAGGGACTCGAAAGACGTTCCGGCCGCGACCAACTCGATCCGTACTTGCGATCAGGCAACATTTGTAACTGAGGCAAGAGCAGAAAGCAAATCGAGTCTGAAGGCTGCAGAGCCTCCACAAGGGATTTCATCAGGCAAGGTGTGCACTGCTGATTGCCAGCTAGGACCGGTATGCAACTGTCGGTACCCTCCAGCGTACAAGCAGCTTGGATGTACGGGACTCATCACGGGCTCTTGCGAGTGCGGAAAGCGTAGCTAAATGCATTTCGACTTATAGATATCAGTTGAAATCTACAGTTTACAGCCTACGTCCTCTCCTACCACCCTTCCTGCGAGTGGAGTCTGAGGGCACAGGGGTCACATCCTCAATGCGGCCAATCTTCATCGCAGAACGGACCAGAGCTTGGAGAGCAGACTGGGCGCCGGGGCCAGGGGTCTTGGTCTTGTTGCTAGTTTTATACTTACCTACAAATATACTTAAACCTTAGGCCCTTATTTCTAGGTACTAATATCATTTCAGTTTTATATTTCCTTAGCATAATCAGCTCACTATATTGGAACCTTCTCTCACTCAGGAAAGAACACCACGCTGGCCAAGTGTGGGTTGACGGATATTGTGCTCCTCAAATATGTTGGTTTTCTCACGATATTTTCCTTCATAAAGCGAGCACAAATCCACTCATAACTTGAAAAACAATTCATTGGTCCAGGGCCGTGATCAAACGCCCCATGCGTCAGATTGATAAACAGACGTTTTAATACCGAGACACACTCGCTATATTTCCTTAGACGAGTATAAAGCTGTCCACAAATCTGCGTCGGACGCATCTTATCTTTATTTTAAGGGATTGCGCAATGTTATCCCTTAATAAAACTATAATCTAGCCTACTAAGCTAATAAATATTATTACTTTAAAATAAACTACTAATTACGTAAAGTCTCAAAGAATGCGCTCATTAGCACATTTCTTAATGTCTCTCTTAGCTCGAGTACACTTTGTTCATGTGTCCTATTTTCAGCACTAAACACTGAAGAACCGTTCTATTCTGCAAAGGTGATTTTAGTTGTTTTGACTATGGTGCAGAACGTGCCGTCTCTTTCTGGCCACCTAAGATGAAAAGAGACGGGGCTTCTTTAAATTTAGTTTAGTCGTGTGTGCCGCTGAATCGCCACCATTGTACAGCGTACACGCTAGTCAGTCAGGTGACTGATATAAATTAATTCTTACATAAAACTCAAAATAAGATTAATAATTGATATACTCACCACTCCTACCGATACTAAGAAGATAAGATATAAACAAAAAAGGCATAAAATAATGCCATTACTCATTTCCTTTATTTAATCAGTTTATAATAAATCTTATCAAAATTACACTCTCCGAAATTCTTGCTTAGTTGAAGTACTTACTTACTGTACTGTAATTAGTAGTAACGAATTTCAAAATATCAAGTACGTGTTGAAATTGAATAATAGTATGGTATGTGTAAAGGCACGGCTGTTTATAACTTTTCGTATTCTCACGAAACTTCTGGTGGTTTTACTACTTTTTTCGCGCTGACAATCCTCACTTTTCTTCTTTGGCCTTGTTTGATTGTGAACTTCGATTTGGATTCTGAAAATAAATAAATAATTATTATTTTTAACTAATGATTCATATACATAGGTATACAAGGCAGGTAGCGTGTCGTTCTCAAAATAACGCGCGAAAGAATGCAATTTTTAAAAAAGTGGTGAAACTAAACATCTAAGTAACTTTGAAAATCTAGGCCCAATTTAATTATTCTTTCTTCGCATGAGCCAAGCGGCCCATCCAGGGTTTTCAAGACGCCCGAAGGCCTGTGACTTGGCTTAACGACTGCTAGTACTAAGACTTACAACCGAGACCTACAATTATAAATAATAAATTAATATTAGGACGCATTTCACACAAGGCTGGTTAACCCCATACTGAACCATTTCTAGTTTGTGTAATGGTAGCTAACACAGCTGATATTACTACAAATAAATACAGTTATATCTATCTTACTTAGAAAATTTCGTGTCACAATATTAGTTACCGTACTCCTCTGAAACGGCTTGACCGATTTTCACCAAATTTAATACGCGTGTAGGGCCTACATATGTATGTACCGTCAGTCAATTACATAATATATGCCAAGTCATCAACAAGTATAGCTCAGGCGACCTAAATGCGTATTAAGTAGGTCTGAGAATCGGCTACTATATATTTTTCAAACCCCATAAGTGATAAGGCAAAACAACGTTTCCCTGGTCAGCTAGTATATTTCATAAAGATACATATTTAACACCCAGACACACAGCCAACAAATGAACAAGCCAGTTTTTAAAAGACAGTCTTGTCCATGGTTACCCATCCGCGGACTGTCTGCATCGACCGTTGCTTAATCACAATGATCGCTTAAGATTATCTTAGTTAGCTACAGGTGCTACTTCCAATTACAATGAAACAAAAATATTTTGCACGTGTACTTGCATTAAATTGAGTAACATTTATATTACAGCTTACAGCAGTTAATACTTACTCGTATTTTCTTTGAGAGTCTTTCTACGCAGGATGGCTTGTTCCGATGGAAGCGATGGCTTCCGACAATTTATTGTCAACGACGTTTTTTTGTCACCTGAAAATTTAATTAACTAATAAATTTTACGTCGATAAATCGATATAAGTTGAGACGATAAATTCCTGGCGCCTGATTAGTCAGAAATTACGCGCTTAAACAGCGTTGATGGCTACAATTGGTGAGCGATGCCAATGTAAAACATTTTTGACGAATCAGATACCCGGATTTTATTTCCGTATTAACAGCGAACTAGAATAAACGGAAGAGTAACTCCATACAATTGCCGCTTAGAATTTGGATCCATCTACGCACACATCGAAACGAAACACACACACAAATAGCTCGCACGCGATTGGTCGCCGCCACACTATGTGACGCCACGCGGGCGCTCGGGTAGTTGTTTTGCCCCGCCCACCGCGGTATTTTACGCATGAACGGTGGAACGATTTTATCGGCCAAGTTACTATTCTGCTTATTCTAGTTCGCTGCGTATTAGCTTAGCTCGTTGGACAGGATATAGTTTTAGTACAACTAAAAGTATTCAGTATTTATACTACCTAATATTTTTTGCAACTGCGCTTGAAGTGGTTTAATCAGTAAGAATATGGGATGCATCGCTGAAGCATATTTAATAAATCCGTATTTGGTCATGTCTACGGAAGCAGTCTTCTTGTAACAGATTTTCTGAAGGAAATACTTTGTTTTTGTGGACATGTCGTTGTTAATTTTTTTAGTCGATAGATTTCCTGGTGCTCCTGGGCGCTTTTGGGGTTTTAAACTGGCCATTTTGTTTATACTCAAGATTTTAATATATTTTTGGACACTAATATTATGTATTTTGATTTCTACGATTTTTAGTGACAAAACTGTTAAAAAAATATAGAATACATTGACTTGTTTTATAAGACCTCCTTGTGTTCAGTTTATGCCATTTCTTATTATGTTTTTCAATAATTGTTGTATCTATTGCACTAATAGCTGTGTAAAGTAGTAGATACAGTTGCCAATGGCTTAAACACTGACTTGGGAGGTACATACTTAAAACTACTCATTAATCTACTAAAAGCTCAAACGAAAAAAAAATGGACTCAAACATTGATTCGAATATTATTAAGCCTCTTTGGTCAATGAAACGTATTATTTTTACGCGAATATTAAAAAAAACATTTGTCCATAAGTGTAGGCTGCAATAATCTAAATAAATGTAGCTTGAATTTTCGCGGACTTCATATTTTTGATTAGACATTACTTATGCCGTGCAATTACAGTCTATTTTTGTATTTTATAACGTTGACATTGACATTTAATTTATGTTTCATTATTTGAACAGGATTTGTGTTCTGTGAATTTGGCTAGCGATATTCAAATATTGATTAATTTAATTTGCTAGAAAACCAAATAAAATTATGGTAGAACTGCCTGAAGCATTGAAACCTATATCCTGGCTAGCCGGTCGCTGGTCTACTAAAGATGGAAAGGGAGTTTACCCGAATATACCAGAGTTTACCTATCACGAAGAGTTAGAATTTATTTGCATCGGTATGTTGGCTATGAGAATAAATATCTTTATTACGTGAGATTATTAGTCTAGATGTTATACCTGTATAGAAGCGGGTCGCCTTGCTCCTCATATTTAGAAACGCGGCACTGCGCTAGCGCCCAACGTTGCTGAATACTTATACATTCGTGTGGTTACTTGTGAGCAGTAAAAGCCTCTCTACACATTGGCCGATGCTGGCCCATCAATGTGTACTGGACTGGCGGACAAGTAACTGCCATTGGTGCAATTGATAAGTCGGTTTTTGGGCTCGGGCCCACATTCAATGGCTATGAAAATATTTAACAAACTACCAGACAACCTAAAGCGTATCTAAAATATGAAAACTTTCCTGACAAACTTAAAAAACTTACTCATAACAAAAAGTTATTATAAAATAGAAGACTTTTTAAATGACGGAACATTAAAAAAATCAAATCAATCAACAAGGTTGCTCATCTCCAGTAAATAATTGCAATGCCTTATGGTTTATAAGGGGCTATTGAAGTAATTGCATTTGTTTACTTTTATTTTAATGTATAATAAATAAATAAAAATTATGATTTCAGGGCAACCTATGCTGAACTTCTCATCAATATCTCGTCACCCTGTGAAGCAGACTCCCATGCACCAGGAAAGGGGGTTCCTTCGCATCAAGCCTGATACAAACCATTTGGCTTTTGTACTCAGCCATAACTTTGGTCTCACATCTCTTGAAGAAGGCACCTGTGATCCAGAGAAAAAAGAAATAGTTCTAGAATCTGTCAATTTGACTAGGATCTCCTTTGCTAAACCTCCTCATGTGAAAAAGTTAAAACGGGTCATAAGGCTTGTTGGAGTAGATGAGTTGGAAGTGGTATTATATATGGAGACTGAAGACACACCGTTGATGCAACATCTTAAAGCTGCTTATAAAAAGATCTCAGATTAAACTATAATTGTATTAATTTAGATTTTAATTTAAATACTAAAAATACTTGGTTACTTATAGAACTGATAGATTTTTTATATATTAAATAACTTGATAACATATCTTGTTTGTTTTCTGTATTCCTCAATTACTATTATATATACTACTAGCAGACCCGGCAAATGTTGTTTTGCCTTAAAAATTTAAGGGTGAACAACCCTTATCAGTAGAATACACATAAAATTTGGTAAATATAGGTCAATCCGTTTTGGAGGAGTATGGTAACTAACATTGTGACATGGAAATTTTATACTTTAGTAAATTGATATAATTCCATGAAAAAAATAAACACATACACACAATAAAAAAATACCTTACAAACAGTAGATTAAATCTAAGTCAGAAAGCTATAAGCTTGGCGATCCAGCGAGATAATGCCGCCAGCATTTTAGTCACCTTACCCGCGGACACTGACTTAGATTTAATCTACTATTTGCATGTAAATCTTATACCTTAGATTGTACTATTATATGACCTTTCCTTTCTAAACTATATCATTACCAAATTCCATTGTAATCAGGTCAGCCATTTGAGCAAGAAGAAGTAACAAACATAAACACTTTCACATTTATAATATTACTAAGATTTAATTAGAATTAGGATTTACTAATGTTTAGGCTTACCTTTATTGAAGCAGTAAACAATCTTATGACTAATCCAGAATGAACTTTATAATTTTGACTAAAATTATCTTCATAATAATTTATCTGCATCTACTGTTTTTACGTTGCGTACAAAACGCTTTGCGTCGACCTTTATTGTTAGGACTGCGAAGCTTTGTAACTCACTACCTGAGTCTCTGTTTCCTGAGAGGTATCATCCGGGGGCCTTCAAAAGTAGAGTAGGTATCTTCTAGGTAAGTGTGTACGGTGTGGCACGCTTACCTAGAAGATACCTACTCTACTGCAGTGCAGCTTAACATCTAGCTGTAGTCAAATGCTAACCTATCAAGGATAAAAAAGAACACATTTCACACATGGCTGGTTAACCCCATACTGAACCATTTCTAGTTCGTATTATGGGTGCTAACACAACTGATATACTACATATACATACATACATATTTTATATAGATACATATTTAACACTCAGACCAACAGCCAACAAATTTAGTTCAGCACAAAGATGTTGGCCGGGCCGGGAATCGAACCCGGAACCTTCCGAGTGGCAGTCTGGCATGGTAACCTTTATGAGGTCGTCATTTGTATTGATATAAAGTATTCAGAAATGTTTATTTAGTATATCAGTTGTGTTAGCAACCATAATACTAACTACTATTTTGAATGGGGCTTTGCTAGCTATGTGTGAAATGTGTAAAAAAATAATTACAGTGTAAACTCTACATAACGACACTGAAGGGACTGTGCATTTTATGGTGTTATAGAGAGTGGTTGTTAAATGGAGATAATTTATCATTGTATGGAATACAAGCTAAACCAACTAAAGACAATTGATTTCAACACTTTAGAGAATTTGTCGTTAAATCGAGTTATGTGACATAGAGTTTACACTGTAAAGAAATAAATAATAATCTCTTAGTAGGTAAGACAATAAATAATGTAGTTATTATATAGAGGCTACAAAAACAAATAATTTGAAAAGAGATAACTTATTTATTGCTAGATTAGTTATTTCTTACACAAAATAAATGGAATAGGTAATATAATTCCATTGTTCCAAACAGTGTCCTACTTATAGGTTAATTCATTAACTTAGAAATGGATAGTACATGAGTAAGAACGTTGATGATAACAATAACATAGATTTTTTTTTATAACAGTGATTTAAATAGTATCAGACAAAATAGTGTGGTTTCTTGACTGTAATGCCATATTCCTGCAGGGCGGGCGCCAAGTCCTCCATTGTCATAACATATTTCTTTTCCTTTGGACCTTTCTGATTTTTCGAGCTCTGAGTAATTTGGCTTGATGTTCTCATTTTGCAGTGTTGGAGTGCATCGTTTGCAACATCTGACAGAAACTTCTGTGATGCCAGTGCTATGAGACGTATTAATCTGAAATACAACATTAAATAAATTCTTCTTTGTGTCATATTTAAGTGTGATGTATTGGCAAAGTATGATACACTCTTAAAGATATTTTTCAGCAGACTAGATAGAATAAATAGAATAGTAACTTGGCCGATAAAATGGTTCCACGCGTAATCGTAAAATACAGCGGTGGGCGGGGCAAAACAGCTACCGGCGCGCCCATGTGTCATCACATGGTGTGACCTGGCACCAATGGTGTGCGTGCTTTGTGTGAGTGTGTTTCGTTGGGATAGCAGTATAATTGTGTGCGTAGATGGATACAAATTCTAAGCGGCAATTGTATGGAGTGACTCTTCCGTTTATTCTAGTTCGCTGGTTTTTTTACACCACACATTAGGTGGAGCATAATTACATTATTAGAGAAGACACTAGTTTAGTATTGCCATGAAAACTACTAGATTAAACTTTCAGGAATGGAATGCAAACTTTAGAGAAAGACCTAACGTAGAGGTGGGATATTGTTAGTATTCTGGCAGAACCCAACTCGAAATCTAGTATAACACTGTATGTATAGATTAATAAATAGAATTTAAGATTAGATAGTATAATTTGAGTATATTTCTATCAGGAAACATATTCTTCCATCATTAGAATAAGCATTTCTATAGTTAGGATAATAAGGAGAGGAATAGGATGTCAGGCAAGGATTTAACACCTTGGTAATATGCACAATGAAGTTAAAGGTATATAAATAATATAATAAAATAATAATAAAAATAAAATATTTATTTACCACAGAAAAAACTTAAACTTTAATGTTGCGTATACATGTTTTTGAGTCTATATATTAATAATCTTTATTACTTACAATGTATAAAACTAAGGGGACTCTGTGAAACATATGCAACTCTTACTAAAATATCACCCTTTTTTATATTTCTAATATAAGGTATAGGAGACCCTGTACTAAGTAAACTACTTGTATTGGAGGATCTGTTTTCCCTCAATGGCATGCAACATTGCTGTTTCTATTCCTGATTAACAGTAGTAGGTAGGATATGTTAGGTTAAGGAAATCAAATTAGTTCATGCCATTTCACTGCACTCTCAAAAATGTAACCGATAAAATTAAAAGACTGGCAACTTTGCAGCGGTGTTCAGGGCTCTGCAGCTATGTCTCCCAAAGATAAATCAACACCAATAAGCTTCTTTGTTTGCCATTCAATAACTTGCAATGTCTCAAGCTGATATTTAGCAAGTTCATTCTATTGGTGCAACAAGTTTTGCTTGATATGCACAGACTACTATGGTTTGGTGACTTTATTAATGCCTTTGTATACAATAACATTGTCAAAGCTTGTGACCTTAGAAATAGAAAAATGCTGGATGCCAAAGTAATCATACAGTCATGGTTGATAACACTGTCATATGTGGCTACAGAAAATATTTCTTAAATTATTAAATAAGTCTTAGTTTGTAACATTATTGTATTCATTGTTTTATTTGTATTATGTTTAATTTGTTATACTGTCTTGTTAGAGGTTAAGTTTATTCAGAATTGCAAACAGGTGGATTTGGACAACTTAGATTCAGGCCTTGCCTAGTTAAGTAGTCACAAGAGAATATGTAATCTAGTAATAAATTTGTAAATAAATATTTTTCATTTTTTCATATAATTTAAGTAACTGTTCCAACTAGATGAACCGTCGCACCTTTGAGAGGATATCCAGCTATTTGGTAATCAGTTGCTTCTTGTTGGTTGGTCTCAAACTCTTAGAAGCCAAAGTTGAGTGTCAAAGTAATACAAACAATGTTTATTGTAAATAGGTTCACATTCGGTCTTGCAATCTTGTTTTTCTGAGTTGTAACATTGTTGCAGCGTGGGTTCAATACAAAGCAATCTTGAAAATATATGACAAAGTAGGTATCTAATATCGAGAAAAATATCTGGGACACTTGAGAAAAAAAAAATTGTATATTACCTTGGGTCCTGAGATTCGAAGCCAGACATGTTAAGGTAGTGTGCAACAACGGGATCTGGTATAGAAGGATTATAATTCTCGAGCTGCAAGAGAAAGTCACTGAGTGCATGACCAGCGCCCGTGTCTTCGTCCATTCCTACTGAAGGAGACCCCATACGACTCATTTTACATTGCTTTAAGTATTAGGCTATTAATTTTATAGTGTCTTTTACAGACCAATATGTAAAATAATCGAGTTAGAAGTTAATTTCTATTTTACAAAATACCAAGCGTACTGTCACAGCTACACGCCAATTTTTTTTTTATTTACTAGCTTGCGCTTGTTACAGAGAGTCATTGCGCAGCGCGCCAATTTGACGATAGTAATGTACAACCAAATATTTAAGCAATTTTATTGATTAGATAAAAGGCCATAAATGTAAAAAAATTAGGGGAGTTTATTTCTATTTATTCGTGCGAAAATTTTAAAAATATTTTTTGTACACATGATACATGTTGGTGTCTAGCTGATATTCTAAGCTCAAGGGTACCAACTGCTATTGCATGAAGACTCACGATCGCTTTTGAAAGAAGAAGGAAAGAAATCCATTTATTTTGCACCAAGGACCTTCTCCTTGTCATAATAAATGCTTGTACTAAGACTAACTATAGGATCTGTCGGATCTACATTTTAACGTGTCATCCTAGCCGTGGTAGCCCCAGTTTTTAAATGGCAGTCTCTGGCATGACTGTCACTTAAAAAGTGACATTTAAATCTAGGCGCTACCGTGGTGCTACGATAAACATGATGATAGGATAAAATAAGTACAAACAACATTTGCCTTAGATACTGTATAGAATGATATTCACGATTAAATCGTGTGAGACCAATATGAAAAAAAATATTGACTTTCGGATTTTGTTTCGATAGGTTGGTAGCACTATTAGCGTTTAGTTTTTAGTTTTTGTTGCCAAGTAACCGAACTTTAATTTGCGGCACTATTTTCCGCTAATTATTAAAAAAGTTGAAGTGACATACGTAAACCTTATATTCATTAAAACATTTAAGCTTCTTTTTTCTCCCTGCGCCGAGTTAAAAATTTATAATCAATAACATAGCGCCTTACTTGCAAAATAAAATATGCAAAAACTAAACGCAATTTGCGCACGTCATGCTTGTGTTGGCAGACTTATATTTTTTCCCCAAATATATTTCACAATTTTATACGTTTTCGAGAAATATCAATTGATTCAATTTCATTATATATATATTATTATATCCAATTAAATATATCTAAAAAACGTATGATTCATGTAATAATATTCAATATAATTGAGTGCATTTACGACTTTCTTTATTTTGCGTTATGTCGTAACAACTTCTTGAACTGATTATGACAAAAGTCAGTACAATATAACATTTTGATTAACATTTATTTAAAATTATTGAATCTAAGAACACGATTTAATTAATTAAAACAGTTATAATATGAATTTATGTAACTGCTTATATTATGCAAGTATAATCATAATGTATTAATTATAATAATTTAATAATATAATATATTATGATATATTCATTATAAGAATAACTCAGTGATAGTATTTAATTACAGTAAGTAATGAAAAAATAATATTATGAGCATTTGATAATGCGAGATCTCATATTATGAGAATTGCAATCAAATTAATTACTTATTATATATAATCACTAACATATCATAATCTGATTAATTTATAGTATTTAGCAGTATTTGGAAAATGTGTAAAATATTTCTTTTTGCATGGCATCCCTGACCTCGTGGTACTTTGCCGTCACGTTGGCAACTTCGGCCTCTTCCTTCCTTCTTTTGCGCCGCCCCTCTGTGCAGAACTGCGAGAGAACGTGATCGATCGAATTTCAAAAAAGGCACACACCTACCCCTGTGCTCCCGTAATCACGAAATAACTCCAAATCTCCTGATTAAATATCAGGGGTTCGTTTTTCGTGATTTTATCCATTCCGTGTGTGATCCTTTAGTTACCTCGCCGCGCGGCGATTACCCAGTGAGGACCCACCTAATCGAACAAAATGTCGAACCTCGCCGATCCGGTCGCGTTCGCGAAAGACTTCATCGCCGGAGGCGTGTCCGCCGCCGTCTCCAAGACCGCTGTCGCGCCCATCGAGCGCGTCAAGCTGCTGCTCCAGGTCCAGCACGTGAGCAAACAGATCTCCGCCGACCAGCGCTACAAGGGTATCGTCGATGCCTTCGTCCGCATTCCCAAGGAGCAGGGTCTGCTCTCCTTCTGGCGTGGTAACTTCGCCAACGTCATCAGGTACTTCCCCACGCAGGCGCTCAACTTCGCCTTCAAGGACAAGTACAAGCAGGTGTTCCTCGGCGGAGTAGACAAGAAGACCCAGTTCTGGCGCTACTTCGCCGGTAACCTCGCCTCCGGTGGTGCCGCCGGAGCCACCTCCCTGTGCTTCGTGTACCCGCTCGACTTCGCGCGTACCCGCCTCGCCGCCGACGTGGGCAAGGGCGACGGCCAGCGCGAGTTCAGCGGGCTCGGCAACTGCCTGTCCAAGATCTTCAAGTCCGACGGCCTGAGCGGCCTGTACAGAGGCTTCGGCGTGTCGGTGCAGGGCATCATCATCTACCGCGCCGCGTACTTCGGCTTCTACGACACCGCGCGCGGCATGCTGCCCGACCCCAAGAACACGCCGCTGGTGATCAGCTGGGCCATCGCGCAGACCGTGACCACCGTGGCCGGCATCATCTCCTACCCCTTCGACACCGTGCGCAGGCGCATGATGATGCAGTCGGGCCGCGCCAAGGCCGACATCCTGTACAAGGGCACGCTGCACTGCTGGGCCACCATCGCCAAGGTCGAGGGAACCTCCGCCTTCTTCAAGGGAGCCTTCTCCAACGTCCTCAGAGGTACCGGCGGCGCCTTCGTGCTCGTCTTATACGACGAGATCAAGAAGCTCCTCTAAATCTTATGTAAGAATCGTTACCATAATTTCAATTGTGATTCGAAATCGCTGCAGATAGCCACTCCCCTCCAATCATGTTGTATTATTAGCGAAAATCAACCTAGTAACTTATTTTTAGTTAAATAAATGTTAAACGATGATTCCATAATTTGATTGTTTTATTAAAGTGTTACATAATCATCTAGCAGTAGTGAAACAAGTGAATTCAGAACAAAGTCCTCCTGGAACTTCTTTTTTTGTGATCATGCATTCAGCCAGTGACAGTTATGTAACCGACCTCATTTGTCTCGAGGCCAAGGTTGGATAGTGTAAAAATGATCAAGAACATCCTGAGTTAGTTCCTATTGGCTGTTGTTCACTGTGTGATGTATTCAGTGAGTGAATTAATCATTTTGCTGCTGAATTGTACCATCATTATGTAACACTAGGGAGTGGATAGGCCGGTTCATCAAATTCTTGTTATTGACAATGTAGTGTTGTCTGAAATCATGTGATGTTAGTGATGTTATGTAACACTGCAGGTGTGAGTGAGTGATGTAGGTTAATGTTTTAGTACACTTGTAAGTGTAGACCCACACATTGAATATCCATAGCTCAGTTTCCTGTATGGTGGGTGAAAACCTGTGTATTGTAACATCCTTACTCGGCGTGAGCTTTTCTTGAGAAAAACCCGCGTGTCGCGAGTTGATTAGAAAATAAATGTTGAAAATAAATATAATCATAGTTTTTCATTTGCCACCTTACAGAGTATTCCTTTTTGAACCATAAAATTAGAAAACTAAAACTGCTAATTAGGTACATCAGTGTTTAAAAGTAAATTATAATTAGGTAACAAATAGTAATCCTGTACCACAAACTTCTTTTACTATACCAGCCTAGGCATTTTTAATTAGATATACACATATAAAGGAGAATATTAGAGTACCCATACATAATATACCTAATAATTATATTAGTATTCTTGGGACTGCTTGAAATCTACCAACATAGAACTCTGAGAAGTAAGTACTGTGGTAAGTAAAAACTTCTTTGTAAATTAGAAACAGACTTTTAAAATAGCTACAAGTCATAGATAGGCATTTTCAATTAGATGGACACAGATAAAGGAAATAAAGGTACAATGTACATATACCTATAACATAATATACTAACTACCTAATAACTAGTGAAGCCCTGGACAGACCCTAAATTCTAGGGACTTCCTGAAATCTATGTACCAAAAGTTTTAACCCTTACACCAAGAAGATAGAAAACCAGTTGATTGAGAAGAATGTAAGTACTGTGGTATGTAAAAACTTCTTTCTAAACTAGGAACAGCCTTATTCCCAAAATTGACTACCTCATTGGTGTAAAGGTTACTTTGCCGGACTGCCAATCAGAAGGTTCCGGGTTCGATTCCCTGGCTGGCCTGGCCAACATCTTTGTGCTTAACTAAATTTGTTGGCTGTGGGTCTGGGTGTTAAATATGTATCTATATATAATATGTATGTATATATGTAGTATATCAGTTGTGTTAGCAACCATAATACGAACTAGAAATGGTTCAGTATGGGGCTAACCAGCCGTGTGTGAAATGTGTCCGAAAAAAAAATCGGCTACAAAATTTGTCATAGAGGTTTTATGCAATTAGATAATGACTTTGGGAATAAAGGTCAAAAGTTCAGTGTCTGCGCCGAATGACGTCACTTATCTGACTTGACGTCATTCGAATACAATGGTAGCGTTCGGAAGCGACACATTTTCATTCACAAAATCCTACTAATATAATAAATGCGAAATTTTTTGTGTGTGTAATTTTGTTACTTCTTCAAGCTCAAACGGCTGCACCGATTTTCATCATATTTAGTATGAAAAATAGGTTTAGGACCCTGGATTAACACATAGGCTGCTTTTTATTATACCGCTTACCGCCAGCTTTAAGACTAGACTCAGGGTTTGGCTTTTAGTTAAAACTTTTTATAAATGACTATCCAGAATTGAAAATTGACATTTTGATTAATATCATATACTATTGTAATGATATTATATTAGGTACTAGAATATACTTAATTGAAAATTGACATTGATATTGATTATACTTTTGTAATGATATCATATTATTTGATTTGTAACTTTGGTGTTATCAATAAATGATTTGTAGGTATTTATATCCCGGAATATCGCGAGGGGGAATTTAGTAAAAATTGTTTTTGTAATTGACTGTTTGCGGAACGAATCCATCAAAAAATCTTTGACGCATACGTAGCCACGAATTATCAAGGAAAATTTCCTCCTTGTTACATAGTATCAGCGTGACAGTGTACTTTGACACAGAACTCGGTATTTTATTTTAGTGCCGTGTATTCGTGGCCTTCTCAGTAGAATAGAATACATTATAGTTACTAGGGCCTTACGTAACAGCTGTTATCGATCGCCCAAGTCGAGAATACAAATGGCCGCCTGTGGACGCAGATTAGCTCATAGTATGTATGAGGCTTGTTACTAAGAGATTCATTCATTAGTCAAGGCACTAGGCAGGTTGTTCTTGGGTTTAATCTGGATATTCTTCTACTAGATAATTCATACGCAATCATAGCTGCCCTCTAGGATATTTTAAACCCTTAGATAGATAGATAGAAAATTCTTTATTTGTCACAATATACAGGAAACAATTTATATTAAAAAAAAAGGTTAGAAAGACTGGCCAAGTGCAAGTCGGGCTCGCGCCTGAAGGGTTCCGTACCATTGTTGTATGGTAGCCCCCCGTAAATAATAATTTAATATATTTTTTTAAATAAATAGGTTATTTATTAATATTCTGTGAGTGTTTGGAGGGTTACCCAATGACGTTATAAAGAATAAGTTGAAAAAATGCTAGCAAATCACGATGAAAGTAAATAGTAGTAGAGTTTACTTAGGTAAGACTATCTACCTAAATGCCCCCCCCCCCCCCCCCCGTAAATATTAATTTAATAATTTTTTTTAATAAATACATATTTAATATTCTGTGAGTGTTTCGAAGGATACCCAATGACGTTATCAAGAACAAGTTAAAAAAAATGCTAGCAAATCACGATGAAAGTAAATAGAGTTTACTTAGGTAAGACTATCTAAATGCCTATTCAGGCGTGTCCTTCCGGCTCCGAGCTGCACTGCAGTGTCGTATTGATTGTGTTATATAACTGTCTGTGGCGGAGCCTCACGCAAGGCTCTCCGATGTCGCCGCGGTTTTATATCGGTGGAAAGGTGATGAAAGAGTGAATGAGGCATGAATGGGAATTATATCTTATATATAAAATTTCCATATCACAATGTTAGTTACCGTACTCCTCCGAAATGGCTTGATTGGTTTTTACCAAATTTTATATGCGTATTCAGTAGGTCTGAGAATCGGCTACTGTATATTTAGAAATAATTATTAAGGCAAAACAACGTTTGCCGGGTCAGCTAGTCTTATATATAAAATTTCCATGTCACAATGTTAGTTACCGTACTCCTCCGAAATGGCTTGATTGATTTTTACCAAAATTTATATGAGTATTCAGTAGGTCTGAGAATCGGCTACTATCTATTTTCCATGCCCCTAAGTGATAAGGCAAAACAACGTTTGCCGGGTCAGCTAGTTATTATATATTTTTTAATCTGAATAGATAAGCGCTTGACCACAATTTAACTAATGGTAAGTGATATTGATGTCTACGGTGGATCGCGCTTACCTAGAAGGAACCGGTTCACTCTCGCCTTGAAAATCGCTAGATTGTAGTCATTGGGGAACAGGAAATTCGGCAAGGAATTCCAAAGGTATATTTATTTTTATTACTATTGTTTTTTTATGCAATAATGTTCTATTATAATTTTAAAATGTATTGTAATAAGGCTTTCCGAGCCCCATACTAAATGCTTCTCAGACTGGCAACCATTTCCTCTAAGATTTTTAAATAGTAATCACTTAACATAAACTTAAAATGGTCTAATTGGGGCGCGAAATAGGTAATATTATACATTTTTTATCGCAAAACAGATATATCAGCGTGATTTTTTCCAGCAAAATACACATGTATGAGTGCAGTGCAACAACTTAGCTGTTCAGTTGACAGTGTCGCTAGTGGAGATTTGTTGCCACCTAAGAGTGCTGTCGAACTTGTAATTCCAATTTTGGCCACCTGAACAGCTAAGTTGGTGACATGTATACGTATACATTGTTAGTTTCCGTTTCCGTTAGTGTCATTCTCTCTGCCAAACATGAACCCAAGCTTACCATCCGTAGTAATAAATCAACAAAATTCCGATAGATGGCAGGATCAAAAAAAGTATTGTTAAAGAGTTTGATGAAATTTATTTATTATTTTTAAATAAATTATTGCTATTTTTATATTAAGTATCGTAATAGAATTAAAAATTTAAAATATGTATAATTTTGTTTGATTATTTGCATGAAATTTAGTTATGTCAATGTCAGTTTGTCATATTTGACATACTTAAAAAAACGTATTTATATTGCAGCAATAATTTTTAGGGTTAGGTACCCTAAGAATGAAATTAATATACTACTGCGATCTTTTCTGTACTTAAAAGATAAAAACGAATGCCTTTTACAAAATATTCGTTGTCTGTCTTTCTGTCACCAGGCTGTTTCTTATACACTTTGATAGCTGAAAATTTCACAAATTATTTGTTTCCGTTGCCGTTATAACCCAAGAGTATACAAGTACTAGATACGCTATAACAACAAATACTAAAAACAGAAAATATACAAATATAAAGGGTGGATGACACGTTTTTAAAGTGTACCTTAAAAGACGTGTTATATTTTGTATTTTTGCTCAATATCAAAAACGATAACAGGACACTAAAGAATTCTACAGAATATTAAGCTACGTATTACCTCTTTTTACTCTATCTTTACAATGACACTTGGTAGATTCTTTCATGATTTCTCTCTTTCTTTCTTTCAAAATAAAATGAATGTTTGATATGGGGTTCCCATACAAAAAACATGTTTTTTCGCCATATTTTAATAATGGTACGGAACCCTTCACGCGCGAGCCCGGTTCGTACTTGGCCAATTATATCAAATTTTTATACCTACGTCTTTTGTTTACCTATCAATATCTTTAACAATCTCATAATTACAAAAGGCTTGTTTGTTTGTTTGTTTGGATGTTTTTATGTGTTTTTTGACGCGAATAGGCTCCGAAACTATTGGACTAAAATTAAAAATTCTTACACCGTTGGGAAGTTACATTATCCCCAAATGACATAGGCATTATATTTTGTTGCAAAGGGTAAGAAATTCTTATTAAGACTCCAGTAATGTAACACAAGGTATAAAAAAGAGTAAAAAATTTGTTTCATCGCATGCGCTAAGAAAAGTTAGTTGTGGCGGGTGTCGTTTAGTATTTCTTGAGAGCAGCGGAACCCATATATACAAAAAAAAACTTTAATCTATGTCAAAATTATAATGCGATAAAGTTTAAATGTTTGTTCGTAACGAATAAAATATTACACTTCTGAACGACTTTCAAACACATCTCCTAGAATTGATTTTTTTTTATGCCCGTGCTAAGCCGGGACGGGCCACTAGTGTATAATTATATCAACGATACATGTAAACTGCCAGGTGTATATTTATAATAACTAAGATTTCGACAGGCCTCTTACCTTAGAATAATAATAATAGTTTTTTTTTATTTCAAATGAAGCTAAAATAATATCCATAGTCTATTATATATAAATTCCCTGATAATATGTAATTATTTACTTTTCTAATCATTAGACTTGAAGCTGTTATTCCGGATGAACCGATTTTGATGTTCTTAGCTATGTTTGATGATATTCGGATGTCCGCCAAAATAGTGGATATGATATTATTCGCAACTTTCCCAAATGAAATGGCTTACATTTTGGAATCATGCGAAAAATACAACTGTTTCATGCAATATGTTAGATGATTCGTGAGAAAAGTTTTTTCTTGTTACTCGTATCATGTACCCAATAGATTTATTTTTTAATTTTATTTGAGGTTTTAAGGTATGCACTATGAATATTAACATACATGAAAACGAAACCTATTGAAAATATTGACTTTCCCATAATATTCCTTTAAAAAAAAAGAGTTTCGAACAAAATAAAATAGCAAAATTAATAATTCATGAGATTTGAACCATAGTCAATTCAAATCATAAAAATATTTCCAGTTCCAAAAATGCTTCCTTTACGAACGAGCCATATAATCGACAATTGAGCGTTCGAAATTGGCATGCATATTCAAATATGCTGAGGTTCAAGTGACAAAAAAAATTGTCAATGCTAGTGTGAGTGTAGCCGCATCGTCACAGAATAGATGATAGTAGATATGGGTTTTATATGGCTTTTTGTACATATTTGCTATCAACGCTTAATAAATGTTGTTTTGTGATGAGCCTTAAAAATAATACATTAACAGTAGTTTCCGCGAACCGATTCTAAAGTTACAAAAGAAATCACTTGGGATGCTGGGATGAATAAAACTAAGTTATACCTATTTAACGCCATCTAGCGGCATATGAGCACTTGCAGCATGCTAGCGAACAACCTTAAACGCCATCGATGTGATGCAAAATGCCACTTTTAAAGTGACTGTTTTTTGCGTGGTCGCCCTTCCAGAGACTGTTTGCTAAATAAGAAATCTAAACTACTTATTGCTGCAGAGGATGCCAGTGTGAAGAAGAAGCGTCAGTATGCCGCCCTGGAGCCAGCCACCTAATGAAACAGTTGTATTTTTCGCATGATTCCAAAATGTAAGCCCTTTCATTTGGGAAAGTTGCGAATAATATCATATCCAATATTTTGTATTCGCGGACATGCGAATACCATCATACATAGCTAAGAACATCAAAACCGGAGCTAGACACATATGTACCTTCTACATACAGTGCGTGCGTGGGGTGCCAAAATCTGATAAAGCTACGTATCCAGAGACCTTTTATTGATGAAACCTAATTTTTACTCTATCTTATCAGCTTCAAGTCTAATGATCAGAAAAGTAAATAATTACATATTATCAGGGAATTTATATTTATTAGACTATGGATACAATTTTAGCTACATTTGAAATAAAAAAAACTGTTATTATTATTCTAAGGTAAGAGGCCTGTCGAAATCTTAGTTATAATAAATGTACATCTGGCAGTTTACATGTATCGTTGATATAATTATACACTAGTGGCCCGTCCCGGCTTAGCACGGGCATAAAAAAAAATGAATTCTAGGAGATATGTTTGAAAGTCGTTCAGATGTGTAATATGTTATTCGTTACAAACAAACATTTAAATTTTATCGCATTATAATTTTGACATAGATTAAAGTTTTTTTTTGTATTTATGGGTTCCGCTGCTCTCAAGACATACTAAACGACACCCGCCACAACTAACTTTTCTTAGCGCATGCGATGAAACAAATTTTTTACTCTTTTTTATACCTTGTGTTACATTACTGGAGTCTTAATAAGAAGTTCTTACCCTTTGCAACAAAATATAATGCCTATGTCATTTGGGGATAATGTAACTTCCCAACGGTGTAAGAATTTTTAATTTTAGTCCAATAGTTTCGGAGCCTATTCGCGTCAAAAAACACATAAAAACATCCAAACAAACAAACAAACAAGCCTTTTGTAATTATGAGATTGTTAAAGATATTGATAGGTAAACAAAAGACGTAGGTATAAAAATTTGATATAATTGGCCAAGTACGAACCGGGCTCGCGCGTGAAGGGTTCCGTACCATTATTAAAATATGGCGAAAAAACATGTTTTTTGTATGGGAACCCCATATCAAACATTCATTTTATTTTGAAAGAAAGAAAGAGAGAAATCATGAAAGAATCTACCAAGTGTCATTGTAAAGATAGAGTAAAAAGAGGTAATACGTAGCTTAATATTCTGTAGAATTCTTTAGTGTCCTGTTATCGTTTTTGATATTGAGCAAAAATACAAAATATAACACGTCTTTTAAGGTACACTTTAAAAACGTGTCATCCACTCTTTATATTTGTATATTTTGTGTTTTTAGTATTTGTTGTTATAGCGTATCTAGTACTTGTATACTCTTGGGTTATAGCATTGGATTATAGGCAACGGAAACAAATAATTTGTGAAAGTTTCAGCTATCAAGGTGTATTAGAAACAGCCTGGTGACATAAAGACAGACAACGAATATTTTGTAAAAGGCATTCGTTTTTATCTTTTAAGTACAGAAAAGATCGCAGTAGTATATTAATTTCATTCTTAGGGTACCTAACCCTAAAAATTATTGCTGCAATATAAATACGTTTTTTTAAGTATGCCAAATATGACAAACTGACATTGACATAACTAAATTTCATTCAAATAATCAAACAAAATTATACATATTTTAAATTTTTAATTCTATTACGATACTTAATATAAAAATAGCAATAATTTATTTAAAAATAATAAATAAATTTCATCAAACTCTTTAACAATACTTTTTTTGATCCTGCCATCTAACGGAATTTTGTTGATTTATTACTACGGATGGTAAGCTTGGGTTCATGTTTGGCAGAGAGAATGACACTAACGGAAACGGAAACTAACAATGTATACGTATACATGTCACCAACTTAGCTGTTCAGGTGGCCAAAATTGGAATTACAAGTTCGACAACACTCTTAGGTGGCAACAAATCTCCACTAGCGACACTGTCAACTGAACAGCTAAGTTGTTGCACTGCACTCATACATGTGTATTTTGCTGGAAAAAATCACGCTGATATATCTGTTTTGCGATAAAAAATGTATAATATTACCTATTTCGCGCCCCAATTAGACCATTTTAAGTTTATGTTAAGTGATTACTATTTAAAAATCTTAGAGGAAATGGTTGCCAGTCTGAGAAGCATTTAGTATGGGGCTCGGAAAGCCTTAAATGTAAAAGCTGATTGTATTTAAAATTTGACATAAAAACTAATTTGTCGTTCATAGTTATATGATTAGTTTTATAATGACATTTTATAAAATAATTGATAATTCTTTGTACATAATATACGTAGACAGAGAAACCAATCTGTCTACGATAATATATCATCTTGTATATATCATGACATATTATTACTATTGATTTTTTTTATACTGTATACCTATAATCTTAATCTTTTGAGATTACTTAAATATTATTTAACTTTAAATCATATTAAAAATATCGTTTTTAAATGTTCTTTTAAATTTCTTCATTTTAATTCGAGTATATTAACACAATAAGTTATATCTTAGTAAGTGACCTCCGAATTTAGGACTTACATCATTAGTTGTACCTCAGTGAGTCACCGCAGAGGCCAACGACCGAAGTCTCCAGTCTCCATAGTCGGACAGCGCAATGATATATATACCATAAGTACCTACCTTTACCCCTCTTCCGAAACAGACAAGTGATATATCACTAACTCTTTCCAAGTAGGTATTCAACGCACTTATTTTGACGTGACAACGTCTTAAATTAGGTTGCGGCTGGGAGTCACTTATGAAAAAGTGTAACGCCCGGTAACGTTACGATGAGTCACCGAACGAGAGAGAGGCCCGCCGAATGCCTTGCGTCTCTCTCCCACTCAACTATGATCGGTCTGCCGCGCGCGCAGCACGCGGCAGACGTTGTCACGTAAAATCTTCGCCCGTAAAACCGACTTTACAGGCAACCATTTTTTATGTCTAAATAAATATAACCAATCCATCTTGAAACTTGAATTTATTTTGCTTAACTTTTCAGTAATCCTATAAAATAATAAAATACAATATCACTTAATTGCACACCAATTAATACATAAAAAAATATTACATTAAAAAAAAACAAACATACTTAGTACATTAGGCAGCCGTATTGTCTAAGGGGATATCTTATAGGCCTTGTCAATATTAATTTGTTTATCACAAATAGATTACATATAATTGAAATATTCTACCTAAAAACCTGGGTTAATCCAAGGTTGTCACTAATTTATATTACACATAAAGACACGTTACAGTAATTAAATAGACAAACTAAGGTGCTCGGCAATCGCTCCCAGGCCGCTGCGCCGGCGCAAGCAGCAGTAAACAACGTATTGTTCTAATAGTGCTGTCCTGCTCTCACATATCGCCGCGGAGCGGTCTATGTGTGCGTGCGCCGAGCTCCCAAAACAGGATGCTCCACATTATGACACAAAATTATCTTATCTAAAAAATAACGTTTAAAAATGCCTTCAATTACGTAATTAGAAATTACAAAACTTATGACGCATAATGGCTCTGTCTCTGTCTCTCTCTCCGTATAGATAATAGCCTTATCCTTTTCTAGCACTTTGTCCCGCGATCGCAGAGGCGAGCAGCGCTAATTTGAGACATTTACTTACATCGCCCATCAAGTGAGATATATTATCTTTGGTGAGTCACAAACACTCAAAGCGAAGCGGTTCAAGCTCGAACACTAACAATATAATAACGGGTCTACTCTGCATTTGAAGACAAATTTATCAAGGGCAGCTCATACCGGCTCGTACTAGATTTCACGGGTAATTTGTGACTTTTTTTATCTAACTCTTGTTCGGGGTAAGCGACAGTTTTGGCTTCATTTAAAAAAAAGGTATGCAGAATGCTAAACAATATAGTACATCTCTCGAAAAAATATCTTGGAACATCGTTTTAATTACAGAAACTTTATCACCTCATACGTATGTACATTTATTCAGAAAATGATTATGATTATAGATACAAGGTAGTGGAAGTAGAAAAAAAAGCATCGCGGTGTAAAATAATAGACAATTCCTCATAATAATGATAAGTTATATAGGTACATATATTAATAAAAAATTTCAAAGCTGAAAAGTAGAAGAAGAGGTCGACCCAAGAAGATGTGGATGAAATGTGTGAAGGAGGATATTTCATATTCTTTTAAAAAGATATATAATAAAAACAAAAAGAGGATATGAAAGTGAATGTAAAAATCCTTTAAGAATATGTTTTTATTTAATGAAAAACAGGCTCAAGTTCGACTGCAGCTTTTCTGATGTTAAGCTTTACTGTGGGCTAAGATGTAATACGTTTACCTAGAAGGAACTTATTTACTCTAAATTTGAAGGCCCCCAAATTGTACTTCTCAGGAAGAGAGTTCCAAAGCTTCTCAGTTCTCACAATGAAGGTCGAAGCAAAACGCTTTACGTTCGAATCCTCGGATATTTATTATTCATTAAGACCCAGTAAAAACTCATCGACTTGAGACAGACCAACTTATGACTTTTACGTCTTGTACATACAACAGAGTATAAATACGGCAGTCGCATTATGTAATCATAATATCTTTCTTCACGCCTCAATGTCGCTTTGCTAATGAACCAAAAAAAAAGATCAGTTCAAACCGCCGGCTAAAAGCGTCTGTAGGACAGTCATTAACAACTCTCTTGGACGGTTAAAAATAAACGAGAAATGGGTGAACCCTGAACAGCTGATTAGGTAAGGTTAAACTCGCTCTAATATTTTTATTTTTGGAGGCGCAAGCTTTTCAGAAATACAGAAATACAGAACTTTATTAGCCCTAAATAACATACGTTAAAGGCAAGTCATACTACAATAATTACTTAATACTTAAAAACATTAGTTAGATAAAATTAAATAAACTTACAAATTTCATTAAATAAATATTCTACCCCATTAAATACTACACACATTAGCACTTGTTTTCCATGTTTATTAAATTAAAAATACTACTGTTTACACATGAATAACGATTCTGCAAGCTCCATATTCATATATTCGCTTAATTTTCTTTAATTTCTAATTAGCTTTCTTAGAATGAAATAGAGCTAGATAGATCCCACGATAGCCAGATCTTTGTTATTTTATAAGAGCTGAAAGTTTATCAGTGGATGCCTCGAACACAGGTAAAAATACGACCCGTAACTATAGTTTCGATTGTGGGTTACTTGGTAGAAAAGGTGTATAAAGTACATAGTACCTTAAATTCCTTAAAGTAAAAAGTAATTTTTTTAGGCCCTTAATATTATATTTTTTTATTTTTAGTATTTGTTGTTATGGCGGCACGGGAAATACATAACTTGGTTTCTGTGATACAGCCTGGTGACCGACAGACAGACAGCGGAGGCTTAGTAATATGGTCCTGTTTTTACCGATTTATGTAATAAATTAATAAAATAATAACGATTAATAGGTATAATA
Source organism: Mellilla xanthometata (assembly GCA_035578125.1). Classification (NCBI taxonomy): domain Eukaryota; kingdom Metazoa; phylum Arthropoda; class Insecta; order Lepidoptera; family Geometridae; genus Mellilla; species Mellilla xanthometata. The sequence goes on from JAPUBQ010000032.1 coordinate 61,392, forward strand.
AATAATCGAGTCTAATAATCGAGTCGTATTTTCGATACGCTTTAGGTCGTCTGGTAACTTGTCAAAACTAATTATTGTATAATTTAATTGAATTATTTTCGTAGTTTATCTGTAAATAGCAACCAGTGACGAGAAATTGTACGCTAACTGCGCGTGATTTCAGTCATCTTATCTAATCAAACTCAATGTCAAGCGACCGCCGTAACTACTGTACTATAGATATAGTAGGTACGTGAGTTCGAGGTATGCGTATACGCACTTACGAGCTAGAACTAAGAATAAAACCTGTTTTTTCTGATCCGTGAATAAAACAATGCGAGTAAACTATTGCATTTGACAGTTATTTTGACATTTGACTTGTGGAATGTCAAAATTAACGCCAAAACGTAGACAGAGAAAGCAATTTGTCTATGGGTGAAACCCTTATCTATTTCTTTGAAACCACATGTGTCAACGTTTGGAACAATTTTGTTCTAGTTGTAGTGAGTGTTATTTGACACAACAAACAACGGGAAATTGTTCTTTTTTTAGGGTTCCGAACCTAAAAGTTAAAAACGGGACCCTATTACTAAGACTCCGCTGTCTGTCTGTCTGTCTGTCTGTCTCCAGGCTGTATCTCAGAAACCGTAATAGCTAGAAAGCTGAAACTTTCACGAGATATGTATTTCCCGTGCCGCTAAAACATCAAATACTACAAATAAAAATAATGAAAATATCAAGGGGGTCCCCATACAATAAACGTGTTTTTTTCGTATTTTTTTTGCTATATTTCAATAACGGTAGCTACTAGATACTTAAAATTTTCACAAAATATATAAATGTATACATATTAGCTATCAAATTTTGATTTGATTGATGTCACAACTCTGGTTGTCAAATTCACCCCAATAGAGTGCAGCGTTTTTACATAATTTAATTAAAAGAATATATTTATGAGGGGCTTCTATACAACAATGGTACGAAACCCTTCGTGCGCGAGTCCATCTCGCACTTGGCGAATTTATTTGGCACTAATTTTTTGTAGTTTTATAATGACTTTGAAATAGGTTGTTATATTTAGTTAATAGGCAAAGTTTATCAGGTGCCGTAGTAGTTATAAACGAGTGGGTATCGCGTCGAGACGAATTTATTTTAGTTGTTTTGACTATGGTGCAGAACGTGCCGTCTCTTTCTGGCCACCTAAGATGAAAAGAGACGGGGCTTCTTTAAATTTAGTTTAGCCGTGTGTGCCGCTGAATCGCCACCACTATCGCTGATAACGCGCCGCGGTTACCTAACGCGCTCTTTCACCGAATTACTACACAAAAACGTGATTAAATATATTATCATCACGTGATTTAAGAATTGCGCACTTAATTCAATTTTAAAATATCTTTATTCACATGATAATTATTACAATCACGTTGATACACACTAGCCTGCATCTAATCCTCTGGAAATATTACAACATTCTTGGAGTTAAGAAATACCCTCATAAGAACTTTCTTCAGGACATTAAAAAATAAAAAATAAATTTCAACTCAGTGTGATAAGCCCATCATCATAATGCTGCTCGCCTATCATCATCATCATTACCAGCCCGTAGTCGCCCACTGCTGAGCATAAGCCTCTCTTCTTGTAGACCAGTCATCTCGGTTTTGCGCTGCTCGCCTATAAATCAAATAAATAAATAATAATATTGTTACAATACGATCTTTTTCTTCTTCGTGTAAGCTAAGCAGCTAAGCTCTGGTTTCGATAGTTTTCAAGCCACCCGAAGGCCTCTGACTTGGCTTAGCGACTGCTCGTACTAAGACTAACTACTAACAGCCGGAACCTACAATTTAACGTGTCATCCGATCCACGGACAGTCTTGTGCATGGTCACCCATCTAAACACCGTCCGCATCGACCGTTGCTTAGCTTCAATGATCGCGTCAGATCACCGTAGTTAGCTGAGATAAAGGCGCTACAATGCGCTAAATATAAGCTATTAAGATTATACCAAAAATATTGTTATGGTGGATATGTTGTTCTGTTTAGATCGTAGACGGAGAAAACAGGTAGGTTATACTTTGTCTACGGTTTAGATAGTCTATTACCATAGACAAAGTATATATGTCTATTCCACGTGGCCATAGTTATTTATTCTAGCGCCATCTTATAGTTTTTCTCTGTATTGCAATGAGGTTAAGATATATCTGAGATGTAAGGGATAACCAGCCGACACTATAATTTTGTATTTTGCCTCCATTCGGTACATGTATTGACAGCTATAAGTGTGCTTGAATGGAAACACAATCGTTGTATGCTGCTTTGTACTGGAACTGTCTGTCTAAATATTACACGCTTTATATTAGCTTCACCTGTATGTTTGTTTGTAACCGACTTCTTTGGTCGCGATTTTGACCCACTTTAAACGGCCAGATTTCGTTGAAACTTTGCAGATTTATTGAGGACCGATGACAATACACTAATTTGATAAAATTATCAAATATTTTTGTATGTTTGTTTGTAACCGACTTCTTTGGGCGCGATTTTGACCCACTTAAAACGGCCAGATAAACGTGTTTTTTAGTTTTTAACCGACTTCAAAAAGGAGGAGGTTATATATTCGACGTGTATGTATTTTTTTTTTTTTTTATGTATGTTCACCGATTTCTCAGCCATTTGTGGATCGATTCTCAAAATTCTTTTTATAATTGAAAGAGTATGGTTCTGAATTGGTCCCATTGTCACCAAACTAAGTAGGATCTGATGATGGATTCCTAGGGAAATCGAAGGAAAACCTAAAAAGTTAGGTTAGTTTTACGCCCGAAGAGAGATTTACGCTCGTTCGGCTGTACTGATATTCATGAAATTTGAGGTGAAAATAGGTAAGACTATATGTTAACACATAGGCTACTTTTTATCCCGAATTTTATTACTGTTCCCGTGGGATGCACCAAATAACACATAAATCTTTATAACTTCTTCACGCCCGAACGGCTGTACTGATATTGATGAAATTTGAGATGAAGATAGGTTAGACTATGTGTTAACACATTGGCTACTTTTTATCCCGAAAATAATTACTGTTCCCGTGGGATGCACCAAATAACACATGACACACACTGATTTCGCTTAAATTTGATATGGGGGTAGACTAGACCTTGTTTAACACGAAGTTTACTTTTTATCTTAAAAGTCATTGCTGTTCCCGTGGGATACCCAAATAACTCAAAAACCTATTCTACATCTTCGCGCTCATAATATGGCAATACAGATTTAACTTTGTAAAATTAACAGCCTAATAGTCTGGCTAACAAATGTAATCTGACGCAAACATCGAGGCTAAGCAACGGTCCATGCAGCCAGTCTTTGGATGGGGGACCATGCACAAAACTTTCATAAAAAAAATGTAAGCAGTGGTATTTTCATCTGGGCGTTACTGTGCATCGGATAACACGTTAATTTGTTGGTCCTGGATGCTACTCTTAGTACCAAGCAGTGGTCAAACTAAATCAGGGCCTTGAAAAACACTCGATACCAGAGCTTGGCCACTAAGATCATATATAAAATTTGATATATCATAAGACAAGACCCTCGAACGGATAAGGAAAATATTTACGCGCTCGCTTCGCTAGCAGTTATCCCACTTCTTTCGTAATTTCCCCTAGGATGTTATGGGCTTATGACACTCCAAATAATATTTTGTGCTGCTTTGGACTTCTTTGTGCTCAAACGGCTCGAATAAATATGGTGAAAATTTTCGCGCTCGCTTCGCTCGCGCATAGCTCGCTTCGCTCGCATATGGCTCGCTCCGCTCGCGATTGGTTCTAGTACGTTTTGGGTCATAGCTTATGACACAACAAACATTATGTAATTTGTGCTACTTAGGACTTCTTTAAACTCAAACGGCTCGAATAAATATGGTAAAAATTTTCGCGCTCGCTTCGCTCGCGCATAGCTCGCTTCGCTCGCATATGGCTCGCTCCGCTCGCGATTGGTTCTAGTACGTTTTGGGTCATAGCTTATGACACAACAAACATTATGTTATTTGTGCTACTTAGGACTTCTTTATGCTCAAACGGCTCGAATAAATATGGTAAAAATTTTCGCGCTCGCTTCGCTCGCGCATAGCTCGCTTCGCTCGCATATGGCTCGCTCCGCTCGCGATTGGTTCTAGTACGTTTTGGGTCATAGCTTATGACACAACAAACATTATGTAATTTGTGCTACTTTGGACTTCTGTATGCTCAAATGGCTCGAATAAGTATGGAAAAATTTTCGCGCTTGCTTCGCTCGCGCTTAGCTCGCTTCGCTCGCATCTGGCTCGCTCCGCTCGCGATTGGTTCTAGTACGTTTTGGGTCATAGCTTATGACACAACAAACATTATGTAATTTGTGCTACTTTGGACTTCTGTATGCTCAAATGGCTCGAATAAGTATGGTAAAAATTTTCGCGCTCGCTTCGCTCGCGCATAGCTCACTTCGCTCGCATCTGGCTCGCTTCGCTCGCGATTGGTTCTAGTACGTTTTGGGTCATAGCTTATGACACAACAAACATTATGTAATTTGTGCTGCTTTGGACTTCTTTATGCTCAAACGGCTCGAATAAATATGGCAAAAATTTTCGCACTGCAAATATTATGTGATTTGGGATGTGATGTCAACTTCTTGTGAAGTTTATTTGGCTCTCCATAGATAAAACTAAAATAATATCATTAGTAACCACTAAAAATTTAAAAATAAAATTGTTTTAAAAAACAAACAACCGACTTCAACACCATAACTAAAAAGGGAAAAATAATTTTATGCCTACTTCAAATCAAGAAAATATAAGTAGAATCGAGGAGTTTATTTCATGTACTTAGAAAAAACTTTTTTCAATTTTTATTAATCCTGTATTCTTGGAGTCGGTGCCATCTTAGAAAAACAAATTATTGTTTGTTAAAAAAAAACACTATTCAATTGTCTTTCTATCCTGATTAAAATTATCAAATATTTTTGTATGTTTGTTTGTAACCGACTTCTTTGGGCGCGATTTTGACCCACTTAAAACGGCCAGATAAACGTGTTTTTTTAGTTTTTTTTAAACTACTATTATTTTATACTTTGTCTATGCTATTACGTAGACGTGTACAAAGAGCGGATTTTTTGAAATTCCACCCCTAAGATAGTGAAATGGGGTAAAAAGTTTGTATAAAACTTATGGCAATGAAATTTGGAAAATTATTATATATAATGTTTTTTTGCCAGGGGCGAATTAAGTGTTTATAATGGGGTTGAAAGTTTGTATGGAAAGTTGTTTTTACGTAACAATTTAAAGTTTTGAAGGTTACCATGTTAATAGTTTATTAAATGGTTAAAATTAAATTAGTTCTGTGAAACTGTTCGTGTGTTTGTTTGCATGCTTACGAGTTCGCGTGTTCGTGTGTTGATGTACGTCTGTTTCTTTGTTCGTGTATTCGTGTGTTTATTTGTTCGTGCATTCATGTGTTCTGCTTACGACTGCCTCTACAAGAAGGAAAGTAATTTTAGTTTTTATTTTTTATTATTATTACAGTATAATTGAAATATCAAGAAATGGTTTATCTTGTTTATTTTCTTAATCTAAAAAACCTGTGCCAGTGACAGGAACTGTACCTAAAATGTCAGAAAAGTTGCCTCTTTGTATAGCAACGCTAATACGCTGTGCAAAGTAGAGGCCGGCTTTTAAGATTTTGGTCACGAGAAGAGTCGACCAAGCACGTCTGTAAATCATTAAATAAAGATTAAAGAATAAATAAATACGAGATATATCCTAGTAGTTCGTTAATTGCCACCTATATAATCTACAGGTATGCGAACTATGTGGAGCATTATCGCGGCGATTTATCATGTTTGACTGAGAGATAAAGTAGGAAGAACAAGCGTAAACTCCGCATTGCGACATTATATAACACTATTTTTGGCATTTTGGCAATGATGCTATGAGATGCGGATATTATATGTAAGAGTTTTGTAGAGTGTGTAAGAGTTTTTTTAGTCTAACACTAGATGGTGATCTACTTCCTAGGTTAACATAACATAAGCAGTCCACTATGCGTTCTTACTGCTGGGACTCGGGGCCATCTCTGACGAAGAGATAGATATAGGCCATAATCAAACACCCTGGCAAAGCGGATTGGCGGATGACACAACGTCATCGAATATTGTGGTCCTCAAACTTGCCGTTTCCCTCACGATGTTTTCCTTCACCGTAAAGCGAGTGGAAATCCACACATGATTTGATAAACAAGTCATTGGTGTAGGGATCGAACTAGAGGCCGTCTGATGGAAAAGCAGATGTTATTACCATCGAGCCACACTCGCTCTTCCTTGGTTGAGAGCTCGTGATTAGGGATGTCACCTTTGAAAAATGGGACCGTATTCCTAAGCTTCCGCTATCTGTCACCAAGTTGTATTTCAGAAACCGTGATAGATAGAAAGCTGAAATTTTGATAAGTTATGTATTTCCCTTCACACCTTCGCTATTGCAACAAATACTAAAAATAAAATAATGAAAATATTAAGCGGTGTCCCCAGATAATATATATTTTTTTTTTAATTATTATTTTGCTATATATCAACAACAGTTGCAAGAAGACGCTTCAAGTTTTCACATAATACGAGTATAATTATAGATGTATAAGAATATCTTTCGAAATAGATAATTAAATAAAAATTAAATAAATATTAAAGCATTACATTATTCCCTTACTACTAATGTGTTTTTAGGTAAATAAATAAATAAATATTAGGGCACATTTCACACACGGCTAGTTAGACCCACACGAAACCATTTCTAGTTTGTATTATGGCTGCTTACACAAGTAAATATAAATAAATATTAGGACACATTTCACACACGGCTGGTTAGCCCCATACTGAACCATTTCTAGTTCGTATTATGGTTGCTAACAAAACTGATATACTACATATACATACATACATATTATAAATAAATACATATTTAACACCCAGACCCACAGCCAACAAATATAGTTAAACACAAAGATGTTGACCGGGCCGGGAATCGAACCCGGAACCTTTTTTTTAGCAGTCCGGCATGGTAACCTTTACGCCAACGAGGTTGCCAGTGATAGGTATACTACATACGAGTAAATATATTATATCGATACAACGAGCGACACAACCAACAATTTAAGTTCATCACAGAAATGTTGGCCGTGATCGATCCTGGGATCCTCTGGTTAGCAGTCCAGCATTACACAAACGAAGTGGTATATATGGATTTTCTCGTCACCTTCCCACACTTCCCAAGGCTAACCTCAACGTACCCTGACCTACAAGACTGGAGTAGACATTATGCAATTCCTTTTCCTTGATCATGCGCGAACACTGCCGTGTATTGATCGATCATAGTTATATGGCCAATTTTATGGAATTCACTAGATTTTGAAATTATCGAATACACTGGTCTACAGTGGTTTTGTTGCCTTTGATATGATGATGATTTTGGGTCTATTTATACACGCAATTCGTGAAAATATCAATGATTTTGCACATTCTGCTCGTTTATTTTTTCAACAAATGACTGAAAATTAAAATTTTGACAATAAATATGTAGTTTAAAATTCAATTTGTAGAAACGAGCAAATTTAGTACTTTTACGAATATATTCGTAATCTGGGCACTTAAAAACGTAAGAATTTGCGATAATATCCAGGGCAACAAAAAAAAAATAGATTTTTTGTAGAGAAAAAATCTATTTTTTTTTTCTTATTTTTATAAATTACTTAGATTTTAATCATTAAAATCTAAGTAATTTATAAAAATAAAAAAAATAATGATATTCATTAAAATCTAAGTAATTTTTAATACTGTTGGTTGGTTACTTAGTTGGTAAGTACTTAAGTGATTGTAAAAAATTAAATGGAAATTTTAAGTAACTAGCGTACTAAGTAAGAGGAATTTAAATTACGACGCAATCCTTAAGGCGAGGAAGCCACGACATGCCACGCCACGATACGCCACGCCACGCCACACCACGCCACGCTATGCCATACCATGCCACGCCACGCCATGTCACGCTATGCCACTCCATGCCATGCCACGCCACGCCATTCCACGCCATGCTACGTCATTCCACGCCATTATACGCCATGCCATGCCACGCCACACCATGCCGCGCCATTCCACGCTATGCCACGACACGCCATTCCACGCCATGCTACGCCATTCCACGCCATGCCATGCCACGCCATGCCACGCCTCGCCACGCCACGTCACGGTGCTGGTGTAGTCGGAATCGAGCCAGGGATCGTGTGATAGATAAACAGACGTTTTTACCACCGAGCCATACTCGCCTTCGACATCGCAAGTTAAAAAAAAACTTGGAAAACATCCTGTAGTAACATATAATATTTAATATAAGTATTCATAAATAGAAGACAAAATTAAATATTTAGTGTACTTCCGCTGTGATCCGTAATCCAAATTAAGACTAGTAAAGGAAAAATCAACTAAGATCAATTAATCAAGCTTAATTAACTAAGATTAATTAACTAAGATCAATTAACTAAGATTAATTAAGATTAACGTTATCTATCACAATTCGGAAATTATTAACTCTACACGTGTTTCGCCTAACCACACGGCATCATCAGGAGATGCTGACTCTTCGAACGACAAGTCGAGAGAATTGTGATAGGTAACGTTAATCTTAATTAATTGATCTTAGTTAATTAAGCTTGGTTAATTGATCTTAGTTGATTTTTCCTTTACTTGTCTTAATTTGGATTTCGGATCACAGCGGAAGTACACTAAATATTTAATTTTGTCTTCTATTTACAATAGATTTCCGCAAAGTAACGCCTGAGTCAATAAGCTATAAGTATTCAAATTGAGTAGTTTTTTTTTATTTTATTTAGTTTTATACCGTAATTAAAATTAATATGCACATTCTAATTCATGTTCCAAGTATCCACGCACTATAAAATACAATATTTAAACTTCTATCCTAAGATGTCGTAATTCAACACTTATCTCTCGCATTAAGGTATATGTTGAAGACATGACGACATTGAGCGATATCATTTTACCTGTATAATGGTTACAGCAAAGATAACGTGATACCAGAATATTCTAAGGACCTAAGGTTTTAGTTAAATAATACAGATATGTAATTTCTGATCGAAAGCAAAAATATAAAAAAGCCTTTATTGATAAAGCCTTGCGCCTCACCACTCTGAAAGAAAGGCGGTTACGTGGGGATCTAATAGAGACTTTTAAAATTATTAATGGGTTCTACAACATTCCTGATTTAGCAGATTGCTTTAAAAACTGTAATCGTAGCGAGCATAGCAGAGGCCATAACCAGAAAATCCAGCGTAATTTTGCGAACACTAATTAATACGAGGCATCATATTATTATACTCATCAGCAGAGTGGTTCATAAATGGAGCAAGTTGCCCGAGGAAGTGGTCAGTGCTACATCAGTGAACAGTTTTAAAAATCAGCTTGATAGCTGGTTGCAGAAAACTAAAAACCTCTTGCTAACCTGTGATCAGTGCACTAGTGAACCTTAAACATTGACATTGAACAGTGGACATTATGTGAACTGTTAAAAAATTTATTTAACTCAGTGTGATCACATCAGCAGCATTATGCTGATGTGTGGCACATCAGCATAATGCTGCTCGCCTATAAATCAAATAAATAATAAAATACATATTTTGACAGGCGAAATCGTTAAAGACTAAAGAATAAAACTTTTAAAGTTGCAATGAATTACATGTGTGTGTGTTTTCAGACTCAGTGTGTTATCAAATTACTTATTTTTATTCACGCTAGCAGCTATTTTATGTTACCTAGTATTCAAATATATTCCTTTTATCATAATTAATATTACCAACATATCAGTATATAATTTTAAGAGAAATTAATAATAATTTAAGTGTAAATAACTAGATCGAAAAAACGTATTAAGTAACTAATTTTAAGTAGTCTTAGCCATGCCCTAATAACTAAGCGGAGGGTGCACATTTTTTGTATTGCAATTTTTGTGTTGCTAATTATTGTCTGTTATTATTTGACAGTCACAATTATCACAACATATGTCGATACCTTTCGACTGGATTGAGTAAGTAATCAATAGATGGCGCTGTACCCCTAAGTGAGGCAAAACAACGTTTTCCGGGTCAGCTAGTATTTTATATAGATAAAAAATATAAAATTACAACACCGAGTATTCCAATAGTACCCTCGCTTCGCTCGTGCATTTAGCTGCCAACTATTTCCGATGTTGTCGACCTTCGTGCATCACTCTCAGGTTTTTTTGACGCGGAAAGGTGTTTCGGAACGTTTGCCAACGAGAGTCGCTCAGGGATAGAATATAGGCGCTATACAAATTAAATAACACTTGTAATTGTTGTTAGGAAATAACCCGTTTTTGTATACTTATATAAAAGTATGTAAGGCTTGATAGCTGGCTGCAAAAAACAAAAAATCTCTTGCTAACCTGTGATCAGTGCAACAGTGGACTTTAAACATTGAAATTGAACAATGGACATTTTATGAACTGTTAAAAAATTAATTTCAACTCAGTGTGATATAGGCACATCAGCATATTGCTGCTCGCCTATAAATCAAATAAATAAGAAATAGTAAGCAAAATATGTATAAAGTATTATAGGACTCTATGGAGCGACGACGCGGACGGTCTATGTCCATCTAGCAAAGGGATATCCCCCCGGACAGATGTTGTGTCCGGAGACGGACGTTCGATGTTCATACATTGTAGCTAGGAGCAGTCGTACGCGCGCTGTAAATACCACTTGCGCGATTCAGAACGAGCGCTCTGATTGGTAGCGGGTGATGAAGTGCGACAGGACGCAACAAGCCCTCTGATCAGCACTGAGATACAAAAAGCAGTACATGATGATGATGATGAAATAAAGTTTAGCTTGGTTACTCGCCATATTGGCTCCGTACAATAGGAAGTCGATTTCACTGCAGGAACACACAATTAGAACAAAATACATTGGTGGCAATTCTGGCGTACACACGACTAATGTGTCTTTTCATCGTTAGTACATAATTAGAAAGAAACAGCACGATCTCAACCATAGACCAAACAAATAAAGTCACGTCAAATATGGAAAATAGAGGTAGTTTTAGAGCTGATATATTTGAGCACGTTCTAATAAGGTCCACATTTTCTATATTTGACGTGACTTTAGTTGTTCCGTCTATGATTGAAATCGTGCTGTTTCTTTCTAGTTAATGGTGGCGATTCAGCGGCTAAACTTAATTTAAAGTAGCTCTGTCTCTTTTCGTCATAAATGACCAAAAAGAGATGGTACGATGTAACCCATGGACAAAACATCTAAAATCACGTCAAACACGTCAGATTTAGAGCTGATACAATTGGGTGCGCTCTAAAATCACTTACATTTTTCATATTTGACGCGATTTTAGTTGTTTTGTGTGTGGTTCAGAACGTGCCGTCTCTTTCTGGCCACCTAAGATGAAAAGAGACGGGGCTTCTTTAAATTTAGTTTAGTCGTGTGTGCCGCTGAATCGTCACCAATAACGATGAAAAGAGACAAAGCAACTTTAAATTTAGTTTAATCGTGTGTACGCCAGAATCGCCACCATTGTCGCCACGTCTCTGTGTATACATACCTCAGACTATTGGAGTTTAGAATAGTCTGAGATACATACCTATGTATGCTACTGTAATACATACGTAGATATAGTGTGTGGTGATGTCTCTAGTCAAAATACGTGGTGTCACAATAATAATTGGCCTAGTGCTAGTTAGGCTTGCGCATCAAGACTTCCGTACCATTGTTGTATGGGAACCCTTGGGGAACCCCCTCAAATATATATTTGAATTAAATTTTATTATTTAATTTGATAGTTAATGTAATAGGTATTTACATATTTTGTGAAAATTTTATGTCTCTGGAAGCTACCTTTCTTGACGTATAGCAAAAAAAAATACGAAAAAAAAACACTTTTGTTTTACGCGGACACCCCCTTTAATTTTTTATTTTTAGTATTTGTAGTTATAGCGGTACTGGAATTACACATCTTGTGAAAGTTTCAGCTTTCTAGCTATTACGATGAGATACAGCCTGGAGACAGACAGACAGCGGAGGCTTAGAAATGAGATCCCGTTTTTACCTTTAATAGTAGGATCTCATATTTATAAGTAAATATATGTTCATACATATTTATATGTTCCTTACAAACACAAACGAACAAGACTTTTGTATCATAATTACTATTTCTAGATCTCGTCTTTGTGCACAGTTGGCAATAAATATATTCTTCTTCTAAGTCTACACATCGGCGTTTAGAAATTTTCAGAGCGTGAGAAGATTTTTCTTAGAGAAATTGTGGCTGTTACGTGATGCTCGCGCCGCAGCGAACATAATTGTCATTTTCCAACTTGTAAAAATGCCAATAAATGTATTTCTGTACCACCCTCCTACGAGATTAACAATATTCACATTGTGATCTAGATATTTGTATTTTAACCTACATAAGAACATGTTTGGAAGAAAAGATATGAATCCTTTGTGTATGGGATGACTCCCCTTGCAGTGCACGAGGTGCACCGCAACCACCTCGGGGAACGTGAGTGCAATGGACACCGGACAACCCCGGTCCGACGTCCTAGGTCCCCCGTAACGGGATCAGGTCTGTGTCCCCGTTACATGCCACTACGGTCGCAAAGAATTGGGAAAGTGGTAGTTTGTGGTACCGCTCCCTTCTCCCTGCGGCCCTACCGCGTCCATCAACGGTGGCGACCCCGTCGAGGCCGCGGCAGGTAGGAAGAGCGGCGCACCGTAATACCGACACTTCGGCTTCGGCACATCTTCGGCTACGGTGCCTCCCAAAACCACACCGCGAGCCCGCCTCAGTTGCGAAACCCTCCCGGAACGAGGTTCCTCAACCTACTGGTGCCACTCCATCTAGAACTTGCATGGAGAAGTACAAGTCTAGAGAGTGGCCCCGTCAGGGACCCTCTTAGCCTCCCGTGGGTGACCAGGCCACGGTTACTGAGCCCCGCGCCTCGACAATGCGGGGCCCCACGGGTTCTAGTGCTCACCTAGCTAAACACCTCTTTCAGATTGAAAATAAATGTGTCGCCAAGCATAGTGTTTCGGTGGCTTCCTTAAGAGCCAGTAGCTCCAGACTAGGCATGCTCTACCTTAAGCTAGTGTCGCTAACTTGTGTGGGTACGCGCCCTGCTGGTCTGGCCTAGCTGTTGAGTTATAAAAATGGTTGCCTGTAAAGTCGGTTTTACGGGCGAAGATTTTACGTGACAACGTCTGCCGCGTGCTGCGCGCGCGGCAGACCGATCATAGTTGAGTGGGAGAGAGACGCAAGGCATTCGGCGGGCCTCTCTCTCGTTCGGTGACTCATCGTAACGTTACCGGGCTTTACACTTTTTCATAAGTTATTTTTATGTTTCCTCATGTATTATTTCTTCTTTGTTGTTTGTGTCACAAAATAAATGATTCTTTCTTTTTTACACGCTTTATATTAGCTTCACCTGTATGTTTGTTTGTAATCGACTTCTTTGGGCGAGATTTTGACCCACTTTAAACGGCCAGATTTTGTTCAAACTTTGTAGATTTATTGAGGACCGATGACAATACACTAATTTGATAATATTTTTTTTTTGTATTTTTGTTTGTAACCGACTTCTTTGGGCGCAATTTTGACCCACTTGTCATCGGTCCTCAACAAAAATCTACAAAGTTTGAACGAAATATAGCCTGTTAAGTGGGTCAAAATCGCGCCCAAAGAAGTCGGTTCCAAGCAAACATACAGGTGAAGCTAATAGAAAGCGTGTAAAAAAAGACTTGCTAATAAGAAAATGTTTCAGTCTATATTCATTATTCGTGTAATGTCAAGTGCTCGTCACGGGCGAGTTACATAAGAAAGGGCAGCGCGGTATACGCACCTATACAGTATTACACTCGCAACGTGCGTGAACTGGCTCGCTTCCAACATTACTCGGCGAGCCAAGGGAACCAGAAGTAGCGCAAGGTCGCTGACTTCGCACAAACATTCCTAATAAAGATATTATGTAATGGGCCAACTAAACAATGGAAGTAACGGGAGTAAATAAATCATTTATTACACGCTTTATATTAGCTTCACCTGTATGTTTGTAACCGACTTCTTTGGGCGCGATTTTGACCCACTTTAAACGGCCAGATTTCGTTAAAACTTTGTAGATTTATTGAGAACCGATGACAATACCTACACTAATTTGATAAAATATTTTATTTTTGTATGTTTGTATGTAACCGACTTCTTTGGGCGCGATTTTGACCCACTTAAAACGGCCAGATTTCGTTGAAACTTTGTAGATTTATTGAGGACCGGTGACAATACACTAATTTGATGAAATTATTACATTTTTTGTTTTTTTTGTTTGTATGTTTGTTTGTAACCGACTTCTTTGGGCGCGATTTTGACCCACTTAAAACGGCCAGATAAGCGTGTTTTTTAGTTTTTTTAAACTACTATTATTATTTGCACCAAAAGGATATACTACAAAGCACATTATAAATGTAGGTACCCTATAGTTATAACTGTGACAACATATTCAAAAGGACAATTCAAGTAGGTACATAGCGTTAAACACATATTAAGTAGGACGTAGAGTAGTGTCTGTAGCTCGGCTAGCTAAAGTGATCTGACGCGATCATCGAAGCTAAGCAACGGTCGATGCGGACGGTGTTTGGATGGGTGACCTTGCACAAGACTGTCATTTTTACACGCTTTATATTAGCTTCACCTGTATGTTTGTTTGTAACCGACTTCTTTGGGCGCGATTTTGACCCACTTTAAACGGCCAGATTTCGTTGAAACTTTGTAGATTTATTGAGGACCGATGACAATACACTAATTTGATAAAATTATTACATTTTTTTGTATTTTTGTTTGTATGTTTGTTTGTAACCGACTTCTTTGACCCACTTTAAACGGCCAGATAAGCGTGTTTTTGGTTTTTTAAACTACTATTATTCAAGTGGCATTTACATCGAGGCACTACCATCGGATGACATGCCTGGACCTACAATTTTTGTAGGTCCAGGTAGTCCTGTTAGTCTTATTACTAGGAGTCTTTAAGTTTGATTGGTGGGCTGAGGCCAGCTTGAAAACTCTCGACACCGGAGCTTGGCCACTTATCGCTAATACGACGAAGAAGCGTACTATAGCATTAAACTTTTCCTTAACCATAAAGAAGTTATATAAATATGACTTACTGTTTTTGTAAATATGTATTAACTTCAGACTTATTCAGTTCAATGTAAACTCATGTCTGTAAGCCCTACGGGCAAAAACTAGAGGATCACTACAAACATTTTAGTTGTAAACAGTTTTAACTTTTATGACATTCTATGATACCACCAATGTACCTAGTTTTATAGACAAACTAGCTGACCCGGCAAACGTTGCTTTGCCTTAATAAAAAAAAAAAACTAAATATGCAGTAGCCGATTCTCAGACCTACAGAATACGCATATAAAATTTGGAAAAAATCGGTCAAGCCGTTTCGGAGGAGTACGGTAACAAACACTGTGACACGGAAATTTTATATATAAGACAGAATACGCATATAAAATTTGGAAAAAATCGGTCAAGCCGTTTCGGAGGAGTACGGTAACAAACACTGTGATACGGAAATTTTATATATAAGAAGAAGATAAATCATTCATTCATTCAAGTGCGGGACGCAGTCTAAGTTGTATAACTTCGCTTTTAATAGGCTAAGCGACTTAAAATAAAGTTCGATTTTGATTTGATTAGCTTATAATAAATTTGATTTAAACCTTTACGGTATTAAACATAAACGGTTTGGCTAAAATGCTGTTAGGTTATGTTTATCTTCCAATTTATAAAATTTCCATGTCACAATGTTAGTTACCGTACTCCTCCGAAACGGCTTGATTGATTTTTACCAAATTTTATATGCGTATTCAGTAGGTCTGAGAATAGCTTAGCTTAATGAGAGTAGCTACTATCTATTTTCCATACCGCTAAGTGATAAGGGTTGTTCACCCTTAACTTTTTTTTGTAATTTTTCAAGAACTTTTATGTTTATATTTTTTTATAATGTAGCATTAAAAATACATACAACCCTACATATTTACTTTTTTAACACCAACCCCTATTTTGTATGGCCCTTTTAGTAATCTAATCATATTTCATCCCACTCGATAACTGATCAATTATAGTGGTCAGCTAGTATTTAAATGACTGAATATGAAATCTTACCATATCTGTCATCTCATTCCCATTTTCATTAAAAAGACTTTAAAAACGCGAAGGGACTAAATGAAAAATAAAACACAACACTTCAACTGACAATAACTTTATTGAAATTAAATAATATTTCTACTTAAATTTTATAAATACAGTAATTACAGAATCAACACACAGGTTCTCCATAGAAATACAGTGGAATGATCAACACACATATTATAATACAACTATTTATTTTTGTTTAATACATTTTTTTAAACTTACAGGCTAATAATATACCAATGCTTTATTTAGCCAGCAAAGAAGAATTTTAATTTCAATTTTATTATATTTACTTACTGAACACAAATATGCAATTACATAATTGGTATTTTAGAAGGGTATTTTAAGGGTATTTTTAATTTTATCATATACTTACTGAACACAATATGCAATTACATAGTTGGTATTTTAGAAGGGTATATTATATTGGGGTATATGGGTTTAGGGGAATTTTTTAACTAGTACAGGACTCAAAAACAATCAATATTAAGGTGATGGTAATAGCAAAAACTTAATTTACAGTTTTTTCGCTATAAATCGTAATCGGAAAAATAGCAGGCCGTCTAAAAAAAAAACACTCTGAGAATATTTATAATTATGTATTTTGATACCAATCAGACAGATTGGCAAATCAAGATTTTGTCCGTATATTAGCATTTACAATGAATTCCTTTGTTTCCAGAATATAGTTCATACTATTAAATACTGTAATACATTCATTTGTTATTTATTGCGCACATAGAAGTATATCTTAGTAAGTAGAATACAAATTATGTATATGCATTTTATTTTTAATAACTCGTTCTTTTTGTTTTATATTTAAGCAAATTTTACAACATTTTTAATTTATTTCGATTCGCTCGATTTTGAACCGCTCTTGCAAAGTTAGTAATGTACAACTTAATTACCTAAGAAGTTTAGGAAGGTAAGCTTGATGTTCTGAAACCTCCTTGGTGATCCAGGCTGAGCTTAGACCTTAGTCCGGTTGATGGGGTTGCCCTGCAACAAAAATAAATAAATTAAATTTAGACTCTTTTTTTTTTAGCTTCAAACGGCACAAATATACACAACTTGATCGTGTGTACATGTTTGTGCCGTTTGCGGTAGAGACGATGGGTGTGTGGGGGCCGGTCGCTCTGCAGCTTTACCACAGAATAATAACTTGTACTTCGTAGCTTTACGGAGAACTTGCCAAGCGGCTGGTGGAGATTCGGGTGTCCAGAATGCTGGCTCTTATTTCGGTCAGAACTTTTATTTTTAAGCATTTTTTTACTCTAGCGTTATATTGACATTAATAATATACCCTATATACATTCACATAATAGTTAATGATGTATAAACTTTTAAAATTAAAATAAAAAATAGAGTATTTTACTTGTATTTTAGTATAACACGTGTTATGATTGGGTATAACTGACAAGTCAAATGATAACAAGAAAGTTCAATAGAGAACTGTGATTAGGCCACTAGGTTACTAGGTACCTACATAATCTCTGTTTATATACATAATATCTACAGCAATACATAATACATAATACATAATATAGTTATTAGGTAACAAAGGTCGTCCCGGTTTCGCACGGACTATAAAACAATCTAAGTTGCAAAGAGAAACAAAATATAGCCTATGTTACGTATTATGGCCTATATGTCTCTCTTCGTGAGAGAAGGCCCCGAGTCCCAGCAGTGGGAATATATAGTGGGTTCTTGTGCTTATTAAGGAAGAGGAAAGTTAATTTTTAAAATATATTTTATTTAAAGTGCACGCGCGGATCTCGTCGGCGGCGGTCCGTGTAACACTCGCCCCTGAAGATGGTGCTCGGAGAGCACCGAAACTGTTCCACTCATTCCAACTTTTAATAATAAGTAAGTGTGACCGTTTTCTACGCGAAAATATTAAGATGCCTTACGTGAACAGTTTACAATGTTTATAAGTAATAACCCAATTTAGGCGTACACAAGCTGTAGGAAAAAAATAATTGAATAATCTATTGTATAATGTTCATCATATCTCACGGAACAAAGACCTTCTGACCTCATTTATTCTCAATAATTTAATCGATCTATTACATCATCAGTTAAAGTCAGAGGCCTTCGGGCAGCTTGAAAACTCTCGACAACAAAGCTTGGCCACTTAGCTCATATAAGAAGAATAAGATCATCGTGTAAAAAAATATAGATAGATAGATTAACACTTTATTAAAACACATACTAAAAATAATTACAAAAACAAAAAAAAAGGTATTTAAAAACTAGCGCCTTAATTGGCGACCTTATCGCTAAAAGCGATCTCTTCCAGGCAACCAATTCCTAGAACGTACACATAGAAAGAGAGACGAGGTGTTATAATGTAACGGAATATTTGAATTGATATTTTAATAATAACGGAAAAAAATATTTTTTAATAATTTTTGACAAAATATGTAATAATAGGTATTATATTTTTAATAATAGGTATTTTATTATTTGATAATTGACTGTTAAGTGACACAATAATTTTGTTATTACTATAATAGAAGTTAAAAGCGATCAAAGAGTTTAGATGGGATAAAAGTGTTTCGAGATGTAGTATGTAAGTAAACTCAGAAAAGAGGTTTTAATAGGTTTTAGGAGTTTAAAGAGGTGATGAAAAATAAATTACTTAAGAACTTTTTCTTGTATTGTAGAGACAATCAAACTCTTTTTACACGCTTTATTACCGACTTCTTTGGGCGCGATTTTGACCCACTTTAAACGGCCAGATTTCGTTCAAACTTTGTAGATTTATTGAGGACCGATGACTATACACTAATTTGATAAAATTATTCCATTTTTTGTATTTTTGTTTGTAACCGACTTCTTTGGGCGCGATTTTGACCCACTTTAAACGGCCAGTATTCGTTCAAACTTTGTAGATTTATTGAGAACCGATGACAATACACCTATTTGATAAAATTACGGTTTTCTATAAAACGCGTGTTTTTTTAGTTTTTTTAAACTAATTTATTATTAAAAGCCTGTTGTGTCCCACTGCTGGGCAAAGGCCTCCCATTTCTTGTCTACGAGACATATAGTTTAAATTATGTTAATAACCAAACTTCTTCGTGAAGTGAAACTCAAAAGGAGTTAACATAATTACAACTCAAACAAGGCTACTCCGGACAGAACCTGACGGAAAGGTACCCATAACGCTCGTGGCATTGCCGCGTTGTATAGCGATGGATAGCCTTTGCGCCACGTACGATCCGGAGCGAAATTCAATCAAACTCTTTTTTAGTTTGCGCCCAATTTCAGCTATATATATACATAGCTTGGCCTCAGTACCCCAACAACCAATGTTTTCAGAAGGCAGAAAATGATATTGAGGCAACCACATTTATTACTAACTTATTGACTCAGGCGTTACTTTGCGGAAATCCATTGTAAATAGAAGACAAATTAAATATTTAGTGTACTTCCGCTGTGATCCGAAATCCAAATTAAGATAAGTAAAGGAAAAATTAACTAAGATTAATTAATCTTGATTAATCTTAGTTTATTTTTCCTTTACTTGTCTTAATTTGGATTTCGGATCACAGCGGAAGTACACTAAATATTTAATGTTGTCTTCTATTTACATTTATTACTTTTAATCTGACAAAACCACGTATGCCGGGTCAACTAGTTATTAATAAATGGGTATTGAGAACAGCTGCACCGTAGAACAGCAGTCCAAAGACAATGTGACATTGTTGTCAAAACAACGCGGATTAAGGTCGTCTATTTCCACTGGCATTTAGTGCAGATAGCGTATAACGGCCCTCCCTCGCCCTTGATTCTACCTCGCAAGACGCTAAATATAAAACTATCGAGCTTCTACTTTGTTACTACAAAATGGAATTACAGTAGAACCTCTATAAGTCGAATATCAAGGGAGACGCCAAAAAATTCGAGTAACAGAGTTTTCAACTTATGGAGGATTTCGACTTTTTTTTGCTTTAGATTATTTGGTTGTTCGTTTGTACTAATTAATTAAAAACTACTTCTGACAGTATTTAAGTCGAAAACAAATGACTTGCTTTGCTAAATTTCAAAAAGTTGAACACCTGACACCAAGCAAGCAAACACGTGTTTACGTGAGTCCTAAATTTATTATTGTATACTCCTAAAATGTTTTCTAAGAAACAATAGTGTACTCACATTGTAGGCAAGTTCTGAAGGTCGGTAACTTATTTTTGTTCGAACAATAGAGGTAATAAATTCCAAATGATCAAGTTGTAAAGGTTGTAAAATAAAACGTTGCTATGTTCGAGATGCAGAGGTCACACTTAATTTTTCAAGTTATAGAGTGAAAATATGTACCAAAATGGCTTGGAGGGACTCGGTGATTATTTTGACTAACAGAGGGTCAAGATTTCATGTACGGCGTTTTGGTGTTTGAAGGGAAGGGAAGAAAACATTTTTTCGACATTTGGAGGTTTTTGACTTATCGAGGTTCGACTTAACGAGGTTCTACTGTATTTATTTATTCCTTAATATTTTTGTACAGTAGAAAGTCGATTAACCGGAGTAATCGTTGTTGTTAGACATTCAAATAATCGAAAATATAAGTAAGCACTTACTTGTAACACCATAATATGTACAGTTTACAATATAGTCTAGTCAACAAGTTCAAAAACGTGTTAAATAGACATAAAGCACCTAAAAATATGTGCCATAGCTCATTCGATTCGGAATCACGTCTAGAAAAAAGTTTTTTAAGGGTAGCACATAAAAAATTGCGATTGTTATTAACAAAATAAGGAAAAAATAATTTTACGTTAATAACTTTTAAAATAATGATATTTAAGGAATTTTGAAAAAAGAACATGAAAGAGGAGAAAATTTCCAATATAAAGGTTCTAACTCCCGGAACTCCATCTATATTATTTATATTTTTTTTTAACGCTGAAAATAAAGCTCTGCGAGAGCGTTACGGCATAGGCGCGCCGCCTAAAAAGCCGGTATATCACCTAAAATATTTTTTTTTATATTAAATAACAATTTAAAAATTTGAATAAATTATAGTGTAATCTAGACGCTTAAGCGAAAAAAAACTTGGTGAAAAATTTTTTTTTGTCGATTTTTAATCGTTTTTTTATTATTTCAATTGTTTAAATAATTAGTTAAGAAATTATTTTATTCTTAAAATATCTTATGCTGACGAGGAGCACAACCGATGGTGCTAATACTGGCAGAGGAAAGGGGATTTTTCGGTTTTGTCTTGTTTTTTTTACGTTAAATCGAGTGACGTAACATAGAGTTTACACTTTAGTAAGTATTCATAACATAGTCATTATTGCTCATACATAATTTCCCACCGCGAACATTCTACGTGCACTTCATACTTGTTATATATCTTTGGCTCGGTTGAGACTCACGTGACCACCTATGTATACTCACAGCACATGCGTAGATTACGCTGTCTAGTAAGTATATTATAGAAAGCACTTGCGTCTGCGTTTTGCAGATATTATTAGACTTCAGCCGTTTCTGTTGATAACATTTGTCTATGGCGAATAGCGTTGCTCTGTATTTTTTACATGTATGCTTACAATCACTATTGTGCAGGTTTTTAAAGGATGAAATAATGAAATAAGTGTGGCTTAGTAATATGAAGAAACTAAACTGGCAGCCCTTACTATCCAGTGTAATATGTTCTAAACATTTTGAAGGAAACCAAATCGATAAAAGTGGGTTAAGAACAGTACTTACAGTATGATTATGTGCATAGTATATAGCTATGCCACTTATTGCTATTCTGATTTAAAGGCAAATGATATAAGGCAAAAATATGTGAAATGTCAATGTCACTAAAATTACTATGTGATTGACTATGGCCGTGACATGTTATGACCTCAGTTTTAACTCGAAGTTACTACTCTATTCCAAATTTTTTTTTTTATTGGTAATGGGCTTGCGCTTGATCGCAATTCACCGGATGGTAAGCGATATTGCGATCTAAGGTGGAGCGCTCTTGCCCAGAATAAACCGGTTCACTCTTGCCTTGAAAACCGCCTAGGTGTTTCCCTACTCATCCAATGTGGAATGGGACAGAGGGGATCAAATCATGCAATTCCGTTGCACACTCTCCGAAATGTAACCTATAAAAAACCGAAAGGCTGGCCACCAGGCGGCGATGCTCAAGGCTCTGCAGCTTCGCCTTGCACAGAGCATTATTGCCAATTAGCCTCTTCGCTCGCCGCTCTATTGCCTCCAACGCCTCAAGCTGGTATTTAGCCGATCCATCCCAAAGTTGCAAGCAGAAATTCATGCACGACCGAACTTGTGCTTTACTCTCTAAAGCGTCGAAATCAATTGGCTTTAGTTGGTTTCGCTTGTATACCATACAATGATACATTCTCTTCATTTAAAGACCACTCTCTATGACGCCATAAAATGCACAGTCCCTTCAGTATCGTTATAGTTTACATTGTAATTACAATAGCAGGAAAACACTGGAGAACTAAAGCAAACAATAGAATAAACTAGAGGAGGACTATACCTAGAGTGGGGTTCCAAACAGAAGAGAATAATTTAATTTAGAACATAAAATACTCAACAAAAATATGTAGATATAAATAGTCAAATAGGTGTTTAAAATGTTTTTTAAGGTTGTTAGAAATAAATTGGGCTTTATTATTATTAATGTGAGAGAGAATTGGTAGCCAGAGACTGATCATTGACCGGGCACCACTGAGAACTCCATATGGAGATGTACCCAATGACATTCACATTGTGCAACAATAGTTGCAGTAGTAAACTTGAAAAAGCGAGTGTGACGCGGTGGTAATAACGTCTGCTTTTCAATCTGACGGCCCCAGGTTCGATCCTAGCCCTACACCAATGACTTGTTTAAATTTATGTGTGGATTTGCACTCGCTTTACAGTGAAGGAAAACATCGTGAGGAAACCGACACATTTAAGGACAGCAATATCCGAGAATGTGTGTCATCCGCCAGCCCGTACTTAGCCAGTGTGGTGGATAATGGCCTATATCTCTCTCCTAGTGTGAGAAGGCCCCGAGTCCGAGCAGTGGGAACGTATAGTGGGCTGCTTATGCTATGCTTTAGTAAGCTCATGCCGTTTTCTTGTGCTATGTATGTATGCAACACTGAATCTGGTATATTTTTTTTTTTACTCATTCACACGCGGCTGCTTAGCCTCATACTGAACCATTTCTGGCTCGTATTATGGTTGCTAGCACAACTGATATACTACATATACATATTATATGTAAATACATATTTAACACCTAGACCCACAGTCAACAAATTTAGTTAAGCACAAAGATGTTGACCGGGCAGGGAATCGAACCCGGTACCTTCTGATTAGCAGACCGGCATGGTAACCTTTACGCCAACGAGGTCGTCAAATATATTTGATCAAAGGGTTCATCATAGGGTGTATGAAACTTCAAGTTTGAATTAGTGTGTATGGTACACATACCCAGGTGTACTGGATCCAGATGAGGGTGTCGTTCTTCAGTCTGGGCCCGATGAGGGGGTTCATCTGCGCCATGTACGCGCACAGCCAGCTGGAACATCATTTGCATGAGCGATTATAATCAAAATACTAAAAGACGAGATATACAATGTGTTTGTCTACCCGTGTCGGAGCCTGAAGTGGTAAAATATAGGGTTCATTTTATCGAAAAATCAAGCTCTAATATTTTTTTCAGGTAGTATACATAAATGACAACAATCTTAATACATATACATAAATCTTGTGTCACAATGTTTTGTCCTCAATCAACTCCTAAACCACTTAACCGATTATAATAAAATTCGCACACCATGTGCAGTTCAATCCAACTTGAGAGATAGGATAGTTTGATAAAACAGTCTGCAATAGCAAACTAAGGTAAACATCATTATGTAAAATTTTTCATGTAAGAATGGCTTTAAACCTACGGCTTTACAACAGCTACCGGTCTCCTTGATTAATATGAGCTAAGTGGCCAAACTCTGGTGTCGAGAGTTTTCAAGCCACTAAAGGCTTTTAAGGCTTCTGACTTGGCTTAACGACTGCTTGTACTAAGACTAACAGCCAGGACCTACCATTCAACATGACATCTGACCAATGGTAGCACCCAGATGAAAATGCCAATTTTAAAACGACAATCTTGTGCATGGTCACGCATCTAAATTCTTGCTTAGCTTTGGTGATCATATCAGATCACCTCAGTTAGCCGATCTACAGGCGCTACCATAGTATACCAATAATTAATCACAAAAACTCTTACACTGCTACTCACAATAAATCTAGGTTCCTATAAGCTTGAGTCTGTACTATCTTCATAATATAAATTTACTAAGATCTTGGAGCATAAAGAAATAGCAGATGTATCTAAACCTTGCAAACTTATTCCTTTATCATGTCTGGTTATTTATTTATTTGATTAATAGGCGAGCATCATTATGCTGACGTGCCTATATCACACTGAGTTGACATTTATTTTTTAACAGTTCACATAATGTCCACTGTTCAATGTCAATGTTTAAAGTTCACTAGTGCACAGATCACAGGTTAGCAACAGTTTTTTGTTTTCTGCAACCAGCTATCAAGCCGGTTTTTAAAGCTGTTCACTGATCACTTCCTCAGGCAACTTATTTCGATTATGAACCACTCTGTTGCTGAGTATATGATGCCCCATATTAGTGTTGGCAAGATCATGCTGGATTTTCTGGTTATGGCCTCTGCTATAGCAATACTAGTCTTCATAATCTGAGCAACGGAGTCATGCACAATGAGAACATGTCTAAAGAGGTGACAAATGCTGGTTGTTGTGTAGGTTGTACATTATGTGGATTAGACTCTAGCTTATAAGAACCTACATTTATTGTGAGTAGCAGTGTAAGAGTTTTTGTGATTAACTATACTATTGTGGCGCCTGTAGATTGGCGATATAACATTATGTGAATATAGACAGTGGACCAATTAAACAGTGGCTTTAACATTCAAAGCCAAGGTTATACACAAATAACCAAGTTAGGCCACAACGAATATTAATTTCGCTAGTGTCTTTTTTAAACATTTATTTGTAAATATCTGCTATTTGAACTTGTTATAAGGAAACGTGAACATGTAATATTTCTTTGTATGAAAATTAAATTTACATTTAAAATAGTTTAGAAAATTCCAAAAGGTTTTGCTCAGATCACGAGTTTAGTTATAATGGTTCGCCCATAGGTACACCTTAAAACTTATGACTCATTAATATCAATAATAAAGTGTAATACTTACAAAAGCCAGCACGTAGCTGCAGTTAGTATTAGTACCACCTGGATAATCCTGAAAAACAATAGTAGCTAGTAAGAGAATTGCTTTTATTCAACAAAATAGGCCATGGAGAATAAGATGAAAACTTACCCTCTGTTAGGACCTTTGGGAGCAAAGATAGGGCACACAATACCAACAACGCCCCACAGAATGGTGAAAACAAGGATAGGAGCCAAGGAAGCACCCATTTTGAGAATTTATTTAGAAAATATTCTAAATTATTTTATCTCAAATAAACATCAGCTGCAGCAAGATGGAGGACTTATTTCTGTTAGGTTGGTACGTCCGTACCGAAAAGTCATATGATAAATTGCGTTTCGTTAACGCAGATAACACAGGTACCAGATAATAGACAACACGGATTATAAAAATAGTGAAAATTGTAAGTTTTGTAGTATTAAGCTAAGAGTTTAAATTTATTTTTATTTCTTTATTAAGTTATGGTTCAATGAACTTATCAATAAGTGGCTATAATTACAAATACAATTACATGTAACCACAACTAAAACCACGGTTTTATATAGAAGTAGTTAGATACTCAATAACATAGTTAGTTCTATTCAACAACAGATGGCAGTAGATAAAATTCATACCTCTCAAAATTAGCATAAATAAAATAGAGTGTACTTTCCTTTTAGTTAAAGAAACTCTTTGTTAGTTTCTGTTTTCTATCACTCAAAGACAGAATCTGACATGTGTTTTCCATTACTATTTTCTTAAGATCTGTTTCATTTCTATCACCAAATTCAAATTTTCAATCATAATTATAGACACATTATTTTAATTCGGTTTATTGGTGACCGAAAAATGTAAAGAACTACTAGATCCAGACATAAAAACCGAAAATGCGTAACACAGAGCGATGTTCAACCAGCAAACAAAATTCCAAACGTCCGATCCAAAAGAGGGGACGGCGTTGCGCATATTTTCGGAACAGACGCCGGCGTAGTGTTGGTATGGAAAATCTTGAATGCATAAATGAAGCTCTTCGACATCATGTTAGTATTCCAACCAAATTATATCTATTATTAAAAGATATGGAGCGACGACGGTCTGCCTCCATCTAGCAAAGGGATATCCCCCCGGACAGATGTTGTGTCCGGAGACGGCCGTCCGATGGTCATGCATTGTAGCTAGGAGCAATCGTACGCGCGTTGTAAATAGGTACCGCGCGCGCGATTCATAACGAGCGCTCTGATTGGTAGCAGGCGACGAAGTGCGACAGAGACGACACAATGACAATATCCTTGTTGTTTCACCACCACCACTATAACGCTTGCCATTAAACATAGCAATTGGTGAAAACATCGCGGTAAGACAATGTCATTTCACACACTTTCACGCCAACGAGGTCGTCAAATACGATAGATTCATAAATATGTCTTACTAGCTGCACCCGCAATGTTACCCGCGTTAATCCGGATTAAAAATAAATTAATCCGGGATATAAAGTAGCCATTCGTTTAACCAAGGTCTAATTTATCTTCATAGTATATCTCATTAAATTCAGTCCAGCCATAGCAGTATCATAGATTTTGATGCAATTTGCGTATCCCACGGGAACCACAATTGTTTTCGGATAAAAAGTAGTCTATGTTTTAACACATAGCCTACTTTTTATCCCAAATCCAAAGTTAAACCAGTCTTCATGCCAACTTTCATCAAAATCGTTTCAGCCGTTTGAATGTAAAGAAGTAACACACATACATACACACTTACTCACTTATACACAAACTTTCGCACCTATAATTAGGATGCGTATTGCATTCGGCTGTCGAGTGTCGCGTCAACCTAGTGACAGATGGATAGACGGACGGACTAACTTCGGAATACGTACCTTAATGACGACCTCGATGGCGTAAAGGTTACCATGCTGGACTGCCAATCTGAAGGTTCTGGGTTCGATTCCCGGCACGGCCAACATCTTTGTGCTTAACTAAATTTGTTGGCTGGGTGTTGTATCTGTATTGTATTATTTGTATCTATATAAAATATGTATGTATGTATATGTAGTAAATCTGTTGTGTTAGCTACCATAACACAAACTAAAAATGGTTCAGTATGGGGTTAACAAGCCGTGTTATTTTATTTATATTATATATATATATAACCAGTTTATTTATATTTACGATACTCTGAAAAACGATAATCTTCATTTTTGTAAGCATTGTAAACTGTTCACGTAAGGCATCTTAATATTTTCGCGTAGAAAACGGTCACACTTACTTATTATTAAAAGTTGGAATGAGTTCAACAGTTATAAAGAACGGCCATACTTACTTATTATTAAAAGTTGGAATGAGTCCAACAGTTACAATGAACGGTCACGCTTACTTATTATTAAAAGTTGGAATGAGTCCAACAGTTATAATGAACGGTCACACTTACTTATTATTAAAAGTTGGAATGGGTCCAACAGTTATAATAAGTAATTGTGACCGTTTTCTACGCGAAAATTTCATTTTTGTAATTTGTTCTTTAAAGAAAGGATATGGTCATGGATATGGCTCGTGGAGACTCGTGCCCAAAGATTCCCTTGAAGTGTACAAATATCAGCGCGACCGGAGCACCAACAAGATTTATAAGCGTCCCACGAATAGCCAGCAGAAACGAACTGCCGTGAAGGACAAACGAAATGACAAAAAGTGAGTTTAATTAAAAAAAAAATGAAATCAAAACTAAAAAAAAATGAAATCAACTGATTGTTTTTTTTTTCATGTTCATCATGTCGTTTAATAAGTATTTGTAGCGCCTGTAGCTCAGCTAGCTATTATATGGGTGACCATGCACAAGACGTCTAATAAGTTAGCCAAGTGCGAGTAGGACTCGCGCATGAAGGGTTCCGTACCATTGTTGTATGGGAGCCCCCCTTAAATATTATTTTTTAATTAAATTATTTTAAAAAACTGCACAAACGCTGACAAAATTCAGCCTAATTTAAAGACTGTCAATAGAAATTGACAATTTGACAACCAAAGTTGTGACATGGTTGTCATGGTTACATTAAAATAGTTTAAGTATTTATGTATTAGGCTGCGAAATTTTCTAATCCACCCTCGTATGTTTGTTGTATGTGAGCCCCCCTCAAATATATATTTTCTTTAAATTTTATAATTTAATTTGATAGCTAATATACATTTATATATTTTGTGAAAATTTTAAGTATCTAGCAGCTACCGTTATTGATATTGTACATATTCCACCTTAATATTTTTTTTTTTTATTTTTAGTATTTTTTGTTATAGCGGCACAGGAAATACATATCTTGTGAAATTTTCAGCTTTCTAGCTATTACGGTTTCTGAGATACAGCCTGGAGACAGACAGACAGATAGACAGCGGAGTCTTAGTAATAGGGTCCTGTTTTTACCTTTTAGGTACGGAACCCTAAAAACCACACTAAGAATATTAAAATTATTTTGGTTCCATTCAGACTTATGAATTAGAAAGAAAACTGGTTCGAAAAAAAACAAAATCACGTTTATTGAACTCCTTTTTTAACCGACTTCAAAAAAGGAGGAGGTTATATATTCGACTGTATTTTTTTTTTCATATTGGTTAGTCTCATTGGAACCAAAATAAGTTTCAATATTCATAGTGTGGTTTTATAGACAGTCTTGTATATGGTCACCCATCCGAGGACAGCCCGCATCGACCATTGCTTAACCTCAACGATCGCGTGAGATCATAATAAGTATTCTAAGGCTTTCAATTGGGTTTACGATTTATGTCAAAAAAACTGAAAAAAGATTTTGCCCTTATCTTTTATCTTACAATAATAATAGGTATTTGAATCAGGTACGTTTCGCCATCGACAAGCGGTGAAGAAGAAAACGTATCGGAAGCCGAGAGCTGGTACAGCGAGGAAAAGCCCGCCCGGACCCCGAAGAGAGCGGACAAAAGAGCCAACACGGGGAAGAAAAAGGGAAATACGAAGAAAGATCCCAAAAAGTTTGTACACTCAGGTTCATTAATCATCCTCGATCAAACATGTACTAGATTTAAGGTCGACGACCTCGTTGGGGTAAAGGTTACCATGCCGGACTGCTAATCAGAAGGTTCCGGGTTCGATTCCCGGTCCGATCAACATTTTTGTGCTTAACTAAATTTGTTGGCTGTGGGTCTGGGTGTTAAATATGTATCTATATAAAGTATGTATATGTATATGTAGTATATCAGTTGTGTTAGCAACCATAATACGAGCTAGAAATGGCTCAGTATGGGGCTAGCCAACCGTGTGTGAATGTTTCCTAGTATTTAATATTTATTTATTTTATTTAAGGTGATGTTTCTAAAAACGGCAAGGAAAATAAGACCACAAGTAAGAGTGTGGTCTTATTTGAGTTTGAGGAGTTTAAGCGTTATTAGTATTACGGCAACCTTCTTGAGACCCAGATATTCCAGACTAGGCATGTTTCACCTTAAGCCACAGTGTCGCTTATCCGTGTAAGCGTGAACTTTCGAATTCGCGTTTTTTTTAATGACGAATAAATAGGCTTTCTTTTGACCTGATGTTAAACTTTCTTTTTCCTGCAAAACACTCCAAATGATCTATGCCACTGGGCCACTAGCTAGTCGACCATCCACTATTCGAAAAAACTCAAGATTGATTTTAATTTCGCTTGCTAACCGTACGGTCCGCAACCATCGCTTGTTCTGATATTTTCAATAGCTTTTCTTACAATTTACAAAAAATATAATATGATTAACTTCGATCAAATATATACCAGATTCAATGTTGCATACAAACACAGCACAACAAAATGGCACGAGTTTACTATACTATTGTATCTATTACAATTTACACAGAAATACAAAATATGTTATAATTCAAGATTCAGATTATGATTATTATTATTATGATTATGATAACAGCTATATTATTTTATGACAATACGCAGTAAGCGTTAGAAAATTCAACTGTATTACAATACTAATAACGCTTAAATTCCTCAAACTCAAATAAGACCATTCTCTAACTTGTGTTCTTATTTTCCTTGCCGTTTTTAGAGACTTCACCTTAAATCTAGTACATTTATGATCGAAGTATAGAGTACATTAGCTTTTAATACTTATGTGTGTTACATAAGTATTTTGTATACATTATGCACTGTGTTGCAGCGGGGGAGTCATCTGAAAGGGATAAGATATATTGTGCTTGAAAATAATTTGTTGGTAAATTTAGTATACTAATAGTTTTGTATTTTATGTAAATATTTATTTAGATCATGATGTGTACACATTTGATAAGGATATAACCTAGAACGAAACAATGTATGTATAAATGTTTAGTCATTTAAGGTTGTATTCTGTTTTGTGTACCTTATTAAATAAATAAAATAAATAAAAACTAATGTACTCTATACTTCGATCATATTCTCTCGACCTTTGCAAATAAAAACATTTGATTTGATTTGAAGACTTTCGAAACGTGAGGCAGCCGCAGCGACTGTCATAGCTTCACACAGTGATGAGTAGTAATGGTGTGTGTATGTTGTCAGGGCTCGCAGCGAGTCTACAGTGTCGTCGCGCGGCTCCAGCACAGACACCAGCGCCTCCGAGTACACTACCTCCCGCCGCTCCTCTACAGACATGGAGGAGTGACTGTCCACACTCCGCAATACAATTAACGTCCCTTTGTTTTTATCTCGTTGTTTTATTAAAACCCACCTCCATCAGACTTAGTTACTTTTGTATATATGCCAATTATGGTGAAGGGATATCCCCCCGAACAGATGTGTCCGGATACGGTCGTTCGACGGTCATGCATTGTAGCTTGTAGCAAGGACCAGTCGTACTCGCGTTGAAAATACCACTTGTGCGATTCAGAACGGGCGCTCTGCCTGGTAGTGGGCGATGAAGTGCGACAGAGACGCCACACATTATTATAAAGATAAAAGTTTGATTGTTTGTTTGACGCGAATGGGCTGCGAAACAACTGGACCTTTGAAAAAATCTTTCACCGTTGAAAAACTACATTATACCCGAGTAATATAACTAACCTATACAGTCTTATTAATAAAAAAAGCCTAAGCCGAACACTCTCTTACTTTAGTCTTAGACTAGTTAATATAGCTGCATTAGCTTTATGATTTCATTGGTATTAATAAGCATGGCCTAATCTCGGCTTACCTATTTCATTTCTTAAATCAGGGCTTAGTTCCGAAAATGGCAGCATTCTAGACTTTATTTTGTTTCTCATTACAACTTGGATTATTTTATAACCCGTGCGAAGCCGGGACTGGCTGCTAGGGCATGATAAGCTTGTTTTCGACCACAACTCTCTGATAGTAAGTGACATTGCAGTCTAGGATGGAACGCGCTTACCTAGAAGAAACCAGTTCATTCTCGATGATAGTAAGGTTGTAGTTCAATGGGAACAGGGATTCCGGCAAGGAGTTCCACAGTTTGGCCGTCCGTACTTGTAATCGACTTAAAAAAAGAGAGGATTCTCTGGAATTTAACTGTGTTTATTCTTGGGACCTTATTACTGAGACTTCGCTGTTTTTTTAAATTAAATTATATAAATAATTTAATTAAAAAAAACGAAATATTTCTTAAGGTAGAAACATCTTTTTTCCACCAAGAAGGTCCTTCAAGTCTATCATTCTGCTTTGACAGCTTTATCTTCTTGTTCTCGTCATTCAAAGTCACGCAACTCAAAATGTCTTTTGGAAATCCGGAGTAGACAAAATTTTATAGTAAAAATTTAAAATTCTAGTAAAAATATGCAATGTGCAATGCGCTGTTGATGTCCGGGCGCGCATTGCCCGTGACTGTAGATGAAGACTCGCTCTGTAAGCTTGCTCTGGACTGGTTCGCTCTCTGCTCGCTCTACTTCTCGTTGTTGACCGCCACTGCTCTTGCTGTTGTATTTATTCTGTAAGTATAATTATTATCGTGTGTTAAAAGTATGCAATGTGCAATGCGCTGTTGATGTCCGGGCGCGCTTTGCCCACGACTGTAGATGAAGATTCGCTCTGTAAGCTTGCTCTGGACTGGTTCGCTCTCTGCTCGCTCTACTTCTCGCTGTTGACCGCCACAGCTTTTGCTGTAGTATTTATTCTGTAAGTATATTAACGTGTGGCAAAGTATGCAATGTGGAATGCGCTGCTGATGTTCGGGCGCGCTCTGCCCGCGACTGTACATGAAGACTCGCTCTGTAAGCTTGCTCTGGACTGGTTCGCTCTCTGCTCGCTCAACTTCTCGCTGTTGGCCGCCACAGCCCTTGCTGTTATATTTATTCTGTAAGTATATTGAGGTTTTTCATGAAATGAAATGGTATGTTTATTACTGATTAGTGATTATGTTTAAACAGCTAAACTGATTGAGATATTTATACAGAGAGAGCTAGATCCTGGACCTTGACATTATTTAAGCTACTTTAACCAGTATTATCGCGAATAGTATTGAAATAATTCCATAAAATTACACGTACAAATAAATAAACAATGTTATGTGAATATGTACACGTCTAGGTAATTTTGTTCGACCATGCTTATAAATTATTTTTGCAAGGTCTACCATTCGCAGAATCACTAGTGATAAGTTCTTCTTTTTTGACGGATAAGTTGAATCACACCTACACTGAACTGACTGGGCTTGTTTTGTTCTTGGTAGCCCATACCTAAGCATCTCCAAGATTTTATATACAATGTTTTTCATACAACGTAGATCCTCTTCAGACCCGTGGTTATTAAAAAGCTGCCATAACAACAAACTAAATTCTACCAAACATCACGTGCATCCGCTCTTGGGAGTGGCAATGTTTTATTTGACTAATGTTGGTAGCTTTGACTGAATATGTCAGCTGTCACATATCAAAGCTGCAAATGTCAAAAGGTGACAGCGTCGTCGACCGTTGTTTTCAAGTTTGAAATTGAACAATTTGTTTGTTTGGTTAATATAATTTGAGTGGATCTTTATTTCGTATTAAAAGACAATGGTGCATATTTTTAATTTGCTAGTGTAACAAAACAGTTTAAAAATGGATGATACTACGCAAAGCAGAGCGTCCGATGTCGCGAGCGCTGCGACGTAAGTATTTTAACGTTCTAACAAAGAATCTCTAGAAGCACTACATTCACATGATGATTACTTGTAGCTGTCTGAGGAATTGATAGTTATCGTTATACCTTTACTAGAGTGAGTAAATGTACCTGGGCTTTCCAAGCAGGCTGTGTGAGAAAAACAAAGAGTAATTTTCGTCAACTACTGCTGACATGCAGTAATGTGGCAATGTTCTAATTAATATACACCAAATCCTGTTTTATTTACGTCATAACAAATAAGCTATGCTAAGGATATGTAGTTTTGAATTAGATGTTAAATGCCTTTGCAGTGCCACTGGAGCTGCAATGACCAAGAGATACTTCAATCTTAATGAGTAGGTGATCTAGCCGGGTTTTTTATGTCGCCGAAGGGCTTCTAGTTTGGCCTATCAACTGATATATTAAGCCATACTGCCAGGACTTAGTCGCAAACTGTTTGGTGCTGCAGCTTCTTTAAGAAAACCGGAAAATTTATATGCTTCATTTTCTTACTGTTCTCTATAAAATCTTGTTTATTCCAACAACTCCTATCTATTGTAGTACCTTAAAGAACGGTTTACTTTTGTCACCATTACACATTCTGTTTCTTTACGTTCTTCCTGTTTACATCAGTTAAAACATCCTGACTGCTCTCATATTAATTTTTATTATCATGTTTCTTTCACTATAAAGGCTCTTCAGCTATGGAACGCATTGCCCCTGTCTGTAAATCTCTTCCTATTTTTCAGAAGTTGGTATATTTGCACTATTTGTCCTCTTTCATTTTATTTAAATGTATTTGTGTATACTGTCTCAGTATTTTATTTATTTCTCTCCTAAACTTGTATGTAAGTAGGTTTAGTGTAATCTTTTTTTGTTTATTTTTGTATTTGTTTAGTACTCCTCCCATTAAGTTAATTGTATTTTCCATACAAAGGTTGCCTGGATGAAATTGCTACAAATGATAAGGCTGCCTATTGTGCAACAAAATTGTGAGAACTGTGTTTTTTTTTTCTTTTCACTGTTTTTGTTAGTTTTTGGTGTACAATAAATGTTTCTTGTATTGTTAGGAAAATAAGGATTATTGTATTGTACTTGCAATTTAAAGTGTGACTCTGCCCATGTTAGCACTCAGATATAAATATCACATTTATTATTTTACTACTAAAGACTTTCCATTATGCATCAATGGTTGGTTAAGTACATCAACAGTTTTAGTGATACATTCATAGTTTATAGTTATTTATTGATAACAAGTTTCATTTCATAATTAGAAAGAAAGAAAGAAAGAACACATTTATTTCAGACACAGAAGACACATACATATACATTATTTAAAATTACATAAAACGAACATGAAAAATAAATAAGAAAGACAGCACAGTATGTGTCCCCTAGCGTCGGAAAAAGGTCAGCCCTCAGTATAAACGCTGCAGATTTCTTTGCAGCACTGATTTTCAGGACCAACCTTTAGTGACGTGTGGGGATACAGATGAAGTTAAAGTGAAGAAAAATGAAATAGCAAACAGATAAAATATATGAATAAGACAATAAATAACATTTTCATTAACAATAAATAACATTTTCATCAAAAATTACATATTCAATTAATTATTAAATAATCAAAATGTTTCAATAAATAAATGTAAAATAATATTCTCATAATATGTATATAAATAAATCAAAATAATGGTTAAAATAAAATAAATATGTATTATTTGTCAAATTTATACTGGAATATGAATAAATTCCGATACATTGTAGAATGTCTTCTTGACCAGAAATTTTAGTGTTTAATTTTGAACATGTGCCTCGATGAAACCTGCTTTAGCATATATGGGCTCCTTCCTGCTGTTGGAAGTCTTCTGGCTTCCTCTGTGCGTAGGGCCCGACTGGTGGTCGCTAATCCAGCCAGCTGATCTTGCTGAAGGAGGCCAGCAGCTCGCGGAGGCCGGCGTAGGCCTCTTGCAGAGTCCTCAGTAACCCAAGGAATTCTCGCTGTTTTGTCAAGCCAGTTTTAGTGATCTTTTTAGTTCAATTAAAAACCAGATTTAGTTAGTCAAGGCTACTCGCTACTATATCATTATTGCCAGAGCAATTATTATAAGTATGTAAAAATTTTTTTTTGTTTTGTTTTTGTAACTGTTATAATATAACATCATTTGATAGTTAATATATAACTAAGACTTGTAATAACTCTGTGGCGATTGGTGTTACACACACAGTCTATGACTAAATCAACACCAATGGTTTCATTTTAATAGTGTCTTAATTATGTCAATAAAGGATTTTTTTTTTATGTCCCAGCTGATAATTTTAGTAGTTGTTGGCAAAACGTACACTTAGACTTAGCTATAATTTAGTATTTAATTACCCATAGTATGTTTCACCCCTGTATTTGTACTAAATAAACTATTTGATTCCTTAAGTTGTGTCTCATGGCTGTTGAAAACTCTATCACCAGATCTTGCCCACTTAGCTCATACGAAGACTTGCGCATTTGAAATTAGTAAATAAATAGGTATATGATATTTGCAGACGCAAGCGTCGCTCGTCGATCCTCAAGAGCCAGCGAGCGCCGCGCACGCCGTTCTGTGAGCTAGAGTTCAACGTGGCCACGCCCACCGACTCCACCAAGAGCCGCCGCGTCAGCTTCTCGCGCAGGACCGGCGTCGCGTGAGTACACTCTATATTCCTTAAACAATCCTTCCCCCAATCACTTTTCTGGCTTCTCCTTGCATGGCTTCATTAATCCTGCCCGCCGATACGAGCTGCTACCATTCTTAAGCGGGAGATTATATAAGAATGCTAGCAGATCGCATACGCCGGTGCAGCCTCTAGCGTCTTCAGTGACTCAAACTATATGCAGTACACATAGAGACAAACATGAGTGTTATTTATATTGTAAGTGAATCCATATGTTTGTGAATGTATGTACATGAATTAATATATATATCCTTAGTCCATAAATATATATATTTTTATTTATATTTTGCACAATATCATATTGCTAGGTGTTTGATCAGAAAGCCATAACCACATCAGTTCTTGTAGCAAAGTCTCATAATTCCAATGGATGATATAAATAGCGTTATTATTATTATTGTCATATGTGTGTATCTTATATATATTATGTCATATCTTAATTTATATATTTGTCATGAATTTATGTTTATATAAATTAAATTTTAGTAAAAAATAATTGTAAATTGGCTTGCCCAGTGTGGTGCGATGCCTTAAGGTTAATAAACGATTTGATTTGTTATCGATACTCTGACCTACTGGCTCTCAAAAAGATCGTGGAAACAGTAAAGTGCTTGCCGTTAGATGTTCAACTTGAGAGTAGTATATATCCAGACATGCACTGGAAAATGCTCTATCCTGATGCAAATATCAATTTATTTGTTTAATGACCCTCCCTGCAGAGTTATGATTCAGATTTTTAGTCATACATATAATGTTTCTAAATAATAATAATAGTCAAATATTGTACTTCCAGTGAATTCGTGACAAATGAAGCGACGACAACATGGAAAAACTTTTATGAGGAGCACAACAAATCCCTGGAGTCGTCTGGCAACGATTCTGCAATGAACCATGTAAAGCAACCCATAGCGCATCTCGGAAAACGTATCTTTGACGACCAGTTCGAAGAAATTGAGGCAGATTTAATGGGCGTTAACCCTGGCATGAGCATAAGCTCCTCAATAAACAACATCAATTTCATAGATAATACCCAATCTAATAAATTGACTGCACCACAGAGCAACTTCGAACTTTCAGCCTTTACAGAAACTCAAAGCAAGCTGTTTGGTAATGATTTAGCTATACAAAATTTAACATCCGCAGGAGAGATTTCAGATCGCATTGATGTAAATTTTTCCGCAATACAACAAATTGGAGAGAAAGATGATCTAGATGAAATACAGAAAGATATAGAAAGGCAGAGCAACATTGCCTGTCAAGGTCCATTTGGTAGACATAATATTTCAGAATACATTGAAGTTGATTTAGACGTTACTCATGCTGCAATTGTAAATGATGAATCTGATATGTCTATCACAGATACAATACACAGTCCGAAAGTCCAAGATGTTTCTAAAAGTTGTTCTATAGATAAGAAAGTCAGTTTGTCCAATAATGACTGGGTGGTTGATAAAGAGAACCTACCCATGAATCCGTACGTTGCGCCCCGAGAGTCGCTAAACTTTGCCGTCAATGAGGAACCAGACAAAGTATTAGTGTTTGATGGTAAAAAGTTGATTATGGAAACAGAAAAACCTCCTATTAAAAATCAGAGCTACGTACAAATTCAACCTCACACGTCTGATAGAGTACCGCAACGGAAAACAATAGTTCTCAACTGCAATGATGATTTACAAAACTTTTTGGAAGAATCGCAAGCTTCGAAGAACACTTCCCATTTCGTTTCTGAGTTCGATCACAGCAGACGTGAAGTCAGACCTGCCAATCAATCCAGCAAAACACAATTCAAAGAAAAAACTATAATCTATGATGATTTAAACGATATATCAATTACACAGGCAATTCACAATGTAATACCGGATGTAGAGAAACGACGCACAATATTATATGATGACAGTAAAATTGAAAACGTATCAATGACCCAAGCGTTACCTACTAACATCTTTGATAAGGAAAAACGAAGAACAGTTGTCTACGACAATGAAAATGCTAACCTATCGATAACGCAAGCTGTGCCTAATGTATTTATTTCTAGTGAAAATAACCAGAAGAGAAAAACAATAGTGTTTGAAAATGAAGCATGCAACATTTCCATGACTCAAGCTATTCCTTCCCACATTATTGTACCAGAAAAATCTGTCGATGATGGTACAGCAAACCTTTCTAAATCTCAACCGATATTAAACCCGAAAGAAACGAGACACTCTGTTGTATATAAGGATAACACAGGAAATAAATCCTTAAGCCAGTCCGTAACTTCAAGTGTCAGTTCTAATGAAAACACAGGGCGAAGAACTACAATCGTATTCGGCGATGATATAGGTAACATATCAGTCACGCAAGTTTTGCCTTCAAACATCCTGATGCCTCAAAAACTTAACGCTACTACATATGAGAATGATGCTAATATTTCTTTGACACAGGCTGTACCTGTTAATGTCTTGTTAACAAATTCAGAACCAAGTAGAAGAAGGACAGTCGTATTTGAAAATGGAAACCTCTCTATCACTCAAGCGGTGCCTTCAAGTCAAGTTATTCAAGGCTTTCTGCAACAAAATCAGGCAATGCCAGAATCGACCGATTTGCGAACTGCTATGAATAAAACTTTGCTTTCAAACAATAGTAACTCACAGGTCGATAGAACAGTTAGCGACAGTGATGCTGCTGGAATCAATAAAGAACCTATGCTAGAAAAATCAAAGATTTTAGAAGCAACAGAAAATAAAAGGCGAACAATCGTCTTCCAGGATGATGCTGCAGACATATCTATTACGCAAGCTGTACCTATTCGACAAGTATTTGATAATATTCAACTTCAGAAAGAGAAAGTGCTTAATGAACCCTTCATGATTACTAATGCAGCTCTTGATAGTGAAAACTTCAGCAACAAAAGACGAACAGTAGTCTTTGAAAATGATGAGGCTGATATATCAATGACGCAAGCTGTTCCTATGAACCAAGTACTTGATGCCATAGGAAAAGATAATGAAAATATTGAATTTCAAAATGTAACCATCCACAAAGAAGGATTGATAAACAAAAGAAATACTACTTACGTTTTCAAAGATGAAGAAGCAGATATATCTATGACTCATGCTGTGCCTTTAAATCAAGTTATAGAAGCTACAAATTTGGCTAAAGAAAATACCGAAAAGAGAAGAACTGTTGTCTTCGACAATGAAGATGGCGACATATCTGTTACACAAGCAGTTTCTATGAACCAAATCATCAGCAATCTGAAAGTGAATAATGAATATAACACTGATATTACTTTGGCAGCTTTACATGGATTACCAAATAAAAGAAGAACAGTTTTGTTTGAAAATGAAGACGCTGACATATCGGTAACTCAAGCAGTACCGGTGAACCAAGTTATTGAAAATATATTAAAGAAAAGTTTAATTGAAGCCACAGAAATAGCAATACATCGAAAAGAACCCAATGAAATGAAAACGGTAGTGTATGAGGATGATGAAGCCGATGTTTCTATGACTGAAGCAGTACCATTAAACCAAGTCATTGCTAATTTAAACAAAGAAAATCTGAACACAGACACAACTAATACAGCCTTACACACAGAAGAGCTAAATAACAGAAGAAAAACAGTAGTTTTTGAAAATGAAGACGCCAATATATCAATGACTGAAGCTGTGCCTATGAGCAAAGTTTTCGAAATTATTGATAAGAATACCCAAAGTATGCCCTTGACTGACAAAAGAAGGACAGTGGTTTTTAACAACGAAAATGCTGATATATCTCTTACCCAAGCAGTACCTGCGAACGTGTTGGAATATAAAACGTCAAATCCAAGTGTAGAAATGGATGTCAAAATACCCAATCAAAAGCATAAAGAAAATAAGAGAGGCACAGTAGTTTTTGACAATGAAA
This sequence comes from Mellilla xanthometata, assembly GCA_035578125.1. Taxonomy (NCBI): domain Eukaryota; kingdom Metazoa; phylum Arthropoda; class Insecta; order Lepidoptera; family Geometridae; genus Mellilla; species Mellilla xanthometata. Next base: position 101,577 of record JAPUBQ010000032.1, read on the forward strand.
ACGCTTGTATATCAATAACAGAGGCGGTAAATATAAATGAAGTTTTTGCAAGTTCCATAAATTCATCGCGACATTACATGACAGATATCGATTCTCAAAGTGGTAAAGGTAAATCACTGACTTCTCTCAATACAACAAGTCAATCCAAAAAAATATTATACGATGATGATGAAGGAGACATAGTGCCTAGCGCTGTTGCTTCTAGTATAATTTTACCGAACGGACAAGAGAAGAAGCGGACTATTGTAGTTGAAAGTGTTGAGTCGCTAATACAAAACCAAGATATCTTTATGGAAGTTGATAAAGATCTCAATTTCAGTAAAAAAGATAAAGTCAATGATAATTTGGACGTTTCTATGACCGAAATATGCGATACAGAAATAACAAACAAAAGTGCTATTGCATATGAGAAAGAAAGTGCTAAAGACATGATTGATAGTTTCAGCTCGAGAAAAGATCTTTGCTCGACTAAACTCTTTGATAATAGCACGATATCAAAACCTATACCAAAAGAGTTAGCTTCTTTCCAAATGGAAGTACTGAACAAATCTCAGCATAAAAACGTATTGAATTTCGCGGATTCCATGACAAATAAAGATGTTTTAGTTTATCAGTCGCTAACTACTAATGATCAAAATAAACCAGCTATAACTGAGCAAGTTAATTCTCAAGACACTGAGGAAGAAACGTTGCAAAGTGTATCAAGTAAAGCCGAGCTTGAATCTAAAAATAGTGAAGTGAATCCCAAAATAAAAAGCAAGATTTTGAACGAACTCCTAGATATGTCTGAATCATCATGCAACGATCTATCAGATAAGAGAAGAATCTTATTCAAAACCAGCTCTGACGAAACACCAAGTTCTAATAAAACGCATGATAAAAATTCTAATAATAGCATGTTTTACATTACAAAGGATAGCGACGAAGACCAGCAGATAGACATACCTAAAATATCTATAGATACACTGTCGTATACAAAAGAAATCGATGACGAACAAGTAGACAAAACTGAAGTAGTAGTAGATTCCGTATCTTACACAAAAGGGGTGGCAATAGAAGACAAACAACCTCTAAGTATTGAATACAAAGACAGTGATGATCCTGTGCTCGTTCGTGACACTCTAAAACAACTATCTGGAATTAAAAACGTTTTGAGAGGAGACCATGTCTCTCTTGACCATCAAATCAAAGACAAAGAAACGGGAAGTAGGGTTTCGTTAGATACATCGAAAAGGAAGAGTGGTGGAGGATTCAAAATTGCGAACGATACTAACGAACTATTAGACATGTTATCTGAATTTACTGACAAAAGAGTATCTAGAATACCTGCGTTAGAAGACATGAAAGAGATAGAAGAAGAATCAGAACCTGAACCGGAGCGCACTTCAATAAAAGAACGTTATTCAGTGGATAGTAAATTAGAAGCAAATCCACAGCCTTTTAGCCAAGCTTTGAAAAGACAGTCAGTGGTTTTAAGTCGTGAAGATCTGCTTAACAACATGTCGATGGCTAGCGCTATACTGCGAAAATCAATGCCTGATTTCGACGACACTGAAAGCATTGACGAATCAACAGATACACCTGATTTATCTCATCATCAAAAATCAGTAAGAAGGAGCACTGAAGTCGTAAAGCAGTTGCAATTTGATGATGACTCGATCATTGAAACCAGCGAGGCATATCAGACTCCCCTTAAAAAGGCTGCGGTTACTGAAGCCGCGTACACGAAAGAGCCAAAATCTAAAGTCATACCAAATTATCTGAATGTATCTGATGGAATCAAAGAGCTCATGGACGATCTTATTAAACCAATAAACAACGCAGTACCATTTCCAGCCGCTTCTCTCGATAAAAGTAGCCGTCTAAAAGAGAAAACGGCGAGAAACAGCGCTGAAATACAAGCTAATCTCGTGGGTTCCAGCCAAATCGATCTTCCAGCAGAGTTATATTCGGCCACCAACTCCGCTTGCGAAATTAGCTCGACCGACACAACAATAACAGAAACGGCCAACAAATCAATACCGCATTCTTTGAGAAGCATTCAAAAATCGGACGAATTGAAAGTAAGATTTGATGAAATGAACGATAATGATGATGAAGCTGAAGAATCAGATAAAGAGACAGCTCCTAATTATTACACAAACAGCAGAGTTTTGATATTCGATCATGCTAATCCTTTGAATAATGTGCTATTAGCAGCGCCCGCGCCGCACGCTATCGACATACATAGGTATAACCCTATCAGACCTATAGCAGACACTATCGAAACTGACGCTATCGAAAAAGTTCAAGACGTTAACAAATCCAAAGACAATACAGTAAGCCAGTATCACGTAGAATTCCAAGTGCCGGCAAAATATAAACAAATCGAACATCAAGACAAACTCGATGATCAAAGCATCACATCTTATACAAGTAAACCCATGTCAGTGGACCATTCTACAGAACCTGAGACACGTACTCTTCAAGACACGGAAACGAACACCCTAGTAGCTATGAAAGGAATCAAACAACTTTTGCAAGAAAACTCTTCGCTAACTCTAGTAGATGATGCTTTGCAAAGTAATGTGGATCTTAATATAGATCCGCAGTTAAACGCGCCTGATGAGAACGCTAAATCACCCGTGACAGTGATCTACGAGGTCGACCAGCCTCCACAACAGATAGATTCGGACATCACTTCCACAGATGAACTCGACAGACCACAACAGACCAAGAAACGCATTTACAGTCCCGCCAAACCTTCAAAACATAATAACTGCACTCTAGCCAGTTTGGACGTCACACCGAAGCCTATTGCGAAACTGCAGAAACGTTCGAACCCTGCCGAAGAGGCTGCAAACACCGAGGATAAAGAAGAAACATCAAAGCAAGATCAATCTCCGAAGGTCCAGGAAACAACTCAACAAACGTCTCCAGTCCGACAACGTTCGCCGATCTGCCGTCGATCGCCGAACCGACAAAGGTCCAAACAAAAGAGTCGGAAGCCAGGAACGGCAGTAACAGTGCAACAACTGACTACAATGATTCACCAAAACCACGAATTAAGGACGGATTCGAGCACAACAGATCCTAGATCAGTTTGCGCGTCTGATATCCTTGCTTTGGTTACCAGCTCGGAGATGGTTAGCTCTTTTAATAGCAGCAATAATTTAAGGGAAGATCCTTCTTCGGCCCAGTCTGGTGTTACTCTGGACCCCTCGAGAGTGGACTGGATGCCGGGGAGTATGTCAAGTTCCATGGTCCGTGGGTGTGAAAGCGTGGATTTGGTCGCCATGATAGATGCAATGCCGTTTATGGGGTGAGTTTTTACTTTAATTAGTTTGCTTTATACTTATTCTATGATCGGGGCGATTCCCCCTACCAGCCTACCCAAGCCATCCAAGCTCCTTCAAATAGCGGAGCACGGTCTTGGGTCGCTGGCATACCTGTTCCACTGCCATGTGGCCAGAACCACACAAGTAACACTAGCTAGTGGGGTTGCCAGAATACTATTAGATGGTTGGAGACAAGTTTTACAACTTGAAAATGGTTATAAAAACAACACATATGTAGTGTACTTCTGCTGTGATAATACACACATGTATGTATGTGTATCACAGCGGAAGTACACTAAACATTTAATTTTTTCTTCTATCTGCAATGTATGTTATAAATTAAATATATTTTGAAATTTGTTGCTGAAAATGCCCTACTATGGTTTCATCAAGATGTTTTTCTTGACCGAAAGCTCGAGCTTATTGGCGAGGATCGAACCGACGACCTTCGGGACGTGAGGCGGCCACACTGAGCTGTCATTGCTTCAAAATGCTGACTAATAATGTTCTACTGACAATTATGTGGCCAAGCTTTGTCAAGATATTGACAAGATTAACTAAATCTGCAAGTCCAATGACTTCTGTTCAGAAATCGTTTCTAAGAAGAATGTGATAGATTGTCTATAAATATCGTCTTGCTTACCTGTGATCTGTGCACTAGTGGACTTTAAACATTGACATTGAACAGTGGACATTATGTGAACTGTTAAAAATTAAATTTCAACTCAGTGTGACGTGTGTAGGCACATGGCCATAACGCTGCTCGCCTTTTTTACGTGGGGATGATCGATGCCAAAAGGACATCACTACCGACTAAAACCTCACGATGACCTCCTCACCGTAAAGGGCGGGATGAGGTTCCGCTCCTCGCATTAACCCATCGCCCCGCCTACCTCGGCTAGCCTGCGAGGCTCCTCCTCAACGGAGGGTTCCCCTTGCAGTGCATGTGGTGCACCGTAACCACCTCGGAAACCATGAACAAAACCATGAATGGACACCGGACTACCTCGGTCTGAAATCTTAGGTCCCCCGCAACAGGTCAGACCCGTATAATAATGCTGCTAGCCTATAAATCAAATAAATAAATATAATATATCCATATATTATATTATAATTACAGACTTAAAATTTGAAAATAGTAGATGGAGAAAACCTCTATTTTTTCATACTTCAAGAAAGATCTTTGCCTATCTTTTATTGTATTTCACGTTCGGTTGCAGGAGTGACGAGTGCCAGTGGGAGAGCGTGGAGCGCACCTCGTGGAGGCTGCTGCTGCTGCACTCGCGGCTGCGGCTCAGCGTGCAGTTCGCGGACACGGACCGCGTGCGCCCAGACACGCCCGTCGTCAACATGCAGCTCGACACGCTGCATCAAGGTATATACTGCTCACGATGATGATGATGACAGTAATTTTTCAATAATAAAATAATAGTAAAATCTTTATTGTTCATAGAGTAAATGCTTATGACCTTACTTACAACTATATTGGCGTTAATATAAATACAGATAACAAATAATCTTAATATATATAAATCTCGTGTCACAATGTTTGTCCTCAATGGACTCCTAAACCACTTAACCGATTATAATAAAATTCGCACACCATGTGCAGTTCGATCCAACTTGAGAGATAGAATAGTTTAAATCTCAAATTATAGTCGCAATTTTAATTTATTGCTAATTATTGTCTGTTATTATTTGACAGTCACAATTATCTGTTAACTCCAAATGATTCTAAAAGATGTCGATACCTTTCGACTGGGTTGAGTAAGTAATCAATAGATGGCGCTGTACCCCTAAGTGAGGCAAAACAACGTTTGCCGGGTCAGCTAGTATATATATATAAGAATAATACATAATACAATATACTACGATACACTAATACATACTCAATGAGTGTTTGACAACGTGGTCCTCGGTCGGCAGACAAGAAGAACCCGATCGCGTACCTGTGCGTGGTGTTCGCGGCGGAGCTGGTGCGGTACTACATGTGCCGCGGCTGCAGCGCGGCGGCGGACGTGAGGAAGCTGGTCCGGCGCGCGGCGGGCGCGGCGCGGCTCGCGGCGCGGTGGGCGCGCGCCATGCACGACGCGCGCGCGCGCCTCGCCTACTCCCTGGCGCCCGACGGCTGGCTGGCGCTCAAGGTACGGCACATCATTACCAGGGAGCAGAATCCATTATAATCCTACTGGATAATAATAAAAAACCAGGAGTACCTGGTTGACGGAGCTTCGCTCAATTTTTTTGACGTGACAACGTCTTAAATTAGGTTGCGGCTGGGAGTCACTTATGAAAAAGTGTAACGCCCGGTAACGTTACGATGAGTCACCGAACGAGAGAGAGGCCCGCCGAATGCCTTGCGTCTCTCTCCCACTCAACTATGACCGTCGCGTGCTGCGCGCGCGGCAGACGTTGTCACGTAAAATCTTCGCCCGTTAAACCGACTTTACAGGCAACCATTTTATTTTTTTGTAGTACCTCGTTAAGTCGAACCTCGATAAGTCAAAAACCTCCAAATGTCGAAAAAATGTTTTGTTCCCTTCCCTTCAAACACCAAAACCTTGATTACTTGAAATCTTGACCCTCTGTTAGTCGAAATAATCACAGAGTCCCTACAAGACATTTTGGTACATATTGGTGGCGATTCAGCGGCACACCCGACTAAACCAATTTTAAAGAAGCCCCGTCTCTTTTCATCTTAGGTGGCCAGAAAGAGACGGCACGTTCTGAACCACAGACAAAACAACTAAAATCCCGTCAAATACGGAATGTGCAGGCAGTTTTAGAGGTGATACAAATGAGTGCGGACGAAAGTCGCCTAAATTTTCTACATTTGACGTGATTTTAGTTGGTTTGACTGTGCCGCTGAATCGCCACCTTTTTCACTCTATATCTTGAAAAATTAAATTTAACCTCTGCATCTCGAACATACCAACGTTTTATTTTACAACTTTTACAAACTCGCCGACAACGTGAGTACACTATTGTTTCTTAGAAAACATTTTAGGAGTACTATTTTATTCAGCACAAATACAGGTGTGAAACATACTATAACTAATAAAATACTAAAGTATAGCTTAGCCTGTGTACGTTTTGCCATATCCACTGAGCCCCGCGCTAAGTAAGAAAGAACACATTTATTTACGTACGTATTTAATTAGGTACGTATGTAGTTATGTTTTAGTTACTGTTTTTTTTTATTACACATTACACAAGTCATTGGTGTAGGCCGGAATCGAACCAGGGCCGTCTGATCGAAAAGCAGACGTTTTAATCATAATCATATTTATTGGTAAAAAATATTTTACAAGTCAATTCATACATACATTTTTAATAAAATATTATAACAAAACGAATATAAATATACTTTTGTACATTTTAGAGTTAAATACGAGAATGTCATAAATCTAAAATTAAAACAATGTCAAAATAAAAACTAGTACTAATATCTTATTTTGTAAATTTTACAAAGTCATCTAAATCATAGAGAGTTTCCTCGATAAGCCAGCGTTTAAGCCGAGCTTTGAAGCTACCTAAACTTGTTGCCTCGGTCACATTTACAGGTAATTTATTGTAGATGGTTGGGCCCATAATAAGTGTAATCTTAGTGGATTTGTGCAGTGTCCTGCTCACGTCCCTAAGTCGGTCCCTGTACCGAGTGTGAGAGTTTACCACCGAGCCATATTCGCTTTTTCGTTTCTATGTTTATGTATGTGTGTGTAGGTGGCGAACACGTCGTACCGCGCGGTGTGGGAGGTGACGATGCGTCTGGAGCTGGTGATGGAGGACGCGCGCGCCGCGCCCTGGCCGCGCGCGTGCGGCGTGCGCGTCGCGCGCGCGCTCGCCGCCGGTGCCGACCTGCCGCCGCCAGACGTCAGCCGCGTCACCGCCAACACGCCGCGCGACTGGGGACACGTGCCCAGGACCATATGGTGAGTCAGCTGTAACCATAGCCGACCAGCCCTAACCATATGGTGAGTCAGCTGTAACCATAGCCGACCAGCCCTAACAATATGGTGAGTCAGCTGTAACCATAGCCGACCAGCCCTAACCATATGGTGAGCCAGCTGTAACCATAGCTGGACAGCCGTAACCATATGGTGAGTCAGCTGTAAGCATAGCCGGCCCACTGTAGCCATATGGTAAGTCAGCTGTAATCATCTCTAGCCAGCCTTATCTATATGGTGAGTCAGCTGTAACCATAGCTAGCCAGCCATAGGCCGTAGGCCAGACACTGAAACCTCATCGTATGAGATGACATTCGTGTTCTTAAATGTAAAGGAGCTACGAAAGCGAACAGTAGCAAGTAGAAACGCCATCATAAGACAGACGAGACCCATAGGTGTGTGTTAAATACCAGTAAGTCTGTCCTATAAACATTTTTCTTAGTGTGTTTCCTAAAATGATCTTTGTTTTCTCTTTCTTTTTTTGCAGGAGAGTGTTCAAATACCTCAAGCACAAGAAACGCGACGACTCCGATATACATCTATAGCATTTAAACTGTATAAAAAACTACACTTTAAAAAGTTAAAAAGTACTGTAAAAAAATTAAGCCATTGTCTAATCTGGCTTACATTTTTTTACAAGTATAATCGAGCCTGACTCGCATTTGCCCAATTATAACATCAGTTGAGGCTAAGAATGAGGGTCGTTGTTATTGTCAGTGGCATCAATTGCGAATAGCTTTTTTCAGACTTGGACTGCAGCTTCCTTGCATAATATGCACTCCAACTGCCCAGTGTCGACTAACTTTTATCAAAATAAATAAATTGAATAGAATAGAATAGATATTTTATGGCGTCATTTAGGATAAGTCAAATTACAATGTTAAATTACGAATTACATTGTTATATTACGAATTACAATGTCAATAGAGCAAGTCAAATTTCAAAATACTATGTGAATCTTAATAACTATCTTATAGCTTGAGTCATAACTATTATCCATATTCGTAAATATAATTGTTAAAATAAAATTGTAAACTAAAATGATGAAAATGAAGATTCTGTCAGTTGCACTATCATGTACTCATTCAGGTTGCTGTCATATACATATACAGGTTTTATTCAAACTAGTTTTTTAAAGGTTCTGGTCTAATTACTAGTAAATGTAGTAGTACTAGTAATATCTGCATTATTTTCACCTATTGTTTTTACTATAAAAATGTTGGAATACTGATTATTGTTAAGAAATTCTTTTATAATTTGTAACGTAAAATAATTTTGGTACGAATAAAAAGATATTTGTTTTGTGCTTAAAATGTGAAGTTTTATTCAGCCGGATATTTATCATATCACTACAGAACGAACAGGGGAAGATTCACTGTCGAAGTTCCGAGGATTCGCACAAAGCGTTTTGCTTCGACCTTCATTGTGAGAACTGCGAAGCTTTGGAACTCACTTCCTGAGTCTCTTTATCCCGAGAAGTACAATTTGGGGTCTTCAAATCTAGAGTAAATAGGTACCTTCTAGGCAAGCGTGATACATCTTAGACCACAGTCAAGCTTAACATCAGGCAAACTGCGGTCAAACGTAAACCTATTCTTTAAAAAAAAATAGCCTACTTTTCGGGGCTGCCAAAAACAAATAACATTTATATAATAAGACCAGCAGTTGCCCGCGTGTGATCGCTTTTCGCGTCTGCTTCACCACCATGCAAAACCATATTGGTCGGTAATACATGCATGTATCAGAGATGACGCTGTATGTGAAAAAATGATTTTCCCTGGAAACCTTCTCTGTTGAAATTTTCCCTGAATTTAGTTTGCTACAAACCTCACATATTACCACCGAGCCACACTCGGTTTTTTTAGATAAAACTAGCAAACCCGGCGAACTCCGTTTCTCCACAAAGTTGAAATTCTCCATGAATTTTGTTTGAAACCTCACGGAGCCCGAGACCTTTCCAAGGAATGCAAAACCGTGGATATCGGTTCGTGCGTTCTGGAGTTATAGCGTCAGGAAGGAAAACATGACATTTTTCTACTATAAGTTTGTCTTTATTTCGATCGTTTACACAGTAAGTAAAGGTAAAGAAAGCTCCAGTGCCCTCGTGGCGATTTCCTCAGCATCCGGCGGCGGCTTCAGGAAGCGCGCCGACTCAAGCTTCACTACGGGATGAGATCCCGTCGAAGATCCGAATGTTGACATTACGTCATAAGTACTGCTGGGCCGGACTACCTGCGAACCAGACAGGGATTTATATCAGCCTCCCAGTGGGGCGCATTGCCGAGGCGGGGGGGCTCAGTAACCGTGGCCTGGTCACCCACGGTGAAGCGAAGAGGGTCCCTGAGGCCACTCCCTACACTTGTATTCTCAGTATGCAAGTGCTAGATGGAGTGGTAGAGTCCGATATTTTCGATTGTTTTTCTATAATCTACAATACTAGAATCATGTCCAGTCTTTGCACGGTCTCTAAAACAATCTAAGTTGCAAAGAGATGCAAACTATAGCTTATGTTACTCGGGGATAATAAATATTTTTTAAATTTAATTTATTTTTTAAATTAAATATAATTTAATTTCAGTAGTTTCGGAGCCTATTCGCGTCAAACAAAAAAAAAATCAAACTTTCCCCTTCATAATATTGGTAATAATAATAATACATATATAAAAAATATGTAGATTATATTTTTTTTATAGATAACCTTAGCGCGGATTTAGCTCTGGCCAAAAGGCGTACGAAATATACGAGTATATGTTATTATGTAGATGTATATAGTTACTCGAGTTATGTATATCTATATGAGTTAGAGTATGTATATCTATAGTTATGAGTATAGTTACATAGTTAGAGTTATGTATATCTATAGTTACTCGAGCAAAAACGACGTTCCTGAGGTCGAACTGCGGCAGCGGTTTGAACGTGATGTTGAATATCCCGCACATCTCGTCGTCACACGTCATTCGCATCGACACCAGACCTACAACACACGTCAGGCCATTAATATGGTATTTAAAATACTGTCAGCCGCTACTGCCTACCGCTCTTAAAATTAGAAAATTATATGTTGGTAATACTTATTACGTTTTCAAATTCATTGTTCAAATTCAAATTCTGTTTATTTATGTAAATGATACTTACAGCTAAACCAAACGTATCACATAGACTATTAGAAAATTAAAAAAAAAATTACAATCCTATAAGTTTACGAATAGGCTTAAATACTACATTTAGATTAAGTAAACTATTTACAATTATATAAAAAAAAACAAAGAACAAATTCAGAGAATACGAAAATTATATAGTATAACAAATAAAACATAACAAACACATTGAAAAATAATAATAATATAAATATAATAAAATAAACCTATTTCTCCCATTGTACATTCTCACAGTAATTGAGCGAGGCAATAGCAAACACAGATAGTTTGTCGGCAAATACATCTGCTTGCGGGTGTGAGACACTGAGAGCGTTCAGGTGGTATTGCGCGCGACAAATTGGGGATTGCTGGCGCGCCAATGTGCGCGACGGAGTGGGCGTGAATAGATTGAGGCGATCGCCCAGCACCCCGTGAGAACCGCCGCGGAACCTAGCTCGTTGCCCTGGCACATTCAAGCTACGTTATATTAATTATGTTAGGTATACAGTTCATAGACAAGTTACACTATTAAGATAGGTTTAGGTACAATTAGTCATCATTTTTACAAAGTATGTCGAGGACTGTATCCTCCCCCCCCCTTTCTTTCTTTAAGAACAAATCTGTCCAATTTGTTCAACCCTACATTGAACATCTTCTTCTCTCATCTTCTTCTTTCTAATATATAAAATGTCCATGCCACAATGTTAGTTACCGTAGATACTCCTCCGAAACGGCTTGACGGTTTTTACAAAATTTTATATGCGTATTCTGTAGGTCTGAGAATCGGCTACTATCTATTTTTCATACCCCTAAGTTATAAGGGTGGTTTTTTTTTGACAATGAATAGAATAGAATTTCTTTCTTATCATATTGTTAAATAATTATTACATTATATAAACATAATCATAATTATCATCAATATGGACTCGTCAGTATTTCATTGAATAATAATAATATAATAAATTAAATTAAAAGAATAGCAGCTGTATAGGGGCTTTGTCGAAAAGTAAATAATGAAATGTCAATTTTATTAATTTAAACATTTTTCACCCCGATCGATTACTGATCAATTGTATCTAATGTTTTTAAATGTACATAAGGCAAAACAACGTTTGCCGGGTCAACTATTATTACTATATATAGGATAGACGTGTGGCGTCTTTGTCGCACTTCATCGCCCGCGACCAATCAGAGCGCTTGTCCTGAATCGCGCTAACGGTATTTACAGCGCGCGTACGACGGGTTCAAGCTACAATGCATGACGTATGGACGGCCGTCTCCAGACACAACATCTGTCCGGGGGGATATCCCTTTGCTAAATGGTGGAGGCAGACCGTCGTCGCTCCATAGACGCATGGTGACTCCAGGGCCCAGATGAAGGTACCTGGCATAGAGTGCGGGTAATGATAGTTCTCAGCTCGCAGCGGGACCCGCCGCCCGGGTTGCAGATAGCACCCGCAGCCGTTATCGTAGATCACGTCACCACCGCTCCAATAGAGGTGGGGCACCTTCCTGGAAACATCGTAATGTTTTTTTTTATGATGTATAGGCAAGCGCTTGATCGAAACTCACCTGATGTTAAGTGAAGTTGCAATCTAGAGTGGATCGCGCTTGCCTAGAAGAAACCGATTCACTCTCGCCTTGATGACAGTAAGGTTATAGATCAGAGGGAACAGGGATTCCAGAAATGAGTTCCACAGTTTAATGGTCCGCACAATATATGTGGAAGCGAAACGTTTCGTGCGTTTTTGGAACTTCAACTGTATAGCGGTGCCTCCTAGCCGTCTCCCTGCTCGTCCGATAGTGGATAATATTATATATAAACCTTATTATGCCTACAAGGATACTCAATGGAAACTCTGGGAGTCAAACCTTACGTAAGTTAGGAGTTATCTTGGAGTCTAGTATTTAAGCCACTGGCAACTGCCTCCATTGTCAATTCTTCTTCTTCGTATGAGCTAAGTGGCTAAGCTCTGGTGTCAAGAGTTTTCAAGCCACCGAAAGTATCCGACTTGGCAGTTGCCAATGATAATAATGTTATCAGAGATAATAGATATAACAATTACTAATGCAGAGCAACTCGACAGTAGTCTAAAATTTTAAATAATATTATTTATTCTGACACAGAGGCTGACATACAGACAGTATAAATAAGATTTTAGACTATTAGTACAGATTTCAGTGTCTTAAATACAAGTTTTTTTGGATGACAATTTATTCAATAGGTATGTGGTAGGTATAAGAATAATGGCCAACTACAAGCCGTATTTAACCAGTGTCTTAAATAAAAGCCGTAACCCTCTTAAGGACGCTTCTAGTGCATTCTACATGAATATTCTAGATCGCATCATTATTGGGACGTCAAGTAAAAGCCGGAGTTGACAGCTGACTGGTTTATTCAATTGGCACATAGTATATCTTAAATAACTACCCACATTTCCTAAAACCTCACATCTTTCCCCCCTTTTTAGCTTTGTATTTATCTAAAAACTAACAACAATCTAATGGGTCTATACTACGCATGAGAACAAAACTTACAGATTATCTAATAGGATACTAACTCACTTAATCTACTTAATTTTAAGACACTAATCACTATACTAATACTAATTACGTAGCCGGTTATGAGCTTGCGCCTTAGCCGCCCGCATCGGCGGTAGTGCGGGCGTGCGGGGCGCGCGCGGGCGCAGCGCTCTGGGAGAATGCTGGGGAAGCGCTGATGCCGTCGGCGAACAATCCTCGCCCTGATTACCCTTATCATTATCCGCATCCAACATCTCCTCCCCCGCGTCCTCGAACGTGTCGTCCGCATCGCTACCGGGCCGCAACGGACACTCATCCCCACTGACATCAGGTTGAGACGCATTTAAATTAGGTCGTGACAAAGAATATCTATTGTTGCGCTTAATCGGAATTACCTGATCTTGATGCCTTCTCCAACTGATGATTGATGAAGTCTCAACGTGATGTCAGTGGGGATGAGTGTCCGTTGCGGCCCGGTAGCGATGCGGACGACACGTTCGAGGACGCGGGGGAGGAGATGTTGGATGCGGATAATGATAAGGGTAATCAGGGCGAGGATTGTTCGCTGACTAACGTGAACTTACGGCCGAATAAATATTGATGATGTTTCGTTATACCGAAAAATATAGCCAACGCCTCTTTATCAACTTGACTATAGTTCTTCTCCGCCGCGTTGAGAGTCCGCGACACGCAGCTAACGGGCCGCTCGCTGCCGTCCTCGTACACATGCGCTAGTACCGAGCCCAGCCCGTACGTCGAACTATCTACTGATAACACCAGCGGCCGCCCTTCCTCGTAGTGTGCTAACACCTTATCGCTAGTTAACACTCGTTTGGCTCGCTTAAAGGCCTTCTCACACTCGGAAGTCCAGTCCCATTTCGCTCCCTTTCTAAGTAACGCGTGCAAAGGATGTAATAAAATACTCAAATTTGAGATAAACTTTCCGTAATAGTTTAGCATGCCGAGAAAGCTCTTAAGCTGTGTTACATCGACTGGCCTCGGGGCCAGGGCGATGGCCTCTGTTTTCTTGGGATCTGGACGCAGCCCGGTTTTATCAATAATAAAGCCTAAATACTTTACACTTTTTTGCAAAAACGAACATTTGTTTAACTTAACAGTAAAACCCATATTATTTAACCGTTCAAGTACCGCTTTAAGATTCTTTAAATGTTCATCCCTCGTCTTCCCCGTGACGCAAATGTCATCCAGGAAAACGACCGTGTTTGGCACGCCCTTCAACGTCTCCTCCATAATTTTTTGGAACTTCTCCGGTATGCATGAGAGACCGAAAGGTGTGCGGCGATATACGAACGTTCCGACGTGTGTGGTTATCGCTGTATACTTTTGTGAGTCCTCCGTCAGCAACAGTTGCTGGTAACTATTTTTCAAATCAATTTTCGAGTACTCCTCCCCGCCACTGAGCGTCGCGAACAGCTCCTCAATCCGCGGGAGAGGGTACGGGTCGCGCTTTAACTTCGGATTAACCGTTATTTTGTAATCACCACATATTCGTATATCCCCGCATTCTTTAATGACGGGAACGATAGGCGTGCCAAAGTCTGATGAGTCGACTCGATAGATCGTTCCCTCACTCTCGAGTCGCTCGAGTTCCTTCTCGACGGGAACCCGCAGCGCGAGGGGAACCGTGCGCGCGCGGTAGTATACCGGCGAGTTGTCACTCAGCTGCAATTGAACGGTTTTTTTACACGTACCTAGCTTATCGGTAAACACTCGCGGATACTCAGCTATCAATCGTTTCACGAACGGGTCATCGACCTTACTGTCGACCTTGTCCTTGATCTCATTTAAATCAACCGTTATAGTATTTACTTGTAGTAACCGGAGCCACTCCCTGCCTAATAAGGGCCGCGCCTCGCGCGCTCGCCCGATGCAGGCCCTCGGCCGCCGCACCGCCGCCGCTGGCGGCGCACTCGCCCGCCGAGCTCGCTCCCGCCGCCGACACGCCGCTCACCTCGGCATGCTTCTCCGCGGCCTCGAGCGCCATGGCCAGCTCAACCGCTTCCTTGTACTGTATGTTCCGCTCGGCGAAGATGCGCGAGCGCATCATCTCGTTCGCCAAGCCGGATACAAATTGGTCCCGTAAATTCTCTTCCAAGGTCGAACCGAAATTACAAGTTGTCGCGAGGTGTTTCAAACACTGTAAATAACTTGCGAGGGATTCGCCGCCATTTTGTCGACGCAGACGAAATATGTGACGTTCCGCGATCTCGGAACGCTGCGGCTCCAAATGATCCGATACAAGTTTCACAAGTTCGTCGTATGATTTGTTTTCGGGATGCACGGGGGAACACAAGTCACACATCAACGCATAAGTTGCGTCACCGACCACCGTTATTAACAGCGACACTCGCAGATCGTCTTTAATTTCGTTTAACCGTATGTACTGATTAACGCGGCGTATGTACGCCGGCCACTGCTTAGAATTGAGGTCAAACGGTTCTAATTTCCCGATCGGCATGGTAAAACCCTTCTTTCGCGACAAAACTCGTAATAATTATTTCACGCGTGATCCCATCCTCGTCGCCATATGGGACGTCAAGTAAAAGCCGGAGTTGACAGCTGACTGGTTTATTCAATTGGCACATAGTATATCTTAAATAACTACCCACATTTCCTAAAACCTCACAATTATCTAGATCATTATTATTAGATCTAGATCGCCAGTTTCGTGCCGCTAAGCAGTGTGTTTCATGGTTTAAAAAGGCAGTTATTTTTTAGAACATAATTTTACATTATTTTCCACAAGTATTTATATCTTAAAGAAAACATCTTTCTCGAATAACAATAATTTAATAAACAACACCAATTATGGACCAATAAATTACAGGATCACAAACAAAACAACACGAAATCAATTTGATCAATTCTTAATTCCTTGGGCGAGAAGTTGACGGATTAGACGGAGATGGCTGAGGCGGTGCCCCTGAGAACTGGTTCACAGCCAGACAATACTTCTCCGAGTGATATGTTCTCGAAATCTGAGAAAGCAACGGACTACCATGGGGAGAATTCAACCACAAAGACGCACTGCCAGATTGACCCACCATTGCTATGAACGCTATCAACATTCTCGTGTTTAAAAGCCCTCGTTGTATCTGTGGCTGTTTCAGCAAAGTTTCCAAGATCATTCCATCGGGTAGACCGTCTAGAAGCTCAAAGACACTGGATCCCCTCTCCCCGATCAACCAAGAAGCAGCGGCGGGCACGTTACATCCCGTATTACGTAGCGCTGTATCAGCGTCTTCTACAGAGAAACCAAGGTCTTTCAATGTGGTCACAGCTTCTGCATTAGGTGGTTCAGCTATTTTGACTCTCCACGCTCGAAACTTTTCAAGAAACCTCTGCAGATGAGTCGCTCGTTTGAAGATGTCATCGTCTACTTTCTCGACTTTTGCTGAAGTAGCTATGTCGGTATCAGACTGTTCAGCTGCCGCCAATCTAGCCGCTATATCTTCCGGAGTGATGACTTGGATCACGTTTGGAGTGGCCCGTCGTGGTTCTTCCAAAGCGGCAGTCAATTGAGCTAAAGTGTTTTCGTAGTTGTTGCCTGACGCCGCGAGACGCGCTCCTGCTTCTATGAGAGATATGAGAATCTTGCGCAGTTCATACGAAAGCTCATTGGTTGAGAGTAGAGATTGCAAGTTTGGTTGTCGGACCATATTTTGAGGGGTTGGCAGCGATGCGGTCGCAGCGGCTATGGTGCTAGCCTGAGGCGCCCTCACGGCTCCTAAATCCCATAGCGTGCCAGCTTCAGGCAACCTTCTTTCCACTAAAAGCAGTTCTTCCTGCATCATCACCTGTTCTTGAGACAGCGTAAGGAAATCATGCAACGTAGTCGTGTCAAATACGCGGACGATTTTGAAACGACTGGAGCCAGTTTCCCCGCTCGGATAGAAGAAGTCGATGGCGCGATTCTTGACTTCCTCGATCAAGGTGTCTTCAGGGAAGTAAGCGGTGAATATTGTTCCCTCAGGGCTAACGACTTTAACTAGAATTTCGCCCGCCGCGTGGACCCCGGGGTCAGAAAGTAACATCTTGGAAAGAAAATGATTTGGGCTGAGTGAGAGAGTCCGCGTCGGCTACGTTTTTCATGTAAAACACAATCACAACGAGCGTTAAACTTGTAAATACGAACAAAACTGATAAATATAATTTCAACATGATGTCAATTTTTTGGCGGGCCGGTCGAATGTGAGTGACGCTGTCAACGTGCGGTAATGTTAGGTTTGGTGTAAAAAGTTTGATAGTATCGGGGAAAGAAAAAAAAACGGATGGATTAAGTTCTCTATACCTTTACCTTTTAAGGTAATCGCACATTAACCGGAACCGAATGTAACGAAACGAATCGAAATAAAAAAAGAAGACTGCGGGATCGGACGTCTAAAATTCAACATATTCGGTCAATTCGAACGAATTAAATAAACAAATATTAGGACACATTTCACACGCGGCTGGTAAACCCCATACTAAACCGTTTCTAGTTTCTGTTATGGTAGCTAAAACAACTGATAATATACTATAGTCTGGCAAACGAAACATGAGACTCGAATTATTTCCAAACTTTTTAAATGGCAATGCTATAATAATGTCAACGTCAACATCCAAAACAAGATGGCGTGTTGTTATGATTTTGTTAAACACTAATTACTCAGCGAAAAATGAAAAAAATAATCAAATGTGGAGTACGGGAGTTGTTGTTCTGCATGATCTCAAAGTATCATAAAAAACAACAAGAAAAAGAATTGAAATTCGGCGTAATTTCAACGAAAACAAGTTTGTTTACATGTGGTGTTTGATTTCTTAGGTTAGTATGACGCTACTAAGTTGATACTTTGGTTTAATTCGTATTTACTATATATCTTTTTGCATAAAGTAATTATTTATTTCGATTCACATTATTTTATCATTAGTCAAAACCTTCCCACCTTCCTAATAATGCATTTTGGTTTTTTTTTTTTTTTTTTTACCATAAAATGTATAAAATATATTGTAATTTTAACACATTTTTTTCTTTAACAGGTTTAACAGGTTTTTCTTAATTTGGATTCTGCCATTGAGCTGATATGAAGTTTGGGTAAACGTAAAGTGTCAAGTGAAAATATTGCCTTGTCTGTCTTGCGGTGTTGAATCAGAAAAGTGATTAAAGAGACATTTGGAACCATAACTTCACAGCGGACGAATGATATGGCTGATCATGTAATATACATTGAAAATTAATATGAAAATAAGATCGGGACAGGATCACCGAAAATAATTTGGAAAGTTTCATTATAGTAGGAAACTAATAAATATAAATTAATAAAACTGTGATTCTAGTGACACCGGTGAATCTTTTCAAATGTAAGTCTCAGATGCACATTTTAATTATGGCAGTGAATAAAACATTATAGAATACTGCTTTTTTTTATTCAGATTGATTGTATAATTTCTAAAGTATTACTTATTACTTACTTCCTGAAGTACTTAAAGCATTTTTATTCAGACGAAATAAAATAAATAATTTCAAAGTATCAAATTAGTTTATTCCAGGTATTTCATATTAGTTTTGGGGTTGCTATACTCAGATTTTTAAAATTTGCCGCTCTTTTCCAGGGTCATGTTTCGTTTGCCAGACTATACATATACATACATATTTTATATAGATACGTACATATTTAAAACCCAGACCCACAGTCAACAAATTTAGTCGAGCAAAAAGATTTGGCTGTGCCGGGAATCGGACCCGGAACCTTCTGATTGGCAGTCCGGCATGGTAACCTTTACGCCAACGAGGTCGTCAAATAGTATCGGGAAAATGTAATAAATTAAACGGAACGGACGAAAGAATTAAGTTTTATTTGCCTTAGCTTTTAAGAATCGCACATTAGCCGGAACCGAATACATCAGGCGATTCTGCAATTCAACTAATTTTAACAAGTTAATTTTAAAATTCAATTCGTTCGGCGCGTTTGTCTATTGTTGGGCCACATTTTCAAATCATTTCATAGGTCATAACTATCAAACTCATAAGAGGTACCGAGTAGTTACATCTTAGGTTATAAGTTTGTCCGACAACTTCTCTTCTGACAACCTCGTTAATAATAATTTATTTATTTAATTCAGGTTTCAAAGACCTATAAATTCTTAGTTACATTGTGTAAGGTTTCTCTTTTTCTTATTCGATTTAATTTAGTCGATTTAATCTTTTATTCGATTATACTGTTTTTATTTTAATGGTATTTCGTTTGAAAATATTTTTTCAATTATCGGTTTTCGTGTTTTGTTCAAAAATATTAATCGATTATCGGTTTTCTAACTTAATAAAGTCCTAATATCTGGTATTACTAAGGTATTCAAAATAAGGCATCATGATGGTTAGCGGATGACGGGTGGAGGCATTTGGCTTCCAGCTTCGGTACTAGACGGATCTGCTTATGTCCTAGTCCTAGTGCATAGTCTGTTTATAAGTAAGAAAAGTGAATTGATTTAAAGTCGTCCTTCGTTTAATCCTCTTTGGAGGCTGTCCATTTCACAATTGAAGGGCACAGGAAAAAAAGGAGCTCATTAACATTTCTACCTTTTTTGAATTAACTGTACCATTTACTTCATAATTCTATGGCCAATCAGAGCAGTTTATTTTAAACATGATAAAAGGGGCTCATTATACATAAAAGTTCATTTTAAAAAATCAGAAAAAAAAGAAACTGAAATTTTAGATTTAATTCTATGATTACTTGAAACAATGAAAATGTTAATGAGCTCCTTCTTTTCCTGTGCCCTTTTAATTGTATTTTACATTTTATGATTCAAATAAATTTCGCAAGACCAAAGCACGAACAGGTAATAAAAATGACTTATAATTAAGTTAGGCCGAGAAGAAGTAATTACCTGAAGAAAGTAGTGCCGATATAAGAGTGTCCGAGGCCGTCTCCGCGGAGCAGCTCGGAGAAGAGCTGGCACGTGAGGGGACACACGTCTGTGAAGAGTTCCACCGTGAGGGAGCCGAGACACGCGCCCTCCACCACGCGCAGGGACAGCCGCACTCTAGCGGCACGAGAAACACGGAAATATCATGATATTTTCTTCAAGCTTTTAGTTTTTAGATACAAATACAAAAATACAAAATATCTTCATTTGACATAGTAAATAAAAATCTATAATGCTAGCTATTTTTAGTGTACTTTACTATTCTAACTCAGTGTTACTTATTTTCGTAAAATGCTAAAACATCCATACATGCTACTAGACCGAATCTTTGTATGTTATACATTGACTATTTGTACTTTTTGTTCTGTGATTCAAGGTTTATATTTGAATAATCTTTTAGATGGTAATTGTTTTTATAGTAGTTTATTTTTGTATATATAATATGCACTTTGTATGAATGCCTTTTTTTTTAAGTTTTGTGTACCTATCTGTTGTTTTGATATATTATGTATTATATGTATATTATTATTGTGTATTTTCAATGTTGTGTAACTTTGTGTTAAAGTTGCTGCTACTGTTAATTCACTGGCCATTATACTGTGCCTAGATAGTTAGCTAAGGCGCAGGTAGAAAACCAGCGCTGAAGTACCTACGAGGTACTCTCAGCATTTTGCTGAACTTGCGCCTTATGTGCACAAAGATCATTTGATTTTCTATATTATGTTTGTATGTTTGTAATTATTTCTTGTGCATAATAAAACTTTTTTCTTCCTTTCTTTCTTTCTTTCTTTCTTTCAAATCAACAAAACTATATGGAATCCAAAGGCTTCCAAACTAGATCTAAAATAGTTACATATAAGTACTTAACATCTGATTTTCGCAATAACGTGACGGACCGATAAATAATAGTTAGCGCTTTGCTATCTGTTCTGACTATTTTATTGAATAAATGAATAATAATTTTATGTATTTACTATGTATAACAAAACGGTAAAAACGGGACCTTATTACTAACTAAACCTCCACTGTCTGTTTGTGAGTCACCTGAATCTCAGAAACCGTGATAGCTACAAAGAAACCTGAAAATTTGACAAGTTCTAATTCTAATTCCAGTGCCACTAAAACAAAAAATACAAAAAAAATGTTAACGGGGCCCGAACAACATACTTATATGCTTTTTTGTATTTTTTAAAGTGGTACAGAACCTTCACGCGCGAGTCCGTCTCGCACTTGGCCTTTTATCAAGTAGTACATTAGTTTAATTGTGGATTTATTTCTACTTTTTTTCTCGACCACTAAATCTTCTCCTTTTCCTCCTTCACACAATTCATCTTCGTCTTCTTTGGTCGACCTCTACTTCCGCTACTTCTTACAATCATATCCATACTTCTCCTAGTCACATGCATCTCTTCTCTACGCATTACATGTCCGTACCACTACGAAGTACAAGTTATTATTCTGTGGTACCACGCTAACCGTCCACTCTTCACTTTGACACAGGCGCCGCTTTCAAACTTCCTATGTTCAAACTTATTATGTTAGTACTTAAGTAACCTCGGTCGTGTAAATCCAGGCGGTGGAAGGAATATAGAGTCGATATGTTCGCTAGGTATGGGCGGGAAGAGTACGAAGGGTAGCTGCGCACGCGCAACTATTTCTCTGCGGTTCGACCTCCAACAGCGTTCCAACTCAGCCGTGGTTACTACGCGAGCTTTCTGAAAATAAAGAAAAAAACTCAGCCGTGGTTACTACGCGAGCTTTCTGAAAATAAAGAAAAAAACTCAGCCGTGGTTACTACGCGAGCTTTCTGAAAATAAAGAAAAAAACTCAGCCGTGGTTACTACGCGAGCTTTCTGAAAATAAACAATAAAACTCAGCCGTGGTTACTACGCGAGCTTTCTGAAAATAAAGAAAAAACTCAGCCGTGGTTACTACGCGAGCTTTCTGAAAATAAATAAAAAAAACTCAGCCGTGGTTACTACGCGAGCTTTCTGAAAATAAAGAAAAAAACGACAATTTCCAAATCTTGATTTTTCCGTTTTTTCGCTAGAAATAGTTAACTAAAAAAACATTGATACCTCAAAGGCCGTCTAAAGTACCACTCTAAGATTTTTTTTTATATTTGATAGGTTAGCGTTTGACTGCAGCTAGCCTGATGTTAAGCTGCGCTGCAGTCTACGGTGTGGCACGCTTACCTAGAAGACACCTATTAACTCTACTTTTGAAGGCCCTCGGATGATACCTCTCAGGAAACAGAGACTCAGGTAGTGAGTTCCAAAGCTTCGCAGTCCTCACAATAAAGGTCGACGCAAAGCGTTTTGTACGAAAGTTTGGAACTTCAACTCTGTATCGGTGTCTCTTCAGGGACTCTCTGCTCGTCCTGTAGTATGAACGAAGTCTAAATAATATTGATTTCGTTTGAGCTTAACGTCTAGCTCAAACGAAGTTTGTTTAAATGATTTAAGTGATGGTTAATGCCGGACTGCCAATCAGAATGTTCCGGGTTCGATTCCCAGCAAAATCAACATCTTTGTGCTTTTGCTAAATTTGTTGGCTGTCGGTCTGGGTGTTAAATATGTATCTATATAAAATATGTATGTTTATGTGGTATATCAGTTGTTTTAACAACCATAATACGGATTAAAAATGGGGTTAACCAGCCGTGGGTGAAATGTGTCCTAATATTTATTTATTTTTATTTATTTATAGCTGTAATACATTACAATATCTATCATTGTCAAATCACACAATCTTATCTCTCACTATTTTTCTCATTCTGCTCACAATGAATAAGACACGCTTCACTAATGAGATATATAACGATAAATGTTATCTTATTGTATTACCCATGTTCTGCAACAATAAATAAATTTGAATTTGAATTAATACTTACAGCAGCGTTAATCCTTTCGTAAACGAGTTTGTTTTCAACCTGCACGTGTTTGAGGAAGTTCCGCCGCTTCACGTAGTATTCTTGCCGTTGTTCCGGCAGCCGGTCCCAGTAGCAGTCCACTTTACCCTAAGATATTAAGTCAAAGTCAAAGTAATTTAAAAATAAAAAAATATTACTCTCACTCAGGCATTGAGATAATGAATTTGACAAAAAGAAGAATTATGAAAACGAACACACGTACAAACGAAGACACGAGAATACTAAGTTACAATAGACAATTTAAAATAAATATATTTTTTTCGAAGTTTCATGGGAGCCCCCTTAATTTTTTTTAAATAATATTTCAATAATTTATACAAATTATAATTATGAAACTAATTATAATTTATACAAATTATAATTATGAAACTAATTATAATTTATACAAATTATAATAAGAAAACTTCGAAAAAAAAAAATGTGGACTCCCATAAAAGATGATCCCAAAACAAAAAGATTTTTTGCATTTGAAAGATATTGGTACGAAACCTTTTACGCCTGAGCTCGACTCGCACTCGATCATTTTTGACGTGACAACGTCTTAAATTAGGTTGCGGCTGGGAGTCACTTATGAAAAAGTGTAACGCCCGGTAACGTTACGATGAGTCACCGAACGAGAGAGAGGCCCGCCGAATGCCTTGCGTCTCTCTCCCACTCAACTATGATCGGTCTGCCGCGCGCGCAGCACGCGGCAGACGTTGTCACGTAAAATCTTCGCCCGTAAAACCGACTTTACAGGCAACCATTTTTTTTTATAATGTTCCTGTTCATACCGTTTGTAACTGCTTCTTTATTTCCGTGACCAGTTTACAGTTCTCCAGGTACAGTCTGGTAGCGCGCTGTGCCCACGACTCCAAGTTTCGAACCATGCGTCTCGGGCGGAAAGACGGGGGCGAGGAATCCACTTTGGCTACCACTTTTGGGAACTGTAATGTAAAAAAAAAAAACTTTAAAAATATTTATTTTATATTTCATAATAACTATAACTACATAACAAAAAAAAATGCCCTTATAAGTAAACTAGAGGTAGCCCGCGGCTCCGCCCGCGTGTAGGTCGCTTTTCGCGTAACCTGTGGAAAAATTCTATTGTATGCGTGCCAACTAAGAATAGGACTGTTAAACCGCCATCTTGCTCAATAATACGCGCTAACGTCATTACCAAAGCCCTATTACTATTCCCGTGCCAATTTTGGTTAAACATTGCATTGCTACGATAGAAAATGAGTCGCATCTGTCTTTCCGCATTCGATTCCTGAGATAGTTAACCTCTGTTTTTAATTAGTTTGGAATGATGCGACAGATTAGATCGTTTTCTCCGATAAATAGAATGCGTGAACCACATACTTAAGTTCCAATTCAGAAGTATTTAATTACAAAAAAACAAAACATTCCATTTGAACTTTTAACCCCAATAATGGCATACCTTAATGCAGTCCTGGCAAATATTTAAAAAAATATATATTAACCATTATATAAACTACTACAATAACAACTTTCAAGACTTTAAATTGATAAATAAATAATTTTCCATACGAACTTTCACCCCCCATTACAAACCCTTAGTTTACCCATGGCAAATAAAACTTGATACCATTATTTTAATTTTACATTAACTATACAGATTCTAAATTTCATTGCTAGAAGTTCAAAAACATAGAATTTTCATATAAACTGTTTTACCCCCTTTAATCCCCTTAAGGGTAGAATGTCCAAAAATCTATTCTTAGTACACGTTTAAGTACTTAAATACACACACACTCCAAATTTTACACCTCTAAGTTCAAACTCAAACTTATCTTACACAAAAATATTTTTTCCAAAACTT
Organism: Mellilla xanthometata; assembly: GCA_035578125.1. Lineage (NCBI taxonomy): Eukaryota > Metazoa > Arthropoda > Insecta > Lepidoptera > Geometridae > Mellilla > Mellilla xanthometata. The sequence continues at coordinate 126,185 of JAPUBQ010000032.1, forward strand.
ACCCTGGCAACAACCTTCTTCTTCTTCCTGTTTATCCTCTTCTCAATAAAGTTCTCGTCTAGTTCTGGAGGCGGCGAGATGTACTTCTTAAACTTGAGACTCTCTTTTGACATTACGCTTTTTATGACATTTTCTATTAGAGTCATTTTTTACACGCTTTCTATTAGCTTCACCTGTATGTTTGTAACCGACTTCTTTGGGCGCGATTTTGACCCACTTTAAACGGCCAGATTTCGTTGAAACTTTGTAGATTTATTGAGGACCGATGACAATACACTAATTTGATACTTTTTTTTTTTGTTTTTTTTTTAAACTACTATTTTAGTATTATACACCTGTTATTTTGCTGAAGTACTTGGTAAGTACAAGATGTTTATCTTTGTACAAAAAAATATTTGTAAAATAAATTAAGAAAAATGTCTGTGATCTACTAAATTAGTTATTTAACTAAGCGGGTAAGTACTAATCACGCACAAATCTACTAAACGTCTTAACTTATTAGTTAAAGAATGAATACAGACAATTTCCTATTAGATTAGGAAAATAATAAAATCAGTTTAGAGAAATTTAATTATTTTGAAATATAGGACAACCAATTTTGAGTAGAAAAAAAATGTGACTAAATATCTAGATGGCCACTTCATATTGATTGTCAATTTATCCCACTGGTAATATGTAGGACCTATAACTTTGTTTGTTTAGGTAGGTTTAGGTTATATGTTTTGTCACTATATACTTATATATATGAATATGGAGCTTGCAGAATCGTTATTCATGTGTAAACAGTAGTACTTTAAATTTAATAGACATGACAAACAAGTGCTAATGTGTGTAGTAAGAATATTTATTTAATGAAATTTGTAAGTTTATTTAATTTTATCTAACTAATGTTTTTAAGTATTAAGTAATTATGTTATTTAGGCCTAATAAAGTTCTGTATTTCACTTATTTACGCTCTAACGCCTGAACCGATTTGGATATAAAATTGTAAGAAGATAGTTCAGGCCCTCGATTAAACTTTACGCTGCTTTCTATCCCGGACTAACAAGGGTAAACCCGCGAGGATTTCACGACCTCGTTGGCGTAATGGTTACGATGCCGGAATGCTAACCACAGGGTACCAAATTCCATTCCTGGAAGCGGCCAACATATTTGTAATGAACTTAATCTGCTGGTTGTTGGTCCGGGTGTTAATATTGAATATTTATATTAATATATCGAAGTATTTATGTTTGTATTATGTCTAATATCAGTTGTGCCAGCAACCATAATACAAACTAGAAATGGTTCAGTATGGGGCAAACCAGCCGTGTGTGAAATGTGTCCTAATATAAAAAAAAGTATTATCATCACAACTAACCATAAGCAGCCCACTATACGTTCCCACTGCTTGGACTTAGGGCCTTCTCTCACGAGGAGAGAGATATAGGCCATAATCCACCACGCTGGCCAAGTGCGGGTTGGCGGATGACACATGTCTTCGGATATTGTAGTCCTCAAACATGTCGGTTTCCTCACGATGTTTTCCTTCACCTTAAAGCGAGTGCAAATCCACACTTAACTTGAAAACAAGTCATTTGTAGGGCCGGGATCGAACCAGAAGCCGTCTGATTGAAAAGCAGACGTTATTACCACCGAGCCAAACCCGCTTTTTTATCATCATAACTAAAATCTACCTAAACTTATCTAAAGGTTAATAATACAAAAGGTTGTGAGTATAAAAGTTTATTATTACACAAATGCACGTGAAAAAATAATATCACTCAAAACCGTGCAAATTACAATATGACAAGGCTATGAGAAATGTGTATTAAACCGAAAAGAGATCCCAGCACTTATTTTAATACTTATTTGATGATATTTTATGGACAAAAAGTCTGAAATAAGCCATTCGAATTTGAATTATACGTTTCATTTATCTGTAGTATATATAAAATCCATATTTCCAACTCGTTCGTTGACTTATTTTTTATGAAACGTCATAAGGTTGTCCGTTTTTGCTTCATAGTGAGGTAACCTGCTTAAAAACATCGATAAAAGCGAATGAATCAATACGAACATCAAACAAAAAAGTATGCGAAATAAAAACTTCCAAATCGGCGTTTTCGTAATTCCAAAGCGGCGTAATTTCACAGGAATGAACTTCTTTTAAACTGTAACGCAGTATAGTACATATCCCGTTAAGAACGACCTTCGCCAAGCTGGTTAACAGAAAATAATTATTTTTTATGTAATTTCATATATAAAAAAAATATATTGCACATGGATTGCTCAGCCAATTCCAGTCCAGAATATTTTTATATTTTATTTTTATTTTATACCGTTTATGTTTATGGATACATTCTCCACCAATCGAAAGTAAATATGTTGTAGATGCATGTACATCTACTACATACTTACGACTGGACTGGAATTTGCTAGGCAACCCATATGATCCCGAGGAGAAGTCTCTCAGGCTAGCCGAGGTGGGCGGGGTGGTGGGTTAATGCGAGGAGCGGAACCTCACCCCGCCCTTTCCGGTGAGGAGGCCATCGTGAGGTTTTAGTCGGTAGTGATGCCCTTGTGGCATCGAGCCCGACATACCCTACCCACCTCCCCGAGTGTGGTGGGCATGCGTAAATGCATTTCCTCACGTAAAAAAAGGCTTATGATATATATTTTTAAAAATATATTAATTTACATAAAAATATGTTTGATCCATTAACCAGCTCTGTATAGTCGCTGTTAACGGGAGCTTACGACTAGTAGTTCTTGCACAATTCTGCGTGGCGATCTCTTTTCGTCTTAGTGCACCTTTTTACTGATAGACTCGTAAATTTCAATAATACTGAGACAAATACAATTCTATATCTATAAATATAGTATAATAATCACTTGGAATAAGACTAGCATAAGTAATACACAATAATAAGGTACATAGCATAATACTATACGATACGGTATACCTAGCGGCAAAAATAAAAAACTATTTCAGCATGTAATAAAATATAATCTCCGTTCCACTATAGAACTAAGAGACACTGCTACACAGTGGAAATTCCGAAGATTCGCACATAGCGCTTCGCCTCAACATTCATAGTGAGGACTGCGAAGCTTTTTTTTTATTGATGAATAGGCTTACGTTTGACCGCAGCTAGCCTGATGTTAAGCTTGACTGTGGTCTAAGATGTAACACGCTTGCCTAGAAGGAACCTATTTACTCTAGATTTGAAGTTACCCAAATTGTACTTCTCGGGAAAAAGAGACTCAGAATGAGAGTTCCAAATCTTCGCAGTTCTCACAATGAAGTTCGAAGCGAAACGCTTTGTAAAGCGAGTAGTTTTGGAATTCTCTGCCTGAGGTTCTGTTTCCTGAGAAGTACCACCCTGAGATCTTCAAATCGAGAGTGAATAGGTTCCTTCTAGGTGAGCGTGCTACAACGTAGTCCGCAGCGCTGCTTAACATCAGGCAAGCTGTGGTCAAACGCAAACCTATTTCAAATTAAAATAAATGAATTTCCGCATAAAAAAACTTTAGTGTTGCAAATTCTTTTTTTTGTATTAGACTAACTATTTTATTTATTTTATTTATTTATTTATTATGGTTCACAAAACAGAAAATAATCAAAACTATTACTAAAAAAGATCAATTAACCAGGATCAAAACTAGATTATTTTCCTAACTATGTGTACACAACATGAACAAATACAAATTAGAAAGAAACAAAGAATCAAAACAAAACTACATAACTAGTTGGAGACAGATAGGTTAAGCTACAATTTATTTTAATTTAGTTTACTATAAGTTTAAGTTTAAGTTTAGTTTTATTCTAATTTCAATAAATCAAAAATATTTTTCTTAAATTTGACTATGCTACTATTAAATATATCAATGGCGAGGTGATGGTGGATAAGAATATCATTGTATTGGCGACACATTCTAATTACAGGATTATATAAAGAGGTATTATTTTTGTAAATATTAATAGAGAAAGTTTTTATAAAAGGTTTGCGAGAATTTGTAGTGATATTAATATTAAAGTTTATGCAAGAGAGGAGTGAAGGAGAATCAATATGAGAATGAATAATTTTGAAAAGGGTAACAAAGTCTATATATTTACGGCGGCACTCAAGAGATAACAGTTCAACGTGTTTCAACCTATTGGCATACGATCTAATCTGTCTTTTGAGGCCTAGTCTATAGAACAAAATGTTAAGGCATTTGGACTGGACGCGTTCAATACGATTAATATGTACTTTGTAGTACGGTGACCAGATTACTGCATTATATTCTAGAATACTGCGAACAATTGCAAAAAAGAGGTTTAAGATACAAAAAGGGTCATTGAAATTCTTAGAGGTACGTGAAATGAAGCCTAAAAGTTTGTTACACTTATTAATTATATAATCGTAGTGATCCCGAAAAGTTAATTTAATATCAAATATGACTCCTAGATCTTTAACCACTGATTTACGATCTAAAATATGATTTTTGAGCTTATAATCGAAAATAACTTTGTTAACTTTAGTAGTGAATGAGATGACGCAGCATTTTTTAACATTTAAAAACATAAAATTATTCTGACACCAATTTTCGATCGCTATTAAATCTTTTTGAAGTGTAATACAGTCAGCTGTATTCTGTATAGTGTAATACACTTTTAGATCATCTGCGTATAATAAACTAGGACAATGGAGACAATCAATCAGATCATTAATAAAGGAGACAAAAAGAAGTGGCCCAAGGTGTGACCCTTGGGGAACACCGGACGTTATTATTGCTGGGGCCGATAAGAAACCTTTAAGTGCTACAAGCTGGTTCCTTCTATTTAGATATGACTCTATCCACCTCAGTAAGTTGCCATGTATTCCAAAGTAATGAGATAATTTAGCTATAAGTATTTTGTGATTAACTTTATCAAAAGCCTTAGAAAAATCTGTATAAATTGAATCAACTTGTAGACGCTTTGCAAAAGCACTACATAAATAATTTTTATATTCAAGCAGATTAGACGTGGTAGATCTATTGCGAATGAAACCATGTTGTCTGAAAGACAGAAGGGGATATATATGAAAGAATAAAGAGTCATATACTAAGGATTCAAATATTTTAGCCAAACAACTGAGTATACTAATAGGACGGTAATTATCACAGCACGACCGGTCGCCTGATTTAAAGATAGGAACGATGTGAGCAGTTTTCCACAGTTTTGGAAAAATTCCAGATTGCAAAGATGTGTTGAAAATAATAACTAGAGGTGTATACAACTCCTTTCCACATTTTTTAATAACTACAGGCGGTATTTTATCAGGCCCGGCTCCCTTATTGACATCAAGTTTAGTTATTTTACGATGAACATCTGCACGTGTTATAGTTACGCTATTTAATACATTAGTCATGTGATTAGAGATTGAAGCACAGTTAGCGTCAATAGAGTGATCCGACTGCTCAAACACAGAACTAAAGTAGCTGGAAAATAACTCACATATTTCATTGGGTTCAGATGAGGTTACAGTACCAAGTGACATAGTTGAAGGTATAGAGTCTGAATCTCTTTTACTTTTCACATATCGCCAAAAATGTTTGATATTATTGTTTTTGATAGAGGTTTCAATAGAGTTTAAATATTTTCTGTGATCAAGCTCGAGCAGTTTCTTACACCTGAGGCGCAGCATGGAATATGTATCGTAATCACGTGGATTTTTATATTTTTTATATCGACGATGATATTTTAATTTTTCTTTAAAACAGCGCCTGAGCGCTACAGAAAACCAATTCGGAGAATCGTCAGAAAGTGGTCTAGTTAAGGGCGTATGCTTTGATAAAATATTGTTAAACTCGCTATAGAAATTACTAGTCATAGTGTCAACGTCGCTACAGTCTAGAACTTCATTCCAATCAACCGTAGCCAAGTCAGAACATATGTTTTCAAAATTACTTTTATTGAAGTTTAATCTCTTTACGTTATTAGGCTTTAACTGTTTAAGTAGAATGTCAGTACTGGTCAGAGAACTGATATCCACGACAAGAGAGGGGTGATACCTATCTAGCTTACTTAAGGGCTCTGAACCGAAAACCTGTAGCAAACTACACGTGGAGAAAACGAGGTCTAGGAATCGTCCGTACCTATTTGGTATACAATTAAGTTGATATAGATCACATACAGTCATATTGTCGACAAGTAGTTCTGATCTCTGACCGCGGGGTTCGGAGGCTAACATTATCGTAGAATCTATAGACTTAGACCAATTTATGTACGGGGTATTGAAATCGCCAATACAGATGTACTCTTCTCCATCACTCCGTTGCAACAAAACTCTTTGGATATTGTTATAAAATACACTCATATCAGTATTCTTAAGATGAGATGGCAGATAACACAAGCACATATTTATAGTTTTTATATCTTTGCTATTAGGTATAATACTAATCCAAATATCTTCAAACTTAGATTCCCATGAAGACTTACGAATAAAATTAATACATTTTTTAACTGCTAACAGTACTCCACCACCGTCATTTTTTCGAACATCAGTTGTATACCTGTCGCGTCGTATTACACTGTATCTGTTGTCAATAAATTCACCATCAAATATACTATCATTGAAATTAGTTTCGGTCAAACAAATTATGTCGTAATTACAGTTCATTATATTGAAGAAAATTTCATCTAGTTTAGGCTTAGATCGAATACGGTTAACATTCTGATAAAAAATTAACATAGTAGTAATTAATATATACCAAACACAAAAAACCATACAAATTAGAAAAGATCTTAAAACCCTAAAATAAAACTAATGTCTAAACTAATTTAGAAATCATGTCTAAGTTCTTGATTAAAATACAAATAGCTGCATCATCTTTACGCATGTAGACACGGCCGTATTTCACCCACACGTACTTGAAGCCTTTCTCCTTAGCCGCCTTCCTCGCAGCAGCGTGCAGCGCCTTGCATTCCGGAGAGAGGTGCTCCGACACGTAGATCCTCTGTTTCCCGCAAGCGAGGCCAAGGTGCGTGCTGTTTAACGGATCGCTTTTGTGTGTTTTATTGTAGCGGTAGCAGGCAGACAGAACGTCGTCTCGCAGGCGAGGATTGCTGAGAGTGACGAGCAAATTCCTGGGCCTGTCCGTGGACGGGTTCAGCTTGGCCACGCGGCGACACGAGTTGACCTGCTCCGGCGAGATGTGCAGGCTCAGTGACTTACAAAGGCTATTGAATAACTCGAGAGGATTTTCGTTCTTGTTCTCAGGAACTGCTTGAAGTTCGATGTTTTGACTGCGAGTCATTCTCTCCATTGAAGAAATGCGCGCGTTTAGTAATTGCTGTTCATTTTGCATTGAAAGTATTTGATTTTCAAGAACTTTTATAGTGTGCGACTTTTTCTCAATTATGTTTTTCAATTCCGCTTGTTCCTCGCATATGAAATTAGTCGTAGCCGTAAAATCGTCCTTCAAAATGTTCAAACTAGCTTTAATTTCTTCGCGGACAAGTAATTTAACATCATCCTTAAGCGCCTTACGAAAATCTTGCATAATGCCCGCTAGTGTGGTGTTTAATTTCTGATCAAGCAGCGCGCTAATCTTCTCCATAGTAACTATGCCGCTATCTGCGCCACGCGCCGCCGCCAGCTCGAGCGCGGATGTAGGCTGAGGCGCGGCCTGAGGTGCCGGCACAGGAGAGGGCTCAGCAGGGCACGACAGTACCGACGACTGTAACAGAGACTGGTCGGATGTGTCAAAAGACATGTTCATTGATAGGTCAGCAGTAGACGCTTGCGTTTTGCGGACGGGTGTATTTTCGTTTTGTTTGTTGCGGTTTGTTATATTAAAACATAAAGGACATTTCCAATTAGAACGACATTCCACCGAAAGTCCGTAGAACTGCTCATTTTTTAGGTTTAAACATTCAGAATGGTACTTGGAGCGGCAACGACTGCACTGCAGGTGACGGTTCGATTGTATCTTGTTGTTGCAGGCCGAACAATCCATATTCGTACTTTTACTAGTTACGCTCATTGATCGTTACTGGCAGATATCGAACACCGACAGATATATGTGATTTGCTGTTATAAGTTAGTCAGGCGTTTGAAGCACTTGTACGTGTAGCTCAGAGAATGTCAGTTGCAATATAAGTGAACACTGAATGAAGTGGGTACTTCGACTAAATTGCAATAATCACTAAACCAAAACAAAAAGTTTGTTTCACCAAATTACGCACTAAAATCGCTCCAATTACTAGATTTTTATTCACCAAGTTGTTCTGTTGTGTTTAAAAAAAGACACTAACACTATTTACGTTCAAAACAGTCACTTTTTCACTTTTATTTGATTTAAATATGCGGGACGTGTTTGTTCCTTTCCAGTGACAGATGGCAACCAAATGTAATAATATATGTAAATGAATTTGATTCAAATTCATTTAATCTATACCAATATTGTAAAGAGAAAAAGTTTGATCGTTTGTTTGTTTGACGCGAATAGTTATTCAATTGTTTACCGCTAAGCATACATTACACATTAAAAGTTTATCTTCTTGCTTACTCTCACTCAGTGTAAACGAGATGACAACATTGACAAGTTTTTTAAAGTTATTTGGTTATGTTTAAAAAACTGGCTACAATTTTTATTTCATTTTCTGCGTATGTTGTAGTGATATTTTATTGTCATGTTTTTTAACACGTTAAAGAGGCTTATGATCAGTAGAGCGCGTAACTACAAGAGTTAAAACAGAAAATAAAGAGTTTTTGTGAAAGTAATTCCTTTTATAACTTAAGCGAATATATGAATTTGAAAATTGCAGAATCGTTAAACGTCATAAAATGCACAGTCCCTTCAGTGTTGTTTTATGATAAAAGATGTTATTCCATATTGTTTATGTAGGAAGGTAAAGTTCTACCAGCAAATAGACTAGCTAAAGTACAGAAACAAGGATGTTATACAAAAATATTAATGTACAACAAGTTGCCCGAGAAAATAACCAATCTTAATAGCAGTATGTTTAAACAGAAAATAAAGAGTTTTTGTGAAAGTAATTCCTTTTATAATTTTAGCGAATATATGAATGGAGCTTGCAGAATCGTTATTCACGTGTTGTTGTTAAAAAGTTGTATTTTAAATTTATTAGAAATGTCAAACAAGTGCTATTGTGTGTAGTATTTAATGGGGTAGAATATTTATTTAATGAAATTTGTAAGTTTATTTAATTTTACCAAACTAGTATTTTTAAGTATTAGAAAGAAAGAAAATACATTTATTGTGCACAAAACAAAAAAAAAGTACAATAAATGATGCGAGTAGATAATTAAAACTAATAGTATGTGCACAATAGGAGCAAATTTAGCATAATGCATGCAGAGCACTAAGTACTCCAGCGCTGATTTTCAATAATTATTAAGTAATTATTGTAGTGTGACTTGCCTTTAACGTATGTTATTTATGGCTATTATTATAAAGTACTGTATTCTGTTAGCGACACTACGTATGGTCCAAGGTGGAGCTACCCTAGTATGGAATTATTTGCTCTCAAAGACATTACGTTTCTTAACACGTTGACATAGTTGTGATCAAGCTTTAACGTGTAACATTACAAATTTAAGAAGTTAAATTATTGCAACGAAGTTCCTTATCGCGCGTTGTGAAAGGGGGCTACACGGAAAAAATTCTTACGAAAAGTTGTCACGACACTTTTTGCTATAGAAGTTATTGTAAGCTGTGCGGCATGCACATGTTTCTCTGTATGTCTCTCTCTCTCTCTCTCTCTCTTATAGAGCAAGCCAGATATTTTCATTACTATTTAGCATTGAACAGTGTGGTGTCGCGACGATTATTTTTCTTGAGTGTATATAGGTTTTTTTGTAAATAATAAAAAATAGTTATTAATAATAATGAATCCTGACAGTGAAGGAACTTCGTTCCATCCGGGTGTTCCTTGACACCTCTCAAATGTTTTATTTATTTATTCAATGTTTGAGCTAACGCAGTTAAAATAGACATTTAATAACGTTCAATCAATCAATAAGCCCTTTATCCTGAACTTAAATCGTTGTGGAAAATATGTTTCTCCTGTTTAGAGGATATCTCTAAGTTCAGTGTGCCTTTTGGCAAAAGCCTCCAACAATTTCAATTTAATAACGTTAGTAAACGTTAATGAATGTGGAATAAAAATTAAATTATAAAGTGTAAAAATCTTTATCAATTATAAACAAAATATGGCGAACCAGCCAAATAAGGAATGTATTTTACCAAAATTCTAATTAGTTTATATTTTTTAATTAAGGTGATAGATAATAATAAAATAAGCAAAATCTTGAATGAACAGTGTTTTCTTTATAAATAGTAAACGGTAAAAAATATTGAAAAAAACCGTCTTAATAATTTATACTTATTTTGGTACAAATACAAATGAATGAAAAAGACTTATAAGTAAAGAAAAAAAACTGGATCAAAAAATCTAAAATTAAATACATATTTTAACCAGTTTTTTTTACATATTGATAAATCTGATTGTAACAAAATGCGTATAAATATTCTTTAAGTGGAAATATACTTGGTTTTTCAGCTATTTTTTCAAAATGTTTACCGTTTACGATTTATACTAAAAAACTGTAAATACAAGATTGATCGCCTTAAACGCCTCTAACTTCTATTAACTAGTACTTTTACAAATATTTTTTTATTCGTTTTTCGATACATACAAAATTATAAGTCTAAAATAAAAAAGAAGGTAGCTTTCGAAGTATTGAGATCTTTCGAATCGATACAGACGCGCCGGTGACGCGTGTTTCAATCGATCTGTAGCTCGCCTAGCTAAGGTGATCTGACGTGATCATTAAAGCTAAGCAACGGTCCATGCGGACGGTGTTTGAATGGGTGACCATGCACAAGACTGACGTTTTTCCAGAGGAAATTTCATCTGGGCGCTACCGTAGGTCGGATGACACGTCAAATTGTAGGTCTCGGCTGTTTTTCTTAGTACAAGCAGTCGTTAAGCCAAGTCAGGGACCTTCGGGCGGCTTGAACAGCTCTCGGTCCCAGAGCTTGGTCACTTAGCTCATACCAGGCTTTTGTCACTCCGCGTGTAGGTGTTAAAAACATACCTACGGGCGGCGGCCACTGCGCAGGGGCCAATATGTGCTCACACGTGCTCGACTGGACCGCGAGCTAAATTAAATCATATTGTTTATCAGATTGAGTTCATATTTCTTTGGAAACCATTGCGAAGTGAAGCTTCTGTACGAAGTACAAGTTATTATTCTGTGCTCATACGAAGAAGAAGAACGAACCAAAAACAAATGACGACCTCGTTAGCGTAAAGGTTACCATGCCAGTCTGCTAATCAGAAGGTCCCGGGTTCGATTCCCGGCCCGGTCAACATCTTTGTGCTTAGCAAAATTTGTTGGCTGTGGGTCTGGGTGTTTAATATGTATTTATATAATATGTATGTATGTATATGTAGTATATCAGTTGTGTTAGCAACCATAATACGAGCTAGAAATGGTTCAGTATGGGGCTAACCAGCCGTGTGTGAATGTGTCAAAAAAAAAAAAAAAAAACTGTAAATTCAAAATTTTGCCGTCGTCCATATCCTTCAAAGGCAGTGTGCACATGTTCTTAAGGTTTCCCTGTGGCCGTTACTGGCGCGTCTGCCTGGCGCCGGCGGTGACGGGGCGCGGCACGGCGGAGGTGTGCGGGCGCGCCAGCCGAGACACGCCGCGAGGGTTCACTGTTCCATACGACAGGTAGCGCTCCGACAGGTCTGGGGGCTCCATCTGGAAACCACATGTAAATAAATCTTATATATAAAATTTCCGTGTCACAATGTTCGTTACCGTACTCCCCCGAAACGGCTTGACCGATTTTTTCCAAATTTTATATGCGTATTCAGTAGGTCTGAGAATCGGCTACTGTATATTTAGATTTTTTTTTTTATTAAGGCTAAACAACGTTTGCCGGGTCAGCTAGTATAAAATAAAATAAGCCTATACCCAGCAGTGCGCCGAAATAGGCTGATGATGAAGCCTTTATTGCGATTTAAAGCTAGTATGGCTCGGTGGTAATAACGTCTGCTTTTCAATCAGACGGCCCTGCTTCGATCCCGGCCCTACACCAATGACTTGTTTTTTTCAAGTTATGTGTGGTTTTGCACTCGCTTTACGGTGAAGGAAACATTGTGAGGAAGCCGGCATGTTTGAAGACCACAATATCCGAAGACGTGTGTCATCCGCCAACCCGCATTTGGCCAGCGTGACAGATTATTACCTATATCTCTCTCCTCGTGAGAGAAGGCCCCGAGTCCCAGCAGTGGGAACGTATAGTGGGCTGCTTATGCTTATGCTAAGACTTTATTGCTGATTACACTATTAACTTAAAACTAACTATTTACATGCTTATATTTCCAGCTTGTCTTGCGACAAAGGCCTCCTCCAAACACTTCCATTTCCCTCTCTCTCTAGCTACTCTCGTCCATGTAGTTCCTGCAGCTTTAAGCAGCCTTAAGCCTGCAGCAACTTTACTCGTAGATCAGACAAAAAACAAGTGTGTTCAGTGAAAAATCATCGGCAATTCTTGCGTTGCGAAGACGAAGCTTCAGAGCCTAGAGCACCGACGCAAGGTTGCTAGTTTGTCGGTTTTTTATCGGATACATTTCGGGGAGTGTGCTATGGAACTTCATAATTTGATTCCACCATCTCCGTTCTACTACAGAACGAGCAGAGAGACAGTGAAGAGACACCGATACAGAGTTGAAGTTCCAAACTTTCGTACAAAACGCTTTGCGTCGACCTTTATTGTTAGGACTGCGAAGCTTTGGAACTCACTACCTGAGTCTCTGTTTCCTGAGAGGTATCAGCCAGGGGCCTTCAAAAGTAGAGTTAATAGGTATCTTCTAGGTAAGCGTGCCACACCGTAGACTGCAGTGCAGCTTAACATTAGGCTAGCTGTAGTCAAACGCTAACCTATCAAGGATAAAAAAAAAGTAGTACTCACGTGTTTGTGATGCGTAGTAGTGTGCGCGCGGTGGTGCGGCGCGGCCATGTTGTTGCCGGTGTACGCGACGCACTTGACCTGCCACTCGCCCAGCTGCTCGTTCCAGTGCACGTACTGGTCTATCAGCGCCTGCGCACAAACACACAGCTACAGAACTTGTTCTGTGAACATAGATGGCGTCTCAAGAACATAGATGGCGCCTCAAGAACATTGATGGCGTCTCAAGAACATAAATGGCGTCTCAAGAACATAGATGGCGCCTCAAGAACATAGATGGCGCCTTAAGAACATAGATCGTGCCCCTTAGAACAAGGATAAGTGGCGCCTCAAGAAAATACATGGCGCCGCTTATAACAAGGATAAGTGGCGCCTCAAGAAAATACATGGCACCCCTTAGAACAAGGATAAGTGGCGCCTCAAGAAAATACATGGCACCCCTTAGAACAAGGATAAGTGGCGCCTCAAGAAAATACATGGCACCCCTTAGAACAAGGATAAGTGGCGCCTCAAGAAAATACATGGCACCCCTTAGAACAAGGATAAGTGGCGTGTTCAGAACATAGATGGCGCCCCTTAGAACAATAATATGTGGCGCCTCAAGAACAGAGTTGGCGCCTCTTAGAACAATTCCGGCAATGAGTTCCACAGTTTAATAGTCCGCACAATATATGTGGAAGCGAAACGCTTCGTACGGATTTTTGGAACTTAACTGTGTAGCGGTGCCTCCTAGCCGTCTCCCTGCTCGTCCGATAGTGGAAAGGGGCCGGCGGAATTAGCTGATGCAATTCAGACACGCACTCTCTGAAATGCAACCGATAGAAAACCGACAGACTCGCAACATTGCGGCGATGCTCCAAACTTTGAAGCCTCGCGTTGCACATGGACTCATTACCTATGGGCTTCTTGGCCCGGTTCTTAATCGTTCAGTAAATAGCACTGCAACCAATTGTCAATCCTTGGGAACCCCTTCACTTCCCAATTAAAAAAACAGATGACGAGTGGTGTAGGTAAAAATAGGCTTCCTTTTATTAGGCACAACTAGAATAAAATAATAATCCAGTTTGTTATTCCAAACTGAGCTCTAACCTGATACTCTTTGGGTATATAATCGTCCAGCACAAGATCGGCCAGTTGTATCTCTCTCTTCAACGCACGGACACTGTCCAGGATCCCCTCCATCTCTCTCTGTTGCTCTCTCTGCTGGTCTGCTAGCTCCGCCTTCGCCGAGTTGAGGAGTTGCACGGCGCGTTTGAGCTTTCTGGTCTTCGCTGAGTTCTCTTCTTGGAGGCTGGAGTAACGTTCTTCTAGGTCGATTCGTTCAGCCTTAAAAAATAATAATAATAGTTTACAAAAACTAAAAAACACGTTTTTTTTAGAAAACCGTAATTTTATCAAATTAGTGTATTGTCATCGGTCCTCAATAAATCTACAAAGTTTGAACGAAAGCTGGCCGTTTAAAATGGGTCAAAATCGCGCCCAGAGAAGTCGGTTACAAACAAACATACAGGTGAAGCTAATAGAAAGCGTGTAAAAATAAAACTTTATTGTACAGGAAGGTTTACAGTACTACTTGTACATTGGTATAAGACATGTATGGGTTGCTTAATGCGTGTACAGTAGCCAATGTGCTCTATTTGAGGTTATGGCTAGTTAAGTTTTAGATTTAGTCTTTAATTTATTTTACAAAAGAATATGTTTATGATTGAATAAAATATACCCTAAGTAAATTACTTCTAGTTCTCCTTAAGCTTCTGTTTCCTAAGAAGTTTACCCGTGAATTTTCAAGTGTAGTAAATAGGTATATTTTAGGTAAGCGTGGCGTGGTTTGATTCACAATTTATTATTAGGGTTCCGTGTCTAAAAGGTAAACGGGGTCCTATTATTAAGCCTCCGCTGACTGCCAGTCACCAAGCCGTATCTTATAAGCGGCGATAATTGTTATTCTAATTTGAATTGGGGGTGATGAGACCTGCACTGACATCCCGCTAGGGGCGTATTGTGCATTCCCCCCTTACCAGCCTACCCAAGCCAACCGAGCTCCCTGAAGTAACGAAGCACAGCCCTGGGTCGCTGGCATACCTGTTCCACCCCTGTTGCGTCAGATGGTCTGTTTGTCGGAAGATTAATAAAGAAAGCGAACTTTCATCTTGAGCTGCTATCATCAAGCCGTAACTCTCTCTGATTTGTTTAGTAGCTTCACAGTGCAGTAGCACGTGTTCTATCGTTTCATTTTCTTCTAGACAGCCCCGACATAGAGGGCTGTCCGTTAAGCGGCGATAGCTAGAAAGCTAAAATTTTCACAGATGTGTACTGTGCTCTCTATCAGTTACCTCTTTCTTTTGCAAGTCCTGCTGCAGTCGAAGCTCGTTCTGCTTCCTCTGCTCGAGCTCCCTGGCCGCTTGTTCTAGAAGCTTCCTCTGCGTGTCCGCTTTATCCAGGAGGTTCTCACCGCCGACTAGCACCTTCGACTCTAGCCGCTGGAGCTTCTCTTTTAGTTCTTCTTGTTGCTTCCTGAAAACATAAATAACTTTGATGCACTATACTCTTGTATTTTTTATCCTTCTTGTAGTGTACAGTTTATGTATGTATAGTCTGTGGCCCAGGTATGATAGTCTATACACGATAGCCTACAGTCTGTGGCATCTATTCTTCATCTATTGGTGTGTCAGGGCCACTGTCGGTAGAACATCGGCGTGGCAGTCGAATACGGATCGCCAAGCGAGCAACACGTCTCTACAGAAATATCCTATTAGTACAAATACAAATCATTTATTGATAACACCAAAGTTACAAGTCAAATAATATGATATCAATACAAAAGTATATGATATGTAGTATCAATGTCAATTCTAATTCTAATACTATAATACAACTACAACGCAACAACAATTACAATTATATACAACTACATATACATTGCAACGTGGAGACCTGTCTATATATGTGTAAAGTGTCGTAAGTGCACTTAGACATGGGAGCACTATACACTACTAATATAATATATACGAAAGTTTGTGTGTGTGTAAGTGTATGTTTGTTACTTCTTCACGCTCAATGTCTGAACCGAATTTGATGAAATTTAGTATGGAAATAGGTTAGACCTTGTATTAACACATAGGCTACTTTTTCTTCATTTACTCCTTCGTTCCTTAACAACTTGACCGATTTTGATCAAATTTCATATGGAGACAAGTTAAACCTTGGATTAATACAAAAGTTTATTTTTATACCAAAAAATTACTGGTTTTCGGTTTTTAAGATATATTATAAAAGTTTATATTTCCAGTAAATATTTTTTCACTGCTGAGCAAAGTCACTATATTAACAGGCCAATTTTGCTTTCGTATGTACGACGACCTCGTTGGCGTAAAGGTTACCATGCCGGACAGCCAATCAGAAGGATCCGGGTCCGATTCCCGGCACGGCCAGCATCTTTGTGCTTAACTAAATTTGTTAGCTGTGGGTCTGGGTGTTAAATATGTATCTTTATAAAATATTTATGAATGTATGAGTAGTATATATCAGTTGTGTTAGCAACCATAATATGAACTAGAAATGGTTCAGTATGGGGTTAACCAGCCGTGTGTGAAATGTGTCCTAATATTTATTTATATTATTTTATTATATTTTGGTTTTATCATAGAGGCCGCAATATCGATCGAATCAATCTTGACTAAATTTGATACACAGGTTCTATTCAATATATATTTTTAATTGACTATTTACTGGTCGCTTTTAATGAAATTTGGCGCAGCGGTTAAATACCATATCCTTAATAGCCACACTAAGCTATTGCTATACAATTATTTTCTTACTTGGTTCGTTGCAGTTCTGCCTTTTTCTCTTCCAGCACTTTACGCGCTTGATGCGCTTTCTCCTGGTTAATTTTCTCCTGGAAACAATCATACAAAAACTTTTTATAAATTTTAAAACAACAGCATTTTCAAACTCACAGCTTCTTTTTAGTTTTGAAAGAAAGAAATAAGTTCTCTGAAATAGGGTATACATATGCATGTAACTCAAATAATGGATATGTTTTTATAAACTGGCGTAACTCAGTATAATGGTGGCGATTCTGCGGCACACACGACTAAACTAAATTTAAAGAAGCCCCGTCTCTTTTCATCTGAGGTGGGCAGAAAGAGACGGCACGTTCTGAACCACAGACAAAGCAACTAAAATCACGTCAAATATGGAATGTGCAGGCAGTTTTAGAGGTGATACAAGTGAGTGCTGTCTAAAGTCGCCTATATTTTCTACATTTGACGTGATTTTAGTTGGTTTGACTATGGTGCAGAACGTGCCGTCTCTTTCTGGCCACCTAAGATGAAAAAGTACGGGGCTTCTTTAAATTTAGTTTAGTCGTGTGTGCCACTGAATCGCCACCAATGCCTCTTTTAATTCTCAGATCTCTCGGTCACGCCGTTTCGGAGGAGTACGGTAACTAACATTGTGACATGGAAATTTTATATAAAAGAAGAAGAAGATTTATAAATACATACTCGTTGTTCTTTCTTCATCTTGCGCCGTAGTTTCTTCTCCTCAGGATGAAGCGAGTCGAGCGAGCTGGAAAGACCCTCCTCCGAAAGATCGTCCTCTTCCGACAACTCTTCTTCCTCTTCCTCTTCTTCTTCCTCTTCTTCCACTGTCAAGAAGATGTTAGTAGAGAGAACGAAGCAAATTTTTAAAATTTCTAGTAATATATTGACCGTTTTATTTTTTTTTTTTGAACGGATACAATTTTATAAAGTGAAACACCTATATCAATATGAATAACTTTAAATTTAGACACAATAGTCTAGTCAACAAGTGCCTTTTTGGTCAACTTTTTTCAGCAGTCTCCGAAAATTATGATTGAGTTGTCATTCGATTCGGAATGGCATCTAGATAGTTTTCGAAAAACAATGAAGACACCTCAATCATAATTTTCGGAGACTGCTGAAAAAAGTTGTTGACTAGACTAGAAACAAAATCTAAATGAAAAAGAATCAACATAAATATGTAGGTCGTCTTTTTCGTATGAGCTAAGTGGCCAAGCTCTGGTGTCGAGAGTTTTCAAGCCACCCGAAGGTACGGTCTGGTTTAAGATGTCTAGTCTAGAATAACTCTGGAATGCAGCTGCCAGAACAACAACGTTTTCTGGCAGCTTCCTTGAGAGCTATTCTTTAATAGACTTATTTCTTGATAGGGCATGCCTAGTCTGGAATAACTCTGACGGAAGCTGCTAGAACAACAACGTTTTTTGGCAGCTTCCTTGAGAGCTATTCTTTATTAGACTTATTTCTTGATAGGGCATGCCTAGTCTGGAATAACTCTGACGGAAGCTGCCAGAACAACAACGTTTTCTGGCAGCTTCCTTGAGAGCTATTCTTTATTAGACTTATTTCTTGAGAGGTTACAATATTTTTTTTCGTTGATTATTTTTAATTTTATTATTATTGACTTATTAAAATATTCAACTAATTATATGAAAAATAAAATGACTATTTACGTTATTACTATGGTTTCCTCACA
Organism: Mellilla xanthometata; assembly: GCA_035578125.1. Classification (NCBI taxonomy): domain Eukaryota; kingdom Metazoa; phylum Arthropoda; class Insecta; order Lepidoptera; family Geometridae; genus Mellilla; species Mellilla xanthometata. Next base: position 144,662 of record JAPUBQ010000032.1, read on the forward strand.
ATGCATTTCATCACTGAAAGCTTATAGCTCATTGACGGGGATCGAAACCACGGGAAGTTTAATTTATATTGTATGTGTTTCTCGATTTTCAGTAGTACCTATGAGAAAAAATAATTACCATTATTGCTGTCTTCGAGTTGCTTCTTGAGCTGATCGATCTCTTGTTGGAATCTGAAACAAAGTCACAAATTTAAAACCATTTTTTAAAATATCTGCGATTCCTCAATAACACCTTACGCGAAATGAGCTACGCACTTATTTTATGTCTAACTGAGTAAGTTGTTAGGTACACGCACTTGGCCAATTGGGTATTTGAAAAAAAATATTTTTTGTGATAAATAGAAAGATTATATGTTAGTTTTGTAACAAAACTATTTTTTTATTATTTTTTTTGCAATAATTCAAAAGTTATTTCAAAATAAAAATTAATTTTTGAATCCAGTACCGAAGACACGCCGACAACTCCCGAACAAACCCGAGCGTGTGTGACGTCATCATGTTTTTTTTTCAAATACTCAATTGTTATACCTGGTGAGCAGCGCATCCCCAGGCTCGCTGTTGACGTGCGTCTTGTTCTCGATGTTCTTGGCGCGGTTGGCGTACCGGAGCGTGCTAATCGTCTCCACGTAGTTGGTGTCGGCCGGACCCACTGTCGCTATCTGGACAAACCAGTACATCGTACAGTGAATAGCGAAATTTTCATCTCTAGTCGTATTGATAGGTAGGTAGATAAACACTTTATTACAACACACACAATAAAATAAAATTACAGAGAACACACAAAGAACTTACAAGCTAGTGCCTTAACTGACGACCTTATCGCTAAGAGCGATCCCTTCCAGGCAAACAATTCTAAGAAGTTAGACTAAATTAGGAAAGTAATTAAGACGACGTGTTGTTAAAAAATCAAAAATTTTGTTTAAGAAGTAATATTGTAAAGCTTACAATAACAATGTACCTACGAGTATACTATGACAATATGAATGAATATGGAATGTAATATTGACTTCGTTAGATTTTTAATGTAAATAACTGGTATGAAAAAAAAAAAATCTTTAAACTATAATTATTATAAGTGTTTATACTATAATTATTTGTTTGGGGAAGACTGAGTGCTGCAACACAGCTCCCGCTAAAGCAGCAGGCAGAGCCTCTACGTATATATTTTAAGCATATTTTTGTGTAATAAACATTTTTGTATTTTGTATTTTGTAAGTTTCTTGGCACAATAAATTTATTTTATTTTTATTTTATTTTTAATATTCCTGAAATAAAATGTAGCTAACTTGTCGATGTGGTTACGATGCGTCTAGCTGCTCAAATGCCTTACGGCGTAAAAATATAAAAAAAGAGACAATAGTTTTAATTTATCAGCACAGACGGCGCCACGGTCGCTTGAGAACCGAAATTAAACCATTCGTGAACTTTCGCGGCTATTGGTGAGTCGACCATACCTTAGTGGTTAGAGCGGAGTAAGCATTCCAAGCCTACCTCTTGCCCTTGTTCCGTACGTATGTACGTAGTTCGCCGAGGGTGGAAAAATAATCCGCGTTTTTTTTTACTGCTAATGGGCTTGCGCTTGACGGTAATTAACCTGATGGTAAGCGATATTGCATTCTAAGGTGGAGCGCGCTCGCCCAGAAGAAACCGGTTCACTCCTGATTGAAAACCGCTAGATTATAGATAAGTACGCGCGGCCTTAGAGTCTGCAGTGAACTAATTTCACGTGTCTTCGACATTCAATACCCATGATAAAATAGAGATAAATTTATCAAACACCCATTCACTATGACTATCGGAAAAGTTTAGGCTTAGTTTATCTTCTCATTACAGTATAATTTGCAGAGCGAGTGACGCGTTTCTGCATTAATTCTTCTTTATTCTACTTCTTTATAATGATATTATATTACTAGAATATAATTGAAAATTGACATTGATACATATCATATACTTTTGTACTGATCTTATATTATTTGACTTGTAACTTTGGTGTTATCAATAAATGATTTGTATTTGTATTTGCATCTTACCATGACAGTCTTGGAGTTTCCCCCGAGGCTGTCCTGCAGCAGTCTGGTCAGTTTGCTGTTCCTATAAGGGATGTGAGTGGACTTCCCATCCACCAGAGCTGATATAACATTCCCCAGCACTGAGAGAGATTGGTTGATCTTCGTCGCTTCTTTCAAACGCGTGCCTGTTGCGTGGGTCTTGCTTTGCCGTTCTGAACCCTGAGGGAAGGGGGTAAGGGTTAGTTTTGCTTGGACGTATGGTTATAACGAGTATACTATGAACTATGACGATGACGAGCTCGTTGGCGTAATGGTTACCGTGCCGGACTGCCAGCCAGAGGGTCCCGGTTTTGATTCTCGGCACGGCCAAGTTTTTTTTTTGCCTTGAAGATTAATAAAACTGCAAATTTTGCATTTTGCCCATTTTTTTTTGGACACATTTCACACACGGCTAGTTAACCCCATATTGAACCATTTCTAGTTCGTATTATGGTTGCTAACACAACTGATATACTACATATACATACATACATATTTTATATAGATACATATTTAACACCCAGACCGACAGCCAACAAATTTAGTTCAGCACTAAGATGTTGGCCGTGCCGGGAATCGAACCTGGAACCTTCTGATTGGCAGTCCGACATGGTAACCATTACGCCAATCTTCTGCTTCACCTTATCCCACTTCATGTGGGGTTGGTACAGTATGTACGCTTCTTCCATACATCTCTGTCATTCGTTATCTCTGTATTCACACCCTTCCTGGTCATATCATCATTCACACAATCCATCCACACTTTCTTAGGCCGCCCCCTTCCTATCTGGCCGTTCACACTCATACTCATAGTTTTCCTTGTGATATAGTCTTCCTCACGTCGCATGAGGACGTCAAAATTAAGTGCAAATATTTTAGGAGGGTTTTTTAGACGGCCTTTAGGCTACTTTTGATCTTGAAATAACAGTTTTTTCGTTATAAATCATAAACCGTAAAAAATATTGATTTTTACGGTTTATGATTTATAACGAAAAAACTGTTATTTCAAGATTTTGCCCTTGGCTTGTCATCGCCAAGTTCAAATTTCTCTGCCAAACTAAACTGAACCTTACCGCTAAGTCTACAAGGTGCAGTTTCCCCATCTTAACATGCATCTTGCCGTCAGGCCCCTTCTTGCTGCTCTCCACGGTGATTGAGAAGATGGCGTGCGATCTAGAACTTTCCGTGTTCATTGCCGTAGCGCCGATATGGCGGTTCTTGTTGCCCACCGCCATTATCTTCTCCAGCTCGTCGGCGTTGTGGACCACGTAACCTAGAATTGAAAAAAAAATAGGTTTGTAAATTGTTCAAGTAAGGCATCTTAATAATTTCGTGCGCGCGCGGATCTCGTCGGCGGCGGTCCGTGTAACACTCGCCCCTGAAGATGGTGCTCGGCAAGCACCGAAACTGTTGGACTCATTCCAACTTTTAATAATAATGTAAGTGTGTTAATCGTGAACTCGACTAATGACATATCTTTTATTGATGTTACTTCAAAACCGATAAGACTAGTGTAACTGTTTTTGACCAAGCAACAGACGTCGTAGTCGAGTAATAAGGCTTAGACTATAGGCTTAGACGAAATCCATAACACTCGCTTATTTTTCAAGTCAATAAATAACATTCAGAACTAACTGCCAACGTCCTTGACGAAAACTCCGATGTCGGGGCGCTCCTTAACCTCCAGACTCTGGTGTGGTTTGTTGCCGAGAAGGTCACGCAACTCCTCGTTGTAGATTTATACTCGTAGGTACATCACGCAGTACTATACAGGTACATAAAAGTAACTACTTTGTAAGACGCACCAGTAAGGTCCTTGACGAGAAGCGGTATATAGGAATGCTCTTTAACCTCCAGACTCTAGACATGTTGTTGCCGAGCAGGTCACGCACCTTCTCGTTGTAGATCTCTAGGTACATCACACAATACTATACAGGTACATAAGAGTAACTACTATGTAAGACGTACCAGTAAGGTCCTTGACGAAAACTCCGATGTCGGGACGCTCCTTAACCTCCAGACTCTGGTGCGGGTTGTTGCCGAGCAGGTCACGCACCTCCTCGTTGTAGATCTCTAGGTACGTCACGCACACTAGGAACCTAGCAACAAATGATATCCAACGTTAGTAGTGTTTATATCTGTGTTAACTGGTATCAGTGGATCCAGTGTGAAGAAATTAAGTTTGAATAGCTTATTGACTCAGGGCATTACTTTGCGGAAATCCATTGTAAATAGAAGACAAAATTAAATATTTAGTGTACTTCCGCTGTGACCCGAAATCCAAATTAAGACAAGTAAAGGAAAAATCAACTAAGATCAATTAACCAAGCTTAATTAACTAAGATTAATTAACTAAGATCAATTAACTAAGATTAATTAAGATTAACGTTACATATCACAATTCGGAAATTCTTAACTCTACACGTGTTTCGCCTAACCACAAGGCATCATCAGGAGATGCTGACTCTCGACTTCGTTCGAAGAGTTAATTAAGCTTGGTTACTTGATCTTAGTTGATTTTTCCTTTACTTGTCTTAATTTGGATTTCGGATCACAGCGGAAGTACACTAAATATTTAATTTTGTCTTCTAAATTAAGTTTTTTTAGATAGCGCCTGCTTAAATAATCACCGAAGTCCAGCAATGATCGATGCGGACAGTGCCGCGAGCTATAGACAGACACATAAATACCGCGGTGATATAGGTTTGGACAAGTATCGTTTTTTTTTACCCTGAATAGGTCAGCGCTTGACCACAATTCACCTGATGGTAAGTGATATTGAGGTCTACGGTGGGTGGACCTCAATATCACTTACCTTTGCGTCGGTTATCGAAAAAGAAAGAGAGGAACAGTCCAAGAGTACGGATGAACCCAATTATCTTATCTTAATTTGGGTTTCAGATCACAGCGGAAGTACACTAAATATTTAATTTGTCTTCTATTAGTAACAAATTCTGTATTCTGTATTCTAAAAGGATTCATATTATTTAGATATCTCTTCTGTCTCTATGTTCAAAGCCAAATTGAAACAATTTTTAGTCGGCAAATCTTATTATTCTCTTAGAGAATTTAAAAATGATACGAGTACCGCATAAGGTAATTAATTATATTTTTATATTAGTATCTTGATCTTTAAATATTTATTTATCAATAAATGTCTGTATTCTGTATTCAATAATATTGATCCATATGTACTGACTTCTCATCATCGCTGGCGTCCGCGATATGCGTGAACACGTGAGCGAACGAGTTGGGGATGATCCCGCGGAGCTGCGGCGCGGAATTGCTGCCAGCCATCGTGTACGTCTTGCCCGTGCCTGCAACCATACATCTTTACTAGCTGACCCGGCAAACATAAGGTTGGTCCTGAAAAACAGTGCTGCAGAGAAATCTGTAGCGTTTATACTGAGGCAGGCCTGTGTCACTTCGCGTGTAGGTGTTAAAAACATACCTACGGGCGGCGGCCACTGCGCAAAGGGCCAATCTATGTGGCTCTTTCGATACCACAGAATAATAACTAGTACTACGTATAACCATGTACAATGTATTATGAACCGTAGCATAGTGAATTAAGGCCCATATTCCTTTGAAAAGAAATTGGTAGGTAACGAAATCATCACGTACTTGACTGGACCACGAGCTAAATTAAATCATATTGTTTATCAGATTGAGTTCATATTTCTTTGAAAACCATTGCGAAGTGAAGCTTCTGTACGAAGTACAAGTTATTATTCTGTGACTGAGGGCTGATCTTTTTCGGACGCTAGGGGACACATACTATGCTGTCTTTCTTCTTTTTTCATGTTCGTTTTATTTAATTTAAAATAATGTATATGTATGTGTCTTCTGTGTCTGAAATAAATGTGTTCTTTCTTTCTTTCTTTCTTTACATAGCTTTCCCTAAAAACACTATAATTGATCAGTCATCGAGCGGGATGAAAAATGATTAAATTACTAAAATGTCCATAAAAAAGTAGGTGTTGGTGATGAAAAAGTAAAAAATTTGGGTTGTAAGTATTTTAATGCCACATTATAAAAACATATTGACGACCTCGTTGGCAAAACGATTACCATGCCTGACAGCCAATCAGAAGGTTCCGGGTTCGATTACCGGCACGGCCAGCATCTTTGTGCTAAACCAAATTTGTTGGCTGTCGGTCTGTACATATATAAAATATGTATGTTTGTGTATGTAGTATATGTAGTATATCAAACTAAATGAACTACTGAACTAAAAGAAAGATATAGTTCACTGCGGCGAATCTGACTGACCAAGCAAAATTAAACTCTATCCCAAGGTGACAGAGATCACTCGGCGAATCTGACTGACCAGTCAAATTTAAACTCTATCCCAAGGTGACAGAGATGCGATGCCCTGAATGAAATATTGAAAGAAAACTAGTACTGAACTAAATGAACTACTGAACTAAAAGAAAGATATAGTTCACTGATATAAAAAGATATGTACATATATTTTCATTTTAGTGGCACATTCTGCGCATGTCTAACACACACTGAACAACTAAACACCTCATAACTACTAGAGTAGTTCTGAAAACTTAATATATTGCTCTCGCTCACGCTCAAGCGCTTGCATAATGCCCCTACACTCGCACTTACAGCGGAACTTTGATTGTGTCTGGGAGAATGTTTGGCCCTTCGGATTGGTCTGGCTGTACACAAAAGGTATTAAAATAACCCCCCAAACAACATATATAAAGCAGAAGACTTCGAATATAACAAAAGTTCGGTAATTTTTTTATGAGGTTTCAAGCGTCTGGGAGAAATTACCGCCCACAGAAACGGTCTGTCAATATGATATAATTATTTTTAATAATATTCTATGTGACATATATAAAAATCAGCACTTCGAATTTAACAAAAGTAAGTTATGTTTTTGTCTACCTTTGTTACCTGCTACCTGTGAACGGGCCGCCTAGTCAAACTAGTTAGTACACACACACTCTCAAACACATAGAAGAGTGTCTATACCGTAAAATTCGTTACTTCAAAAATAAGTAACGTCTGGGGGCCCTGGGATCTTACTCTATTAATATGTCCATTCAATAAAATATGCATTTACCATTTTTTTTTCAGTAAACAGACGATTATAATTAGTTGTGATCAGCGTACGTAGAATAAATAGAAAAGTAATTTGGCCGATAAAATGGTTACACCCCACCGCGGTATTTTACGCGTGTAAAATACCGCGGTGGGCGGGGCAAAAGAGCTATCCACGCGCCCGCGTCACGTGGTCGGTGGCGTGACCTTGATGTGACCAATCGCGTGCGAGCTTTGTGTGCGTGTGTTTTGTTGGGATAGCAGTATACTTGTGTGCGTAGATGGATGCAAATTCTAAGCGGCAATTGTATGGAGTTACTCTTCCGTTTATTCTAGTTCGCTGATTTTGATGTTATTTGTAAGGATGGTTGGCATACCAGTTTGGCCGTACGCGAAAATAGTTCCATTGTATCCTTTGAGGACCTCTTCTACGATAGGGCTGGCCGTCTGTACGTAGATATCCATCTGGAAACAAAGGAATGAAATAGCGTGAAAACGACTGCCAACCAGAGGGTCCAGGGTTCAATTCCCGGCATGGCCAACATCTTTGTAGCATAAGCAGCTCACTATACGTTCCCACTGCTAGGAATTGGAGCCTTCTCGCACTAGGAGATAGATAGATACTGGCCATAATCTACCACGCTTGCCAAGTGCGGGTTGGCGGATGACACACGTCTTCGGATATTGCAGTCCTCAAACGAGTTGGTTTCCTCACGATGTTTTCCTTCACCGTAAAGCGAGTCCAAATCCACACATAAATTGGAAAGCAAGTCATTGGTGTAGAGCTGGGATCGAACCAGGGGCCGTCTGATTGAAAATCAGACGTTATTACCACCTCGCCACACTCGCTTTTTAACATGTTTGTGATGAACTAAATTAGTTGGCTGTCGGTCTGGGTGTTAAATATGTAGCGATATAAGGTACATATGCTATCTCCGCTATCGCCCCGCGCGACGCCTCTGATTGGAAATTGACTGTTTATTTTATAGCAGTATTAATTTGTAGGTAATGAGTGACGCGTAAAAAATGGCTTACGCTAAACGAAAATGTTTCTCCATTGAAGAAAATAGTGTTATAATACAACGGTTAGAAGCTGGCGAGTCAAAAGTAACGATTGCGAAGGAATTCGACGTAAATCATTCGACAATATCTACAATTAAGAAAAATAAACACAACGGGCATTTAAGTGTAATATCTGTTACATAAAAAACAAACTTTTTTTCTGTTCGTTTAATACGACTTCCGGTTAGTACGACGTAATGTCACCGGTCCCTTGGCAGTCGTTATAACCGGATTCTACTGTATATGTTAAATTGTAGGTACCGTCTTAGTACAAGCAGTCGTTAAGCCAATTCAGAGGACTTCAGGCGGATAAAAACTCAACACCAGAGCTTGGCTACTTAGCTCATACGAAGAAGAAGAACAGGTGTGAGTATATAGTCAAAGTCAAAAGTCAAAGTCAAACCATTCATTGCCATATTATGTCACTTTACAGTTACATAATTGCCCATAAGGCATTGCAATTATTTACTGAAGATGAGCAAACCCTGTTAATTCATTCGATTTTTAAGTGTTCCGTCAGTTAAAAAGTCTTCTATTTTATAATAACTTTTAGTTATGAGTAAGTTTTTTAAGATTGTTAGGAAAGTTTTAATATTTTCGATACGCTTTAGGTCGTCTGGTTGGTCGTCTGGTAATTTGTTATAATTATGACCTTGTAAAAATAAGTTTTGTTAAAACTACAGAGATAAGAACCACAGTTCCTGTCGGTTTTGTTTTATCGCATTTTTTGCGATTAACGCTTTAGCCATTTTTAAATCTACCTATAACATATTGGTATTGTTTTTATTTTGCTTATATTGATAATAATTCAGAGGCCTTCGGGCGGCTTGAAAGCTCTCGACTCCAGAGCTTGGCCATTCAGCTCATATGAAGAAGAACTTCTAGGTACATCAATAAATGTGTCTCTAAGCTTGAATGTGCATATATACAGTGTGGTTACTCTGAATGCTGACTTTAGCCAAAGCCGTGTCATTCGATACGATATGCTACTTAATATTCTTTTAACTTCAACATATGGTTTACTAGCAGATCGTCCCGGCTTCGCACGGGCTATAAATAAGTTGCAAAGAGTTTCTCTTTGCAACTTTTAATAATAAGTAAGTGTGACCGTTTTCTACGCGGAAATATTAAGATGCCTTACATGAACAGTTTACAATGTTTAGATTATTGTTCCGATTATAACATTTCACAAGAAATAAACTCACATCCCATTTTAATATTGATAATTGTTGATTTTTTATTAATTTATTTCGTAAATTACCTACTACAACGGTTGAGGCGATTCGCTCCAATATAATTTAGAAAATATATTTTTGCCGAATTATTCTCAATATTTAGTTCGTATTTTCGTATACAGAACTTGACATATTATTATGAATACTTATTTGAAATAAAAAAAGATATATGCGATTCTTTAAACCGTGTAAAAATAAAGGTAGATTATCTGTATTAGACAGATAATAGGTACAAATCAATATGAAAAGTAACAATACTTAGTAATTTTTCATGATATTATTATTAAGTATTGTAAACGTTAAATATAATTAATAATTGGCATCGTGCCGTTTGTGGCACGAACAAATATAAAGAGCTGTGGTTGACAAGGGCATATTGTTGGAATTACAGTTTTTTCGTTATGTATGTATAAACAGTAGTAATTATTGGAAAAATTGCTTAAAGACCGTCTTAAGACCAACCCTAAGAATAAATAATTGGCCAAGTGGGAGTTGGGCTCGCGCATGAAGGGTTCCGTACCATTGTGGTATGGGTTAGGTAGTTAATATAGTTTTTAAGTTGATACATAATTAAATATTCTGTGAATGTATGCCTATTAATATATGGGTATGCCAAATGTCGTTGGACAATTATGGAGTAAAAATATTCTTAAAAATTACGTTTGTTGTACTGGAGCCCCCCTTAAGTATCTATTTTATTTAATTTTTATAATTTCATTTAAAAGGCAATGTACATTTATACATTCCGTGAATATTTTAGATGTCTAAAAGCTACCGTTATTGTTAAAAAAACACGTTTATTGTATGGGGACCCCCTTAATATTTTTTTTTTATTTTTAGTATTTGTTGTTACAGCGACACATATCTTGTGAAAGTTTCAGCTTTCTAGCTATTACAGTTTTTAAGATACAGCCTGGAATCAGACAGACAGACAGACAGACAGCGGAGGCTTAATAATAGGGTCCCGTTTTTACCTTTTACCTTTTAGGTACGGAAAACTAAAAAAGGTAACATCTATGATTTATAACGAAAAACTAAACTCTTGTTATCGCCCTGTTTTTTTTTTATTAGTTATAAGATATCTAAGACTTCACACGAAGTAAACATTAAGCAAGCATAACAAACAAAGAGGTTGTACTCGTAAATAATAGAAGGAGGTTGGTAGGCGCCTCGTAGCTTCGGCACCAGGTGCATCAGATCAATATACGCCCACATGCGCAGTGAAACCTCGCGCACTGGACTTACAGGCGCAGAGACAGAGGTTACTACATTTGTGTAACAAAGAACAAAGTACACTATGGTACAAGTGTATGTATAAAATTCATTTTTTTATGATGGATAGGCAAACCTGATGTTAAGTGATGTTACGATCTAGGGTGGAGCACGCTTGCCTAGAAGAAACCGATTCACTCTCGCCTTGAAGACAGTAAGGTTGTAGTTCAGTGGGAACAGGGATACTAAGTTCAGCGAACTAGAATAAATAGAATAGTAACTTGGCCGATAAAATGGTTCCACCGTGGTGGGCGGGGCAAAACAGCAACCCGCGCGCCCGCGTGGCGTCGACCGACCAATCGCGTGCGAGCTTTGCGTGAGTGTGTTTCGTTGGGATAGCAGTATAATTGTCTGCGTAGATGGATCCAAATTCTAAGCGGCAATTGTATGGAGTTACTCTTCCGTTTATTCTAGTTCGATGAAACATAAAGGCGAAAGCAAATTTGGCCAGTTAAGGACAGACGACATGGGCAAAATCTCGAAATTTTCTTAATAAATCATAAATATTAAACAAAATTGCAAAAATTGCGTATAAATAATTTTACGTATTTTGGTCCAAATCAGACTTAAAAATAGAAATAAAACTGGGTTACAAAATCTAAAATAAAAAAAAATTAACCAATTTTTTATTGATAAATCTGATTGATGCCAAAATAAGTACCTAATATAAGATAGTGGTGGCGATTCAGCGGCACACACGACTAAACAAAATTTAAAGAAATGTATAAAATATAGGCGACTTTAGTCCGCACTCACTTGTATCACCTCTAAAACTGCCTGCACATTCCTTATTGACGTGATTTTAGATGTTTTGTCTGTGGTTCAGAACGTGCCGTCTCTTTTTGGCCACCTAAGAAGAAAAGAGACGGGGCTTCTTTAAATTTAGTTTAGTCGTGTGTGCCGCTGAATCGCCACCATTAATAATTATTAGATATGACATAAGTTTATGTACTGGCCTCAACATCCAGCGGCTGTATCTAGGTTACATCGGGTGTCGCGAGGTCGATCGATGTAGACATGCGCAGAACAGCGCGCTAAGTGGGCCAGTCGCATTGCCGATGTTACAAATACTTCACCAACTCATCTCACCAACATTCGATGGGACTCAATCGGACTACCAACCAGAGGGTTCCGAGTTCGATACCCGGAACCGCCAACTTTTTTGTGAGCCGAACACACCTCAATGTCACTTCCCATGAGGTGAATTATGCTCAAGCGTTGACCTATTTAGAGTAAAAAATAAAATATTGGGTGACGACAGATCAGTCTGGCATGTCATGTATACTTTATGTAGATACACACTAGCTGACCCGGCAAACGTTGTTTTGCCTTATCACTTAGGGGTACAGAAAACAGATAGTAGCCGATTCTCAGACCTACTGAATACGCATATACAATTTGGTAAATCGGTCAAGCCGTTTCGGAGGAGTACGGTAACTAACATTGTGACATGGAAATTTTATATATAAGAAAGACACAGGGTGCACTGAAACCCACAGAAGGTTGGACCTGTGTAGTGAAATTCAGGCTCTTCCATTTAACGTAAAAAAAATAAGCGAGATTAATTGGACACATGGGTTATAATACTAGTAATAAGCTATCAGAAAATTAAGGTAATACAAAGTAATGGTAGATACATACAATGAATGGGCAAAACAAGACAAACTTAACATAATGATATTTACCACTTAACTATACTTTGTTTTTGAATAGATCAATTATTGAAGTTAGTGAGACTTGAAGCAATATAAGTACAGATATGTTCAAGATCAACCCATGTAAGTTACCGTAGTAACTAACATTGTGACATGGAAATTGTATATATTAGATAATAGTAATTTATACAAAAAGGGGTTAAGTCAACACGACTTGACACGACGAAACGAAACACGACGAAGAAAATGAAGATTATTATTATAATATTGTATCACGTAAGCAAACAAGCGTGGGCATGCAAAGATGCGGCTGATTCAATGCGACGTCTAAATTAAGCGTTATACATACGAGTGTTAGTCACCATGTGGTGAGAAATCCAATATAGACTAGTCTGTTACCAGGCGGAAATGCCTCCCGTTGGTAGACGCTTCTTGTACAGGAACACAAGTCACTTCATTTTACACGCTTTCTATTAGCTTCACCTGTATGTTTGTATGTTTGTAATCGACTTCTTTGGGCGCGATTTTGACCCTCTTTAAACGGCCAGATTTCGTTCAAACTTTGTAGATTTATTGAGAACCGATGACAATACACTAATTTGATAAAATTATTCCATTTTTGTATTTTTGTTTGTTTGTAACCGACTTCTTTAAATTAAAATTAACAAGTATAAATAGTTTTAACAATATAACTCGTTTTTCGGCCATTGCTTAGTTTAAGTTAATTTCTTTCCTGATGTATATTTATGTTTGTATAGCTTCATTCAAGTATAATAACAAAAAAAAGGTTAGTATATGTTTACTATACTTTTTGACGACCTCGTTGGCGTAAAGGTTACCATGCCGGACTGCTAATCAGATGGTTCCGGGTTCGATTCCCGGCCCGGTCAACATCTTTGTGCTTAACTAAATTTGTTGGCTGTGGGTCTGGGTGTTAAATATGTATTTATATATAATATCTATGTATGTATATGTAGTATATCAGTTGTGTTAGCAACCATAATACGAGCTAGAAATGGTTCAGTATGGGGCTAACCAGCCGTGTGTGAAAAAAAAAAAAGAAACTACTGAAAAACTATGGACGACGTTGGGGGAGGCCTACGCCAGCGAGACGACATCCGCACTTCAAGAAGAATATGTATAATATGCTGGGTAGTATAAGTATACTGTACATGATAGTATATGAACACTAAACTGGGTAGTATATGTGTACTGTACAGACTAGTATATGTATACTGGGTAGTATATGTAAAATATACTGGGTAGTATTTGATCCATTCGCGACCCAATTCCGTCGACCTGCTTTAGCTCGCACCAGGGACGTAATCTGACCCACTTGGTACGTTATCTACATTTTTTATACTGAACTGCCAGATTAAATGAAACTATTATATAACTAGTACGCCACAGTGAAACCCTGTTAAACTTCTTTATTATTATTTAAGTTCAGTTTCAGTTTTCAAAAATTCTTTATATATAACTTATACATATTTGGAGGAACAATGTTAGTGTATTTATTTCTAACTTAACAATTTAACATCATAATTGTTGATGATGTTTCGCAAGCTCGTTTGCTCATTTGAAACTTATGACATTCATGTTTAGTACCTACCTAATTCTCAGACAAGTTGTTTTTAATTTAACATTATTTGAATTATAGTTTACTAGCTGACCCGGCAAACGTTGTTTTGCCTTAAAAATATATAGTAGAAGATTCTCAGACCTACTGAATACGCATATGAAATTTGGTAAAAATCGGTCAAGCCGTTTCGGAGGAGTACGGTAACTAACATTGTGTCATGGAAATTTAAGTGTTTTTAATTCTATGAAAAAATTAAAAAGCGAGTGTGGCACTGTAGTAATAACGTCTGCTTTTCAATCAGACGGGACGGATCTCGTAGGGTTCAGCCTGCGTTTGCAATGTTAGCGGAAAAATATGATAAATAACGACATCACATTAGAAACCTCAATAATTCCTGTAATTCTCCACTATTTAATAGATGTTACATATAGCCCTTCCTCTTGAATCACTCTATCTATTAAAAAAAACCGCATCAAAATCCGTTGTGTAGTTTTAAGGATTTAAGCACACCAATGGACATAGGGACAGAGAAAGCGACTTTGTCTTATACTATGTAGTGAAGATATAATAAAAAGCGAGTGTGGCTCGGTGGTAATAACGTCTCCTTTTCAATCAGACGGCCCCTGGTTCGATTCTAGCCCTACACCAATGACTTGTTTTTCAAGCTATGTGTGGATTTGCACTCGCTTTACGGTGAAGGAAAACATCGTGAGGAAACCGACATGTTTGAGGACCACAATATCCGAAGACGTGTGTCATCCGCCAACACGCACTTGGCCAGCGTGGTAGATTATTGCCTATATCTCTCTCCTCGCGAGAGAAGGCCCCGAGAACCAGTAGTGGGAACTAAACTAAACTAAACTATAAGTACTATAAATTAAACTAAACTATAAGTAATTAAAGTCAACAATAAATTAAGATCAACAGACTCATTGCACGCACATAAGATTTTTTGGCAAACACAAACACACATTCATACATTAAAACACATAACATCATAGTATACACCAATAATCATACACATAAAGTAAATAATCACGTCTAATATGTCACTACATCTATAAATTATGTCCCCTCTTAACACGCCCCTAAGAAGAGAAACTAGCTCTCACAAACTCAGGGTAAGAGCTAGAGACCTACACAAATACTTTATAATCAATAAAAGTTAAATTTGATAAATTTGTTTCTCTAATGTTAATATTGTAATTTAATTAATTCATTTATTTCAGAATAATCCATCCATACAATTCAAACAAATATCAATAAAATACGATTAAATACAATCAAATTAAATTAAATAATATACAAATCAAATTCAATAGCAGTCATAATTTTTCTCCCGTCACAATTCTCCAACATTTAAAATGTATTGGGCAATCTAGACGCTCATGAATCATGTAATAATTATGGTTTTTTTTAATGTTATTTGTGTTATATGTACATATATGTGTTTCAAATAACCAAATTATTATTATATTATTATTATTGCTTCCACAAAATCGTAAGATCTCGAATGGCGCAGTATTTTATTAATTATCTACTTATAATGTTAATCAACCTTCGAGCCGCTACAACGCAAAACAATGTGATAAATAATAACTGTTTGCCGCCAGATATCACGAATGCATCTCATGACATATTCAATAACAAGATCTAGAACTGGCTCGTTCAAAGAATATCTTATTGAGTGAACGATTTTTTAATACCGAAAAAAAAATATGATTCACGTATTCTGATTACAGTAATACCCCGACTTACGCTACCTCGACTTACGCGAATTCGGAGTTACGCGATTTAATTTTCTCATCTATTTTAACGTTTTTTGTTTGAAAGCCGCGCATTTCAGATTGTGTTTATACATTTTATTAATATAGTTCGTCATATTATCTAGAATTAAATTAAAATTTATTTTCTAAATTATAGTCTCCGGTCCCAATTAAACATACTTTGTATGACTTTATAGGTATGTATATGCAAAATTGTACACCGACTTACGCGAATTCGACTTACGCGGATAGCGCTCGGTCCCACCTATCGCGTAAGTCCGGGGTATTACTGTATTTAAATTAAAATAATGGCTTGGAGGAAACGATCTAATCTGTCACATCATCACTAAAGTAGCTAAAAACAGAGGTTAACTACGAGTAGATCTCAGGAATCGAATGCGGAAAGACAGATGCGGCTCATTTTGATATCGTAGCAATGTAATGTTTATATAAAAATTGGCACGGGAATAGGATACAATATAATTTTTCCACAGGTTACGCGTAAAGCGACCTACACCCGTGCGGAGCCGCGGGCAACCTCTAGTATTAGATGAACAGATTAACAAATTTATTGGTAAAAAGTACAAAATTACAAATCAGTTATTATAGATTATTAGGAGTTGTTAGTAGGATTATGTATTAAAATCTTATGATTATGTTACGTGAGCGTTAAGCTAGTGTGGCTTGGTGGTAAAAACGTCTGCTTTTCAATAAGACTGCTCATGGTTCGATCCCGGCCCTACACCAATGACTTGTTTTTCAAGTTATGTGTAGATTTGCACTCGTTTTACGGTGAAGGAAAACATCGTGAGGAAACTGATACGTTTGTGGACCACAATATCAGAAAACGTGTGTCATCCGCCAACCCGCACTTGGCCAGCGGGGTGGATTATGGCCTATATCTGTCTTCTCGTGTGAGAAGACCTCGAGTCCCAGCAGTGGGAACGTATAGTGGGCTGCTTATGCAATATTACATGTGATCTACGCGTTTATATCTCGACACAAACAAAAGCAAATGTCGGCAATATTCCGATAATAGTTGGCGAAGTGGTGTCATCCGACTGACGTCATCGCGAGCCGTGTACAATTTCTTTGTTCTTTTAGCTAGCATGTCTGTGGAAATAACTAATGGATGGAAACAAACGACCTCGTTGGCCTAAAGGTTACCATGCCGGACTGCTAATCAGAAGGTTCCGGGTTAGCTTCCCGGCCCGGTCAACAACTTTGTGCTTAACTAAATTTGTTGGCTGTGAGTCTGGGTGTTAAATATGAATTTATATATAATATGTATGTATGTATAAGTAGTAGTTGTGTTAGCAACCATAATACGAGCTAGAAATGGTTCAGTGTGGGGTTAACCAGCCGTGTGAATGAGTAAAAAAAAAACAAGGCAATAATATAAAAATATAAACGTGCTGTGCGAGCCATCGTGGGCGTGTCGCGCTTCACCTCCGTCAAGCCCTATTTCAAGGAATTGGGAATACTTACATTGCCTGGTGTCCTAATCCATCAGGTCGCAATGTATGTTAAAAACAATTTAGAGCTGTACTCCACGCGCGGCGAGTCGGGAGCTTATACTTTTCGCCATGGCAGTAGGCTACGGCGACAACCCTACAGGCTGGCTAAATCTAGCAAACTAATTCACAATTTAGGCCCTAATGTTTTCAACCGCTTACCAAACGTGATCAAAAGTGCCCCTAGCGTAGGCAGTTATAAAATAAGACTAAAAAACTGGCTTATCGAGCAAACTTTCTACAGCTTCGACGATTTCCTAAAGATGAATGTCGACGGCTGTACGAAGCGTATAGAACTATAAGTATGTACTATTATTGCGCATAATAATGACTAAAAAACTTTACTTTTAAGTAAATTAATTTTAATGTTATATAAAATGTTTATTAAGTATATATTATTGACATGTAAATTTAAATTTTACGAATAAAAAACTTTGACTTTGACTTTAACTATATATTTTTTACTCTTAATTGGCTTGCGCTGGACCGCTATTCACCTGATGGTAAGCGATATTGCGATCTAAGGTGGAGCGCGCTTGCCCAGAAGAAACCGGTCTACTCTTGCCTTGAAAACCGCTAGATTATAGTTATCGGGGAACAGGGAATTTGGCAAAGACTTCCACACTTTGGCGGTACGCACAATGAAGGTGGAGGCAAACCGCTTAGTACGCGACTTAGACACCTCCACAGTATAACGATGCCGCCTTGGCGTTTCCCTACTCGTCCGATGGTGGAATCAAATGGAAGTATAGACGACTTGGCTGCGCCCTGCGGGTCTGTGTGTAATCTTGTCTTGTCTTGTATATAAAATTTCCATGTCACAATGTTAGTTACCGTACTCCTCCGAAACGGCCAGACCGATTTATACCAAATTTTATATGCGTATTCAGTAAGTTAAAGTAATCACAAACAGTCGTCAAGCCAAGTCAGAGGCTTGACAACTTTTAGCACCAGGGCTTGGTTGGCCAAGCCCTCTTAGATCAAGTTTTTGTCCAGGTTTTTTTAGGCAACCCATTTTTAATAATATATTTTCTAAGATGCTAAATTTATTATGAAATTAATTTTGTGCAATTATCACGTCGGTGAAGGTCGATGTAGGCTCGGATCTTAGACCACCAGGTCTTTATTTTATTTAGGTTTTTTTTTTCTATATTTTATATTATGTAGATATATATTAGTTTATTTATTTATCTGTGTATATACTTTAAATATATATATATTTATTATGATTATATATTTATATATTATAGTTATTATTAATAATATAATGTTATTAACTTAGATTTATTTATCTCCTCTATCATAACTATAAATATTAATATTCTTTATTGTGCAACCCCTCTTTTTCTCATCTTTTCAACTTCTTTCCATCCAAAGGTGGCCTGGAAGAGATCGCTCTTAGCGATAAGGCCGCCGTTTGTGGCATACATTTGTCTTGTTACTTTTTTATTTTTTGTTGTACCTTTATTTGCCCAATAAAGAGTTCATCTATCTATCTTTAATCTGAAGAAGAAGAGGTGTTTGTGAGAGTGAGTGAGGCTCAAGGCCCGAGGCGGGGGGCCAAGTAGGGCGCATCCAGAGTCCGGCCTGGCGCGGGCGGGGCCAACTAGGCCAGTGGGGCAGAGACGCGACCTGGGTGCGCGCTGCAAACTATCGATCCAGCCATCGCATCGCTGCATACATCCATACGTACAGCCCAAGGCGTTTACTACAGCGGTCTTTTGCATTTTCTTCAGAGCCTAGAGCACCGACGCAAGGTTGCTAGTTTGTCGGTTTTTTATCGGTTACATTTCGGGGAGTGTGCTATGGAACTTCATAATTTGATTCCACCGTTCTACTACAGAACGAGCAGAGAGACAGTGAAGAGACACCGATACAGAGTTGATGTTCCGAACTTTCGTACAAAACGCTTTGCGTCGACCTTTATTGTTAGGACTGCGAAGCTTTGGAACTCACTACCTGAGTCTCTGTTTCCTGAGAGGTATCATCCGGGGGCCTTCAAAAGAAGAGTTAATAGGTATCTTCTAGGTAAGCGTGCCACACCGTAGACTGCAGTGCAGCTTAACATCAGGCTAGCTGTGGTCAAAAGCTAACCTATCAAGGATAAAAAAAAAAAAAATATTCAACCCGCCCGAAATACAGAACTTTATTAGCCATAACTGGCCAAACATAACTGACCAAATTAAGGAGAAGGCGAAAGTCATGTCGTATAGGGAGGTCAAGGATTTGGCCGAAGACAGAACTACCTGGAAAAAACTCCACAGACAAGAGCCCAGCTCTTAAATATTGAATGAATTAGCCATAAATAACAGACGTTAAAGGCAAGTCACACTACAATAACTACTTAATATTAAAAATACTTCTTAGGTTAAATTAAATTGACTTACAAATTTCATTATATAAATATTCTACCCCATTAAATATTACACACAATGGTGGCGATCCAGCGGCACACACGACTAAACTAAATTTAAAGAAGTCCCGTCTCTTTTCATCTTAGGTGGCCAGAAAGAGACGGCACGTTCTGCACCATAGTCAAAACAACTAAAACCACGTCAAATGTAGAAAATATAGGCGACTTTAGACGGCACTCACTTGTATCACCTCTAAAACTGCCTGCACATTCCATATTTGACGTGATTTTAGTTGTTTTGTCTGTGGTTCAGAACGTGCCGTCTCTTTCTGGCCACCTAAGATGAAAAGAGACGGGGCTTCTTTAAATTTAGTTTAGTCGTGTGTGCCGCTGAATCGCCACTATTAGCACTCGTTTTTCACTTCTATTAAAATTAATATACTACTTTTTACACATGAATAACGATTTTGCAAGCTCCATATTATTCATATATTCGCTTAAATTATAAAACGAATTTTACTTTCACAAAAAACTCTTTATTTTCTGTTTAAACTGGACTGATTTGAAAAATTCTTTCAACGTTGGGAAGCTACATTATCCCCGAGTAACATAGGGGCTATATTTTGTTTCTCTTTACAACTCGGAAAATTTTATAGCATGTGCGAAGCCAGGACTGGCTGCTAGTAATTTATATATATACATATTTAACACCCAGACCGACAACCAACAAATTCAGTTCAACACAAAGACGTTGGTCGTACCGGAAATCGAACGCAGAACCTTCTGATTGGCAGTCTGGCATGATAACCATTTTTTTTTCACACACGGCTGGTTAACCCCATACTGAACCATTTCTAGTTCGTATTATGGTTGCTAACACAACTGATATACTACATATACTTACATACATAATTTATATAGATACATATTTAACACCCAGACCGACAACCAACAAATTCAATTCAACACAAAGATGTTTGCCGTACCGGAAATCGAACCCGGAACCTTCTGATTGGCAGTCTGGCATGGTAACCATTACGCCGACGAGGTGTTCACATTTTATTATTTCATATAGGTACATATTTACAAAAACTTCATCGCGAAATCCCCCATATACTGTACTACGGTTTAATCTTTGTCAAAACATCGATACGAAGAGAGATGACATCTTCCTTCTCTCTCTGTTAAGGCTTATGGGGTGAAGTGGGAGGGGGAGGGAGAACCCATGGGTAATTGGAAAAGGGACGGACGGACACTTCATTTGCTATCCAATTTGTTTGGATTAAATTTCGCTTCGTTTTATTTTTGTTTAAGAAGCTACTTAAAAAAATACGGATTTTTAGAAGTTTTATTAAGAGCGAGTCTGGCTCGGTGGTAATAACGTCTGCTTTCCAATCAGACGGCCCTTGGTTCAATCCCGGCCCTACACCATGACTTGTTTTTCAAGTTATGTGTGGATTTGCACTCGCTTTACGGTGAAGGGAAACATCGTGAGGAAACCGGAATGTTTGAGGACCATAATATCCGAAAACGTGTGTCATTCGCCAACCCGCACTTGGCCAGCGAGGTGGATTATGGCCTATATTTCTCTCCTTGTGAGAGAAGGCCCCGAGTCCCAGCAGTAGGAACGTAAAGTGGGCTGCTTATGCTATTTCAGTACTGCTGTTTTTAGCTCCTAACGAATAAAATTAAGACGACAAAGGCAAAATAGAACTAACAGTTCTTTCCTTGTAAATCCTAAACGGTAATAAATATTGAAATAATAGCTTAAAAACCGTATAAAGAACAACGTTATATCTTATCTTCTCTTATAGTATTTAGAATTTCCATGTCACAATGTTAGTTACCGTACTCCTCCGAAACGGCTTGACCGATTTTTACCAAATTTTATATGCGTATTGAGTAGGTCTGAGAAATTAGTATATTAGAGGAAGTTTGAAAGTGGCGCCTGTTTTAGAGAAAGTGAAGAGTGGACGGTTAGCGTGGTACGGACATGTAATGCGTAGAGAGGAGATGCATGTGACTAGGAGAAGTATGGATATGATTGGAAGAAGTAGCGGAAGTAGAGGTCGACCAAAGAAGACGTGGATGAATTGTGTGAAGGAGGATATGAATGAGAAGGGAGTGAATGTGGAGATGACGGCTGATAGAGTGGCGCGGAAGAGAAAAACAGGCTGTGCCGACCCCACCTAGTGGGAAATGGTAAAGGAGAAGAAGAAGATTCAGTAGGTCTGAGAATCTTCTACTTTCTATTTTTTTTATCGAAGTAGACACCTTTTAATAATAGCTCTGTATATCGAAATATCTCACATTATCAATAGTCTATCAGCAAGCAGGAACGACTTTGAACCCTACTTTAAGGGAATAAGGTACATTATGTTGGTAGTGAAAACACACAAACCCTCAATTTGGCAGGCTTTTGTCCATTGCATAATGGGTAGGGGAGCTCTGAAACAGGTCGGTACGGTTCGCAAAACAGTTGGATAATGGATAAAAAAATACATTTGTTAATAATATTTTTGTTTTTAATATATTACCATGTTACCATGCCGGACTGCTAACCAGAAGGTTCCGGGTTCGATTCCCGGCCCGGCCGACATCTTTGTGCTTAACTAAATTTGTCGATTGTGGGTCTGGGTGTTAAAATATATGTATCTATATAAAAAAATATATATATGTATGTATATGTAGTATATCAGTTCTGTTAGCTACCATAACACTTAAAATGGTTCAGTATGGAGTTAACCAGCCGTGTGTGAAATGAGTCGTAATATTTAATATTTATATTTTAACATTCTTTTTCTCAAGAAGCTATTTTTTTTTTAAACATTTTGAATTAAAACATATACGTACAGATCCGTCGTATAGTTTCCGGCTTTTTAAAATAAAACTTCATAACTTCATCTTTTACCTCGCAATTGTAATTTTCGGACCAATTTCCGCTTGAAGTAAATTTTTTACTTACATATTTATGTATTATAAAGTTTAAATCTCATATTAAGTAGAAAAATATTTATTTATACAAAAATGGAAATAAAAACACACGCACAAAAACCTTACAAATAGTAATTTTTTTTTATTTTTTTTTTAAATCATATTTAAAAAATATATACGATATTAATTATTCTTAAATTTAAATTAATCAGATGTGCCCTATATCATTACAGTAACTTCTTTATTTATGTATAAAACCTACTTAAAAGTTACATTAAAGCTACATGTCTTTTAATATTCTAGCTATATTATAGTTTAATTAATGATGAACCGGATATAACAATTATCTATACCAATATTATAAAGAGGAAAAGTTTGCTTTTTTGATTGTTTAACGCGAATACGCTCCGAAACTACTGGGCCGATTTGAAAAATTCTTTCACCCTTGAAAAGCTATTAAATCCCTGAGTAACTTAAGCTATATTTTGTTTCCGAAAATTTTAGAGATCCTTACAAATAAATGCAAATGAATAAATCCAGTAATGTGACAAAAGCCCCTATATAGTCTATGCAAAGCCGGGGTTGGACTAGTTCCTTTCATAAAAATATTACGTGTTTTTTTGCCAACCGTACCTACCAGTCTAGGCTGTGAACGAGTTTCAGCCCCCTGTAAGCTCTTAGGGCACAATTGACCCCCTTTGAGCCATTCTATCATTCAATTATAACGGGACTATGAATACTGAATAGCTTACCAATAGTTCTCTTTACTTTGTCACTGGAATAAAGGATTCGACCAGTCTTCTTTTCTTATACTATTTGAGACTGCTATTTGTGTTTCATTGTATATAATTGTATGAAAAGTGAAAGAGAGAAAGATTTTGTTGGAGATATGTTGGTTGGACACCAAAGAATTAATAACTACATAATAATATATGAATGAAGAAAACCATAACTCTTTATACTTTATCACTGAACTCAAGGATTCGTAGACCAGTCTTTTCTTATACTATTTGAGACAGCTATTTTGTGTTTCCTTTTATATAATTGTACAAAAAGTGAAAGAGGGAAAGACTTTGTTTGAGATATTTTGGTTTAACACCAAAGAATTAATAATTATATGAATGAAGAAAACCATAACTCTTTATACTTTATCACTAAACTCAAGGATTCGTAGACCAGTCTTTTCTTATGCTATTTGAGACTGCTATTTGTGTTTCATTGTATATAATTGTATGAAAAGTGAAAGAGAGAAAGATTTTGTTTGAGATATTTTGGTTTAACACCAAAGAATTAATAATTATGTGAATGAAGAAAACCATAACTATTTATACTTTATCACTTAACTAAAGGATTCGTTGTCCTTTCTTATATTATTTGAAGCTGCTATTTGTGTTTCTTTGTATTTAATCCTATAAAAAGTGAAAGAGAGAAAGAGACAGAAACAGTACATTATTATCGGACTTTAAAATGCGAGGAGATTTTCCATTCAATCAATTATGGTAACACCAAAGAATTTATTTATATAAATAAAGAAAACCATACATCTATTCTAGAGTCGGGAAATAATAGTATTAAAATAATCTAGTAGAGAATCTATAACTTAAAAAAAACAATATATAAAAAATGTTGTATTTTTTGTTTGTTTGACGCGAACAGGCTCCGAAACTACTGGACCGATAAGAAAAAATCTTTTACCATTGGTAAGCTACATTGTCCCTAAGTAACATAGAGTATATTTTGTTTCTCTTTGCAACTTAGATTATTTTATAGCCCGTGCGAAGCCGGGACGACCCGCTAGTATAATATAATTTAATTCAATAAATAAACCTAGACCGCAATGTTACTTAACATCAGATGTGTTGTGGTTAAGCGCAAGCATATCATGCATAAAAAAAAACTTTTGAAACTTCGCTTTCCCTTGCTCACACTCATTTGGTTTTGCAAGAGACAGAGAGGACATGAATTAAAAAAATATATATTCGAGTTATGTAATATCATGCATAAAAAAACTTTTGAGACTTCGCTTTCCCTTGCTCACATTCATTTGGTTTTGCAAGAGACAGAGAGGACATGAGTTAAAAAAAAAATATATTCGAGTTATGTACTATGTGCATATACTTACTCAGGTCATAAGTTCTGTCACATGTGTAATATGAGATAATTTAGACATGTTTAATATTTATGTAAACATTTATATATCAAAATAAACTTAATAAAACATAGATTCTTATGGTAATAAAATTTATTCAAAATGACCCCCGCGATTATGAATGAAAGGCCTTCAATCTGCGCGGCCAGTCATCTATTGCGGCACGAACGAGGTCCATGTCAATATCGGCGGCTGCCTTAATCAAGGATGCCTTGAGTGACTCCAAATCAGGATGAGGTTTTGAGCAGGCCTTTTCCTCCAAGTGTTGCCATATCTTGTAATGTAACGGACTCAAATCTGGACTGGAGGAGGGCCAGTCATCGTGTCGGATGAAGGCGATTTCACGCGCCGCCAGCCAGTCTTGTGTGCTTTTCGCTCTATGGGCTGGCGCAGAATCTTGTTGGAATACCCAGGGCCTGTTATCAAACATGGTATGAGAAACAGGTTCCACAAGGTTCTTGAGGACTGAATTTTGATACACATCTGCATTCGTTTTTACGCCTTTCTAACAAAAATGTACCTCAGTTAAGCCCCAATAAGAGACTCCCAGCCAAACCATGATCGAGAATGGAAAATAACCTCGATGGACACGCGGAATACGGTTGCTCGCTTCTTCACTGCTGTGTGTGTACACCTTATCATTTTGTTTGTTGTAGCTCTCTTCAATGGTGAAAATTTTTTCATCCGATAAAAGAATTTCCCGACGCTTTTTTCCTGCGTACCGCTTCAACAAAGCGCGGCATCTCTTCAGTCTCAGGTCCATTAAACGAGCGTCCAAACGATATTTCGTTTTTCTTCGATATGCCCTAAGCCCTAAGTCTTTATTTAACACTTATTTTATTTACCTTTTCACTGTGGTCCTGCTTAACCCCATCTGAAGGGCCAACAGTTTCTGCTTACGTTTGGGATTTCTTTGAATTCGCGCCTTCACAGCTTTTATCACTGCTGGAGTCCTAACAGAGCGAGGTCGACCACTTTTTGATCTGTCATCTACACTAGAGTCTTCATTGTATCGTTTTATGGTACGATAAACGAATCTTTTGGTTACATTCAAATTTTTCAGTAAGTCGAAAATCTGAATTGGCGCGTAACCGCAACGATGCAATGCAATAACCCCGACACGGTCTTCTTTAAGTGTCCATTCCATATTTAAAAATGAGGAAAATTCTAAAAAGTATATATTTTTATTTTCATGAAAAATTGGCAATTCAAATTCAATAAATTTTTTTGTGGCCAGCAATGAAAATTCTAAAGTTTTTATTGTGTGACAGAACTTATGACCTGATTAAGTATACTCGTAGTACAGATACATATAGCATGACATCAGACACCCTCTGCTCAGAGGGCAGTCAGATTCGATGATTAAATGCCTCTATACATACAGATCAACCCTTGAGTTACACTCACCATGCTTTAGGAAAATGTAGGACAATTTAGTTTTTTTTTTGCAATAGTTGTATTTTATTGTCAAAAAGCTAACCAGCAAAACTTATCTCGTTCGGTATGAAAGGCCATACTTAAGCACGTTAGTAACAACCGATTTAGTAAAAAAAACAAAATCAAAATGAACCTAACTTTAAAAAATAATAAAAATGAGTGTCCATTACGACCCATAAAAATAGACCTGAATGTCTTTTAGGACCACGCAAAATTGGTTGTGATGAAATCGGATGTATATTAATGGACTAATCGTCATCATAATGGGTATTACTTATCAATCAAATCAAAGATTGTGGTGGTAAAAGGTACAAAGAAACTAAATATGTTTAAGCAATCAAACTAAACTAAGAAGTTTTAATGTCGTATAAATCGTTCTATGAAAAATGGGAATCACGACCTTATACATAATTAAAAAAATTACTTTACGTCTCTTATTAGGAAAATCATTCAAATTATTCAAATACATGGTTAAATTAAAATTACTTAATTTGTCGTTGAGATTCTCAAATCACCTTAACATTATGTCAAACCTATACCCTGGTTAGATTACTCCCTATATAAATAAATAACTGAACTTATTTCTTTTCCGACTAACAGAAATGTCCTAGATGTTTTAAGGAGCGTGGTGACCGCTCGTCACCCCTGTCCTACCAAGGTATACGAATACCTATTAGTCTGGGAGGGTGCGGAGTCTGTCCGGTTCGAATGCTTTCATGCGAAAATTACATTTGGCTACATTTCGTACTATAAGTAGGTACAAAAAGTCGAGTGTGGCTAAATAATTGGCCAAGTGCTAGTTGAGCTCGCACATGCAGGGTTCCGCACCATTGTTGTATGGGAGCCCCCCTTTTTACACGCTTTTTATTAGCTTCACCTGTATGTTTGTTTGTAACCGACTTCTTTGGGCGCGATTTTGATCCACTTAAAACGGCCAGATAAGCGTGTATTTTAGTTTTTTTTTAAACTATTATATTATAATTTAATACATTATTCAATAGTCTGTGAATTTATAGAGTGTCTACCAAATATCGTTATATTGTTAAGATCGAGTAAACTACTTCAAAATCACGTATGTTGTATGGGAGCCCCCCTCAAACACTTATTGTATTTATATTTAATAATTTAATTTGATAGCTAGTATACATTTATATTTTTGGGCAAAATTCAAAAGTTGAAATTTTCCCTGTTTTTTGTTTGCTACAAACCTCACGGAGCCCCGAGGCCTTTGCAACGAATGCTGTACCGTGGAAATCGGTTCGTGCGTTCTGGAATTATAGCGTCAGGGAGGAAAACCCGACTTATTATTATGTTATAAATAGCTGTCATTTTCCCTGAATTGTGTTACAAACCTCACGGAGCCTGAGACCTTTCCAACGAATGCAAAACCGTGAAAATCTGTTCGTGCGTTCTGGAATTATAGCGTCAGGAAGGAAAACCCGACTTATTTTTATATTATAAATAGATGAAATTTTCCCTGAATTGTGTTTGCTACAAACTTCACGGAGCCCGAGACCTTTCCAACGAATGCTGTACCGTGGAAATCGGTTCGTGTGTTCTGGAGTTATAGCGTCGGGAAAGAAAACCCGACTTATTTTTATATTATAGATAGCTACCTAAACAACCTTCTGTTGTAACTGAGCATAAAAATTGACACACATCTCCAAACATGTCGACCTTCAATCCAAATAAAAGCATAAACGTACTTTACTATGTGTCTAACAAAACATACAGTATACATACACACGTATGTATGTAGTTATATACATAACCAATTTATATACTCCGTATACATTAGCACAAGGCTAGCAAGTTACATTGGAGGTGATAAGGACAGAGCGCACGGAAAAGCTACGATAAATAATAGATAATACAAAATGGAGAGAACCATGCTCGGCATCAAACTCAAAGACAGAGTTCGCAATACTGAGATGTCGACGAACGAAAGTTATTTTTTTTACTAGTAATGGGCTTGCGCTTCACCGCAATTCACCTGATGGTAAGCGATATTGCAATCTAAGGTGGAGCGCGCTTGCCCAGAAGAAACCGGTTCACTCTTGCCTTGAAAGCCGCTAGATTATAGTAATCGGGGAACTTTGGCGGTACGCACAATGATGGTGGAGGCAAACCGCTTAGTACGCGACTTAGGCACCTCCACAGTATAACGATGCCGCCTTGGTGTTTCCCTACTCGTCCGATGGTGGAATGGGGCGGGGGGGATCAATTCATGCAATCCCGATGATGTCGGATTAGCAGTCAATTCAATTTTCAATTTTAAATTTATCTTTATTATCATAATTTTTGCAATGCATATGGTTACATACTAGTGTACATGGCTTCTAGTACGTAGCAAACATGAACAAAAATATGACATTTGTTACAGATTATGTATTCTCTTTCTTACTGAATAAAGCAGTGTGATTCTAACCACCGTCTTTCATGCACGTCAAAGCCATAATAACATTCTTCAGTCCAAAGTAGACTCTTTAAGAACTTATAGCTTGGTTTGGAACATGCGCAAAATAAGAGAAGCATTCAAAATTTTGGTAAAACCACAAGACTTCGTGAGATTAGGTACTGTTACTGAATTTAGATGATAGTGACATTTATAACATGATTTTTTAAACATAAATGGTTACCAATTGTGGTAACTGACTGGTTACTTCTACGTTTTAATCGGATTAGCAGTGGTGCTAAAATGGAGCTGGACAGGACACGTGGTTAGAAGAAATGACGGCAGGTGGAGTAAAGCCGTTACCGAGTGGTGGCCGAGAACTGGCAAGCGAGTAGTTAGTTGGTCGTCCATCAGTGAGATGGGTTGACGACATCACTGAAGTCGCAGCTCTTACCTGGACGAAGACTGTACAAGATCGACGCAGTTGCCACATGCAGAGGGAGGCCTATACCCAGCAGCGGGATAAAAAGGGCTGTGGATGATTATGATGAACACAAAATGAAATAAAATTTATTACTTCGTAGGAAGTCTTCTTTTTACGATTTTCTATTTACGTGGGGTTGGTAAAGCTTTTTTTTACAATAAATGGGCTTGCGCTTGATTACTATTCACCTGATGGTAAGCGACATTATGATCTAAGCTAGTACACCTCTTCCATACATCTGTCACACGTCATATGGCTTTTCAATTCATGTCATCGATCACACAATCCATGCATGCTTTTTTCGGCCATTCCACAGTAATTTCATCATTTACCCAGTTACATACAGTAGCGCCTGTAGCTCGTCTAAGGTGATCTGTTGCGATCATCAAGGTTCGATGCGGGCTCTGTCTTTGGGTGAGTGACAACGCACAAGACTAGATTAAAAACTGACATGTTTAGCTACCGTGTCTCGGATGAGTCGTTAAATTAGGTCCTTGCTGTTAGTGTTAGTACAACCAGACGCTAAGCCAGTAATCAGAGGCCCTTGGATGGCTTGAGGCACAAACGAAGAAAAAGTTACTTAATTATATTACACCATATTTTCTTTTCAAAATTTTGGGTCAGCCAGAAGAGATAATGGGAGTTACAGAGTAAGAAAAAACAAAGAATTAGAAGACCTTGTGGCAGAACCTAACATCATGGGCGAAAGTAAAGCACATCGGCTCCGTTGGTTCGGCCACGTGGAAAGGATGGGAGAGGATCGGGCTGTGAGGCGAGCATACTTGGGACGACCACTGGCCGACGTCCGGTTGGTCGTCCCAAGTATCGCTGGGAAGACCTAGTGCAGCAAGACCTGAGCGCACTTCATGCCACAGATTGGCAGGAGACAGCACAGGATAGAGAAAAGTGGCGTCTCTTGGTGTCGGAGGCCAGGATCCATTTTGAGGTTAGCGAGCCATCATAGTAGTAGTTTATTTTCTTATCAAAATTAAGAGTGCCGTAAACTGTCATCCATAAGTCCATGCCGTCCATGAGCGCGTAATTATTAGCACCACGCAAATGGCAACCGAGAGACTTGAATTTTACTATCATAACTAACAAACCTCTCACGATGACTTTATGTTTAAAAACTATCTCGTCTGAGCTGACTATAAATAAATAACTGGCCAAGTGAGAGATGGACGTATGGACAGTGCCGTTATGTATGAAAACTGCAAACATCACGTTTGCTGTATGGAATCCCAACTCAAATATAGATTTTGTTTTATTTTTGTGCTGGTTATAGCGGAAACAGAAACACAATCTGTAAAAATGTTAACTATCTAGCTATTACGGTTAACGAGATACAGCTTGGAAACAAACGGACTGGCAGACGTACGACGGAAGGACAGCGATGTCTAAGTAATAGTCCCTTTGGGACCGAAACCTTAAATAAGTAACTAGCATGATAGTACGTTTATGTAAACTATTTTTTTTTCGATTCACCTTCAACATTTCTATTCCCCATCAGCCTATCTATTCATTCGCCTATCAATCTCCAAGCAAGTAAAATGTATTATCAGCCACACGGCTTCACTTTGCGACGAGCATGCTGCCTCTACCAAATATTATCTACTCATCGCCTAGCAATACAATATCTGAGTAAAACGACGGCGTACCAACGCCGCGCAAGGCCACGTTACGTCAATGTAACCAGTCTCGACGCAAGGTTGCGCGTTAGCTCACCAACTGTTTCTAATATTCGAGAATGACTCTGCTCCGTTTTCAATATAGATTTTCTTGGGTCTCGCAATTTGATTGCGATGTGGCTCTGCTTTTATTTATAGCGCATCGGATGGAGCAGCTGGTTTGTGGAAATAGCAATCGTTTGGGTTTTTGCTTTTGATCTTGTGTCAAGTCTAGAGATTCATGCAACAACAGTTTTGGAATGAAAAAACCCAGCAATGCAGCTATAATTATTTTTGTTCTTTTAAGCATTTAAATTTTAAGAGACTATTCTCAGACAGACTGCCTTTAATTGTCAAAATACACAGCAATAAATAAAGGATATTATATACCAAGGAAAATAAAGAAGGGAATTAGCGGGGGGTATTGATTAACAATTAATTACATCTTTATTATATTCTTAATACATAACTTAACTTTCTTAGCTGTGGAATAAAAAAATAAAAACTAATTTCCTGTTAATTATAAAAAGGAAGTACAGTACATTTTAGATAAATTATTTATTTGATTTACAGACGAGCAGCATTATGCCGATGTGCCTATATGAGTTGAATTTTTATTTGTAACAGTTCACAAAATGTCCACTGTTCTCAATTAGTATACATTTGTGTCAATTTATTTCATGTGAGGCACATAAAATGCTCGTCATGACCTAAATTTCCAACTGCTTATGTGTTACAGAAATAGAAGTATTTATTTATATATTCCATTCTACCTATCAGTTTTTCAAGGATCTAAATAGGATCGAAACTCCGAGTAGCAATACAATTTTAATATTTGTTTTAATAATTGAGTAATTATGTTTATTTTCTACGTTTTTCTCCTCAGCCTTATTACACTAGGTGGGATTAACAGAGCAAAATGTATTAACTAACTACTTTATTTTCTACATTTATCACATTAAATGAATATTTTTATTAGAAAAAGAATTACTATTCTGTTAATTTATTACATAAACAATGATTACGAAATTAAATAATTTTAAATTATTCTTACAACTTAATTAAAAAGAAGTAGTGTCGGAATATAATCTTCTTTAACAATTATTATCTAAGTTTTCAGTATCTTCTGGATTCTTCTTGTTTTTGTCATTATGATGCTAATTGGCGCAACATTCCCGATGCACGGAGCACTAAGTTATATCTTAATGTCTTGCAGAAGACTGGGAGGGGCCCGCAACCTACCGCAAGATGCATTAAGAACGTTACGCCATTTGTATTGTGTTGTATTCTTGATACTTCTATTAACTTCTTGTTTTCAGTATTATCGATATTATTTTTCAAAACGTGACTTACGCGAATGATTAACGTTTTAACTAACTGACTGTACAGTTATTTTAGTATCTGAACCGACTGTAAAATATGTTTTTTTCTTTTAACTATACTGACTGAACACATTGGACTACTTTTCTTCTTGTTTTGGTGGTAGTACGCTACACATACCCACCATTCGACAAGACTGATGGTATGTAACCACACCAGTCGAGTAGAATGATGGACACGTATAGCGATATCTTCTGTATTCTTCGGTCTTCTTTCTTCACGACGACTTGATGGAGATTGGTTCTTTCTTGATGATACCTTTCTTTATTACTATTGTTATAGTTTGCTTGGGCCTTAACATGCTGTTTTAATTCAAAATCGCTGTAAATATAATGTTACAAAAGACTAGTTTTAAAGCATCGTGGCAAATAACCTGGCTTAATAAAAGGTAAATTACAAATTACATACTAGATGGATAATTTAAGGCAGTCTGTCTTGTAACATATTTCAAAAACTCCACTTTCTATACTTGTCTAATTTTAAAATCTACATAAAAACTTTAACAAATCAAATCAAACTGATCTAATAACCCAACTATTGCCACATAAAAAAAGTAATATCTTACAAACTTATCTATTAAACACACACAAAAGGTATTTTACTACGAAAATTGAAATAAAAAAATGAAAAGAAAGAGTATTTCTCTCTTCGAAACATCAAATTTAAACTGCACACACGTTAAATTTAATTTATAAAGATCTGTTAAAATAAAAATAAAAGAAACAGTATTTTTCTCTTCGAAACAGCAATATTAAACTGCACACATGTTGAATTTAATTTAAAAAGAACTGTAAAAATAAAAATAAAAGAAACAGTATTTTTCTCTTCGAAACAGCAAATTTAAACTGCACACATGTTAAATTTAATTTATAAAGAACTGTAAAAATAAAAATAAAAGAAACAATATTTTTCTCTTCGAAACATCAAATTTAAACTGCACACATGTTAAATTTATAAAGAACTGTAAAAATAAAAATAAAAGAAAGACTATTTCTCTCTTTGAAACAGCAAATTTAAACTGCACACGTGTTGAATTTAAATACAAATTTATAAAGAACTGTAAACGTATCACTGGCTAGTTTAAAACACGTCCAAACCGCTGGCAGCGTGCGTCGCTTATCAGCTCCGTAGAACGAGGAAGTGCGACCGAGGTCTGCGATAATGTAAGCTACAAGGCCGCCTGCTCTATTGATAACTGTACGAACCTACTGTAAGTAGGTAGAGTCATAACGTCGTAAACTAACATTGGAATAATTCATAATGAATATTGTTTCTTTTTGACATAACAACGAACTACGGTGTAAATGCTCACGAGCATTTTTATAATAAAATACTTTTTCTTTTTGACATAACACAACGAGCCACAGTGAAAATGTAAATGCTCACGAGAATTTTTGGAATAATTCATAATGAATATTTTTTATTATTGCCACAAGACAATGAGTTACGGTGTAAATACTCACGAGCATTTTTAGAATAATTCATAATGAATATTGTTTCTTTTTGACATAACACAACGAGCTACGGTGTAAATGTTCTCGAGCATTTTTGGAATAATTCATAATGAATATGGTTTCTTTTTGCCACAACACAACGAGCTACAGTGTAAATGCTCGCGAGCATTTTTGGAATAATTCATAATAAAATACTTTTTCTATTTGATACAACACAACGAGCTACGGTGTAAATGCTCACGAGCATTTATGGAATAATTCATAATAGAATACTTTTTATTATTGCCACTAGACAACGAGCTACGGTGTTAATACTCACGAGCATTTTTGGAATAATTCATAATGAATATGGTTTCTTTTTGACACAACACAACGAGCTACGGTGTAAATGCTCACGAGCATTTTTGGAATAATTCATAATGAATATGGTTTCTTTTTGACATAACACAACGAGCTACGGTGTAAATGCTCGCGAGCATTTGGTTGCGCCAGCGCCATACGAGGATGTCCAGACAAGCGCTATGGATAAACGCAATCCATATTGCAAGAGAACTAACAGTGAAAAAGGCAGACACGACAAACTTAGTTGATAATATGATTATTTATTAGCTTTCATACATACTTCAAGCGGACTACTGTCCGCTACTAGGAAACGGTCACACTTACTAGTGTGACCGTTTTCTACGCGGAAATATTAAGATAAACGTAGACAGTTTACAATGTTTATTAATTAACATGGTTTGGAAGAGGTTTCACCTCCAATGCAGTGTTCTCACTTATTCTTCGTATGAGTAAGAAGTACAAGTTATTATTCTGTGGTATGAGCTAAGTGGCCAAGATCTGGTGTAGAGTTTTCAAGCCGCCCGAAATTCTCTTGACTTGACTAGGCGACTGCTTGTACTAAGACTAACAGCAGAACCTATTTAAATTGTCATCCGACCTACGACAGCGCCCAGATAAAAATGCCACTTGAAAAACGACAGTCTTGTGCATGCATGGTCGCCTATCCATACACCGTCCGCATCGACCTTTACTTAGCTTCGATGATCGCGTCAGATCACCTTAGCTAGCCGATTTACTGTTACTACAATATAATATTTTATTTATTACTTACTTTACAATGAAAAATACTTATAATGATACGTAAGAAGTTTAGCCGCCATTACAGTGTTTTCGCTAAAAGATTATAAGACAAAAATAACACTAATTCCCTGGCCCCTTCTTGGTGAGAGTGAACTGGTTTCTTCTAGGTAAGCGCGCTCTAGCCTAGATCGCCATATCACTTAACATCAGGTGAGTTGTGGTCAAGTGCAAGCCTATCAACCATAAAAAAATACATAACAATAAAGTTTGACGTGTCTGTCTGTAGGATCGTAATTTCCAGTCGAATGAAATGCAATACTTGTACTTTTGCAGTCATACCAATACCAATATTATAAAGCAGAATACTTGTGAGCGAAATAAGTTTGTTACTGTTTCATGCTAAAATAGCTACACTGAGTTTGGAAAAACGTGGCAGAGACATTTTATGATATTTGACGTGATTTTAGTTGTTTTGTCTGTGGTTCAGAACGTGCCGTCTTTTTCTGGCCACCTAAGATGAAAGGAGACGGGGCTTCTTTAAATTTAGTTAAGTTGTGTGTGCCGCTGAATCGCCACCACCGGCTACTCTTAAACCTATTTCAAAACCAGAAACAACAGTTCAGCAGCCAAGTTAAATTTAAAACAGAACACACCTGCGTTCAACTCATCAGAAACATAAGCTGTGTATAATTTAATACTTGACGTCACAACTGCGTAGCAACTACGAAGAAACCGTGTCAGCCAAATTAAACGGCCATTTTGTAATAACCAGCATCGGAGGAATTTCAACTTTACGTCTAATGTATTAAAGGCGAAAATTGAACGTTAAAATCAACTGCTAAACGAATTTCAACTGAATAAACGAAGCAGTAAAGTTCAGAGTCGATTTAAAAAACGACTGTTACCAGAATTTCGTCTGCGCGAGCTAATGTTTAAAATTGGTAATTGAGGTCGCATATAAACTCAATGGAATGTAGACTTAATGCCTCACGTTTTAGAGTTTACAATCGAGTGAAGTTTCAAGAGAAACTAAATAGTTACACGAAGCGCAAGCGCCATTTTGTTGAGCGAATTGGCGGCAATTTTTGGCGGCCTGTAGAGGATTGCTATAGCGCAGCAAATTGTAATAAAAACTGAATGTAATGTGCATCATAGATACACATCTCAGCTTAATGCGAGTGGAAAAATACTGAACAAACATTACAATGCTATTTTAGTGGCAAAAGGTATTTTTGTGAGAATGTACCTATGCCTGGTTTTTCACACAGAACTGAATAGGTAGTTACATTTTTGAGATCAAAGGGTCCTTTCAAGGCCATACATTGTATTATTATTTTTTATTGTGCTAAAAATTTATCCCATTTTTATATTAATAAAATGTATAGGCAACATTCTACATTCTTACTAGACTCACCCTATTTTTAAGCAACGAACCCCATTTATACCAATTCATATAGCACATACCTGGCTAATATTGCTGTCAAAACGGGATCGTACGTGTAGACTCGAAGCAACTCGGGAGGCGTCGCATTATTCTTTGTAACCACTATGGTATTCATGGTATCAAGGAAGACAGTAAGATTCCCTGTTCCAGCTAGACTTTATTCCATAGAACGCACTCAAGTATAGGTATATAGTATACGTAGCGCAATTTATTCTTATTCTTACTTGTCATACAACACTTATACGAAACTAATTTTTACCCACCATAAGCAGCCCACTATACGATCCCACTGCAGAGACTCAGAGCCCTCTCACTAGGAGAGAGTAATAGTCCATAATCCACCACGCTGCCCAAGAGCGGGTTGGCGGATGACACACGTCTTCGGATATTGCAATCTTCAAAGGTGTCGGTTTCCTCACGATGTTTTCCTTCACCGTAAAGCGAGTGCAAATCCACGCATAACTTGAAAAACAAGTCATTGGTGTAGGGCTGGGATCGAACCAGCCGTCTGATTGAAAAGCGGATTTTCTACCACCGAGTGAAACTCAATTTTTACCCAAAACACCCCATGTTTAGGCGTCACACCCCTTTTCTACTCAAAAAACCCCTTCCAACATACCTGGCTAGTGTTGCTGTCAAAAACAGCGTCGTACGCGTAGACTCGAGGCGGCTCGGCCGGCGTGACATTGTTCCTCGTGACCGCTATGGTGTTGTTCACGGCATCCACGGAGACGCAGCTGTAGGAGCCGTCCAGCTTCTCGCGCTGGTCCATGGGACGCACTCGGACCACCACCCGGACATTCTCGACGGTCGGCGCCGCGAGCTCGGCGTCCTGGAAACAAATGAGAAAATAATTTTAGATAATAGTAGTTTAAAAAAACTAAAAAACACGCTTATCTGGCCGTTTTAAGTGGGTCAAAATCGCGCCCAAAGAAGTCGGTTACAAGCAAACATACAAACAAAAATATAAAAAAATGTAATAATTTTATCAAATTAGTGTATTGTCATCGGTCCTCAATAAATATACAAAGTTTCAACGAAATCTGGCCGTTTAAAGTGGGTCAAAATCGCGCCCAAAGAAGTCGGTTACAAACAAATAAACATACAGGTGAAGCTAATATAAAGCGTATAAAAAGAAAGAAGATATTAAAACTATCTTGAATAGAACATGCTGTTTAATTAATAAATAACTTGTTTTAGACCTAATATATTAGGTTGATAGGAAATGGTACAACATTTTTTAGACCCATTAGACCCATTTATGTTAATAGGGAAAAGGGTTCTGTAATTTCCTTGAGGATTGTTTGTAAGTTCAAAGTTATATTTTTTCAAATATGATTTGCACCAAAGTCTATATCAAAATTCTTGTTATTAAAACGATAAAGTTGATCTTTAGACGTTTGTTAAGCTATTATTGTTAATAATTAGACCGAATGTTGGGTACTTTAGGACAATAATTCTAATGATCAGAAAAACTAATACACGAAATAAAAAACTACAAACTGCGCTGTATAGAATACTACACTCCACATTTAAACAGACCAAGTGCCAAAATAACGTGCGTCCTATCGTAAAAATATCAAAAACCGTTTGCGAAATTGGGTCACCAGAGTATTGGCGAACAAAGAAAATATTCAACGTCGAGCGAACAGCACGATGCTTCTGTCTCTGTCGCACACAGTGACCTAAATACGAAAATCAATCCAAGGGTGATACTTCACTGGAGATTAGATACGCTAAAAGGCTTGCTAAGCCTTTTTAAGACAGTCCCTGCTCTTAACCATCAGAGCAGGGCTGATAAAAAATCTTCAAAGCCCATTTCGATTGGCAGTGGCACCTCAAATTGTATATTAGAAAAAAAAAACAAAATGTAAAACCAATTCATAGCTTTTTTTATTTAAACGTAAACAGTTAATTCTTTACTCCAATCCCATGTGTATCATATAACAGACATTCTGAATTATATGAATGTATTATTTATTGGGTTTAATTTCAGTGGAAATTTTGCCAGTAAAACACTTTCATATTACAGCTACAACTAGATATGGTAAATATACCAAACAGAACAATATTATTCATTCTATAAGACTACATTAAAACAAATTAAAACTTAATTGGTTGCTGGAAATATACAGAGATAATGATATCAGTTTTATAAGAAACTGGAGTACGCAGTTGTTCAGGCTGCCTTGTTATAAAAGTAGGTTATCACAAAATAAGGCGCGACAAAAAATGCGGTCAAACAAAATTGCGCACGGCCTCAATCTAATACTGGACAAAGAAAGGACTGACGTGGATTACCTAGTGCATGGGTAGATACAGCATTACATTAGAATGTATTATAATGCCATGACGATGACGATTGAAAAATATTTAATTGGTTACTGCTTCAAGCATTAAAACAAATAATTGGTCAATTGCGTATCGGGCACGCGCAATTCTGATATACAGACTCGATAGCGCTTCCTGCTTTTACCTTTTAGAAAGAAAGACTTATTTATTTTTTGACACAAACAATAAAGGAAAAATAAAACACAAGAAACATGAAAGAAAATATTAGGTATGGCACCCTAATAAACCATAAGGTTAAGCCTATTTTCAGAAACAAAACTAAACATTGTTATTAAAATGAATCGGTAATCAAACAACAGGTCTATGAAACAAATAATTCAATGGAATATTAAATTTGAAGTAATGTTTTGTAAAAAGAGTTTGTTAAACATGAGTAAAAAAATTATGAATGTCACATACTATTTTAATTATATTATTAGTTTTTTTTTCTCAGATAAGAGACAAGTTAAAGGTGAAAGATATTGAATGCTTGGCTCAGGCACTGGGATACATTTTAACTAGTTATTACTACAGTATGTTTATTTGGACATTATTTAAATTAATATTTTGATCGCGAAGGAGGACCCCATGTAAAAACATATTATGATAAGACTCTCTCTAAATTTTGGTATTTATGGTGAGTATTCACTTCTACACTTATTAAGGAATCTGTCCATGGGTAATCTACGTGTATCAGTTAATTTTAGCAAACATAATATGACGCGTGGCCTACTTTGATGATTTATAATCGTTCCGAGAACTTGCAGGAAATATACAATGTTATATGGCCAAAAATATATTGCACCTTACCACATTACTGATGGTTCTTGGTATATACATTTTAATGGCTAAACATTACAAAGTAACGGAAAGAAGGCGATAGTGCGTTTGAATTAAAAATACCAAACTAGTTAAATAAAATTATATTATTAAAGCCTTGGTTTCATTTTGAATGCTGAAGTTACTTTTCTAATAAATTGCCTAGTGAAACATTATTTTAGAAATCATGTGCTATAGTAAAACGAATAAGACTTATTGTTGGAATTTAAAATTATATCGAAACAACCCCTCAATCCCTACAATTTCTTACCCGTTCACCTTTTTCATCTTGCTCGCTTCTTCTGGATTAATTATATGTCACAAACACTATTATTTAGTCTTAGAAAAACTTAAAAAAAAAAATAAAATATTTTTGGACTGATTTCAATTAAAACTTTAATACAACAAATATCAGTCACAATATTTTTCTAATAAGAATCAAATCCCGTTTCTTATAGGAAGAATATAATTCAACAAAACATTTTTCTTATAAGAAAACCGTCACCATAATTCTACTCTAGAATTTAAATCTTTGGAACCTCCTTTCTAAGAGTGGAAGCAGTTAAGATTCTTTTTTCAAATTCGAAAATGGAATAGTCACGACACCACACTGAGAGCAACAGTTGTGATACAGAGCAGAGATCGGGCGATGCGCGCAGTGCAAGCGCGGTGGCTCTTCTGAAACCTCGCGGGCTTCAGTTTACGTCGCGAGCGCTACTCCCCTCGCCTCGCCCCCCCCTGACCCGAAGGTAGGTATGTCAAGGATTGGGGTGGCAACTAGTTTAATGACGACCTCGTTGGCGTACAGGTTACCATGCCGGACTGCCAATCAGAAGGTTTCGGGTTCGATTCCCGGCCCGGCCAACATCTTTGTGCTTAACAAAATTTGTTGGTGGGTCTGGGTGTTAAATATGTATCTATATAAAATACATATGCATGTATATGTAGTATATCAGTTGTGTTAGCAACCATAATACGAACTAGATATGGTTCAGTATGGGGTTAACCAGCCGTGTGTGTAAAAAAAAAGAAATTTGACATTTTTTCCAAGAAACAAACCACGTCGGTTTGTTTTAGTTGATCACACATATTTAAAGGCAGAGTCTTAGTTTCATCTTCGTTTTGTTTTCATCTTCACTGCTTCAATTGGTTTCAATTGAAGCAAATATTAAAGTGAAGGTACTTTAGCATGGACATACATGCCAAAGTTTATTAGAGTACCGCTTTAAAGACCAGACTAAATAATAGTAGATACAGTGCAAACTGTATATAACGACACTGAAGGGACTGCATTTTATGGCGTTATAGAGAGTGGTTGTTAAATAGAGAGAATGTACCATTGTATGGAAACAAAGCTAAACAAACTTAAGCCAATTGATTTCGACGCTTTAGAGAGTTTGTCGTTAAATCGAGTGACATGACATGAAGTACACAGTAATTAAATTGAACAGGATTGTGTATTTACTTTCATGAATTCAGTGAGGTACTCCATGGTATTTATTGAAATATAAAAATTATGCATTTTAATTACTTTTTAAATAAAATTTAGAAAAAGTATATGAACACATGTCTATGTACTATTGTTACTTACTAATGAATAAAACCATGTTAATGACAGAGTAACTTAAATTTTTGTCATTCTGTATAAAAAAATTACAGCTACTGGGTACATCCATGTTCCACAGAGGACTCGGAATTGAGGTTAATGGGATTCGGTTTTATACATTTGCATAAAAGGGGGGAGATTGTCAGTGGGGTGACAACCCAAACCCCCTACCCCATAACACCCTGTTGAAATGCAGGTGTGTCGAGGATAGATTAAGTACTTGCTTTTATTGAAGTTTTAATGAAAAGGGGGGAAAGAGAAACCGTTAAATAATTTAAGATTGCTGTAGTGAGATACGTGGAATTGACATTGCATTTACTACTTTGATAAGAAAAGGAAAATTTCTTTGTTCTTGGTAAAACAGTAAGACTAAGGCTGCAGAGCACTTGAAAGGAACAAAGGAAAGTTTTGATAAGTGTCTATTGTCATTCTTTAAGGCTATCTACAATCTATATTACAAAGACAAGAGGACAGTCAAGGTAAGTCAAGAGGCATATGGGCGACCTGAAAACTCAACACCAGAGCTTGGCTAACCTCATGAGAAAAAGAAAACGAAATATCTGTAGTTAAAGTAAAGATCTGTATTGTTATTAAAATTTCTAACCTATTGATTCAGACAAGAAAGAAAATGGTTTTCTGCTAAGCCAGAAAACCATTTTTTTATATTTTAATTTTTCTTTTGCTAGTCTTAATTTGGTTTCAGATCACAGCGGAAGTACCTACACTAAATATTTAATTTTGTCTTCTATTAAAATTTATGTTATGACAATCCAAAAATAATACTTTTCACACTGGATTGACTCACTATTGATGTTCCTAAGATTCAGACAAGCACTTGAAGGTTTACTGTGAGGCTTTGGTTCTCTGAGAAGTATTGTTAAGAGGTTATCAAATCAGAGTAAATAGGTTCCTTCTCGGATAACATGCAACATTAAAAGCCACATGCAATTAGAGAAGTAGAATGTATCAATGTATTAAAGAATACAGTAAAGAGTCATCAGGCAAGTTGTACTAAAAAAAGACTATTCAATGTTAAAAAAGAATCATGAGATTTTCTACCAGTCAGATGCTATGGACATATGCCTTTACATATGTCCTTTATTAGCTTGACAATACTCTTTTATTCTTTTTTTTATACATTACACACACATCTGGTTAGCCCCATACTAAACCATTTCTAGTTTGTATTATGGTTGCTAACAGACCAGAAACACTACATATACATACATAATTATTTATAGCAATACATATTGAACACCCAGACTGACAGCCAACAAATTTAGTTCATCACAAAGAAGTTGAGTGCTGGGAATCAAACCCGGAACACTCTGGATGCAGGCATGGTAACCATTATGCCGACAAAGCCATTACTCTGTACTCTTCATGCTGCTCTTCACCTAGCTCTAATCACGCGATAATCCGTGACACTTACATTCAACACTCAGCACTTTTATTCTACAACTCTAGCTCAAATACTTAATTATCGAAAAAACCGAACCGTGGGCATGATAAGTTATTAGTTATGCTACCAAACTATGCCTACCTCCTTTTGTCCCTACTTCCCATGAGTCTTCACTTGTTTTGTTTGTGACTAAGATGGCATTTCACATGCAAGTGATAATACTAATTGTCATGTGGTGACTTGCAAATAAATTGTATAGGTAAACTAGCAAACCCAGCGAACCCAGATTCGCCACAAAGTTGAAATTTTCCTGAATTTTATTTGCCACAAACCTCACAGAGCCCGAGACCTTTCTAACAAATGCAAAACTGTGGAAATCGGATCGTGCGTTCTGGAGTTATTGCGTCAGGAAGGAAAATGTGGCTTATTTTTAAATTAAAGAATTATTTGTTCTTTTTCAGATGTTATCCATGATGTTGATTAGGGCCTAACCAGTCATCGTTTTTCATGTGCCGATTGGAGAGTATTTTAACTTTTTGAGTGTGTGCAAGCACGCGTTTGTCGAGTAACCAAATATAGAGTTTAAATTAGGAAATATAATCCAACGCGTAGTAGGTAACTAACGGTAGCAAAAGATTGGAAATTTAAAAATTATGCTCGTAAACCTGCCCCCAACATTTTACATCTCATTATCAAGACTTCTTCAAGAAATGGCAAAATAGTTGAAATCTGTGAGAACCCCTAATTAATTTTACTGACGCTCGCGAAACGCGTTGACGAATATAACCACTCTCGTTTTCGAATAAGATTCTGATAAAATATCATCAAATATAATAAGCAGATGGCCGCCAATGCTATAAATGTGCGCATAACGAAGATTATTCTAGGCTAACCTACGTAAGCAGGTAGGTAGGTAGCAAATTTCTGAGCATGACGACAATTCGATGACTCAACGCCCCAAACTCGAAATACCCAATCCTAACTGCACTAAACCAGTAATTATGCAAATTAGGACAAATTACGCAACAGAAAAATGTTCCATGAGATGAAATATCATGAAATACAGCCAGTATATTTTATTAACGGACATGTGCTTTTAGTAGGTACTTACGGGCATTTTGAAGTCTTCGATCCCGCCTTTTGCTCAGCTAATTGGTTCTTGTAAATACAAAGCAACGCGATTCTTTTTTGTTTGCTGGATAGAATTGAAATAAAATCAATAACTGACAAAACTGCGACCTACTTCAGATTCCAAGTTTCTTCGAGAGCGCGTTCAGTGAAAATGACATGAAATGAAATGCCATGACGTGACGTTTTCCCAATTTAAAGTTGCCAGGATGAGTTAAATTCTCTACATTTTAGGGAAAAATAAAACAATAGATAGGAAATAAATTTATGGATACATTTTCGGGATTTATACTTAGGGATGATACATGCTTACCTAAAATATACCTATTAACTCTAGATTTGAAGACCCCCAAAGGTGGAAATCCCAAAGTTTTGCAGTCCTCACAATAAAGGTAGAAGCGAATCGGCTTGTGCAAAACTTAGAGATTTCGACTGTGTACTTATGTCTCTTCGCTGAGTTTCTGCTCATTCTGTAATGGAACGGAGATAGTGGTATAATGTTATGCAACTCAGTTGTGCACTCCCCGAAATGTATTCTATAAAACACTGACAGACTGGCTATGGCT
The DNA here is from genome assembly GCA_035578125.1 of Mellilla xanthometata. Classification (NCBI taxonomy): domain Eukaryota; kingdom Metazoa; phylum Arthropoda; class Insecta; order Lepidoptera; family Geometridae; genus Mellilla; species Mellilla xanthometata. Next base: position 188,489 of record JAPUBQ010000032.1, read on the forward strand.
ATGACTACACACTATGGCTCCGTCTCATTTTCCTCACACTATGTTCAAGTTGATGCTGCGGCCAATAAAGCGGAAAACTTCGTGACGCTACTGTCACACTTCACCGCCCGCTATCAATCAGACCGCTTGGTTCTGAATCGCGCAGGCAGCATTTACAACGCGCGTACGACCTACGGTCCTAGCTACAATTCATGACAGTTGGACGGCCATCTCCAGACACAACATCTGTCCGGGGAGATATTATCCCTTTGATGGAGGCAGACAAGTGGCATAAATATTTACACAACTTGATCGTGTGTACACGTTTGTGCTGTTTGCGGTAGAAACGATGAGTCCTTGGAGGGCGGCCGCGCTGCAGCTATCTGGGGAACTTGCTAAGGGGCTGGTGGAGAGCGGATGTCCAAAATGCTGACTTTTAATTTGGTCAGAAACCAAGCTTTGGCATCCAACGTGATATGGAGCGACGATGGTCTGCCTCCATTTAGCAAAGGGATATCCCCCGGACAGATGTTGTGTCCGGAAACGGCCGTCCGACGGTCATGCATTGTAGCTTGAACCCGTCGTACGCGCGCTGTAAATACCGTTTGCGCGATTCAAGACAAGCGCTCTGATTGGTAGCGGGCGATGAAGTGCGACAGAGACGCCACAGTGGCAATATTTCTAGCATTTTGGGCACCTTTTCCTCTACCCCGGGTTTCTTTTTTAAGTTTCGTTTTATTTAGCATTTTTTATGTATAATTATGTTTTAATTAAATGATATAGCAGTGCCTTCAATTTTATTTACCTGGGTTATAAGTAAAGAGGGAGTTATATACCAATATAATATACGAACAACGTGTCAAAACCGCAAAAACTGTACGATTATTATATTATTTATATGACCACTATGATATGGATTAATTTTCACATTTTTATTTTAAATTTTTGTTACTTTATTAAGTTATTCTGTAATCTATGGATGAGAATCTGAAATAAATTATTGTATTTGAGTTTGTATCTAAATATTCGGGATATTTAACCAATCTGGTTCTGGGCACCCTTAATTATGGACGTACTTTCACTTCCTTTCCATAGACAAAATGTTACAAGTAAGTACTTGAATGACGTGATTCTACCAAAAGACCATATCCGGTAGATATTACTAAAATGGCTGGATAGTGTACGAGTTCTTTTATATTTTTTGGTTTGTGCAACACTTAATTTCTTGTTAACATGTCAAATGTCAAAATATAATGTCAGTCAATAGTCGATAAATATTGCAAATGTCAGACGCTGCTGATGTTTATTTTTTGCAAATTATTAATAAATTAGCTTATTTACCGTTTACATGGTAAAACGTCCAAATTCCAATGAGTTCATTTAAGTGCTACTAGTTCTCAGTGTAACATGTCTGCAGAAGAAGACGTTACTCTGACCCATATTGAAAATGTCGACGTCAATGCAGATATTTGTTCAAACAGTGAAAAAAGCAGTGACTCTGGTGTTGAGACCACCGAGGCGACTTCAGAGACCTTCCCTGCGTCTTCTGACTCGGAAACATCGCCCATAAAAAGTAATGGCATCGACCAAAATGATATTACAACATGTTCCCTAAATTTAAACGATTGTGGCAAAAATGAGGGTGTTGGTACCACTTCCTTGCCCAGTCCTGTTTCTACAACTGAAGGCGAAGAATCACCATCGAAACTGGACAATTCTGCCAGAGATATATCTGAAGTCACAAGTGAATGTTCAAACGAGGCGCAAATCAATTTTACCGGAAGTTTATGCGAAGATAATAGCTTACGAGCGAATAGTGGATTGGCAACTTCTACTGTGAGCTTGAATGAGCAGAATTCACATCAAAATGTTATCTGTAGGTCACCATTCAGCCGTAGCGCCGAGAACATTCTAATTTTAGACAACTCTAGCTTAAACTCTACCGAAAACTATTTAGACAAAGATAAAATTCTGACAGACTTCACAAACCAAAAGAACAAAGTTGCAGGAGTTCAGAAAATATCCAATAATATACTTCCAAGTATCAAAACTGACACCAAAGCTTCAGAAAACATCACAACTTCAGATGGGCGATATCCTCGGATACCTAAAGAAATTTTATCCCAAGATATTGGTAGTATAGTTAAAAACGTCCATGGAATATTTTCTTCAGTTAGCGGCAGCTTGAAGTATGCCTACAACAACAGATCCACACAGAAACCCGTTAAAAACACAAAACCTGTAACAAATGGTAAACTTATGAATGACATATTTGAAGATGAATCAAACGAAAACTTAGTGAAAGAGAAGGAAAGAGACCAGCCAGTATTAGAGGCAATAAATTCAAAATTAGAAAGTGCAGTATTCACATTAGAGAACCAAGAAGATCTAGTTAATAAGCATGAAGGTTCAGACCCAGAGCCTGATACTAAGAAGGATTTATTGCAGCTCAAAGTGGAGACCTTAGAAAGGATGCTGTTTGAGCAGAGAAAGGAGAATGTTTCACTGAGAGAGCAAGTGAAGAAACAGGCAGATGATTTGCAGGAGAAAGATCACACCTTCAAAGAGTTGGAGGTCAAATTGGATCTGGTAAGAAATTCACAAATCTTTGTTGTTTTATCACACTTACTGTGAAAAACTTATGTTTAAAAGAGTGCTGGTGTAATTTTTTATTAAAATGAATCCCAATAATAGTTAACAAACCAAGGGACACATTGATTCAAATTATTATCTTTGCACACCTAACACAAAAATGGGCTTTAGGGTTCCGTACCTAAATGGGAAAAACAGGATCCTATTACTAAGCCTCCATTGTCTGTCAGTAACAAATACAGTGTAAACAACTAACTCAAATCTATTTTGACACTGACTATTATGGGGTTATGGAGAGTGGTTGTTAAATGGAGAGAATGTATCATTATATGGAATACAAGCTAAACCAACTAAAGCCAATTGATTTCAACTCTTTAGAGAGTTTGTCATTAAATCGAGTGTCATGACATGGAGTTTACACTGTATTTGTAAAATATTATTTTAACTTACACATGAGTAATAGATAAAAAAACTAGCCAAGTGCGAGTTGGACTCGCGCAAGAAGGGTTCCATACCATTGTTGTATAGGAGCCCCCCTCAAATATGTATTTTATTTAAGTTTTATAATTTAATTTGATAGCTAACATTTATATATTTTGTGAAAATTTTAAGTATCTAGCACCGATATTGGTATAAAGCAAAAAAAAAAAAATACGAATAAAGCATGTTTATTGTATGGGGACCCACCCCCCTTAATATTTGTTTATTTTTTAATTATTTGATGTTATAGCGCCACGAGAAATACATATCTTGTGAAAGTTTCAGCTTTCTAGCTATTACGGTTTCTAAGATATAGCCTGGAGACAGACAGACAGCGGAGTCTTAGTAATAGGGTCCCATATAAGAATAAGAATATATTTATTGTTCAACTGTGTTAGGTACAAGATCTTAAGTGTAAATATACAGGTAAATAAATAGTATCAACAGTCGTGTCCATTGCGAACACACAATATTTTTTTTTACATACAATACCGTTTTTACCTTTTAGGTTCGGAACCCTATAAAGACCATTTTTATTTCATTATGTACAAATACAAATCATTTATTGATAACACCAAAGTTACAAGTCAAATAATATGATATCATTACAAAAGTATATGATATGTATCCATGTCAATTTTCAATTATATTCTAGTACTATAATATCATTACAATAGTGTATGATATTAAAATATATTGTTTAAAATTTTAGTAACAAGTGACAGATTTATTTCGAAAAAAAAAAACACATACACACACACAAAAACCTTACAAATAGTAAATTAAATCTAAGTCAGTGTCCGCGGGTAAGGTGCCTAAAATGCTGGCGGCATTACCTCGCTGGATCGCCAAGCTTATTTGTTGGCCGAGGTAAGCTCCAGTTCTTGGGTCATTTGTTCATGATATTAATCAAAATGTCAATTTTCACTACTAATTCTAGTATTTAATATAATATCAATACCAATATGTTATGTTCCAGATGTCAAAGCGCGTGGAGCAAGCCGAGCGCGAGAAGGACGCGGCGGTGATGCGGTACGCGAGCGTGGAGTGCGCGGGGATCGAGGCTCGGCGTGCGGCCGACGCTGCTCGCGCCGAGCTCGACCTGCTCGGGCCCAAGCTGCGGAGCGCGCACGCAGAGAAACACAGGATCATACAGCTCTACGATGACAAGGTATCTGGTCTAATTCTAATTTGAAGTGGGGGTGATGAGACCTGCACTGATATCCCGCTAGGGGCGTATTGTGCACTGACATCCCGCTAGGGGCGTATTGTGCACTGACATCCCGCTAGGGGCGTATTGTGCACTGACATCCCGCTAGGGGCGTATTGTGTACTGACATCCCGCTAGGGGCGTATTGTGCGGTATCAGGTCATATCCATACCCTATTTGAAAAGCTACTAACTCCTCTGCGGGTTTTTTACTGGAGAGGGTCGAAACTTCATTGTAATTTTTATTTTACGCAATAAAGAAAAACCAAAATCCCGTGAAAAACTATGCTAAAAAGTAATGGTGGCGATTCAGCATCACACACGACTAAATCAAATTTAAAGAAGCCCCGTCTCTTTTTCATCTTAGGTGGCCAGAAAGAGACGGCACGTTCTGAACCACAGACAAAACAACTAAAATCACGTCATATAATGCCATATTATTTATTTTAAAATTATTTGAAATACAGATATGATCGAAAACCTCCATAAGTTGAAAACTCTATAACTCGAATTTTTTGGCGCCTCCCTTGATGTTCGACGTATAGAGGTTCTACGTATATCAGTTTTGTTAGCTACCTTAGCACAAACTAGAAATGATTCAGTGTGGGGTTAACCAGCCGTGTATGAAATGAGTCCTAATATTTATTTATTTATATTGTTCCCAGTGTCACGAGCTACAGACCAGCGAGCGCGAGGTTTCCAAGCTGCGGGAAGACCTGAAGGAGCTGGAAGGCAGACTCAAGTGGACGCAGAGCAAACTTAGGATGGAGATGGATGCTTATAAGGTACTAGCAGGAAATCCCGGCTTCGTACGGGCTATAAGATGATCCAAGTTGTAAAGAGAAACAAAATAAAACCTATGTTACTCGGGGATAACATAGATAGATAGATAGATAGATGAACTCTTTATTGGGCAAATAAAGGTACAACACAAAATAAAAAAGTAACAACACAAATGTATGCCACAAACGGCGGCCTTATCGCTAACAGCGATCTCTTCCTGGCAACCTTTGGATGGAAAGAAGTTGAAAAAGACGAGAAAAAGAGGGGTTGCACAATAAAGAATATTAATATTTATAGTTATGATAGAGGACATAAATAAATCTAAGTTAATTACATTATATTATATAACTATAATATATAACATAGCTTCCTAACGGTGAAAGAATTTTTTTTTACGCTTAATAGGCTTGCGCTTGACCACAACTCACCTGGTGTTAAGTGTGAAGTGCAGTCTAAGATGAAGCGCGCTTGCCTAGAAGAAACCGGTTCACTCTCGCCTTGAAGACAGTAAGGTTGTAGTTCAGTGGGAACAGGGATTCCGGCAAGGAGTTCCACAGTTTGGCCGTTCGTACAAATTCGAATTTTACAAATCGACTTATTCGCGTCAAACAATCAAAACAGTCAAATCAAACAGTCTTCTTTATAATATTGGTATAGAAAATTAAAGTAAAAAAGCCTTTTATTCAGTTACAACATTACAGTACGCATATAGGTATTTTAAGCACCTGTCAATTTGTAACATTTATTTCTTATTAATTATGCACATTATAGTTACGTATTAAATTGATTAGAGAAATTACATGTCATATTGTCACTTCATAGCTATAATTATTATGTCGTATTAATAGTGCGATTTATCTTGTCAGTTAAAGTGTTAAATAAATCTAAATATTACGAACACACGGCTGGTTAACCCCATACTGAACCATTTCTAGTTCGTATTATGGTTGCTAACACAACTGATATACTAGATATACATACATAAATATTATATATAGATACATATTTAACACCCAGACCCACAGTCAACAAATTTAGTTAAGCACAAAGACGTTAGCCGTGCCGGGAATCAAACCCGAAACCTTCTGATTGGCAGTCCGGCATAGTAACCTTACGCAGAGCGTAGCTCGCATTGGAGATAGAGTAATCTTTGAAGTATAAAATCTAATAGTTTACTTATGTGTGAATCGATAAAACATTGTACGTTAATTGCAGGAGAGCTCAGAACAAGTAGAGAAGCTAACTCACCAGGTGGCAGAGTTGGAAGCGAAAAGGGAAGCTGCTATCGCCAACGCTACCGATACTGCGAGAGCTAAACAACTTGGTAATTATACTAATACTAGCTGACCCGACAAACGTTGTTTTGCCTTAATAATTATTTCTAAATATACAGTAGCCGATTCTCAGACCTACTGAATACGCATATAAAATTTGGAAAAAATCGGTCAAGCCGTTTCGGAGGAGTACGGTAACAAACACTGTGACATGGAAATTTTATATATAAGATAAGCCGTTGACAAAAGTAAAATATTGAATTTACAGTTTTCATTATTATAAATTACTAGCTGACCCGGCAAACGTTGTTTTGCCTTAAGTAAAAATTTAAGAGTGAATACCCTTGACACTTAGGGGTATGAAAAATAGATAGTGGCCGATTTTCAGACCTACTGAATACGCATATAAATTTTGGTAATAATCGGTCAAGCCGTTTCGCAGGAGTACGGCAACTAACATTGTGATATGGAAATTTTATATACTTAGTCAGGTCATAAGTTCTGTCACATGTGTAATATGAGATAATTTAGACATGTTTAATATTTATGTAAACATTTATATATCAAAATAAACTTAATAAAACATAGATTCTTATGGTAATAAAATTTATTCAAAATGACCCCCGCGATTATGAATACAGGACTTCAATCTGCGCGGCCTGTCATCTATTGCGGCACGAACGAGGTCCATGTCAATATCGGCGGCTGCCTTAATCAAGGATGCCTTGAGTGACTCCAAATCAGGATGAGGCTTTGAGCAGGCTTTTTCCTCCAAATGTTGCCATATCTTGTAATCTAACGGACTCAAATCTGGACTGGAGGAGGGCCAGTCTTCGTGTCGGATGAAGGCGATTTCCCGCGCCGCCAGCCAGTCTTGTGTGCTTTTCGCTCTATGGGCTGGCGCAGAATCTTGTTGGAATACCCAGGGCCTGTTATCAAACATGGTATGAGAAACAGGTTCCACAAGGTTCTTGAGGACTGTATTTTGATACACAACTGCATTCGTTTTTACGCCTTTCTCACAAAAATGTACCTCAGTTAAACCCCAATAAGAGACTCCCAGCCAAACCATGATCGAGAATGGAAAATTACCTCGTTGGACACGCGGAATACGGTTGCTCGCTTCTTCACTGCTGTGTGCGTACACCTTATCATTTTGTTTGTTGTAGCTCTCTTCAATGGTGAAAATTTTTTCATCCGAAAAAAGAATTTCCCGACGCTTTTTTCCTGCGTACCGCTTCAACAAAGCGCGGCATCTCCTCAGTCTCAGGTCCATTAAACGAGCGTCCAAACGATATTTTGTTTTTCTTCGATATGCCCTAAGCCCTAAGTCTTCATTTAACACCCTTTTCACTGTGGTCCTGCTTAACCCCATCTGAAGGGCCAACAGTTTCTGCTTACGTTTGGGATTTCTTTGAATTCGCGCCTTCACAGCTTTTATCACTGCTGGAGTCCTAACAGAGCGAGGTCGACCACTTTTTGATCTGTCATCTACACTAGAGTCTTCATTGTATCGTTTTATGGTACGATAAACGAATCTTTTGGTTACATTCAAATTTTTCAGAAATGTCGAAAATCTGAATTGGCGCGTAACCGCAACGATGCAATGCAATAACCCCGACACGGTCTTCTTTAAGTGTCCATTCCATATCTAAAAATGAGGAAAATTCTAAAAAGTATATATTTTTATTTTCATGAAAAATTGGCAATTCAAATTCAATAAAAAAAATTGTGGCCAGCAATGAAAATTCTAAAGTTTTTATTGTGTGACAGAACTTATGACCTGACTAAGTATGTATTAGACTAGCTGACCCGGCTAACGTTGTTTTGCCTTAAAAATAGATAATAGCCGATTCTCAGACCTACTGAATACGCATATAAAATTTGGTAAAGATCAGTCAAGCCGTTTCAGAGGAGTACGGTAACAAACACTGTGACATGGAAATTTTATATATTAGATAAGCCGTTGACAAAAGTAAAATATTGAATTTGCAGTTTTCATTATTATAAATTACTAGCTGACCCGGCAAACGTTGTTTTGCCTTAAGTCAAAATTTAAGGGTGACGACCCTTAACACTTAGGGGTATGAAAAATAGATAGTAGCCGATTTTCAGACTTACTGAATACTCATATAAAATTTGGCAAAAATTAGTCAAGCTGTTTCGGAGGAGTACGGCAACTAACATTGTGACATGGAAATTTTATATATGTATTAGACTAGCTGACCCGGCAAACGTTGTTTTGCCTTATAAATAGATAGTAGCCGATTCTCAGACCTACTGAATACGCATTTGAAATTTGGTGAAAATCGGTCAAGCCGTTTTGGAGGAGTACGGTAACTAACATTGTGAAATGGAAATTTTATATATTAGAAGATTAGATAAACGATAAAAAACATCGAAAAATATCCTAAATACCGGGGTAAGAACAACTCTTAGAATATCTATACTCATTTTGGTACCAATCAAACTTATGAAATAGGGATAAAAGTGGTCAAAAAAATCTAAAATTATTTTTTTATGATCCAGTTGTTCTTATATTGATAAGTCTGATACCAATTTTTTTTAGTAAATTAATATAATATTTACATTACATAATTAAATATTGTATGAGTATTTTAGAGGGTCTACTAAAAATACGTTTGTTGTACGGGAGTTCCTACTTTTCCTACCTCTATTTATTGATTATTCTTATATTATCTACAAAATCTTTTTAGAATATTTACAAAGTATTTTATTAATTTTGCAGAAGCAGAACTAAAAGAATGTCGTGCCGCCCTGATCCTGTGTCGACATGAAAGAGAAGACCTAGATAGGCGGCTCTCTTCTACCACGCAGCAGTTCGATACGTGCAGGAAAGAGAAGGAAGATGCATGCACCGCCTTAGTTGAAGCTTCCATGGAGGTAAAATACGTTCATGCTTATTTATTAAACCACCATCCATCTTCGGACGAGTAGGGAAACACCAAGGCGGCATCGTTATACTGTGGAGGTGCCTAAGTCGCGTACTAAGTGGTTTGCCTCCACCTTCATTGTGCGTACCGCCAAGGTGTGGAATTCTTTGCCAAATTCCCTGTGCCCCGATACCTAGTTCCTCTTAATAACGGAACTATTACAATAATAATCCTTCATTAAGAGGAATGAAGGAACTATTATAATAATAATCCTTCATTAAGAGGAATGAAGGAACTATTATAATAATAATCCTTCATTAAGAGAAATGAAGGAACTATTATAATAATAATCCTTCATTAAAAGGAATGAAGGAACTATTATAATAATAATCCTTCATTAAAAGGAATGAAGGAACTATTATAATAATAATCCTTCATTAAAAGAAATGAAGGAACTATTATAATAATAATCCTTCATTAAGAGAAATGAAGGAACTATTATAATAATAATCCTTCATTAAAAGGAATGAAGGAACTATTATAATGATAATCCTTCATTAAGAGAAATGAAGGAATTACATATTATAATAATAATCCTTCGTTAAGAGGAATGAAGGAATTATTATAATAATAATCCTTCATTAAGAGGAATGAAGGAACTATTATAATAATAATCCTTCATTAAGAGAAATGAAGGAACTATTATAATAATAATCCTTCATTAAAAGAAATGAAGGAACTATTATAATAATAATCCTTCATTAAGAGAAATGAAGGAACTATTATAATAATAATCCTTCATTAAAAGGAATGAAGGAACTATTATAATAATAATCCTTCATTAAAAGGAATGAAGGAACTATTATAATAATAATCCTTCATTAAAAGAAATGAAGGAACTATTATAATAATAATCCTTCATTAAGAGAAATGAAGGAACTATTATAATAATAATCCTTCATTAAAAGAAATGAAGGAACTATTATAATAATAATCCTTCATTAAAAGGAATGAAGGAACTATTATAATAATCCTTCATTTGAGGAATGAAGGAACTATTATAATAATAATCTTATTTTCAGGTGGAAAAGCTGAAGATTAATAATTTGCGGCTAGAAGAAGAAGCGGCTGAGCTAGCTGCTCTGAGGGCAAAGGCAGCGCTAGCTGACACTCTCAGTGCACAACTGCAAAGGTAATAATAATAAGGGATATGCAAACATTTATTTTATGGTATTAAGGTATGTCAACAGTTGCGGCGAAAATGTGTTTGTACCGGGAGCCGGTGTTTCAACATACAAGTGGATAATCTTCTTATATATAAAATTTCCGTGTCACAGTGTTTGTTACCGTACTCCTCCGAAACGGCTTGACCGATTTTTTCCAAATTTTATATGCGTATTCAGAAGGTCTGAGAATCGGCTACTGTATATTTAGAAATAATTATTAAGGCAAAACAACGTTTGCCGGGTCAGCTAGTTAAATTATAAATGTTAAGTTAAGTCTTCTTCTTCCTCTATTTCTTCCCACTAGGTGGGGTCGGCACAGCAAGTTTTTCTCTTCCACACGATTCTGTCAGCTGTCATATCTACATTCACTCCCTTTTCATTAATATCGTCATTTACACAATTCAGCCACGTCTTCCTAGGTCGACCTCTACTTCCGCTACCTCGTACAACCATATCCACTGCTTTCAAACTTCCTCTAATATACTCATTTCTTACCTTGTCCATTCTCGTTACTCCACACATCCATCTCAACATTCTCATCTCCGCCGCATGCAATCCTCTTACATGCACCACTCTTAACACAAGTATAAATTAAATTATAAATGTGTGCAGGGAGAGTGAGCGAGCGAGCCAGGCGGAGGAGGGTCTGGGCGCGGCGCGTGCGCTCGCGGAGACGTGCGCGCGGCGCGAGGCGGCCGCGCTAGAACACGCCGCCAAGCTCACCAACCATCAGGTGTCTCACTCGCACGCGGCGCGCCAGTACGAGGCTAAGGTAACCTGTCATATATCCTACTCACATTATGAAGCTAAGGTTACCTGTGCTATATGCTACTCGCATTACGAAGCTAAGGTATCCTGTGCTATATGCTACTCGCATTACGAAGCTAAGGTAACCTGTGCTATATCCTACTCGCATTACGAAGCTAAGGTAACCTGGGATATACTCTTCTCTTTTTTATGTTTCCGTACCTAAACGGTAAAAACGGGACCCTATTACTAAGCCTCCGTTAATAACCTATTGACTCAGGCGTTACTTTGCGGAAATCCATTGTAAATAGAAGACAAAATTAACTTTTTAGTGTACTTCCGCTGTCATCTGATACCCAAATCAAATTCATTTTTCCAATTAAAATATTTTATTTTTCCTTTGACCTGCCTATGCTTAATGAAAGACTCCGTTTATTGATTTACCATTATCTCGATAATCGCGTGAGATCACCTTTAGCCAAGCTACAGGCGCTAGTTCATTATGCTTATAATATTTCTTGACTATAGCTTAAATAAACAAGTTAGGCACTCTAGTTATCGTCGCATAAATAAATAATTAAATACATTTTTAATTATAATAATTAAATTTGAAATTGTTATTTATTATACTCTCGAGGCACTTGCGGCCCGTGCGTATAGCATCACTAATTTACTTATATATACTTATAATTTATTTTTATATACTCATTAAAAGAATTTTTAAAAACACCGTTATTCTCGAATAAATTAATGTAAATAAAATTGTATTAAATGGACATTTATCTGTACTGTGATAATTTGACATTGCAGTAATGTAAGCTTTGACATGTTATAAATAGTAGTAATTAGTTCGGACATGGCAAGATTAATAATAAAACCTCTTCTTGACACTTTATATAAATTACATTCAGTGACTTAAAATAGGTTTTTCATTTAAATTGAAATTTAATTTTTATTATGTAGTTTTATTATTAATCTTAATTATTGTGATTTAGTTAAAAAATATATAATTTAAATAAAATGTTTTTGTAAATGACGTGCCGTGTATGACAAAAGTAGTCAAGCATAAGGTTTTTTTTTTAATCTAGGGAAAGGCTTATTAAGCATAAGGTTAATAAATGATTTGATATTTGTATATTTTCCAGTCTCAAGCCCTATCAGTAGACAACGCGTCGCTGCGAGAGCGAGTGACAACCTTAGAGGCGACATGTGACAAACTGCAAACAGCCTTGACTGAAGAGACTGAACGACGGAACAAGGAGAACAAGGCTCTCGCTAGAAAGGTAACATCCGGCTCGAAGGACCAATTTGTGTTCTTTTCAAATATTTCTGCTTGTGACACACAGAAGAGCGCCACTCTCTTGTCTTTTGCCTTCCCGAGTATCAAATGAGACAAGTGTAAGTGTACATATTATACACCGTACCTATCGTACACTATGCTTATACACTTTTTATTGCACTACTTGTCCAATACTCTGTGCTTAATGCGTCGTCAAACAAAACAAGCAATTGTTTTTTTACACGCTTTCTATTACCTGTATGTTTGTTTGTAACCGACTTCTTTGGGCGCGATTTTGACCTACTTGAAACGGCCAGATTTCGTTCAAACTTTGTAAATTTATTGAGGACCGATGACAATACACTAATTTGATAAAATTACGGTTTTCTATAAAAAGCGTGTTTTTTTAGTTTTTTTTTTAAACTATTATTATAATACTTATACACTTTTACTGCACTACTTGTACAGTACTCTGTGCTTAATGCGTTGAAAAACAAAACAAACATTTGTTTTTAATACTTGTACACTTTTTACTGCACTACTTGTACACTGTTGTATACTTTATACTGTGTATTAAGTGCGCTAAAAAAGCAAATATTTTTTTTAATATATAAGTGTAATCAATTTGGATAAGATTTAAATAAATTAATAAAGCTCTTGCCCACTACCAAAAGGCAGCGTGTCCAACATACTGGCAGCATTATCACGTTGAATGGCAATGCTATATTACTTTTATAAATATTCCAGGTAGCAGAGCTGACGGGAGAGGCTGCTGAAGCGAACAAGAAGTTGGAGTGGGAGAAAGGAGAGAACGGAGTGTTGAAGAAGAAACACGCAAGTGCCATAAAAGTAAGTTTATGGAAGCATTAGATAGATAGATATACTCTTTATTGCAACGCAAAAGGGAATACAAACAAAGAGAAAAATAAATAAACAACTTATAAGTAGTGTTACAAGTGGCGGTCTTATCACTTACAGCGATCTCTTCCAGGCAACCAAAGCATGGAGAGGAAATCACAATAAATATGATACGGGGTGTTCAACAAAGAGATTAAATAATAACTAAAAATACCTACAAATAACCAATACATAATAAGACCTACATAAAATACTAATACATATACATACATAAATATATAAGAATAATTAACAATATGCTACGATACACATATAATATATTCTATATAAAAATATATATTTTTATATAGAATATTAGTGTGCGCTCAGCGAGCGGCGGCGCGTGAGGCGCGCGCTGTAGCTCGCAGGGTAATTAGTCGGTGGAGTTGGCAGTGCGGGCGCAGCCATCATCGCGAGCGTACGTTGGCTGTGTAGGTCAAAGTCAAAGTATATTTATTAACCTTAGGCTAATTTCAAGCACTTGGTTTCGTCAATCGGTACAATATAAAAATTATACAAAGTATGTATAAAAATAGAATTGTAAAAATAATCAAATTACAAAAGAATTATTTGTAATTTTTAAATTCTAGTAGATTCAATTAGCAAAACAAAATAGCATCAGCTAGTTTATAGTAACTCTTTTCAAGTAGTATTTCTTTGATTTTTGTCAGTAATAAGTTTTTTTTAACATTGTGTACTTTTTTTTGTGTGTTTATATTTGTTTGCTTAAATAGGCTCCGAAACTACTGGACTTTTTATTATGTGTTGTCAGGAGTTGAACCGCGAGCTGCAGAGGGCGTTGAAGCGATGTTCTCAGCTGGAAGCTAAGCTGCCGCCGCCCGATGCGCCCTCTACTAGAACAGGTATGGAACTGTTAAGCCGTGCGGTACTGCAGTACGGGGCCGAGCTCTGGGGGCACGCGGCGGACCGGTTGCGTGCCTTCAGAATGCAGAAACGGGCTATCAGAGCGGTGGCACGTGTGTCGCGATGCACATCGGCGAAACCCTATTTTAAATCACTCGAGATTCTGACACTACCCTCGCTGGTTATTATGCAGCTTGCTCTGTATGTGAGGCACAACTTAGAGTCGAGTAGAGCGGACTCTCCGGCGTGACGGCGAGTTAGGCTCGTGCGCTCGGATAAGTTGTCGCACGTTATAGGGCCGAAAGTATATAACTGTTTGCCTAAAGATATTACAAATGCATGTAATGATAACATTTTCAGGAACAAGCTCAAGAACTGGCTCGTTCAGGAATCTTTGTTCTATGGACGAATTTTTTAATAACAGAAAAAATGTTATGTGAATCATGTCGTGACATGTAATTGTTAAATATTATTTTTTATTAGGTATTAATATTGACATTTTTTAATTTTTGACGTATAATTGTAAAATTATCAATAAATGGTTTATCTTGTTTATCTTGCGATCCTGACTCATAGAATACTGTAAAGTTAGTATAAGCAGATTAATAAATATAGTAGACTCTCCTTCCCCTCTTTTTCTCGTCCTTTCAACTCCTTTCCATCCAAAGGTTGCCTGGAAGAGATCGCTGTTAGCGATAAGGCCGCCGTTTGTGGCACGATGTAAATAATTTTGTGTAAGTAACAAAGAGTTTATCTATACGAAGAAGAAGCTGCAATTATTAGATATTTGTGTAGATTGCCTAGGCCAAATGTTGACAGTTTTAGACGACCTCGTTAGCGTAAAGGTTACCATGCCGGTCTGCTAATCAGAAGGTTCCGGGTTAGATTCCCGGCCCGGTCAACATCTTTGTGCTTAACTAAATTTGTTGGCTGTGGGTCTGGGTGTTAAATATGTATTTACATATAATATGTATGTATGTATATGTAGTATATCAGTTGTGTTGGCAACCATAATACGAGCTAGAAATGGTTCAGTATGGGGCTAACCAGCCGTGTGTGAATGTGTCCTAATATCCATTTATTTATTTATTCAGGTTCTATATCGTCTCTGAGCAGTGTGGAAAGTTCACAGACTGAAGATAGAGTGCAGAATGGACACGCGGATCCTCTACCCGATGTCGAGGTATGTTATATATAAATACCCTAATTTGAAAACCTACTAGTGTACTCCTGGAAGAGATCGCTTTTAGCGATAGGGTCGCCAATTAAGGCACTAGTTTTTAAATACTTTTTTTTTTATTTCTGTAATTATTTTTAGTATGTGTTTTAATAAAGTGTTAATCTATCTATCTATCTATCTAGTGTCACGGCGGAACTCGTACACTCGTAAATAATGCGATATTTTAAGTTTTCCATTTTGTAAAATGAGTGACGCAAACAGAAAAAAACAGAAGAAAAAAAACAAATGAATGACGATCATCGAAGCACAAATACATGAGTCTATAGCTGTACAAATTTAAATTTGGAATTCCTTACCAAAGAGGAGACATTTTTGATTAAAGTGGCCAGTACGAAAAACGGCAATTTCATATGTAAGGACCTAATATATATTAGAAGAAGATAGATGTTAGTTATCGATACCCTAATTTGCAAACATACTAACTCCTCTGCAGATTTTTTACGAGAGAGGCTCAAAACGCCATTGTATTTTATTTAGATAAATAAAAAGTAATATAACTTTATTTTTATTATAATAATAAAAATAAAGCATAGTCTTTCACTGGATTTTGGTTTTTCTTTATTACGTAAAATAAAAAATACAACGAAGTTTCGAGCCTCTCCCGTAAAAATCCCGCAGAGGAGTTAGTAGCTTTCAAATTAGGGTATCGATAAAACTAAACATCTATCTTCTATCTTCTTCTAATATATATTATAATTTCCATGTCTTAATGTTAGTTACCATACTCTTCCGAAACGGCTCGACCGATTTTCACAAAATTTTATATGCGTATTTAGTAGATCTGAGAATCGGCTACTATCTATTTTCCATACCCTTAAGTGATAAGGGTTGTTCATTATAAATTTGTTTTTTTTTTTATAAAGTGGCTTATGCCAAAACAAAATTCAGGGAAAATATCAACTTTGTGGCGAAATGGAATCCGTCAGGTTTGCTAGTACATCTTATCTTAATATATATAAATCTCGTGTCACAATGTTTGTCCTCAATGGACTCCTAAACTACTTAACCGATTATAATAAAATTCGCACACCATGTGCAGTTCGATCCAACTTGAGATATAGAATAGTTTAAATCTCAAATTATAGTCGCAATTTTAATTTATTGCTAATTATTGTCTGTTATTATTTGACAGTCACAAGTATCTGTTAACTCCAAATGATTCTAACTGATGTCGATACCTTTCGACTGGGTTGAGTAAGTAATCAATAGATGGCGCTGCTATGGTAAATCTACGAACGTGTCATATAAGCTACACTATCTATTTTTCATACCCCTAAGTGAGGCAAAACAACGTTTGCCGGGTCAGCTAGTAATATATAAACTAATGTAATTCCCTTTTCACGCTGCGTCTAGGATCGATCCCTGTGCTCGACGGTGAGTTTTAAATTCTAATTTCTGCTTACAGATTAAAAACGCAAGGGTGTTTGGAAAACTATTTCCACAGGTTAGCTCAGTTAGACCACTCGAGTCAATAAAGAATACATTTGAAAGTTCACATTCCTCTCACTCGCATAATTGCAACAACAAAAGTGTGTGAGCGAGACAAAGATAACTTTCAAATGTTTTCTTATTGACACAAGTTATATTTTCCGGTAGTTATCTTATATTTAAAATTTCCGTGTCACAGTGTTTGTTACCATACTCCTCCGAAACGGCTTGACCGATTTTTACCAAATTTTATATGCGTATTCAGTAGGTCTGAGAATCGGCTACTATCTATTTTTTATGAAAATTAGATAAGTGAGGCAAAACAACGTTTGCCGGGTCAGCTAGTATTTTTATATAAGTTATTCTTATGTCAAGTCTAAATTCGTTTTAGCGAATAATATGTACGAGTATTGTAGTATATGTATGTCAGTTAGTGGGGCGACTACCCTCAAGTAGGCTGTCAATAAACCAGTGTTCGACCAACTATCGTGTGTTTCACTACAAGTATGTTATATGTAAGTTACTTAAAGTCAAATTCCATTAATGACCCCCCTTCATATTTTTATTTCTTTTATTTTTAGTATTTGTTGTTATAGCGGCACGGGAAATACATATCTCGTGAAAGTTTCAGCTCTCTAGCTATTACGGTTTCTGAGATTTAGCCTGGAGACAGACAGACAGTCTTAGTAATAGGGTCCCGTTTTTACCTTTTAGGTACGGAACCCTAAAAAGCATAAGAATAGAATATTACTTTATCGTACAACCACATAAGAAAACAGCTTAAAATAAGGAATAATAAAATATTTGCACATAGAGTACAAGAGCGGCCTTATCACCTATGGTGATCTCTACCAGACAACCAGGAATGGAGAGGGACAGTACAGATAAAACTGTAAAGTGACATGAATTATATGTAAATGTGTTGTTATTTTCTATTTTATTATTATGACATTGTACGAATAATTATATTATTATGACATTGTACGAATAATTATATTATTATGACATTGTATGACTAACTATAATATTAAGATATTGACTAATTCATTAATTGATTGTTGATCGATATATGTAATATGTAAATTTGACGTGCCTAGTATAACGCAATGTTATAAGGTTAATAAAGTTCTATGATTTCTATGATTTCTATGATAGAAAAAAAGCGGTGGTACAAAAAACAACACACACACATAAGCAGCCCACTATACGTCCCCACTGCTGGGACTCGAGGCCTTCTCTCACGAGGAGAGATATAGGCCATAATCCACCACGCTGGCCAAGTGCGCGTTGGCGGATGACAAAATAGTTAATGTTATATTATTGCTTAAATTCAAATTCAAATCATTTATTTCAAGTAACAAGGACTCATACATACATGTGAATCAAAATACCTACATAATGTCAAAAAACTATACAATTATAAAATGTCAAAAAATAAATTAAAAATGAGAATGAAAAATTACAATTTACAAATTAATAAACATAAATATTACATTTAATTTACAAAAACATTACATTTTATTTTTCTTATTTATTTGTCCAGTATTGATATCGCGCAGTGTCTTAGGCACCCATTATTTATATACTGGAAATCGTATCTATCAGCAATCATAGCTAAGACGGCATTGGAGCTGGCCCGCACCCGGCGCACCAGGGATGCGCACCGCTTACGCATAGTGGCGTGAAAACAATCGGTGCGACCAACAGCAAACATCCCTGATGCGCTACTGAAGCGAGGCAGCCCCACTACCGCCCGGAACGCGTTATTGTACTGGACGCGGAGAGCATTTAGATTTGTGTTTGCCCCTATTTTTTTTTTCTTAAAAAAACCTCTTTGTCTTCTAGGTCCGCGAGCCCGATCGCCAAGCGCTTATAGAACGAATAGTCTCCCTGCAGAGGGCGGCCGCGCGGCGAGCTGAGCGCTGCGAGTTCCTAGAAGAGCATTCTAAACAACTCACCAATGAACTGAGAAACAAGTCGAGACTTTTGAGGCATATGCTCAGTTCTATGCCGGCTGGAGCGGTTGCTTCTGAAGATAGAGATAATAACAAGGTAAAATAGACTTTATTTCTTTTATAAATATAGTTTAAATTAGACTGTTAGTCCATAGAAGAAAATCGGATGAACTTCTTCAGCGATTTACTAATGAACTGAGAAATAAACCGAGACTTTTGAGACATATTCTCAGTTCTATGCCGGCTGGTGCGGTGGCTTCTGAAGATAGAGATAATAATAAGGTAAAATAGATTTTATTTCTTTTCAAGAACGTTTAAATTAGGCTGTTAGGCCATGGAAGAACATTGGAGGAACTTTCTCAGCGACTTACAAATGAACTGAGAAATGAATCGAGACTTTTGAGACATATGCTCAGTTCTATGCCGGCTGGAGAGCGCCTCTGAAGATAGAGATAATAATAAGGTAAAATTGACTTTATTGCTTTATTAATAGCGTTTAAATTAGGCTATAAGGCCATAGAAGAACATTGAAGGAACTTTCTCAGCGACTTACAAATGAACTGAGAAACAAGTCGAGACTTTGAGACATGCTCAGTTCTATGCCGACTGGAGCGGTCACCTCTGAAGATAGAGATAATAACAAGGTAGAATAGACTTTATTTCTCATGAAAAACGTTTAAATTAGAGTGTAAGTTCATAGAAGGAAATCGGATGAATTACTTCAGCGACTTACGAATGAACTGAGAAATGAATCGAGACTTTTAAGGCATGCTCAGTTCTATGCCGGCTGGAGCGGTCGCTTCGGAAGATAGAGATAACAACAAGGTAGAATAGACTTTATTTCCTTATTGATAACGATTCAATTAGGCTAGGGTCCTTAGAAGAAGGTTGGAGAAAATTTGTCAGAGACTTAAAATGAATTGAGACTTAAGACACATGCTCTGTTCTACGCCGGCTGGAGAGCGCCTCTGAAGATAGAAATTATAATAAGGTAAAATAGACTTTATTTCTATTATAAATATAGTTTAAATTAGACTGTAAGTCCATAGAAGGTAATAGGAGTGACTTCTTCAGCGATTTACTAATGAACTGAGAAACAAGTCGAGACTTTTGAGGCATATGCTCAGTTCTATGCCGGCTGGAGCGGTAGCTTCTGAAGATAGAGATAACAACAAGGTAGAATAAACTTTATTTCTTTTAAAGAACGTTTAAATTAGGCTGTTAGTCCATAGAAGAAAATCGGATGAACTTCTTCAGCGACTTACGAATGAACTGAGAAACAAGTCGAGACTTTTGAGACATATGCTCAGTTCTATGCCGGCTGGAGCGGTCGCCTCTGAAGATAGAGATAATAACAAGGTAGAATAGACTTTGTTTCCTAGTTAATAACGTTTAAATTAGGCTGTTAAGTCCATAGAAGAAGATTCGGGGAACTTTCTCAGCGACCTACGAATGAACTGAGAAACAAGTCGAGACTTTTGAGACATATGCTCAGTTCTATGCCGGCTGGAGTGGTGGCTTCTGAAGATAGAGATAATAACAAGGTAAAATAGACTTTATTTCTTTTATAAATATAGTTTAAATTAGACTGTTAAGTCCATAGAAGAAGATTGGGGGAACTTTTTCAGCGATTTACAAATGAACTGAGAAATGAATCGAGACTTTTAAAGCATATGCTCAGTTCTATGCCGGCTGGAGCGGTGGCTTCTGAAGATAGAGATAATAATAAGGTAAAATAGACTTTATTTCTTTATTAATAGCGTTTGAATTAGGCTGTAAGTCCTTAGAAAAAGATTGGAGGAACTTTCTCAGCGACTTACAAATGAATCGCTTTGAGTATAGAGATAATAACAAGGTAAAATAGACTTTATTGCTTTATAAATCTAAAGTATAAAAAAGTCAGGCTTTTTTCCTTTTCCTTCCTGACGCTGTAACTCCAGAACGCACGAACTGTTTCCACAGTTTTGCATTCGTTGGAAAGGTCTCAGGCTCCGTGAGGTTGTTTGAAACAAAATTCAGGGAAAATTCTCTTCGCAAAAAACGACATACATGCGAGCGGAGCCGCGAGCAACAGTTAGTATGTTTTAAATTAGTTTTAACTCCATAGAAGAACTTTCGAGGAACTTTCTCAGTGACTTAGAAATAAACTAAGAAATGAATCGAGACTTAAGGCATATGCTCTGTTCTATGCCGGTAAAATTTACTTTATTTGTCTTAAAATAACGTTTAAATTAGACTGTAAGTCCACAGAAGAACATAGGAGGAACTTTCTCAGTGACTTACAAATAAACTGAGAAATGAGTCGAGACTTTTGAGACATATGCTCAGTTCTATGCCGGCTGGAGTGGTCGCCTCTGAAGATAGAGATAATAATAAGGTAGAATAGACTTTGTTTCTTTATTAATAACGTTTAAATTAGGCTGTTAGTCCATAGAAGAACGTTGGAGGAAATTTCTCAGCGACTTACGAATGAACTGAGAAATAAGTCGAGACTTTTGAGACATATGCTCAGTTCTATGCCGACTGGAGCAGTCGTATCTGAAGATAGAGATAATAATAGAGTACAATAGACTTTATTTCTTAATTAATAGCGTTTAAATTAGGCTGTTAGTTAGACGAAGATTGGAGGAAAATTCGCAGCGACTTACAGTTGCTTCTGAATCTAGAGATAATATTAAGCTAATTTAGAGATTAGATCTGAAATAAGAAGTAAGCTAGAGCTATATTATTATACCTTGGAGAATTTATAGGGGGTATAGATTTTGTATTTTACTAATTTTTTGTTAATGAATTTATTGTAAACTTGAAAATATATGAACCTCTTTATTTTTTGTTACTTTAACTTGCTCTATAAAACTTGTTTTAAGAGATAAATTTAAAAATAATATAATTACATATAATAACATAAAATATATGATTCATTTGTGTACCAATATTTACTCGGTTTTATAGCGCTATATACTGTTTTATTTAGTTAACATTACCTAACGTTTTTTTTTGGCAAGTATTACCTGAATAAGGTAATATCATCTGTTTTTTGCTTTGATAAAAACAATAATGTAGAAGTAAGTTGTAAGCTTGGTTCTAAAATGCTATTATTTCTGTCCACGCTGCCTTGTAGCCAGTAAAAAAGTTGACAAAGGTAAGTTATCAGGATTGTACGGGCCGTGAGTGAGATTGTTGATTTAATGCGAGGAGCGGAACCTCACCCCGCCCTTTCCGATGAGGAGGCCATCGTGAGGTTTTAGTCGGTAGTGATGCCCTTCCGGCATCGAGCTCGATATACCCCACCCACCTCCCCGGGTGTGGTGGGAATGCATAAATACATTTCCTCACGTTAATAAAAAAGAATTGTAAGGGCCTTCGAACACGGATCGTAAGCTATGCCTTCTCTTGATGCGTGCGCACCGTGCGCGTGCGCGCACGTTTGAAAATTAACGCGCGCGTTCCTAGTCCGGTCCGCTCCCTTATATACGGTAAACAAGTCTCAAGAAAGTTGTAGGTACCGAACTTTCCATACTGCTCCCCAGTACAACCTAGAATGTTCGAGTTACTGTGTGAGTGGGACAACAAATATGTGTGAGAGCGAGACCGAAGGTGTTCGTGTGTATTCTAGAACATTCTATTCTGGTAGCTTCGCGACAATAGGTTAGATCAAAAAAAATCTTCTCTAGTATTGCCCTGCAACTCCGTCTTACTTAAAAAAAATCATTTTCTTTTGTTACTTCTTCGCACTCTTCTTCTCTGCGTCCGTTCTCTAATTTTGGAATTTCCTCGCACACTGGATCACTGTAACTTATACTTTCACTCATCGTTTACTGTGCAAGCTGTGAGACTGTGGAATGCTCTGCCTTTGAGTATTAGGCAGGCAAAATCCTTAAATATATTCAAATTTCTAGTTTATAAAATCACTTTCTGGCCATTACTTAGATTTTATTTCATTTCTTTCGTGTTGTATATTTATGTTTGTATAGCCAGTAATGTTTAACTTGTTTTGTTTTGTACCACCGCTTTTTTTTATGTCTTCTATTCCTCTCCATTCCCGGTTGCCATCCACCATCCACCATAGGTGATAAGGCCGCCTTTGTGCTCCGTTTAATTATTGTATTTACTTAATATAAGCTGTTTTTTATGTGGTTGTACAATAAAGTAATATTCTATTCTATTCTAGTATTGTGACCCCTGTTAATAGAAAACACTGGTCTACAGTGGTTTTGTTGCCTTTGATATGATGATGATTTTGGGTCCGTTTATACACACAATTTATACACACAATTCGTGAAAATATCAATAATTTTGTAAGATTTGCTCGGATTTTTTTCAACAAATGACTAAAAAATTTAATTTTGACGATAAATCGTTCAAAATTCAATTTGTAGAAATGAGCATATTTAGTACTTTTACGAATATATTCGTAATCTGGGCACTTAAAAACGTAACAATTTGCGATGATAAACAGGGCAACAAAAAAAAAAGTTTTTTTTGTAGAGCTGTGTAATGTTTGTGCGTTAGAAAGAGATGGCGCGTCTGGGCGGCGGCGCGATGGCGGCGGTGTGGGGCGGCGAGCGCGGCGGCATGACGCTGGAGCTGTCGCTCGAGATGAACACGCGGCTGCAGGCGCTGCTCGAGGATACGCTGCTTAAGAACATCACTCTCAAGGTAACACTGCTCCACATAAAAACTAGAGGAATCACTACATACATTTTTAGTTGTAAATAGTGTAAACTGTTCACGTAAGGCATCTTCACCTAAGGCACAGGACCGAGAACAGTGGCGTCTATTAGTATCGGAGGCCAAGATCCGATTCGGGTCGACGTGCCAACCCAGTTAGCTAGTTTTTTTTGTTAGATATTGTATTTACTTTTTTTTTTTTTATATTGTATACTTATAATCTTTTGACATTTCTTTTAAATATTATTGCTTAGCTGTAAAATAATAGTGGAGTACAATTAACTTATAAATTACCTAACTAATTAATTGACCTTTTGCACACCGCATATGCGGTAGCCTACAAGGGACATTTTATATTATTTTCCATGTTTTTATATTACCTGTGGCTACGCAAATAAAATTATTTCATTTCATTTAATATTTTCGCGTAGAAAAAGACGGTCACACTTACTTATTATTAAAAGTTAGAAGTGGAACAGTTTCGGTGCTTTCCGAGCACCATCTTCAGGGGCGAGTGTTACACGGACCGCCGCCGACGAGCTCCGCGCGTGCACTGCCGGTCGTCGAACCCCGCGCCCGCGCCGCGCGTGCTACAGCTCTCTGCTCTCGCGCAGATACCGCCGGCTGGATAGATGATAACTCTTCCTCGTCGCTGGATGATGATGATGATGATGAGAGTATGCTCGGATCCGCACACATGCATTGGATCAATCACCACCTATGTACCTAGTTTTATAGACAAATAAATAATTCCCTCATTCATTAAAAAAAAACTTTTTTTAGGTTGCCTTGGATATCATGGTGATTTTTTTTATGTTTTTTTTTACACATGTCACACACGGCTGGTTAACCCTATACTGAACCATTTTTAGTTCGTATTATGGATGCTAACACAACTGATATACTACATAACTAAATTTGTTAGCTTTGGGTCTGGGTGTTAAATATGTATCTATCTTAATATATATAAATCTCGTGTCACAATGTTTGTCCTCAATGGACTCCTAAACCACTTAACCGATTATAATAAAATTCGCACACCATGTGCAGTTCGATCCAACTTGAGAGATAGGATAGTTTAAATCTCAAATTATAGTCGCAATTTTAATTTATTGCTAATTATTGTCTGTTATTAATTGACAGTCACAATTATCTGTTAACTCCAAATGATTCTGAACAGATGTCGATACCTTTTGACTGGGTTGAGTAAGTAATCAATAGATGGCGCTGCAATGGTAAATCTACGAACGTGTCATATAAGCTACACTATCTATTTTTCATACCCCTAAGTGAGGCAAAACAACGTTTGCCGGGTCAGCTAGTAGTAGTATATATGTTTAAACAGAAAATTAGCCACTTAACTGACGCTCGCCCTTGAAATTGGTGCTCGGAAAGCACCGAAACTATTGGACTCATTCCAATTCGGTTTGTAGCAAACAATATTCAAGGAAACCTCGATTCGAAAAAATCTACCTACACGCGGGCGGAGCCGCGGGCAACAGTTAGTTGTTGTTTGCATTTATACTAGTAGTATTGATATAAACTTATTATTTTTTCAGGAAAACATGGACACTCTAGGAGCTGAGATATCAAGACTAAAAGCGGGGAAATGATGACAGTTTTTTTTTCATATTAACAATTCCATGTAAATTTTTGATTTACCAGCGTTTAGCTTTAATTTAAAGAGTGTATATTGACTGGGAATAGTTATAAATTCGCGTCAGTAAAGGAAACATTTAAAAATGAGTACGAAATACAAATAAAAAAAAGTAAGATAATATAAAAGGAGAGATATAAAAGGAGGATATATAGTGTAAACTCTAATTAACGACACTGAAGGGTCTGCGAATTTTATGGCGTTATAAAGAGAATGTATCATTGTCAAGTGAACCGGTTCTTTCTAGGTAAGCGCGCTCCACCTGAGATCTTAATGTCGCTTGCTATCAGGTGAATATAGGAAGGAAGATATACAGTGTAAACTCTATATAACAACACTAAAGGGACTGCGTATTTTATGGCGTTATAAAGATAATGTATCATTGTCAAGTGAACCGGTTTTTTCTAGGTAAGCGCGCTCCACCTTAGATCTTAATGTCGCTTGCTTTCAGGTGAATTGTGATCAAGCGCAAGCCCATTTATTGTAAAAAAAGTGGCTAAGCCTTAGTGTTGATAGTTTTGAATTAACCCAAAAACAGTTTTACCAACCAGAGTTCGATCAGATTTGATCATCCGAAGCAAAAAGAAAGAAAGGTGCTATTAGAAATCCGATTCCGGTCACCCATCCGAAGACAGAATGCACCAAGAGTTGAGACCAGCGAACTAGAGTAAATAGAATAGTAACTTGGCTGATAAAATGGTTCCACCGTCCACGCGTAAAATACCGCGGTGGGCGGGGCAAAACTACCCGCGCGGCTAGTATCGGTGGCCTGAGCTTGATGCGACCAATCGCGTGCGAGCTTTGTGTGTGTGTGTATCGTTGGGATAGCAGTATAATTGTGTACGTAGATGGATTCGAATTCTAAGCGGCAATTGTATGGAGTTACTCTTCCGTTTATTCTAGTTCGCTGAATTCTACACTTTTACTAATGTTTCTTTGAGAAGTACTTAAAGTGAGCAAAGTTTAATCCCAGTAAATATACATCTTTATAAAAATATATTGTATATAATAATTATGAAATTCCAATGTATTATTATTTATTTGAAAATTTTATGTGTTCCGAATTACACTTGTTAAAATTAATAATGTAAGAATCGACACAAAATATATTATTATAGTAGCTTGCGCGCGGTGTTACCCCCGTTGATCCGGGATAAAAAGTATAATATCTGAAAAGGATTATACAGTGTAAACTCTATATAACGACACTGAAGGGACTGTGTATTTTATGAGTTCACAGACTGAAGATAGAGTGCAGAATGGACACGCCTCTACCCGATGTCGAGATTTGTTATATAACGACACTCTCTATAAAGCCATAAATGTGCAGTGTATTTTATGGTGTTATATAGAGTGGTCGTTAAATGGAGGGAATGTATCATTGTATGGAATACAAGCTAAACCAGCTAAAGCCGATTGATTTCGACGCTTTAGAGAGCTTGTCGGTAAATAGAGTGACGTTATATGGAGTTTACGCTGTATTTTATTCATTACTATTATTACAATTTGTATCATACAGACAAAGCATACAATTTAAAATAATTTAAAAACATTTAAAATTTATTTTTGAAATATTTAGTGTACTTCCGCTGTGATCTGAAATCAAATTAAGATAAGCAAATAAATATCAAATCAAATAATTTATTTCTTGCAAAATAATAAATAATAAAAATTTAATACCAAAAATAATTTAATGTTTTCTTTGCTTATCTTATTTTGGTTTCATATCACAGCGGAAGTACAATATAATTCAATATTACTTTATTGCACACCAAATACAAAAAAAATACATAACAAGAAAAAAACAGGTAGTACATTAGGCGGCCTTATCGCCTAAGGCGATTTCTGCCAGGCAACCTTTGGATGGATATAAGATACGGACAAGTAGAGGGTGGTGTACAAACAAATAAAAAAAAAAATAGTAAGTACACTAAATATTTCAGATTTTCCCAATATTAGAATTATATGCTTTTACATATCTTCTTTAGTGAAATGCTGTTTCAAATTCAAATGTATAATTGATCTGTAAACTTAAAGCTAAATAAATAAACTATTACTGGCCTAAAGACAAAACTGAAATGAGACTAGGGGTAGGTTGGTTTGCCGCTGGACCTCTCTAGGCAAGCCTGTGTCGCGAGATCCTTTAGTTTTTTTATTATTTTTTTAGGTAATATCATAGACAAAATATACATAGACAAAATATACTAAAGTATATAGTATATACTAAAGTATATTTTGTCTTATAGCTATAGTTTTATTCACAAATAAATCACTTCTTAGACTTAGGTCTAAGAAGTGATTTATTGTCTTAGACTTTGTCTATGGTAATATAATAAAACTTCGAGAGTGGTAAAAAAATATAGTCTTTATCTCTGAAAGTATGCAATACTTTGACATGTTGTTAATCCAGATTCTAATCTGGATGTTGTTAATCCAGATTCTAATCTGGATGTTGTGAATCCAAATTCTAATCTGGATTAACAACTAAAATAATTTTATCCCAGATTAACGCAGGAAACTTCGCCGGGATCTACTAGGTATTGTATTTACTCCGTATTATATAAAGCTTTTAAATTAAAGCAAATAAATGTATTATCAAATGTATTATTGACTGTAAAGATTAGGGAAACATTCCAGTAAAAATCTAACTAATAAATAATTAGTTTACCGCCTAAATGTATTAAATATAATTAACCAAATACAGTGTAAACTCTATATAACGACACTGAAGGGATTGTGCATTTTATGGCGTTATAGAGAGGGTTGGTTAAAAAGAGAGAATGTATCATTGTATGGAATCAAGCTAAACCAACTAAAGCAAATTGGATTTTGACGCTTTAGAGAGTTTGTCGTTAAATCGAGTGATGTTACATGGAGTTTACACTGTACTTATTTTTTTTTATTAATGTCTGTGTTTGGCAACCAACTCGGTTGTTGGGAAGCGACTTTTTTTATAAATCTGGTGTATAACCTATTGACTCAGACATTAATTTGCGGAAATCCATTGTAAATACAAAACACAATTAAATATTTAGTGTATTTCCGCTGTGATCTGAAACCCAAATTAAGATAAGCAAAGGAAAAATTAAAATATAAAAAAAAAATTAGGTGTAAATAAACACACACCTATTTTTTTAATTATGTGTAAATAAACACAAATCTAATTTTTTTTAAATATATTAGTTTTTCCTTTGCTTATCTTAATTTGGGTTTCAGATCACAGTGGAAGTACACTAAATATTTAATTTTGTTTTTGTGTTTTTTTTTTCTTATAACTTTATGACTTGTAAATTCTAGATCAAACTGTTATGCAACAAACCGGTATTTTTGTTTTAGTATTATTTTGTTCAGGGTTTAAGGTATCTAAGACAAATGTTTATTAATGGTGGCGATTCAGCGGCACACACGACTAAACTAAATTTAAAGAAGCCCCATCTCTTTTCATCTTAGGTGACCAGAATGAGACGGCACGTTCTGAACAACACACAAAACAACTAAAATCACGTCAAATATGAAAAATGTAAGCGGTTTTAGAGCGCACCCAATTGTATCAGCTCTAAATCTGACGTGATTTTAGATGTTTTGTCTATGGTTTAGATCGTACCATCTCCTTTTGGTCATTTATGACGAAAAGAGACAGAGCTACTTTAAATTTAGTTTAGTCGTGTGTGCCGCTGAATCGCCACCATTATTTATTCGACTACATCTTTACGTTAAGGAAGAGCTGAAATTTGTGAGTTTCGGAAAAATCTCCAATTAGCGGTTAAAAATGTTTGTACTATGCGTGCCAACTAAGAATAGGATCGCGCTTGCTTCAACTTCACACGATAACTGTCAAAAAAGTACTGCTAGCAAAGAAAGCGTAAAAAAGAAATTTAATATTTTTTTTTTGTTCATAGATATAAATTAAATTGTTGTTTAATTATTCTTGATTTTGTTATTGGATAATTTTGGATTAATTAATTCTACAGGTAAGAAGTACCCAAGGCAAATTAACAACGCCTAAAAAAAATCGCGTGACGAGACATTGGTTTTGGATAGTTTCGACTTAAGTGATGTAAGCAGTATAATAAACTATTTTTATTTGGTACAAAAAGAAGTGACAGCAATGAAAAAGAAATTATATTTTTATAAATATACTTTTACTTTCAAATCCTACTCATTTATAATTAATTTGCCGTAAAATGTAAAATAGCAAAACAGCGTACATTAAACATTTAAACTGAATATAATTTGTTCATAAAATTTTTTGCACACCATTCACTTTGGTTATGAAGTTTGCGCGTATGTTTGAGCAAAATGGCGGTTTTGACAGTCCTATTCTTAGTTGGCACGCATAGTAATCATTTTAATTTTACCAATATACCTTAGGAGTTTTTTTTTTTTTTTTTATGTTTTTTTTTTTTTTTTTCTTATTTTTTTTTTTGTATGTTTAGCAGTCGTCCTCCGGCAAAAGTCGGAGACCTTGTCATGCTTAACACAGTTGTGTAACGCAGTAGGTACACAACTTTGCTCTGCTAGACTATCAGTGCTCACATAATATGTGCACTGTTATACTTTACAAGAAACCCCGCACCATCCTTCATTATAATATCATAAATATATCATTTTATACTAATACGTTGACTTTCGTGTTATATATATATATTTATTTTCTTTTCTTTTTTTTTATATTATCCAACTTTTTTTTTATTTTTTTTATTGTATATACTTTATATTTTGTTACTTATATCTATCTTATTATCTATCAATCTTGTTAATATGACTTAATATAATTTTAATTGATGTATCTACACGGTAACACTACTGCGTAAATACATCTAATTATATATAATACAACTATTTTGATACCATATTTTTTGTACTATTTTATAGTTATTATGCATTGATATATACTCAGTATATATTTTACATAATTAGTTTCTTATCTAGTACTGTTATGTTTATTACAAGTTATTACTATTTTCTCACAGTATTTCATAAAGTCAGATCTGGTATACTTATTCCCTACAATTTCATGGATATATTCTTTTTCAAGTGGTACATCTATTTTCTGAGTTAAGTCAAATCGCATAATTCCAAACCTTGGACATTCCAGCAACAAATGCTCTACAGATTCTATTGTTTCTGGGTCGCAAACACACCCTGGTTCGTCTTTCAATTTAAGCCTGTGCAGATACTGACTGAAACCTCCATGCCCCGTGAGCATTTGCACTAGCTCGGGAGTGAGTTTGACTTGTTTGAGAATCACAAAAGCTTTACTTGCATCAGGTAAAAATATTTTTGTAATTTTTGCAGTCTTCCCATTCATATACCTCATATTCCAGGTTTGTTTGGTATTCTGTCTTAGAATCTTTTTGATGTGAGAGACTGGGCATGCACTGTAATCAGCGGCGCCAGAATCTAGACTCGCCATTTTCGCCAGGATATCAGCCCTTTCGTTCCCCACAATGCCTGTATGTGCTCTGATCCAGAACATTTTAACACATCTCCCCTCTGATTGAATTTCAGCCAGATTTTGCTTGATTCTACGTTGTAAGGGATTGCATGAGTCCCGATTCCTCAGAAGCTGGAGTGAGGACTGTGAATACCTTAGGAGTTGTTAAAGTCTGTTTTGAGTGTAACTCTCAGTCTTAACTGATACAAAAAAAACTTGAGAGGTGTCAAGGGACAACCGGATGGAACGAAGTTCCTTCACTGTCAGGATTCATTATTTTTATTATTATTATTTACAAAAAACCTGTATACACTCAACAAAAATAATCGTCGCGACACCACACTGTTCAATGCGAAATAGAAATGATAATATCTGGCTTGCTTTCTATAAGAGAGAGAGAGACAGACAGAGAAACATGCGCACGCCGCACAGCTTACAATAGCTTACTATAGCAAAAAGTGTCGTGACAACTTTTCGTAAGATTTTTTTCCGTCTAGCCCCCTTTCACAACGCGCGATAAGGAACTTCGATCCAATACGTCGTCAATGCGAAATAGAAATGGAAATATCTGGCTTGCTTTCTATAAGAGAGAGAGAGAGAGAGAAACATGCGCACGCCGTACAGCTTACCTACTATAGCAAAAAGTGTCGTGACAACTTTTCGTAAGATTTATTTCCGACCCCTTCCACAACGCGCTGAACCTTCGTTCCAATACATCAGACCTATTTCTCAGATTACTTATTGTATAAACTTTGTATTATTATAATATTGTTAGTAATATATGTATATCCTGTACTTTATCATTAAATTATAAGTATTTCCAGTCCGGCTGGTTTGAAGATTGGATTTGCCAGATATGCTAAGTGACTTAGCTTTGGTGTAGTTTCGCCTTCGTACCAGCTTGTCTCGGGTTTAAGACACCATTGGCAGTGACGTCCGTAGCCAGTGTATTAAACAAGAGACTTGAGGGGCAGGGCCTTGTCAAAGTGCTGATTTGAAATGTCACATAGCAAATACACCCACCCTTTTGCAAAGTAATTCACATAAGTATTTCTTCACTTAAAAATAAAACACTCAAATTGAAACTCGTCCGACGAAATATTGCGCGTCTGAGTCTTATTATTGTCTCAGAAGGGAATTACTTACGCGGAGTTTATGGTGAATTTTAGCCTCGGATCTTAATTTTTTTTTTAAAAGGTGGGGCAAAAACTGAAAATGCCGCCCCAGCCCTACTTAATTTCACTTTCAAACCTCACTCAGGTCGTCATTGCCCGTTCCACTTCACAGCCTAGTCTCGACATTAGTTAAATTTTAATTTCTAGTCTAATTAGCCCGACCGCGAAAGACATTTTTTTACCAAGGGAGTAAAAAGGCGGTATTTTGTGAATTTTGCCGCCCCCTGAAATTGCCGCCCGGGACATAGTCCCTAGATCCGGGGCTTGTGTGAGATTTCAAATTTGGCGCTAGTATGAGCTAAATACAGACCCAGTAAAAATAAATCCTTTTTTACTGAAGATGTAGAGTTGACCTTAGCAATGTCTGTCAAATAAATTCTTTCAAAGGCCGGATTGTAAGAAATGAATTATCAAAGTATTGTTGTGGTGTTCTAAAGTCTACGGTGCCGTGGTTATGTTGTTCTAAAATATATTTTTGAGCATTCAGTTCTGGATTTTTATTGCGTTACCCTATATTTAGCAAATCGAGATAATATTAACCCTTAAATGGACGACTTTTGTTTCACGTTTTAAAAAAAGTTTTGTGTAAAAGACGTATTACAATCTAGGAAAAATGAGCAAAAAAGCTATGTTTTTTTGTAATTATGTGAGTGTTGTTTATAAACTACATTGCGCAAAATTAAAAAAAATATATGAAGGTCAATTTTATGTGTGATTTTCAGTATGTTGTTTAAAAACAACATTGTCAATTTCAGGGTTAAGTAGAACTTATATCTGAGGGCCGATTATCCGGCCCTCAGTTTTACGGATTCGCGATTATCCGGACTACAGACCAATTGTCCAAACTCGTATTTTTGCAAACATGAACGTGTCGGACGGAACTGGCATCACCCCGCCCGCGCCGGTCATAAATACTTTATATGGATACATGTTTGTTGTAGTTTATCAGTTGTGTTAGCAACCATAATACACACTAGAATTAGTTCAGTATAAGGCTAACCAGCCGTATGTGAAATGTATTTACTCCAAATTATTATTTACTCGTATTTATTATTTATAAATGTGGTCAGGCGCTGACCTATTCAGAGTAATAAAGAAAAAAGAAATCCCTCCGGTTGGCAGTCCGGCATAGTAACCATTACGGTAAGCCAACGAGATCGTAAAATCCAGATACATCCAAAGGAGCAGCTACTTGGTTTAAAAATAAAACAACAACAAAGGTACAAAAACAACATTTCTATTATTAAAGATCACAGTTCAATCTTACAGTACTCCTAATTAATAAACAGGTACTTGGATACAGAGACCCGTGGTCTGACAAGTTTGTCCAACAGATTGTTTAGAAAGAAGAAAGAAAGAAAATACATTTATTATGCACACTTAATACTAGATACAAATAGACATTTAAAACAATATACTCAGGTGTCAGGTGTGTGCACAAAAGGAGCAAATTCAGCATAATGCTGAAAGTACCAAGTACTCCAGCGCTGGTTTTCAATTTGCTCCTTCATTCACACTTTATGTAGACTTTATGTTTAGTGGTCGGCAAACAAACACAAGCCAAAGTCGACGTAGTGGGGATAAGAAGATTTCCTCCTCGTAAAAAAAAGTGGGGGTAAGTTTGTGTATGTACATTTCCAGACACATTTTATTGGTCATTTAACTTATTGACTCAGGCGTTGCTTTGCGGAAATCCATTGTAGATAGAAGATAAAAAAACTAAGACTCCGCTATCTGTCTGTCACCAGGCTATTTCTCGCTGTCGCGCTTCACCTCCGTCAAGCCATTTTTCAAAGAATTGAGGATACTGTGGCGTCTCTGTCGCACTTCATCGCTCGCTACCAATCAGAGCGCTTGTCCTGAATCGCGCAAACGGTATTTACAGCGCGCGTACGACTGGTTCAAGCTACAATACATGACCGTCATGCATAGCTTGGACAAGCGCTCTGATTGGTAGCGAGCGATGAAGTGCGACAGAGACGCCACAATACTAACATTGCCTGCTATCCTAATTCATCAAGTCGTAATGTATGTAAAAAGTAATTTAGAGCTGTGCGGAAACTCGGCAACTTTCAATTTTCGTCATGGCAGTAGGCTACGACGCGACCCCACAGGTTGGCTAAATCGAGCAAATTTGTTCACAACTTAGGACCTGATGTATTTAACCGGTTGCCAAACACTATGAAAAACTGCCCCTAGCATAGGCAGTTTTAAAAACAAGCTAAAGAGCTGGCTTATCGAACAAACGTTCTACAGTTTCGAGGATTTAAAAAAAATCTAAATTGATGGTTGCACAAACCGTATATAATATAAGGCTAATTAACTATTGTTAATAGTAAAATTATATGGTATAATATTATTTTATATAAAATTTTAAATTATTTAATATGTGTTATGTGACGTGTAAAATTAAAATTTACCAATAAAGAACTTTGACTTTGCTAGAAACTTTCACAGATTATGTGTATAGCCGTTGCCGCTATATCAAAAAAAAAAAGTAAGGGTTAATACCATACACGTGTTTTATCGCGGTACGGAAAGGGTTTTCTAAGGTAACGGTAAGAGATAGACCATAAACATTTTCACAAAACATCACCTAACATATAACAATGCAATTATAAAATTAAAATAAAACTAATAAATAAGGTGGGCTCCCACACAACCACAGAATAATAACTAGTACTACGTACACAACTAAGTAGTAACTATTTTGTAATCTGTGAAAGAATGCCCCGTTTGAGGACTGCAATATCCGAAAACGCGTTTCAGACACCAACCCGCACTTGGCCAGCACGGTGGATTACGGCCTATATCTATCTCCTATTGAGAGAAGGCCCCGAGTCCCAGCAGTGGGAACCTATAGTGGGCTGCTTATGCTAAAATTTCCATGTCACAATGTTAGTTACCGTACTCCTCCGAAACGGCTTGACAGATTTTTACCAAATTTTGTATGCGTATTCAGTAGGTCTGAGAATCGGATACTATCTATTTATTAAGGCAAAACAACGGGTTAGCTAGTATTCTATACATATGAAAGTATTTTTAGTTTTGACTTCTTAATCTCGCTTAAGAATCATCTGTGGCTTAGTTATCTTGAAAGCTCCAATTAGCTCCTGAAACAAAAGAATAAATAAGAAATTTTGAAAGCACCTTGCCCTAAGTCTGAAAAAAAAGCCATTCGCAATTGATATCACTAACATTGGGAAGAACCTCCACTCTTAGTTTCAACTGATACGAAAATCGAGGACTGACTTCTTTACATATTAACTATGTAAAATCTATTATCTATGTAACTATGGAAAATAGAACGGGTGAACGAACAAATATGCAGTTTTAACAACGAACTAGAATAAACGGAAGAGTAACTCCATACCGCTTAGAATTTGAATCCATCTACGCCAGATCTGCGCATACAATTATACTGCTATCCCAACGAAACCCACATACACAAAGCTCGCACGCGATTGGTCGCATCAAGGTCACACCACCGACCATGACACGCGGACCGCGGTATTTTACACGCGTAAATACGGCGGTGGGGTGTAACCATTTTTTTAAGTTACTTTTCTATTTATTCTAGTTCGCTGAGTTTTAAAGAGTATTTAATTGAAAAATTGTTTTGCGTCGTAGAATTAGTGGTCTCTACTGTACTGATTTTTCGCAACTTCTACCGATATGCAAGGAGCTCTTTTTTCGTTCATCTATAGGCAACGCAGAGCCCAAACGGCTGGTAAACTATACATTTCCTAAATTTCATTGCTTGGAAGTACAAAAACAAAGAAGTTTTATACAAACTGTTTCACCCCCTTAGGGGTGGAATTTCCAAAAATCCGTTTTTAATACGCTTCTACGTACTAAAACAAATACACCCTCCAAATTTCATAGTTTCAAATTTAGCTATTCTATTCTATTAACCCATATTCTAGTCAAGTCCTTACATTAGATACCCACATAAAGGGAGTCGTACGTATGATATGACAACCATATTTACCAAGCAACAGTAACTACATTAGAAACCATCTACTACACCGTAGCAACCATAACTGACCTGCCAGCGCGGCATGTCGATGGACTCTATGAACTGGTTCTCGCCGGCGATGTCTCGCGTGTCCTGCTGCTGTTGCTCAGCAAACATAACTACTTCACAACCATATGTATGTACCAAGCAACAGTAACTACTTTAGAAACCATATTTACCGTAGCAATCATAACTACTTCACAACCATATGTATGTACCAAGCAACAGTAACTACTTTAGAAACCATATTTACCGTAGCAATCATAACTACTTCACAACCATATGTATGTACCAAGCAACAGTAACTACTTTAGAAACCATATTTACCGTAGCAATCATAACTACTTCACAACCACATGTACCAAGCAACAGTTAGAATCCATATTTACCGTAACTACAATACAATACAATATGACTTTATTGCACACCAAATAAAAAAAAACAGTTTTATAACAAGAAAAAAAATAATAGAGGTAGTACATTACCGTAGCAATCATAACTACTTCACAACCACATGTACCAAGCAACAGTAACTACTTTAGAAACCAAATTCAAATCATTTATTGCAGAATGGGTAAGGTTAGGTTATTACATGTTAACATTTTATGACCCTCACACTCTTCGCCCTTAGGCATGCAATATTAGTAAAATATATATATACAAAAATGTCATCTAAAATTAATGAATACTCACCTAAATTCTAATCTATAATCCATTACAAAATTATTTTCATTCACACACATAATAGCACATTCACAACAAACAATTTGACATTCCATAGACAACAAGAGTGTTATGGTCAGTATACACTATCCGGCTTAGTTACAATAATTAGTCATCATCTTTACTAAGTATGTCAATATACCATATTTACCGTAACTACAATCACAACTGCAATCATAACTACCCTAGCAACCATAACTGACCTGCCAGCGCGGCATGTCGATGGACTCTATGAACTGGTTCTCGCCGGCGATGTCTCGCGTGTCCTGCTGCTGTTGCTGAGCGGCCGGCACCGGCGTTATCACTGGCAGCTCGTGCTCCTCGTCTGGGGAACAGGAAAACTTTACATATATACATATTGACGTGACAACGTCTTAAATTAGGTTGCGGCTGGGAGTCACTTATGAAAAAGTGTAACGCCCGCTAACGTTACGATGAGTCACCGAACGAGAGAGAGGCCCGTCGAATGCCTTGCGTCTCTCTCCCACTCAACTATGATCGCGTGCTGCGCGCGCGGCAGACGTTTTCACGTAAAATCTTCGCCCGTAAAACCGACTTTACAGGCAACCATTTTTTTTTTTACTTTTATTACCTTACGAGAAGCAGAAAATAGTGAAAAAGCAAGAGTAACTCGGTGAAAGTTGTCGCCCGTTATAGGGCCGAAGGTATATATAACTGTTTGCCGCAGGATATCCACTTGTATGTTGAAACACCGGCTCACGGTATAAACACATTTACGCCGCAACTGTTGACATACCGGGAGCCGGTGTGGGTAAAACTAAAACTTGGAACTTGGACTTTTTTTAACAGATAATACAAAATGGGCTAATGTCTTTCAACATACGAACGAATATTACAAATCCATTGAATGACAGCATTTTCAAAAATAAGCTCAATAACTGGCTCGTTCAAAAAACTTTTTATTCTATGGACGATTTTTTTTAATGTCGGAAAACAATATATTTTAATCATGTTTGTCGTGACATGTAATTTTTTTAATATTATTATTATGTATTAATTTTGTCATCATAACATATTGACATTTATTACAAATTTATTGTATTTCAAATTGTCATTTTTTAATTTTTTACGTATAATTGATATGGTAATGATAATGGTTTATCTTGTTAAGAATGTCTGTTTTTCGATCAGACCATTCTGGTTCGATCCCGACCCTACCAATGACTTGTATTTCGATTTATGTGCGGAATTGCACTCTTTACTGTGAAGATTTTCCTTCACCGTGAGGAATACGACACGTTTCACATGTAATGGATGTACGACGATGTGTTGGGAACACCTGACACATCGCCCCAACTCTAACTCTTTGAGTAGGCTTCGGGTTCCCCTGAACCCTTCGCCCTGAGTTCTCGCCAGGAAAGCGCAGCCACAGGCGGTTGCCGCCGCCCAGCGCTTCAGAAAGAAAGAAAGAGAGAATCATTTATTTTGTGACACGAACAACAAAGAAAAAATAATACACAAGAAACATAGACCAGCCACAAATCCGGCCCCAGCCAGGCCTGTGTTACTCCGCGTGTAGGTGTTAAAAACATACCTACGGGCGGCGGCCACTGCGCAAAGGGCCAATCTATGTGGCTCTTTCAATACCACAGAATAATATCTAGTACTACGTATAACCATGTACAACGTATTATGAACCGTAGCATAGTGAATTAAGGCCCATATTCCTTTGAAAAGAAATTGGTAGGCAACGAAATCATCACGTGCACGACTGGACCGCGAGCTAAATTAAATCATATTGTTTATCAGATTGAGTTCATATTTCTTTGAAAACCATTGCGAAGTGAAGCTTCTGTACGAAGTACAAGTTATTATTCTGTGCCCCAGCTCAGCGTGTGCTGATTGCAAGCAATCAAGCGCTGGTCTTCCGCTGGAGCCGACCGGTGACGGCACATACGAAATTACAGAAAGTACTTCAGGCCTGCGTGGCCGTGCCCATGTCTCATCAATAACTCACCTAGACGTATGGATATCATCCCTGACGAGGAAGGACACATAGTATTCTGATCCCTGGCATCACTTACGTAGACGTATGGATATCATTCCATCCCTGACTAGGAAGGACACGTAGTATTCTGATCCCTGGCACCACTTACCTAGACGTATGGATATCATTCCATCCCTGACGAGGAAGGACACATAGTATTCTGATCCCTGGCATCACTTACCTAGACGTATGGATATCATTCCATCCCTGACGAGGAAGGAGACGTAGTATTCTGATCCCTGGCATCGCTTACCTAGACGTATGGATATCATTCCATTCCTGACGAGGAAGGAGACGTAGTATTCTGATCCCTGGCATCGCTTACCTAGACGTATGGATATCATTCCATTCCTGATGAGGAAGGAGACGTAGTATTCTGATCCCTGGCATCACTTACCTAGACGTATGGATATCATTCCATCCCTGACGAGGAAGGACACGTAGTATATGTTCTCGACGGTCCTGCTGAAGCTGTCGGGATCGAGCACCACGTGGAAGTAGCTGAGCGGCGCGCGGCCCGCTTGGGCGTACGTCTTGGTGATGTAACTGTTCACTCGGCTTACCATCTCGCTGCCCTCTTCTACCTTCTCCAGCCTGGAACAATACATTTACATATGTGTAAATCTTATATATAAAATTTCCATGTCACAGTGTTTGTTACCGTACTCCTCCGAAACGGCTTGACTGATCTTTACCAAATTTTATATGCGTATTCAGTAGGTCTGAGAATCGGCTACTGTATATTTAGAAAAAAATATTAAGGCAAAATAACGTTTGCCGGGTCAGCTAGTATTATTTAATAATTGGCCAAGTGCAAGTTAAGCTATCGCATGAAGGGTTGCTTACCATTGTTGTATGGAAGCCCCTTTTATATATATTATTTTTTATAATTTATTTCTTAAATTACATACGATTATATATTTTGTGAATGCATAGAACAAAACTAGCAAATATCGTTACAAATTACATAAAATTTACGTTCATTGTATGAGGGAAATCCCTCAAATATTTATTTTATTTTAATTTTCTAATTTGTCTTCTTCTTCGTATGAGCTAAGTGTGACCAAGCTCTGGTGTCGAGAGTTGTCAAGCCGCCCGAAGGCCTCTGACTTAAGGACTGCTTGTAATAAGACTAACAGCCGGGACCTACAATTTAACGTGTCACCCGACCCACGGTAACGCCCTGATGAAAATTCCACTTTAATAACGACAGTCACCCATCCAAACACCGTCCGCATCGACCGTAGCTTAGCTTCGATGATCGTGTCAGATTACCTTAGCTAGCCCAGCTACAGGAGCTACTTACCAATAAATTTATTTATCTGTTATCAATACCAATATATAAGAGGAAAAGTTAGATTTTTGTTTGTTTCTTTGTTAGACTCAAATAGGCTCCAAGACTACTAGACCGATTTGAAAAATTCTTTCACCGTTGGGAAGCTACATTATCCCCGAGTAACATAGACTATATTTTGTTTCTCTTTGCAACTTAGATTATTTTATAGCCCGTGCGAGGCCGGGACGATCAGCTAATCTGTTATAATATAATATATTAGAACACATTTCACACATGGCTGGTTAACCCCATACTGAACCATTTCTAGTTCATATTATGGTTGCTAACACTACTGATATACTACATATACATTACATACATATTCTATATTGATACATATTTAACACCCAGACCCACAGCCAACAAATTTAGTTAAGCACAAAGATATTGGCCGGGCCGGGATTCGAACCCGGAAGCTTCGTTATAGTTATTTGCAACATTCCCGGCTGGCAAATGAGCATACTATTAGTAATGACAGTTATTTAAAAAATATTTATTTTAATAATGAGTTGACATGTAATTGTTTAATGTTATTATTATTTTATTAATATTGACATCATTACATATTGACATTTATTACAAATTGATTGTATACATATTGTCATTTTTAATTTTTTAATTTTTGACGACCTCGTTGGCGTAAAGGTTACCATGCCGGTCTGCTAATCAGAAGGTTCCGTTCCGGTTTCGATTCCCGGCCCGGTCAACATCTTTGTACTGAACTAAATTTGTTGGCTGTCAGTCAGGGTGTTAAACATATTTAACATATACATACATATAAAATATGTATGTATATGTAGTATATCAGTTGTGTTGGCAACCATAATACGAGCTAGAAATGGTTCAGTATGGGGTTCACCAGCCGTGTGTGAAAGTGTCTAAAAAATAATAATAATAATCTTATATATAAAATTTCCGTGTCACAGTGTTTGTTACCGTACTCCTCCGAAACGGCTTGACCGATTTTTTCCAAATTTTATATGCGTATTCAGTATGTCTGAGAATCGGCTACTGTATATTTAGAAATAATTATTAATCTTTTATATAA
The DNA here is from genome assembly GCA_035578125.1 of Mellilla xanthometata. NCBI lineage: Eukaryota > Metazoa > Arthropoda > Insecta > Lepidoptera > Geometridae > Mellilla > Mellilla xanthometata. Next base: position 229,409 of record JAPUBQ010000032.1, read on the forward strand.
AATTTCCGTGTCACAGTGTTTGTTACCGTACTCCTCCGAAACGGCTTGACCGATTTTTTCCAAATTTTATATGCGTATTTAGTATGTCTGAGAATCGGCTACTGTATATTTAGAAATAATTATTAAGGCAAAACAACGTTTGCCGGGTCAGCTAGTATTAATATATAAAGAGGAAAAGTTTGATTTTTTGTTTGTTTGTTAAACTCAAACAGACTCCGAAACTACTAGACCGATTTGAAAAATTCTTTCACCATTGGGAAGCTACATTGTCCCCGGGTAACATAGGCTATATTTCGTTTCTCTTTTAGTTATTTGCAACATTCCCGACTGATAAATGAGCATACTATTAGTAAAGACAGTTAGTTAATTATTACAAAATGATTGTATTACATATTGACATCATTACATATTGACATTTATTACAAATCGATTGTATTACGTATTGACATCATTACATAGTGACATTTATTACAAATTGATTGTATTACGGATTGACATCATTACATATTGACATTTATTACAAATCGATTGTATTACGTATTGACATCATTACATAGTGACATTTATTACAAATCGATTGTATTACGTATTGACATCATTACATATTGACATTTATTACAAATCGATTGTATTACGTATTGACATCATTACATAGTGACATTTATTACAAATTGACATTATTATTTTTTTAATTTTTAACGTATAATTTAATAGTTATCTATAAATGGTTATTTATCTTGTTACCTGTCGAGTGCGGCGGGCGCAGTAAGGCTGGCCGCCTGTTGTTGGACGCGGCGGCGCACGACGCGCGGCCGCGCCTCCGCCGGCGTCGGTAGAAACGTACCCAGCAGGCTCAGCCCTGACGGCACCTCGCCAGGGAACGCGAACCCCCACAACTCCGGCTCTTCTTTCTGGGCAAAATGTTCATAATCATTATTAACTCATAATCTTATTTATTGGTAATTATTTTATGTCAGAAATTAAATAGTAATTACATGTTAGAAATAAGTTAATATGGTATAAACTCTATATGACGACCTCGTTGGCGTAATGGTTACCATACCGGACTGCCAATCAGAAGGTTTCGGGTTTGATTCCTGGCACGGTCAACATCTTTGTGCTGAACTAAATTTGTTGGCTGTGGGTCTGGGTGTTAAATATGTATTTATATATAATATGTATGTATGTAAATGTAGTATATCAGTTGTGTTAGCAACCATAATACGAGCTAGAAATGGTTCAGTATGGGCTAACCAGCTGTGTGTGAATGTGTAAAAAAAAAATATAGAAATAATTTACTTTAACATTTGCCGGGTCAGCTAGTTTTATATATAAGAAGATACACGTCACTTATAAATAAAAATTAAACTGCACAAACACAAAAAACAACTAAAACAGACTATGAGCTCCCCGCGCTGCACCGAAGGTCCCCAAAATGCTGGCGGCGTTACCCCTCTGGATTGCCAAGGAAACACGCTGCGTCAAAAACCACCCTGACCGAGGATCCTGACCTTGCTCCCTGATAGAAGATATAGAAGATACTGTAGTTGGGTATCCCTAATAATAATTAAGCATCATCATCATCATCATCAGCCTATATCTACCCACTGCTGGGTATAGGCCTCCTCCCTCTTATGCCAGTATCTGCGATCTTGTGCTCCACGGCCCCAGAGCGTGCCCTCAATGGATCGGATGTCGTTGACCCATCGGGCTGGTGGTCTGCCTATAGGTCGCTTTCTATCCCGTGGAAGCCATTCAGTGGTTATTTTGCTCCATCTATTGTCATGACGTCTGGCAACGTGTCCTGCCCAGCGCCACTTGAGTCGCGTAACACGGTCCCCCACGTCAGTAAATAAGTAAACTAAGTAAATAATAATTAAGCATAAGGAAGTAATAGTAATAGGAAGCAGAAGTAGACTTACAATCCGCCTGGCGAGCTCGTGCTTGTCGTAGGTGTTGACGTTCCCGCTGACCGCCTCCGCGCAGCGCACGCTCAGCTCGCTCGCCGCCAGCAGCACGCGGGAGTCCAGGTAGCCTTCACCTGGGACATGACACAACCAACATATAGTGTAAACTCCATAAATCGTCACTCGATTCAACAAACTCTCTCAATAGTCTAGTCAACAAGTGCCTTTTTGGTCAACTTTTTGACGTGACAACGTCTTAAATTAGGTTGCGGCTGGGAGTCACTTATGAAAAAGTGTAACGCCCGGTAACGTTACGATGAGTCACCGAACGAGAGAGAGGCCCGCCGAATGCCTTGCGTCTCTCTCCCACTCAACTATGATCGGTCTGCCGCGCGCGCAGCACGCGGCAGACGTTGTCACGTAAAATTTTCGCCCGTAAAACCGACTTTACAGGCAACCATTTTTTTTTATATCTTATTGGTTTGCGGGCACGATTACGATTCATACGGTGCCACTATTTTAAGGCGGATTCATAAAAAAAACATTAAAAAAAAAAACTTTATTTAAACATTGATTTTACAATATTAATAAGTAGGAAGTAGACTAACTTACTAACTAAATACCTATTGCTGCTTGTTTGAGCTGCCACCAAATCCGAACTGAGTAACAATACTTGTATATCAGGATAAATTCAAAATTTACAGTTAATGTGTAATTTTCTAAGTAAGCGTATAACATCGCAAAGGTTGACCTGTCTCCCTGGGGGCCAGATTGGAATATAAATTTGACCTGTCTGTCTGGGAGCAAATCGGAATAAATATTTGACCTCCTCTTACGTTCTTAGTCCACATCTATGTACTAAAACAAATGGGCTCTGCATGGCCTATAGATGAATGAATGAATGAGTTGGGACATTGATTCTTATAGAAGGAATAGTAGATATATTTTGATGTGCTGTGACTTATTATCCGAAGAGACTCTGCGGGTCACAGCTAGTTTCTCAGAATAGAACAGTAGATTTATATGTGTATATTTTAGTTATTTTTTGTATTTGTATCTAAATATAAGAATTTTATTTTCTCATGTGTATATTAGTACTTTTGTCTTATTTTTTATATTGTCTTATTTTTTGTATTTATATTGATATCTTATATTGTTGCGCAAATTATGTTTGTTTGCCTACCTGCACCCTGCCATACGCGCAGGACGTCACCGCCAGTCGCAACAGAATACCAGCGCCGGTAGCCACACGCCGCCGGCATTTGCTGAGTTGCGACTGTATTGCGGCAAACTAAGGTGTTTTATTTTTAATGTATACGTTTGTTTTAGGTTTTGTGTTTGCCAAAATAAAAATTATTTTTCTTTCTTTTCTTTCTTTCTTTCTTATTGAAATAGTACCTGGATGTTTAGCAAGCTCATCCTCTCCGCATTCATTGAGCAGCTCCTGTGCTTCCTTCACAGCGCCCGAAGCTTTGTCCATACGGGAGATGTTGTTACCATCTTCATCTTCTGAATATACAAACACAGTATTTTTGTAACATGAACTTTGCAAAGTATACAAACAATATTTTTTAACATGAACTTTGCACAGCCAAACTTCTTCTTCTTCATATAAGATAAGTGGCCCAAGCTCTGGTGACGTTTTTCAAGCCGCCCGAACGCCTTTGGCTTAACAACTGCTTGTACTAAGACTAACAAGCGGGACCTACAATTTAACGTGTCATCCGACCCACGGTAGCACCAAGATGAAAACGCCTCTTTTAAAACGACAGTCGTCGACAACGGTCCTCATCGACCGTTGCTTAGCTTCGATGATCGCGTCAGATTACCTTAGCCAGCCGAGCTGCAGGCGCTACATTATCTTATATCTAAAATTTCCGTGTCACAGTGTTTGTTACCGTACTCCTCCGAAACGGCTTGACCGATTTTTTCCAAATTTTATATGCGTATTCAGTAGGTCTGAGAATCGGCTACTGTATATTTAGAAATAATTATTAAGGCAAGACAACGTTTTCCGGGTCAGCTAGTACTACTATATTTTGAACAATAATAGGTACAAATTATGGCACTATTTCATAGCTGTTCTTGTAATTCTTTGTGTCGTTATATTAAAGGCAACCTAGGGCTGTTCTAAGGCATTCTACAGCAAGACAGCTACGGGAGCCTCAAATTCACATTACATTAGGTTCAAGAATGATAAACAAAACATATTTCTTACCCAAATTGGACAAATCTTCGAGGATCGTTCTGTAACGTAATTTCCGATCGCTGGTTCCCGTGCTGGAACGGGTCACCCGTGTATCGTTTCGAGACATTTTGGCCTTTTTATCTCAAAATATCTTGTGGAAAAGCTTCTTACAGGCTAACAAACATTTTCGCCGAAATACCTACTCAAAACCGCCTGGTCTCTGTTTTGAACCGGACTAAAAATGTGTGTTCAAAAACTTGGTGTTTTTTACACCATGAAAACAATGTCTTCAGTCGTAGCCAAACTCATTGAAGTGAAAAAGCATACAAATACTAATTAAGCTAACGTTTTATTAATAACAAAAGATTTATTACTTTATACTTTAATTGACATTACTTTAATTAACATATGAAATAGAGAATTAATTCAAGGAAATAAAAAGTATTTGATTAATATTAATTAACAGCGTGATGATAAAGCGGCGTTTTAGAACGAGTTGAAAAATGTTCTGGAAAATGTTACCATAACAAAAAAAGCTCCCCAAATTGTAATGTTTAATTTTAGATGGGTAGTTTTAATATTATTGACTATTTTCGACTGGGTAAATTTATCTTTATTTTACACTAGCTGACCCGGCAAACGTTGTTTTGCCTTAAAAATATATAGTAGAAGATTCTCAGACCTACTGAATACGCATATGAAATTTGGTAAAAATCGGTCAAGCCGTTTCGGAGGAGTACGGTAACTAACATTGTGTCATGGAAATTTTATAATTCTTTATTGGACACATAAATAAAAAAGGCACAGTAAAAGACAATTAACTTAAAATTAGTGTACCACAATTGGCGGCCTTATCGCTTAAAGCGATCTCTTCCAGGCAACCTTTGGAAGGAAAGGAATTTATAAACGACTAAGGAAGGATAAAGAATAATAAAAACATACATATAATATTAATAATCTTATCTTAATTTATATAAATCTCGTGTCACAATGTTTGTCCTCAATGGACTCCTAAACCACTTAACCGATTATAATAAAATTCACACACCATGTGCAGTTCAATCCAACTTGAGAGATAGGATAGTTTAAATCTCAAATTATAGTCGCAATTTTAATTTATTGCTAATATAATTTGTTATAATTATCTGTAAGTAACCTATCTATATAGTAATTGAATTATCAATGAAGTAATTCGTAAAAATGAAGTATCTTTTTGTACGTGTTACTCCTAACCAAAAAGAAACCTGGCAATAACTAACCTTAGGCCTATATTACTTAAAGTAGGCGACCATACGTTTTTATCAAATCACTAGTGCCTTGAAAATTCGCAAAACGGACACAACCGTCAACGACGTCTGCCCTCATGCGTCTGTCCGCGTTCGGGTCGCGCACTCAGCGATGAGCCACTTCTTCCCCACCGCACCTACCCCCGCTCCCCCCACGCCCCGTTCGCCTGGCGCCGCTTTATTTTAAATCTGTGATATCTTCGAAAATATTTATTTAATTTACATGCTGTAAAAAGCCATATTGATCTTTATTAAATGCACAATGTATTTAAGATACTTAATTGGATAAGGATTAATACTGTATTGCTTAAAATCGCTTCGTAAATAAGCCATTATTTCTCGTACAAAGTAAAGGATAAAAAATGGTTATTGTGGGTTATTCCTAAGAGATAAACATATACCATCACGGACTTTTTTGTAGACCTTTTTAAGTTGTAAAATACTGTAGTAAATTGTTTTGATCTATCTTGTAGGATTCAGTCAGCGTTTGCAATGTAAGCGCAAAAAAAGTGTTTTTTTTTACGATCTCACATTAAAAACCTCAAAAATTGTAGCCTATGTGTTATTCTGATGTATAGGCTATAGCCTATGTGTTATTCTGATGTATAAGCTATATTGTGGTAAAGTTTCATTCAAATCCATTCAGTAGTTTTTACGTGAAAGAGTAACAAACATCCATACATCCATACATCCATACTTACAAACTTTCGCCTTTATAATAGTAGTAGGATTTACGGGCATTCCACTGCACCTGACTTCCTTTTTATCTTTTTTGAACACCTTGTATGAACATTGTATTATAAAGACTCCGTGTTAGAGAACCTTGTTATAGAAAATGCTCACGAGTCCATTCATAAATATTGTAATACCAGTAAAAATGTTCGTACTAGTCGATGTGAAAAGATGAATGATACTCGAGTTTCTTGTCCATTCTTCTCGAGTGATCTATTTCCGAATGGGTTTCTAAAAATCATTGTTTAGACAGTAAATATGCTCTGTGGATTCTCAGATGAGGGCCAGATTATAGCCAAATACTTAAACTTTTATTTCACGAACCTTCATTTATTTTTTCGTTAAAAATCTGAGGTTAGGAAATAGTGATAACAATCTAGCGACACAGTTTAGGGGATACAGTAAAGTACCTAACACATTTTCTATAGGTACACACACACACGCACACACACACACACACACACACAAACACACACACACACACGCTCGATTTAGACTTTATGGTTACTGCCGATTAATTGAATGGCAGTAACATGACAACGCATCACTTCTATTTTATGATATCGGGACTTCATCCCGACATAATTACGTTGACCATTATTTCTATTTTGTTTAGTATAGAACACAATGCTTCATTTATAACTATATCACACATATTGCACTTTAACAAATTAGCCTGCATCTTTACAAACATTTGAAACTTTTCGCGGAGTGTGTGTCCAAACGGTCAACCGATCCCGCCCAAACTGAGTAATTTAAGCAAAGCCATATATTATACAAGAAAGATACACTTTGCGAGGTTACTAGAAGTTAACCTCTTTAAAAAGTTTATAATTGAAGATGCTAGTAGTTAAAACTTTTACTCATCGACATTATCTTTAGCTTTAGTTATAGCAGTAATAGCAGCATTTACCAACTAGAGAGTAGAATGATAATCGGGCCTACCAGCGGTAAGTAATTAATGATTTTAAGAGCTAAGCATCAACAAGGTGAAAAATTATAGAATAAATACACATAAAATATTGAGTTTTAGTATGTTCTTTGAATTTTTTTTTCAGGCTACTGAAATATTTTCGTAGCTAACAACATTATTCTTGTTAACAAAACATGCTAAAACTCAATATTTTATCTTAACCAAATACATTTATTTTAGAGATTTTATCATAGGAAAAAGCCCCTCAACTTTCCTAAAAAACTATGAAAATATCAGATTTTAAGTTATTTTTGTCATATTATGGCTTGTTAAAGTTTTAGGGAATAAGTTGAAGTAGGGTGAGGTAATTTTATCGTCGTCATGGTATCATTATTTAAGTAACGGAGTGTGCGATTTTTCATATCGTATCGTATTCTCAAAAAGACAATAGATTTGCAGAATTTATGTTATAACAATAATTAAAGTAAGCTATTGTAATTATGTATATAAAAGTTAATTTTGTGTAAACACAATTTAAAAGCAAATAAAGATCTTAATTCGTTAGTGAAACTTTGTAATCAGTAAGGTTAGAATCGTGATACTTGAGATTAAATTTCTTTTGTAAATGGATTCACCGCCCGCCCAGGAAGTTACTGAACTGCTAAGACAATGGGAGGAACAGCACACGACGCCAACTTACGACCCCGTCCCAACTTTGACCAGGTTAGCATTTGTTTTGGTTATTCGGAAATGTCAACAGATTGGACCATAAAAATGTGTGGGACCGCACATGTGGATGTACTAAGATTCAAACCGTTAAATTACTGACACTAAGTAGAAAACTTCCAACCATGTCAATTGTTTCATATCTGAGTGTTTTTTTTTTGCGTTTATTAAGTGTTTTAGTTTTGGATAGACTTCTAAACTTTTCCTCTTCTTTCTATAAATAACTCTTTTAGTTTAGCATCTTTAATATCTCGCAGGTTCCCAGAGGTAAGACTATAAACCTAAAAACTTAGATGGACACAACACATCTTGCCCATAACAAGTAAAGCAGTTGTAAACAATAGTGGAACCTTAGTAACATAGACTTCTAAACTTTTCCTCTTCTTTCTATAAATAACTCTGTAACTTTAGCATCGTTAATATCTCGCAGGGTCCCAGAGGTTAGACTATAGACCTAACAACTTAGATGGATACAAAATATCTTGCCTTTAAAAAGTAAAGCAGTTGTAAACAATAGAGGAACCTTAGTAACTTGGTCTTCTAAACTTTTACTCTTCTTTCTATAAATACTTCTGTAAGTTTAGCATTGTTAATATCTCGCAGGTTCCCAGAGGTAAGACTATAGACCTAACAACTTAGATGGACACAACACATCTTGCCCATAACAAGTAAAGCAGTTGTAAACAATAGTGGAACCTTAGTAACATAGACTTCTAAACTTTTCCTCTTCTTTCTATAAATAACTCTGTAACTTTAGCATCGTTAATATCTCGCAGGGTCCCAGAGGTTAGACTATAGACCTAACAACTTAGATGGATACAAAATATCTTGCCTTTAAAAAGTAAAGCAGTTGTAAACAATAGTGGAACCTTAGTAACTTGGTCTTCTAAACTTTTCTTCTTCTTTCTATAAATAACTCTGTAAGTTTAGCATCTTTAATATCTCGCAGGGTCCCAGAGGTAAGACTATAGACCTAACAACTTAGATGGACACAACACAACTTGCCTATCAAAAGTAAAGCAGTTGTAAACAATAGTGGAACCTTAGTAACTTGGTCTTTTAAACTTTTCCTCTTCTTTCTATAAATAACTCTGTAAGTTTAGCATCTTTAATATCTCACAGATTCCCAGAGGTAAGACTATAGACCTAACAACTTAGATGGACACAAAACAACTTGCCTATCAAAAGTAAAGCAGTTGTAAACAATAGAGGGACCTTAGTAACTTGGTCTTCTAAACTTTTCCTCTTCTTTCTATAAATAACTCTGTAAGTTTAGCATCTTTAATATCTCGCAGGTTCCCAGAGGTTAACCTAACAAAACCTAACAACTTAGATGGACACAACACATCTTGCATATAACAAGTAAAGCAGTTGTAAACAATGGTAGAACCTTAGTAACTTGGTCTTCTAAACTTTTCTTCTTCTTTCTATAAATAACTCAGTATCTTTAATATCTCGCAGGGTATCAGAGGTTAGACTATAGACCTAACAACATGCCTATCATATGTTAAGCAGTTGTCAACAATAGTGGAACATTAATAACATTTCCTCTTCTTTCTATAAATATATTTTACCAATATACAGTGTAAACCCTATATAACAACACTGAAGGGACTGCATTTTATGGCGTTATAAAGTGTGGTTGTTAAATGTAGAGAATGTATCATTGTATGGAATAAAAGCTAAACCAATTGAAGCCAATTGATTTCAATGCTTTAGAGAGTTTGTCGTTAAATTGAGTGACATTACATGGAGTTTACACTGTACTACATTTAATGCAAGTAAAGCTGCCAGGTGTAGCTAGTTTAAAAAGAGTCAAATTCAAATCATTTATTGCATGCAGAATGGGTAAGGTTAGGTTATTACATGTTAACATTTTATGTCCCTCACACTCTTCGCCTTTAGGCATGCAATATTATCAAAATATATAAAAAAAATGTCATCTAAAATTAATGAATACTCACCTAAATTCTAATCTATAATCCATTACAAAATTATTTTCATTCACACACAAAATAGCCATAATGTCTACCATAATGTTAAATTTAGCATAGCATAGGAGTATGTTACAAACCTGCGAGAATCATTTGCCTTGTTTAAATTTATTTTAATTTCTATGGTGAATTTAAGATATGTTAAATATTTCTGGAAACAATGTAAATAAATAAAAAAAATAACATGTTATGTCTTGTTTAGAATTACATAACATCTGTTGCTATACAAAGAGGCAACTCAGCTGGCATTTTAGGTACTCTCGTACCTAAAAAGCCAGCTGAGTTGCCTCTTTTCATCTGGCATTTTAGGTACGAGAGTACCTAAAATGCCCACTGACACTGGTTTTTTAGTTTATTAGATATACTTTTAGTTTTGTTAGTGTTAGTTTTTAATTTTATAATTTATTTTAAATTAGTTTTAATATAATATGTAAATAATTAATGTTTACTTTTATATATTTTATCATTATATTTTCTTGAAATGTAGTTTTGTAATCAAATGTTTTTTTATTCTTACACATTATAGCCCAACAGTGTGTGTAGCTAGTTTAAAATGAGTCAACCATAATGTTAAATTTAGGATACCTATAGTCACTGGACATGTTATGTCTTGTTTAGAATTCCATAACATCTTAAAATGTAGTTTTGTAATAAATAGGTTTTTTATTTTTACACTTCATTGCCAGGCATTTGCCTAACAGTGTGTGTAGCTAGTTTACAATGAGTCAACAATAATATAAAGCCCGTCAAACACATAGCTATAATATATATTAATATAAATTATAGCAAGGCATATTACAATATATTATCTATACAAATATTCAAGTCACCACACACGCAGCTATAATATATATTTCTTAGATGTGTGTGGTAGCTTACTGTAATATATATTATAGCACGGCATATTAATATATGTATATTATAGCTATGTGTGTGACGGGCTTTAAATTTAGGATATAGTCACATGTTAAGTCTTGTTTAGAATTACATAACATCTTGAAATGTAGTTTTGTAATCAATAGGTTTTTTATTTTTACTCATTTTAGCCAGGTATTACCCAACAGGGTGTGTAAATAGTGTGTAGAGCATGCATAGTCTTGAATGTTTGGCTCTCAAGGAGGCTGCAGGAACATCCTTCATTGGGAATAGAATTTTACTCTTGAGAGTGTGGTTGCTAGCCAGGTGAGCAATAGAAAATGCTCAACTACCATGCTATGGTGTCCTCACAATGTTTTATCCACTGAAAGCTCAATAGAAAATGCTCTACCACCATGCTATGGTGTCCTCACAATGTTTTAACCTCCGAAAACTCAAACTCATTGTCGGGGATCATACCAAAGACATAAGGCGGCCGCACTTCCTACTGGCTGTCATTGCTTGAACACTAAAAATTATAATTGTAAATAACATACCATACAAATATTTATAATTCGTTAATATATTTACATAATATATTAATGTACTATGCGTGCCAACTAAGAATAAGACTGTCAAAACCGCCATCTCGCTCAATCATATGCGCAAACTTCATAACCAAAGTGTATGGTGTGCAAAAAATTTTATGTACAAATTATATTCAGTTTATATGTTTAATGTACGCTGTTTTGCTATTGTTATACATTTTACGGCAAATTAATTATAAATGAGCAGGATTTGAAAGTAAAAGTATATTTATAAAAATATAATTTCTTTTTCATTGTTTTCACTTTTTTTTTGTACCAAATAAAAATAGTTTATTATACTGCTTACAGGACTTAAGTCGAAACTATCCAAAACCAAGTCTAGTCACGTGTTTTTTTTTTGCCTTTTTTTTTTAATTTGCCTTGGGAACTTCTTATCTGTAGAATTAATTTATCCAAAATTATCCAGTAAAAAAATCAAGAATAATTAAACAATAATTAAATTTATATCTATGATCCAAAAAAAATAATTATTAAATTTCTTTTTTACGCTTTCTTTGCTAGCAGTACTTTTTTGACAGTTATTGTGTGAAGTTGAAGCAATCGCGATCCTATTCTTAGTTGGCACGCATAGTAATGTCAAAAATTAAGTCTTAAAGACTACAGCAAAGGCCCTCGCCCAAACGTACCCATTAGGCTGGCAGCATTTCCTTGCTGGATCGCGAGAGAAATTTGCTGCCGCAAGTATTCCCCAGCCCGCGGATCTCGCCCCCTATCTCGTAACCGCCGTCCGAGATCTGCCACAAACTTCCTTGCCTCGGTTCCCCAAGGCCCCGCTACCTCGACAGCAAACGGCACGAACTCATATGCCACTTCCAAGGCAGAGTACTTCTGGTGCTTGCCAAGCGCAGCAGCCTCCGCACCCCCGCCACCCGATCTCTGATTGGCTGGAAGAAAATGAAAATGTTTATTTATTTATTTGATTTATAGGCGAGCAGCATTATGCTGATGTGCCTATATCACACTGAGTTGAAATTATTTTCTTTAAAGTTCACATAATGTCCTCTGTTTAATGTCAATGTTTAAAGTTCACTAGTGCACTGATCACAGGTTAGCAAGAGATTTTTTTGTTTTCTGCAACCAGCTATCAAGCCCGTTTTTAAAGCTGTTCACTGATGTAGCACTGACCACTTCCTCGGGCAACTTATTCCAATTATGAACCACTCTGTTGCTGAGTATATGATGCCCCGTATTAGTGTTGGCATGATCACGCTGGATTTTTTGGTTATGGCCTCTGCTATGCTTGTAACGATTACAATTTTTAAAGCAATCTGCTAAATCAGGAAGGTTGTAGAACCCATTAATAATTTTGAAAGTCTCTATTAGATCCCCACATAACCTCCTTTCTTCCAGAGTGGTGAGGTGTAGGGCTTTCAATTGTTGCTCATAAGTCTTGCGGCGTAAGGCTGGTGGCATCTTTGTAGCTCTTCTTTGTCCTTTCGGAAGTATGGGCTCCAAACTTGAAACCCATATTCTAATAGCGGTCTGATGTAGTTCTTATAAATCTTAGTGAAAATTTCAATGGTCATTGCAGTAAAAGCTTTGCGGATGACATACATCTTCTTATATATAAAATTTCCGTGTCACAGTGTTTGTTGCCATACTCCTCCGAAACGGCTTGACCGATTTTTTCCAAATTTTATATGCGTATTCAGTATGTCTGAGAATCGGCTACTGTATATTTAGTTTTTTTTTTTTATTAACGTAAAACAACGTTTGCTGGGTCAGCTAGTAATTCATAAGACATACATTATTCATAAGTGTATTCTTATAAGTTTTCTATTTAATGCAATGACAAGGGCAAAATCTTGAATTATCTGTTTTTCATAGTAAATAACCGTGGTTGTTTCATGTTTTAGGATAGCAGAAATTATAGAAGCAGAGACGGAGAACTTCCTCAAGAAAGATCCGGATCCATTTGACGAGCGGCATCCGTCACGGACGGACCCCGAGTGCGCGCTCGGACATGCCTTGAAAGTTATGTTCAAGAAAGACAACTTTATGACAAAGGTATGAGAAAACTACTTCATTTGACGACCTCGTTGGCGTAAAGGTTACCATGCCGGTCTGCTAATCAGAAGGTTCCGGGTTCGATTCCCGGCCCGGTCAACATCTTTGTGCTTAACTAAATTTGTTGACTGTGGGTCTGGGTGTAAAATATATATTTATATATAATATGTATGTATGTATATGTAGTATATCAGTTGTGTTAGCAACCATAATACGAGCTAGAAATGGTTCAGCATGGGGCTAACCAGCTGTGTGTGAATGTGTCAAAAAAAAAAAAATAACCGATACAATTGCATCATTAAGGAAACCATAGCATCTTCTTCTTCATTCATTCATTCATTTGTTTATTTGACACACATGCATATTACCTAAATCACTATGTATTATATCACAATACTAGCTGACCCGGCAAACGTTGTTTTGCCTTAATAAATAAAAAAAAAAAACTAAATATGCAGTAGCCGATTCTCAGACCTACTGAATACACATATAAAATTTGGAAAAAATCGGTCAAGCCGTTTCGGAGGAGTACGGTAACAAACACTGTGACACGGAAATTTTATATATAAGATATTACAATGTATTATAATACATTGTAATACATATATGTATGTATTATAATTACAATGTATTATATCACAATATATTATATATGGATATGGGACTTGATCCTCAAATAAATGAATTTTAATTTTGAATTTACAAACAAACCCGCGGCCGACTATTTATTTATTTATTTATTTATTTATTGAATTTAATTAAAACGGTACTACATAGACCAATTACATTAATTAAATATGAATATTAATAGCATACATCTAATTACAATAGTTACATTAGTTTCATTAAATTAAGACAATAATAATAACATTACATTAAATTATTTACACATATTTAAGTCAAACCTAAAAACTAGGTTTCGAATCTCGGATTTGGATAGTTTCAATTTTAGAATGGAGATTAAAGTATTTATTATTGGCTTTTTATGTATGTAAATACTTTCTGTAAGTAAATAACCTTTTGACTCAGGCGTTACTTAGCGGAAGTCCATTGTAGATAGAAGAAAAAAAAAAATATTTAGTGTACACTAAACTGAGTACTGTGTAAACTCCATGTTACATCACTCGATTTAATGACCAACTCTGTAAAGCGTCGTAATCAATTAGCTTTAGTTGGTTTAGCTTATATTCTATACAATGATACATTCTCTCCATATAACGACCACTCTCTATAACACCATAAAATGCTTTTTTTTATCCTTGATTGGTTAGCGACTATGACTACAGCTAGCCTGATGTTAAGCTGCACTGCAGTCTACGGTGTGGCATGCTTACCTAGAAGATACCTATTAACTCTACTTTTGAAGGCCCCCGGATGATACCTCTCAGGAAACAAAGACTCATGTAGTGAGTTCCAAAGCTTCGCAGTCCTCACAATAAAGGTCGACGCATAGCGTTTTGTACGAAAGTTTGGAACTTCAACTCTGTATCGGTGTCACTTCACTGACTCTCTGCTCGTTCTGTAGTAGAACGGAGATGGTGGAATCAAATTAGTCCTTTCAGTGTCATTATATAGAGTTTTCATCTTATTTCATTTAATTTAATTTCATACGCCTTAATTTACTGACTGTACCATGTATCTTTATAAGTGAAATAGCTGTATTTATAAGGTCAAATCCCGAGCTCTTCGAAATGTGGCCTGTTGAGAGTAGACGGAAAGGTATAATGAGACACTTTGTTACTAAAACAGCATATCTATCTAACAGTGTGTTCGGTTTGGCGCCTATTATTTATAATAAAATACCTAATGATATTAGATGCACTGTGAATTCTCACATGATTAAATCTAAGTTAAATGAGTTTCTATGTAAAAAAGCTTATTATAGTATTAAATTGTTCCTAAATGATAAATAAGTTATGTCAAATATGAAATAAATACTTACCTACTTGCTCATGTCTATAAACCCTTTGGGTAGAAACTAGCGGAATAATATTTAATTTAGTTATAAGTTTCATAGACAATAAATAATTCATTCATTAATTCATTCATTCAATTATTGTTTTCTTGCATCATTTTGACGAATGTATTTGTGTTTCCCAGCTGGTGAACGACTACGTGCGCGAGTCGTTCTACTCCCGGCAGAACATCACGGGCCGTGACGTCACTAAGCTGAACATTTGCGCTTGCCGTCTCACGCTCGATCTGATGCCGGGCCTCGAGATGTCCGTGGTGTTCCAGGTATGTTAAAAAAAAATTAAGATTCTCTGACTCGTTGTAATATTTATTAATGTTACGTGCTGGACGGGGCGGGCACTCAAGATAATGGTTTGAGTATATGACTAAAACGTCGGTTTTGTGGATAACTAGGATTTATTAAACGTGGAATCTCCACCCTCATACGTGTCTGGTCTTCCAACTCGTCGAAACGTTAAAATCGTATGCAGTCGCAATCTTCGTTCCTCGCCGGAGTCGTACACTCGTAGTCACTAATCGCACTTTTCGCTCGGGGTATCGCTCGGAGTTAATTCTACAACTCGCAGATAACTGTCCTCGCTAGTCCGGTCCGCTCCCTTATATACGGTAAACAAGTCAAGTCTCTAGAAAGTTCTAGGTCGAACTATCCATACTATTCCCCAGTACAATCTAGAATGTTCAAAATACTGTGTGAGTGTGATAGCAGATACGTGTGAGAGCGAGAACGAAGGTGTTCGTGTGTTTTCTAATAATCAAAAGTTGCAAAGAGAAACAAAATATAGCCTATGTTTACTCAGGGATAATGTACTCGTAGCTTCCCAACGGTGAAAGAAATTTCAAATTGGTCCAGTAGTTGGGGCCTACCTATTTTAAATTAAATAAATTATCATTTATTTCAGACAAGGTCCATACAATACAAAATAATAATAAAAACATTTCATAATCAAAATAATCACAGACAAACAATCAAATATTAAAATTCATAAAATAAAATAATAGTAATAATTAGCAAATATTGAAGACAAAATTATTTAGATTAATAAATTGATGAAAAGTTAAATAAATGAAAAAAAATAAAAATAAAATTGTTCCAATTTATTTTGTTTGTCTTAATTTGTTCCAATTTATTTGCTTGCGTCAAGAAACAAAGGATAAATGGTTAAAGTTCTATCGTTGTTCTGATGGATAAGCAGCCCACTATACATCTCCACTGCTGGGATGAGGAGAAAGATATATGCCATAATGCCACCCTACCCACTAACCCGCACTTGGCCACCAGGCTGGCCAAGTGCGGGTTAGTGGCGGATGACACACGTCTTCAGATATTGTGGTCCTCAAACATGTCGGTTTCCTCACGACGTTTTCCTTCGCCGTAAAGCGATTGCAAATCCACTCTTAACTTGAAAAACAAGTCATTGGTGTAGGGCCGTGTTCGAACCAGGGTCCATCTGATTGAAAAACAGATGTTATTACCACCGAGCCAAACTCGCTTTTACTGCTCTGTTGAGATATACATATTCCCGGACTATATATGACGACCTCGTTGGCGTAAAGGTTACCATGCCTGACTGCCAATAAGAAGGTTCCGGGTTTGAATCTCGGCCCGGCCAACATCATTGTGCTTAACTAATTTTGTTGGCTGTGGATCTGGGTGTTAAATCTATATCTATGTATATAAAATAGGTATGTATGTATATGTAGTATATCAGTTGTGTTAGCTACCATAACACAAACTAGAAATGTTTCAGTATGGAGTTAACCAGCCGTGTGTGAAAATGTGTCCTAATTTTTTTTTTTAATATAGCAAGGCCCCTGGATCAGAGTTTTTTTGCGATGTTCGATTTTTTGTTTGCGACTGTTTGTCTACTATATACATTGTTTGTCCATGGCACAGGATAACGAGAACCTAATCTACCGGCTGGCTGAATGGGCGACCAACTCGGTGGAACCCTTGCAGTGCTATGCGACCGGGCTCCTCGCGGGTGCTATGGAGGTGCACGAGAATGCTACCAGATACAGGTGAGCACAGTGCCGGGTGAAGTTTTTATTTTTTTATTGATAGAAAGAAAGAAAGAAAATTATTTTTTGTGACAAATGAATACATGACAAAATATTATAACTAATTTACAATTACTACTTAATTTTAATATTTTTGACATTTTTTTTTTTTTATATATCTCTATCTGCGATCAGCTCTTATATTGCTATAAGCAGATGTGGTCAGTGTAGATGTCGATTTTTGACATGTAAGTTTGGAATAGGTAATATGATTAAATTTTGATAATTTGACAACTTAAGTTGTGACATGGTTGTCATGGTTACATTAAAATAGTTTAAGTATTTATGTATTAGGCTGCGAAGTTTTCTATAATCCACCCTCGTATGTTTGTTGTATGGGAGCCCCCCACAAATACGTATTTTATTTAAATTTTATAGTTTAATTTGATAGGTTTTAGATACGAAACCCTAATAGATCTAAATCAAAATATTAAGTTTACTATGCAATACTACATGTCATTATTTCAGTCATAATTGTTTTCATAAATAATGTTTGTGTCCTTGCAGGGAAATAAACGGAATGCTTGTACCGCTTATGCTAAAGAGGCTACACGGACTGAGGAAAAAACATGATGAAAACAAGGTAAGTTTTTTAAGCGATGACGGCTCAGTCGGGTATGCGGCTGCTTTACGTCCAGCAGAGAGTGGGTTCGATACCCGTCAATGAAGGAAAATATCGTAAGGAAATATGTCTTGATATATTATTTCCAAGTGCATATCTGGCTAGCAACCACAAGAAAGTTGTATCAGAGGTTTTCCTTCAATATGAAATCCAATATGGCCGTGCCCAAGAAAGTTGTATTAGGGGTTTTCCTTCAATGTGAAATCCAAAATGACTATTACAAAAAAGTTAGTCAGGGATTTGACGACCTCATTGGCGTAAAGGTTACCATGCCGGCCTGTCAATCAGAAGGTTCCGGGTTCGATTCACGGCCCGGCCAACATCTTTGTGCTTAACTAAATTTGTTGGCTGTGGGTCTGCGTGTTAAATATGTATCTAATATATAAAATATGTATGTATGTATTTAGTATATCAGCTGTGTTAGCTACCATAACACGAACTAGAAATGGTTCAGTATGGGGTTAACAAGTCGTGTGTGGAATGTGTAAAAAAAGATCATTCAATTTAAAATCCAAAATGACCGTTACAAGAACGTTAGGTCAGGGGTTTTCCTTCAATGTCAATTACAAGACGGCGGCCTTGAAAGGTTTTCTAAATCATTAATTTATACTTCTGTATGGTGCCTACAGCAATCCGGTCAGAACAGCGTGACACCTCCGACGCAGACTCGCCACTTCGCTCGCTTCGACAAGAGGAGGAACAGCGATATCAAGTGCAACAGACCAAATAGCGATAAAAAAGGTATGAGGTTTAAGTCGAAAGCTAGTGTGTGAACGTGGCTCGGTGGGTAAACGTCTGCTTTTAATCGACGACCTCGATGGCGTAAAGGTCACCATGCCGGACTGCTAATCAGAAGGTTCCGGGTTCGATTCCCGGCCCGGTCAACATCTTTGTGCTTAACTAAATTTGTTGGCTGTGGGTCTGGGTGTTATATATGTATCTATACAAAATATGTATGTATATGTGGTATATCAGATGTGTTCGCAACCATAATACGAACTAGAAATGGTTCAGTATGGGGTTAGCCAGCGAAATGTGTCCTAATATTTATTTATATTTATAAAAAAAAACAGACGTCCTCTGGTTCGATTCCAGCCCTACACCAATGACTTATTTTTTAAGTTATGTGAGGATTTGCACTCGATTTACGGTGAAGGAAAACTTCGTGAGGAAACCGATATGTTTGAGGACTAAAATATCTGAAGACGTGTGTCATCTGCCAACCCGCATTTGCCCAGCGTTGTGTTTTATGACTTGAGCCCCCCCTGCAGTGGGAAAGTATCGCTTAGTGGTGGTTATCGTGCGGGACTGCCAATCGAAGGGTTCTGCGTTCAATTCCCGCCACGGCCAACATTTTTGTGATGTACTTAATTTGTTGGCTATCGGTCTGGGTGTTACATATGTATCTATATATAGTATATCAATTGTGTTAGCAACCATAATACAAAATAGAAATGGGGCTAACCAGCCGTGTGTGAAATGTGTCCTAATTTTTTTTTTTGCTGATTCTAATCTAATTGAATCCGTGACATATATTTAATTATATCCTAAACAACACGTGTACTCATAATGATCTAAATTACATTTTTTTATTACTCTTTATGGGCTTACCCTTGATCGCAATTCACCTGATGGTAAGCGATATTGCGATCTAAGATGGAACGCGCTTGCCCAGAAGAAACCGGTTCACTCTTGCCTTGAAAACCGCTAGATTATAGTTATCGGGGAACAGGGAATTTGGCAAAGAATTGGCGGCCACACCTTGGCGGTTCGCACAATGGAGATCTTAATATTATATTAACCCTTAAATGGACGATTTTTGTTTAACGTTTTAAAAAATATATTTGTGTAATAGACATGTATTACTGTCTAGGAAAAATTAGTAAAAAAATCTAGACATTAATTTACAAAATTTTTTTTTTTTTTGCAATAATTTGAGTGTTGTTTATAAACTACATTGAGCAAACTTAAAAAAAAAAAAATTAAATGAAGGTCAATATTATGTGTGATTTTTAGTATGTTTTTTAAAAACAACATTGTCCATTTAAGGGCTAATATACAGTGGTAAGGTTGACTTGAATTGAAATATATTTTGTGACGTGGTCATATTTTGTATTTCTGTGTATAGTGTAATAGATACAATAGTATAGTAAACTCATACCAGCTTTTTGTGCTTTGTTTGTATGCAACACTGATTCTGGTATATATAATATATGACATAACAAACAAAACACAAAAAGAATGCAAATCACTAATAACAAGGTTTTTACTATCGCTTACATACAAAGAAACAGAAAATTTCCTTAATATTACAAATTAAATCTTTTGGAATCTAAGCTCCCCCTAACACTTTAATTTTTCGGCCAAAATCACTTTATTATTATATTTTTCTGCTTTGATACATACACATGTTTTTATAATGTTGCCGTACAGCTAATTATTCTTGTTATCCGCACCTCAAATTATATCTACGGGTAACGATGTCTGTCGTGAGCGTCTACGATAGGTCTCGAACCTAGTGTAGGGCTCACTAGAATACTCACTTGAACCTTCATTATTGTTACTTGTATTTCGTATGTAATACTGTTTTACTTTTAACACTGGCACACCCACTGCCATAATTATTCAGGGCTTGCATGGTTAGTCACTTAAGTATAATATAACGTTAGCTTAACTTCACATAAAATAAGTAGTATTAAGTTCTGTTAAACCCTTTGTTAATAAATAAATTAGTAATTTGTATAATCTGATCTATATGTATCTGATATATATAATCTGAATTTGTATGTGCAGATCGAGATAAGGACGAGGGCGGGGGGTGTGAAGGGATGGCGGTAGACGACGCTCCTCCAACGCCGGGCCACGATCCTAAGACGCCTATTAAGAATTGCAATAGTAAGTAATAAAAAGAGATAGATAGAATATAGATTAGTCTATCTACCTCTCTTTTTCACGTCCTTTCCATCCAAAGGTTGCCTGGAAGAGATCGCCTTTAGCGATAAAGCTGCCGTTTGTGGCACAATGTAAACAATTAAGTGTTGTTACTTTCTTATATTGACTTGTACCTAATTGTCTGCACAATAAAGAGTGAATCTGTCTATCTATTTATACGCCAATCCGCACTTGGCCGGCGTGGTTGACTATGGTCTACTAGCTGCTACCCGCGCTAATCCGGGATAAAATTTCTGAAAGATTTCTTCTAGATAGCTTCGCTTACCATCAGGCGAGTTAGTGGCCAAGCGTAGATGAATCTAAAAAAAAGCCAAGGTCTAACCTAGTAAAATCTTCATTTAGGATGACTTAATAAAATTTTACAAATTATTTACATTTCTTTTAATTATAATTGTAGGAGTACTTTATTTTTCTAATTAATATCCAATGTCTTTTCCAAATGCGATGAGATGTTGTAAGGCCAATAAATTATTTATCTTTATCACACCAAATGTCATCAAAATCGGTTCAGCCGTTTGAGCGTGAAGAAGTAACAATCATACACTTCTTCTTTAGTATGAGTTAAGTGGCCAAGCTCTGGTGTTGAGTGTTTTCAAGCCACCCGAAGTCCTCCTGACTTGGCTTAACGACTGCTTATACTAAGACTAACAGCATGGACCTACAATTTAACGTGTCATCCGATCCACGGTAGTGCCCAGATGCAAATACCACTTGAAAAACGACAGCCTTGTGCATGGTCACCCATCCAAACACCGTTCGCATCGACCGTTGCTTAGCTTCGATGATCGTGTCAGATCACCTTAGCTAGCCGAGCTACAGGCGCTACATTGTACCCTCTTAAGGTGTAAGCAATGTAAGTTTTAGAGCAATGTAGGTATAAAATATGTATATATGTAGTATATCAGTTGTGTTAGCAACTATAATGCGAACTAGAAATGATTCAGTATGGGGTTAACCAGCCGTGTGTGAAATGTGTCCTAATAAAAAAAAGGACCTCATAAGAATATATGATGTATGTGTTCAGGTAACGCAGTCTCGCCGGAGCACTGGGGCATGATGTCTCCCCCGCCGCGCCCGCCCGCCCTGGCGCCGCCTCCCGCCCTCGAGACATCCTCCAACTCGAGCTGGGCCGAGATGGAGACTTACGTTATAGGTAACTTTTCATATCACTTGCTTGCTTGGTTTTAAACAAAACTATGGTCTACGATGTTACACGATACTTAGGGATTTCAACTATGTGTAACCTATGAAGTAAATTTAATTGATGATAATGATGATGGTGACTTAATGACGACCTCGTTGGCGTAAAGGTTACCATGCTGGACTGCCAATCAGAAGGTTCAGGGTTCAATTTCCGGCACGGCCAACATCTTTGTGCTAAAATAAATTTGTTGGCTGTGGGTCTGGGTGTTAAATATGTATCTATATAAAATATGTATGTATGTATATGTAGTATATCACTTGTGTTAGCTACCATAACACAAACTAGAACCAGACGTGTGTGAAATGTGTAAAAAAAATCCAAGCCAAAAAAAAACCTGGTTCGATTCCCACTGCCTGTGATTATTTTTGCTACAAATAAATTTTGTTTTATTGTTGTCAGGTAACATACAAATCCACCCGCCGACCGACGCCACCAAACAGATGTTAATACTGCGGTATCTCACGCCTATGGGAGAATATCAAGAGGTATGAAACGTTCTTTATTACCATAATATAAATAAATAAAATAAGTCTTTATTGCTGATTACACTATTAACTTAAAACTAACCGCCAAACTTTGGAATTCCTTGCCGAATTCCCTGTTCCCCAATGACTACAATCTAGCGATTTTCAAGGCGAGAGTGAACCGGTTCCTTCTAGGTAAGCGCGATCCACCGTAGACCTCAATATCACTTACCATCAGGTGAATTGTGGTCAAGCGCTGGCCTATTCAGAGTAAAAAAAAAACTAACTATTTACATGCTTATATTTCCAGCTTGTCTTGCGACAAAGGCCTCCTCCAAACACTTCTATTTTCCTCTCTCTTTAGCTACTCTCGTCCATGTAGTTCCCGCTATTCCTCATTATGTCATCTTCCCAACGTTTACGTTGTCTTCCTCTACTTCTTACGCCATCCCTGGGGTACCATTCGGTTATTATACTTGTCCACTTCTCTTGACTTTCTCTAATCATATTTATTTATTTATTTGGTACTGTCACAGACAAAAAAGTTGACAATTACAGTTTTACGTGTTAAATGGTTTAATATTTTCGCGTAGAAAACGGTCACACTCACTTATTATTAAAAATTGGAATGAGTCCAACAGTTTCGATGCTTTCCGAGCACCATCTTCAGGGGCGAGTGTTACACGGACCGTCGCCGACGAGATCCGCGCGTGCGGTACTCGGAAAGCACCGAAACTGTTGGACTCATTCCAACTTTTAATAATAAGTAAGTGTGACCGTTTTCTACGCGAAAATATTAAGATGCCTTACGTGAACAGTTTACAATGTTTAAATGGAATATGTCCCGTCCATCTCTACTTTTATCCTCCATTACCATAATACGGAGTGACATACGTTAAAAATAAAATATTTAAGACGCATTTCACACATTAAACCAGTTAGCTCAAAATAAAAATGCATGGAACTTACCGTCGTTGTTTTGTAACCAGTACTTTGTTTGTGTTGCCGACAGTACCTGTCGCACGTGTTCGAGCAGAACGCGCTGGGTCTCATCCTGGGCTACCTGAACGTGCGCGAGTCGCGGGACTCGAGGCTCGCGTTCGAGGCTCTCAAGTACCTCGCCGCCTTGCTCTGCCACAAGAAGTTCTGCATAGACTTCATCAACATGGGCGGCCTACAGGTGAGCTGGGGACCTTCGATTTTTTTTTTAATACAGTAGAACCTCTATAAGTCGAACTTCAAGGGAGAAGAGAGAAAAAATTCGAGTTACAGAGTTTTCAACTTATGGAGGATTTTTGCTTTAGATAATTTGGTTGTTCTGTTGTGCTAGTTGACATGTATTGCAGTAGAACCAAACTACTTCTGTCAGTATTTAAGTCGAAAACAATTGATTAGCTAAATTTCAAAGGAAATCAAAATTTAAGACCTGACACCAAGCAAGCAAACACGTGTTTACGTGAATCATACATTTATTATTGTATACTCCTAAAATGTTTTCTAAGAAACAATAGTGTAATCACATTGTCTGCAAGTTCGACTATAAGAACTTGCCGACAATGTGAGTCCACTATTGTTTCTTACACACGGTAACTTATTTTTGTTCAAATAATAGAGGTAAATAATTCCAAATTATCAAGTTGTAAAATAAATCGTTGCTATGTTCGAGATGCTGAGGTCAAATTAAATTTTTCGAGTTATAAGGTAAAAATATATACCAAAATGGCTCGGAGGGACTCGGTGTTCGAAGGGAAGGGAACAAAACAGTTTTTCGACATTTGGAGGTTTTTGACGTATCGAGGTTCGACTTAACGAGGTTCTACTGTATAAGGATCCATTTCACACACGGCTACATGCAATTTGAAAAGTTGACGACCTCGTTGGCGTAATGGGCTACCATGCTGGACTGCCAATCAGAAGATTCCGGTTTCGATTCCTGGCACGGCCAACTTCTTTGTGCTGAACTTAATTTGTTGTCGGTTTGGGTGTTAAATATGTATTTATATAAAATATGTATGTATATGTAGTATATCAGTTGTGTTAATAGCAACCATAATACGAACTAGAAATGGTTCAATATGGGGTTAACCAGCAGTGTGTGAAATGTGTCCTATTATTTATTTATTATTATTTATTAGAGAAGTAGAATGTATCAATAAAAAAACTATACAAAGTAAAAAAAAACATGAGAATTTCCACAAGTCAGATGCTATCGACATATGCCTTTACATAATTATGTCTTTTAGCTTGACTATACTCTTTTATTCTTTTTTTTATACATTACGCACACATCTGGTTAGCCCCATACTAAACCATTTCTAGTTTGTGTTATGGTAGCTAACATAACTGATATACTACATAGATATACAAACATATTTTTTCGATATACTAGCTGACCCGGCAAACGTTGTTTTGTCTTATTACTGAAGGGTATGAAAAATAGATAGTAGCCGATTCTCAGACCTACTGAATACGGATATAAAATTTGGTAAAAATCAATCAAGCCGTTTCAGAAGAGTACGGTAACTAACATTGTGACATGGAAATTATCTATATTAGATATATTTTAACATCCAGACCCTCCACAGCCAAGAAATTTAGTTTAGCCCGAAGATGTTGGCCGTGAGATCTAAATTGAATAGTAGTGTATGTGGTTTGCAGAAGTTCCTGGAGGTGCCGCGGCCTTCGGTGGCGGCGACCGGTGTGTCGATATGTCTCTACTACTTGGCGTACTGCGAGGACGCCATGGAGCGAGTCTGTCTGCTACCGAGACGGTTCACACAGGACCTGGTCAGGTAACTATATGTTCCCACTGCTGGGACTCGGGGCCTTCTCTCACTAGAAGTCTATACTACATATATGTACACATACTTTTTATAGATACACTAGCTGACCCGGCAAACGTTGTTTTGCCTCACTTAGGGGTACAGCGCCATCTATTGATTACTTACTCAACCCAGTCGAAAGGTATCGACATCTGTTAGAATCATTTGGAGTTAACAGATAATTGTGACTGTCAAATAATAGCAGACAATATTATTAGCAATAAATTAAAATTGCGACTATAATTTGAGATTTAAACTATCCTATCTCTCAAGTTGTATCGAACTGCACATGGTGTGCGATTTTATTATAATCGGTTAAGTGGTTTAGGAGTCCATTGAGGACAAACATTGTGACACGAGATTTATATATATAAAGATAGGATAAGATATTCAATACCCAGACTGACAGGCAACACATTGAGTTAAGCGCAAAGATGTTAGTCGTGCCGGGAAACGAGCCCTTATAGCATAAGCAGCTCACTATTGTTCCCACTGCTGGGACTCGAGACTTTCTCTCACTAGGAGAGAGATTAGGCCATAATCCACCACGCTGGCCAAGTGCGGGTTGGCGGATGACACACGTCTTCGATGATAGTGGTCCTCAAACATGTCGCTTTCTTGGCCTTATTTTTTCGTTATTCCCTCATATTCTTCTTACATCGGTTATAGCTTGAAAGTTGCAATCTAGTTTCATAAATTCCTTTAGTAATTTACGATTTATTTATTTAACTACAATATTTTATTTATTTATTTGATTTATAGGCGAGTAGCAATATGCTGTTGTGGCTATATCACATTGAGTTGAAATTAAAATTTTAACAGTTCATAAAATGTCCATTGTTCAATGTTAAATTTTAAAGTGCACTGGTTCACTGATCACAGGTTAGCAAGAGATTTTTTTGTTTTCTGCAACCAGCTATCAAGCCGGCTTTTAAAGCTGTTCACTGATGTAGCACTGACCACTTGAGTATATGATGCCCCGTATTTGTGTTGGCATTATAATTATTCATTGAAATCATAGAACTTTATTAACCTTATAATGTTGCGTTATACTACATATTATGTAAATTTGACGTGCATGTAACGTAACAATTAATTAATTAATTAGTCAATCGTACAATGTCGAATTCACTCAAAAGTACGGACAAGAATGGATGAGATAGACAAATTTGGTGCAAACTGGGGGAGGTCTACAGTAATGAGGCGACATCAGCATTCCAACATTTGACATAATTTAATAATCACATTGACATTGACACATTATAATTATACTTTTGACATCATTATACTTGACATACTACTCTTTAATTATAATTTGACATTAACATAATCTTCTTCTTCTTTACCTTATCCCACTTCATGTGGGGTCGGTACAGTATGTACGCTTCTTCCATACGTCTCTGTCATTCGTCATCTCTGTATTCACACCCTTCCTGGTCATATCGTCATTCACACAATCCATCCACACTTTCTTAGGCCGCCCCCTTCCTATCTGTCCGTCCACACTCATACTCATTGTCTTCCTCGTGATATGGTCTTCCTCACGTCGCATAATATGCCCATACCACGACAGCCTATTACCCATTAGTTTGTCAGTAATAGGTGCTACTTTCAGGCTTCCTCTAACATACTCATTCCTAATTTTATCCATTCGCGTCACACCACACATCCATCTTAGCATTCGCATTTCCGCTACATGCAACCTTCTTTCATCCGACCCTTTTATTGCCCAACACTCTGAACCATACAACACAACAGACCTTATTACCGATTTGTAAATCTGCCCCTTAAGCTTAAGGGGCATGTGCGGATCGCAAGTTGTTGCTGTGACCTGTCGCCATTTCATCCATCATCCCACATTCATTCTATTACTTACATCCCTTTCAATGGCACCATCACTTTGTATTAGTGATCCCAGATACTTAAAATCTGAGCAGTTCGGTAATTGTGCTCCATCTAGTATTAGGACGTCCTCTCTATTGACATTAACATAATATTAAATATAATAAGATAATGTGTATGTTAAAGAAGTAGGTAATCATAATGTAATGCAGATGAATAAAGGCTTTTTTACTTGTTTACTTTTACTTTACAATGTCGAATACCTTCTTCTACTCCAAAGACTAACAGCCGGGACTTACAATTTATAATATTAAT
This sequence comes from Mellilla xanthometata, assembly GCA_035578125.1. Classification (NCBI taxonomy): domain Eukaryota; kingdom Metazoa; phylum Arthropoda; class Insecta; order Lepidoptera; family Geometridae; genus Mellilla; species Mellilla xanthometata. The sequence continues at coordinate 256,878 of JAPUBQ010000032.1, forward strand.
ATAATGTTTGATGTTTTCCCCGTCAGATATGCACTGTGGCTGCTGGAATGTTCTCACGACTCGGGCCGGTGTCACGCCACCATGTTCTTCGGCCTCTCCTTCCAGTTCCGAGTCATATTGGAAGAGTTTGATAATCAGGTGAGATCATATTTATACTAGCTGACCCGGCAAACGTTGTTTTGCATCAAGTACAGTTAAAAACACTATAACTGATCATTTATAGAGCGGGGTTGTATTTATTTTTAATGCCATATTTAAAAAAAAAAAAAAAAAAAAATTCGTCGAAAAATTAAATACAAATTAATGATGAACAACCTTTATCACTTAGGGGTATAAAATAAATAGTAGCCGATTTTCAGACCTACTGAATACGCATATTAAATTTGGTAAAAATCAGTCAAGCCGTTTCGGAGGAGTACGGTAACTAACACTGTGACATGGAAATTTTATATATGAGATAATTATTGTTTACTTTACTTTTATATTCTTGCCAAATGATTGGCAAAATAATTCCTCGATAATTCAAGGTTAAGGTCCCCGATAATTCTCAGGTTTTCAAGGCAAGAGTGAAACGGTTTCTTCTGAGCAAAAACGCTGTACCTTAGATCACAATATCGCTTACCGTCAGGTGAATTGTGATAAGGTGCAAACCTATCCAGTACAAAAAATAATTTATATTGGATGCACTAGAATGGTTGTTTATAAATTAATTTTATCTATTTATTATGAATAAAAACAAAACTTATTATAAAATAAAGCCGCTCTTTTTTAATGATGGATAGGCAAGCGCTTGATCGCAACTCACTAGTGATATCGTCTGGTGATTTTAATTTTCTTTCTCTGTGGCTGTAATTTGATAAGTTTTTAGGGTTCCGTGTCTAAAGTTAAAAACGGTACCCTATTACTAAGCCTCCGCTGTCTGTCGGACTATCACCAGGCTGTATATCTTGTAATAAAGTTTATTAAAATAATAGACTCATCATAACCAAACATTTATATGCAACGCTAACGTTTAAGTTTTTTCAGTGGTAAATAAACATTTCATTTATTTATTTATCTCAGAAACCGCGATAGGCAGGAATCTGAAATTTTCACAAGTTATGTATTTCCCGTGCCGCGCTATAACAACAAATAATAACTATATTAAGGGGCCCTCATAAACTAAACTTGTATTTTTTGTGTTTTTTGTTTTATATGAATAACAACAGTTTTTTGTTCTAGTAACAGATAGACCCTTAATATTTCCACAAAATATTGAGTTGTATATTATCTTTCAAAATACTTCATAAAAAAATAAATATTAAAGGGAGGCTCTCATACAACAAATGTGTTTTGCCGCAGTTTTTTTTAAGAGAATGGTACGGAACCCTTAATGCGCAAGTTCGACTCGCACTTGGCCAATTATTTTAAGAGAATGGTACGGAACCCTTGTTGCGCGAGTTCGTCTCTCACTTGGCCAATTATTTTAAGAGAATGGTACGGAACCCTTGATGCGCGAGTTCTTCTCTCACTTGGCCAGTTATGAATATTATTATTATATTGCAGGCCAGCTAATAATATTAGTATTGTATTGCAGGCCAGTTATTAATATTAGTATTGTATTGCAGGCCAGTTATTAATATTAGTATTGTATTGCAGGCCAGTTATTAATATTAGTATTGTATTGCAGGCCAGTTATTAATATTAGTATTGTATTGCAGGCCAGTTATTAATATTAGTATTGTATTGCAGGCCAGTTATTAATATTAGTATTGTATTGCAGGCCATTTATTAATATTAGTATTGTATTGCAGGCCAGTTATTAATATTAGTATTGTATTGCAGGCCATTTATTAATATTAGTATTGTATTGCAGGCCAGTTATTAATATTAGTATTGTATTGCAGGCCAGTTATTAATATTAGTATTGTATTGCAGGCCAGTTATTAATATTAGTATTGTATTGCAGGCCATTTATTAATATTAGTATTGTATTGCAGGCCAGTTATTAATATTAGTATTGTATTGCAGGCCAGTTATTAATATTAGTATTGTATTGCAGGCCAGTTATTAATATTAGTATTGTATTGCAGGCCAGTTATTAATATTAGTATTGTATTGCAGGCCAGTTATTAATATTAGTATTGTATTGCAGGCCATTTATTAATATTAGTATTGTATTGCAGGCCAGTTATTAATATTAGTATTGTATTGCAGGACGGTCTCCGCAAGTTGTACAACGTGATCTCGACGCTGCCGATCCTCGGCTCGGACGAGGAGGAGTCTCGAGTCTCGGAGGACGAGACGTGCGCCGCGAGGCAAATAGTGAGACACGTGTGTGTCGCGCTTAGAAGGTACCTATCCCGCGCTCATATTTATATACAGTGTTAAACTCTATATCGCTCATTTGGTGCAACAATGACGTAACTACCCATGAAAAGTTTTTAACTGGCCTTTTTTTTAACTGACTGTCCCGACGTTGTAACGTCTGACATGGCGCCAATTCATTCAATTCACAAATGACACTCGCGCCATCTAGCGGCATATCATTAAAATAACAATCCGATCGATGTTTCTCCGGGTGGGAATAGACTTTGCGAACATTTTGACATGAAAAAACTAATCGACAAAAAAATATCCGACGTTGTTGCACCAAATGAGCGATATAACGACACTCGATTTAACGACAAACTCTCTAAAGCGACGAAATCAATTGGCTTTAGTTGGTTTAGCTTGTATTCCATACAATGATAAATTCTCTCCATTTAACTACCACTCGCTTAAACGCCATAAAATTCACAGTCCCTCCAGTGTCGTTATATAGAGTTTAAACTGTATTTTATATTTTTACTAACTGACCCGACAAACGTTGTTTTGCATTAAGTACAGTTAAAAACATTTTAGTTGATCAGTTATCGAGCGGGTTGAAAAATGATCAAATTACTAAAATAGCCACAAAAAAAATAGAGTTGTTGATATAAAAGTGAAAATTTAGGGTTGTATGTATTTATTGATGCCACATTTAAAAACAAACTCGTCAAATAATTAAAAAAAAGTTAAGGGTAAACAGCCCTTATCACTTAGGAGTATAAAAAATAGATAGTAGCCGATTCTCAGACCTACTGAATACGCATATAAAATTTGGTAAAAATCGGTCAAGACGTTTCGGAGGAGTACGTTAACTAACATTTTGACATGAAAATTATATATATTATATTTTACAGGACAAAGAATCAGCTGTGTTTTAAATAAGGTTAAGTAAAAAATAATAAAAAAAGCGAGTGTGGCTCGGTGGTAATAACGTCTGCTTTTCAATCAGACAGCCACTGGTTCGATCCCGGCCCTTCACCAATGACTTGTTTTTCAAGTTATGTGTGGATTTGCACTCGCTTTACGGTGAAGGAAAACATCATGAGGAAACCCACATGTTTGAGGACTGCAATATCCGAAGACGTGTGTCATCCGCCAACCCTCACTTGGCCAGCGTGTTGGATTATGGCCTATATCTCTCTCCTCGTGAGAGAAGGCCCCGAGTCCCAGCAGTGGGAACGTATAGTGAGCTGCTTATGCTTATATGCTTAAGAAATAATCACTGGTCTACAGTGGTTTTGTTGCCTTTGATATGATGATGATTTTGGGTCTATTTATACACACAATTCGTGAAAATATCAATAATTTTGTAAGATTTGCTCGGATTTTTTTCAACAAATGACTGAAAAATTTAATTTTGACGATAAATCGTTCAAAATTCAATTTGTAGAAACGAGCAAATTTAGTACTTTTACGAATATATTCGTAATCTGGGCACTTAAAAACGTAACAATTTGCGATGATAAACAGGGCAACAAAAAAAAAAAATGATTTTTTGTAGAGCTGTGTAATGTTTATATTAACCTGTGTGCAGATACCTAGAAGCGCACCTGAAGCTCCGCGCCGCGCAGGTAGCGAGACAGCACGGAGACAGTGTTCCGGAACCGCCGCCATACAAGGTAACATTCACAACAACGTTTCCAGTAATAGTCCTATATATATATATTTTTTTTTTTTTTTTTTTTATATTAGGACACATTCACACACGGCTGGTTAGCCCCATACTGAACCATTTCTAGCTCGTATTATGGTTGCTAACACAACTGATATACTACATATACATACATACATATTATATATAAATACATATTTAACACCCAGACCCACAGCCAACAAATTTAGTTAAGCACAAAGTTGTTGATCGGGCCGGGAATCGAACCCGGAACCTTCTGATTAGCAGACCGGCATGGTAACCTTTACGCCAACGAGGTCGTCGCCAATATGTGTCGCTCATCGAGCTCGTATGTACCTAGTCTGTCCTAAATATTAACGCTATACTTTTACGCACTCACAAGAAAACCTTTTAACTTGTACGTAGACAGAAAATCTAGTAATTTGTTGAGCTACGATATATAATAGTATATTAATGTTACTATTGAAAAAGAAAGTATGTACATACACCAGGATCATAAAGCATTTTCCGTTTCTAAAGTCAGCTTGTAGTCTTTCTTCGTATGAACTAATTAACCCGGTGTTTAAGGGCCTCTGACTTGGCTTATCAACTGCTAATGTTAAGTCTAATAACCGAAACCTACAATTCAATCAGTTATGCAACTCAAGGGTGCTTCTAAAGAAAATGCCATTTAGAAATGATAGCATTAGCGCGATAACCAATCCAAAGACCTGCATATCAGTCTGCATCGCCCGTTGTTTACGAGCTGGTACTCAAATGTTGTCAAATGCTGGTAAGCCTCAGATAACGACCAATGTAAGACTCACATTACTGAACTGGATGTATGGAAATGTATACTCATGTTTATTTATTTATCATCACTTTAACGTACATTTCCACTGCGAGGTGGAAAAATGGTGGAAAGACTAAGAGACTAAAGCTTAAGTCCTCGTCCCGTGCTTGCCCCGCAGGCGTTGAAGTCGTCACCGGAAGAGATCCAGGAGCAGATAGAGTTGCTGCAGAGCGTGGCGTGGTCGCGGTGGCCGCCAGTCGACGAGCTGCTGGAGCTCGGCGGGGTCTCTCTGCTGCTGCAGGTCGTCGGGTACGCGTACGAGTGGAACTTTAACGGCAGGTATTGTTGTTAGTACCTACTCTCTACATTGTATTTAAGATAAACCTATTCGAGTTGGTAGCTAAATGTTTGACACTATTGAGTTGGCAGCTATATTTTTTATTTTATTTTTAACACAGCTGGTTAGCCCCATAATTAACCATTTCTAGCTCGTATTATGGTTGCTAACACAAGCGAGCACAGAGCGAGCGAGTCGCGCGGCAAATGCCTCGCGAGGCTGCTCGCTCTGTGTGGACCCGGCTATTGGGGAACAGGAAATTACGTCGTATAAACCTTGCATTAATTCCTCCGGTTAATTAGTTAGGTAGTAGAGTTGTAAATCCAACATGACCGCTACCAAAAAAAAAATTGTAGCCGCATGTTTTCCAAATGTCAAATTTCTACGTGTTTGTATGTACGCGGTCAGATCGGAGACGGTGCGGTCCGCGCTGGACGTGGTGTCGGCGTGTTGCGTGGCGCCGCGCGTGCAGCTGCTGCTCACCGAGAAGATCGACATGCGGGACTCCGAGCTCACCGCCGGCGTCAACATCGTGCTCGGTGAGACCGGACTCACTGTATATAATCATTGTTGTGGACTGTATACTTTGTTAACTAACTATTCGCTTAAGGCGTTCACTTCTCCTAGCTACCTAACTGGGATAGGTACTGACTGGGACACTAACTGGGATAGGTACTAGCTGGGCACTGAATGAAACACGCGATATAAATTAAACCCGAAACCGCCGAAGTCACCGAACTCTTTAATCAAACAAATTAAGCTACTTAAGTACTAATTACGACACCGCAGTTCGTAGCGTCTTCCGCCGCCTACGCTGGCGCGCTCGGCCAATCGGGAGCGCGCCTTCCGAAGTACTGTGGCGGTAGCGCTGGGCGACGGAGCTCGCAGTCCTCAACAATCATAGACATTATTTTTATTAATATACATAATGTATAGTGTAGAATAAGCAGCCCACTACACTTATTCATTTATTCAATTAATCATAATCATTTACATCGCACCTAAGTTATATAACGAGTTGAATTCATATGAAAAAACAATGAATATAACCTGGTCTAAACTCTCAATAGTCATAAATAAATGGTTACAGAACTTTGATTATAAAGCGTTGGAAAAGCTGATTAAAAGAGACACTGATATATGATATAAACTACTATACATATTTAGCATTTGGCGGTTCTTAGCCCTATAAGACACATATACGTATACATTAACACACACACACATACACATATACACACACACATACACATATACACACACATATACATACATGCATTTAATTTTAAAAGACTTAAAACTTAAATTATTTGTCACCTTTATTATAATAATGTAATCGTTTTTGTACGCTAATTATCATTAGAATGGGAAAAACTGACTGCTGCAACACAGCTCACGCTAAAGCAGCAGGCAGGGCCTCTACATTTACACTTTATTAGACAAGTATATTGTTCTTTATTATCGTAAGCGTAAACTGTAACGTTGTATTTCTGTCAAATAAAACTTTTTGTATTTTTTTGTTTTTGTATTTTGTATTTATTCTTGTAAAACCAATTTACATGTCAAATTCTTAAATTAATTAATTAAATAATCTTATAAGTATGTCTATACTTATTTAAATCCAAAAAAAATAATAATAAATCAATTTAATCTTAAGTAAATTCATAAATAATAATGTCAATGTTTAAATAAAATAAATTCATTAATACTATAAAACGAGTGCTCAATAAGCCAGCGCTGCAGTCTAAATTTAAAACTATTCAGACTGGGAGCATCCATGATGGAGACCGGGAGTTTATTATAAACTGTCGGGCCCATGACATGTGTGAGTTTATCCGACTTCGCGAGCGATCTTTTTACACCAACCAGTTTGCGAGTGTCACGTTTAGTGTAGGGAAGGTAGCTGGCATAAGTGACATATGATTCAAGATTTTGTTAATAAAACGTCAATTAAATGTCAATTAAATAGTTATAACAGTTTTACACCAAAGCGCTAACTATTTTAGACTTATAAACTACACTCCTGAATGCGCACACAATGAAAGTGACGGCACTACAGAAGACATCGATTTCTTTGATATTGGATAGAGCGTTAAGGTAAGATATAGCACGTCGCGTAGGGGTCGATTTAGCATATTCCGTGCGAGAATGATGGACACTGAACAACTTGTGCCACACGAGCGAGTGTAATAATCAGGGACGTACAAAAAGAAAGAGCTCAAAACAGTCGGATTGTTGTACAGTAGTGCACAACCACATTGATGCTTCTTCTAATTTCTAATGGCTCAATATCAACCATGCCGTTGTGATACTATATATATGTGTGTGTATATATACTATATATGTGATACTATCCGTATATGCCAACATATACGGATAGTATCACATAGGTCATCCTATACCTCTCTCCTCGTGAGAGAAGTCCCCAAGTCTCAGCAGTGGGAACGTGTAGTGGGCTGCTGGCCAAGTGCGGGTTGGCGAATGACACACATCTTCGGATATTGTGGTCCTCAAACATGTCGGTTTCCTCACGATGTTTTCCTTCACCGTAAAGCGAGTGCAAATCCACACATAACTTGAAAAACAAGTCATTGATGTAGGGCCGGGATCGAACCAGGGCCCGTCTGATTGAAAAGCAGACGTTATTGCCACCGAGCCACACTCGCTTTTTTATATACTCATAGACATATATATACTATTTTGTTGATATCATATTATTTGACATGTAACTTTGGTGTTATTAATAAATTATTTGTATTTGTAAAGAGTAAAAAAAACTAAAATATTTTCTATATCCCCCTGTAGATTTTAATGTTGTATTCTCCCTTGGCAGGAGCGGCGGATGGTGAAATAGTTCCCGAGGCGGAAGTCCAGAAAGCAGCTCTCAATGTATTAGTCAACTGCGTCTGCGCACCCGTGCATAGGGTAAGTTTTCACTTTTTTTTTTTTTTATTAGGACACATTCACACACCAGCCGTAAGCCCCATACTAAACCATTTCTAGCTCGTATTATGGTTGCTAACACAACTGATATACTACATATACATACAAACATATTACATTTAAATACATATTTAACACCCAGACCTACAGCCAACAAATTTAGTAAAGCACAAAGATGTTGACCGGGCCGGAAATCGAACCCGGAACCTTCTGATTAGTAATCCGGTATGGTAACCTTTACGCCAACGAGGTCGTCAATCTCGTTTAACATTACAAAACTCTTTATAACGACACTTGAGTTAACAAAATACTCTACCAAATGTCTGAATTGTTTGACCGTTAAGTTTGTGGAATTTATGTAAGCTAACTTTGAGTCATTTTACATAAGAAACTCTATAAGGTCACTCAATGGTACAAAACGTCTAAACTGTTAGTCATTTTTATTATTTGTTTGTTAAACATCACATTAACTACTTAAGAAGACATTCGATTTAACAATATACTTTACAAAACGTCTAATTAGTTTCCCTTTTAAAATCATTAACGACACTAAATATAACAACATACTTCTCTATACGTTTATATAATTTGACTTTGATTGCACTCTATATAGCATCACATACACACAATTTAAGGACAATATTTTTTTTATTGATGAATAGGCTTACTTAATAGGTTGAATGCAGCTTTCCTGACTTGACTGTAGTCTAAGATGTAACACGTTTGCCTAGAAGGAACCTATTTACTCTAGATTTGAAGACCCCCAAATTGTACTTCTCGGGAAAAAGAGACTAAGGAAGAGAGTTCCAAAGCTTCGCAGTTCTCACAATGAAGGTCGAAGCAAAACGCTTTGTGCGAATCCTCGGAACTTCGACAGTAAATCGATGTCTCTTCGCTATGCCCCGCTCGTTCTGTAGTTGAATGGAGAAGCGGGAATCAAATTGTGCAGCTCCATTGCACACTCTCCAAAATGTATCCGATAAAATACAGACAGACTGTCAACTTTGCGCCTATTTTCAAAGCTTTGCATTTTATTATTAATTAATCGTATTATCGCAGTATATTTTGTGTTATATAATTGATATTTAAACATTTTGTTCAATATTTTTCCTGTATGATTTATAACAAAAAAACTGTAAAGCAAATATTTTTCCCTAGTCATCACCTAAATAGTTTTGGTCATTATGAACTGAATGATGATAATATGATTCTGAATAGACTTGCCTAACTTCTTTTTTTGTTCAAACAGGAAGGTACATCCACCACACGGTTTTCAATAACGGGCTCCACCAAAAAGAAGACTGCACTGAAATCTTACGAGGATGTTATACAGAAAGTTTGGGAGAGCGTCAGAACTAACAATGGGATTATGGTATGTGTTATTTTTCTTACTTCTTCTTCATCTGAGTTGAGTGGCCAAGCTCTGGTGTCGGGAGTTTTCAAGCCGGTCGGACGCCTCTAACTTGGTTTAACGACTGCTTGTTAGTACAAGCAGTCGCAACAGCTGGAACCTACAATTTAATATGTGTCAATACAATTTAACATAACTCTATAAACGAAACTGCTTACTACGAGTATATAGTAAATTACCCTTCTAATCTCTGTAAAGGGCCTTGTTTGCTGAACTCTGTTTGCAGAGCTACTCAGTTCACTCGATAAATGTCTGTGCTCTGTCTATAAACGTCTCTGCGTACTCAATAACCTACTTTGTTTAATATATAAATGGCTGCTCACACAATAACCTACTCTGCCCACTTTATAAAATGTCTCTGCTCACTCTATAAACTACTCTGCTAACTATATAAACGACGACGACTCACACTTTAAATAACTGCTAATGCAATAACTTACTTTGTTTACTATATAAATGACTGCTCACTCAATAACCTACTCTGCCCACTAAATAAACATATCTGCTCTCTATGAACTACTCTGCTAACTATATAAACGACGACTCACACTTATGACTGCTGACGCAATAACCTACTTTGTTTTGTTTACTATACAAATGACTGCTCACTCAATAACCTAACCTGCCCACTCAGTAACCTACTCTGCCCACTCAATAACCTACTCTGCCCACTCAATAACCTATTCTGCCCAATCAATAACCTACTCTGCCCACTCAATAACCTATTCTGCCCACTCTATAACCTACTCTGCCCACTCAGTAACCTACTCTGCCCACTCATAACCTACTCTGCCCACTCAATAACCTACTTTGACCACTCAATAACCTACTCTGCCCACTCAATAACCTACTCTGCCCACTCAATAACCTACTCTGCCGACTCAATAACCTACTCTGCCCACTCAATAACCTACTCTGCCGACTCAATAACCTACTCTGCCGACTAAATAACCTACTCTGCCCACTCATAACCTAATGTGCCTACTCAATAACCTACTCTGTCCACTTAATAACGTTCTCTGCCGACTCAATAATCGACTCTGCCCACTCAATAACCTACTCTGCCCATTCAGTAACCTACTCTGCCCACTCAATAACCTACTCTGCCCACTCAGTAACCTACACTGCCCACTCAACAACCTACTCTGCCCACCCAATAACCTACTCTGCCCACTGTATAAAAACTTAGTTCACTCTCTTCTCTCATTTCCCAGGTGCTACTCTCCCTGATGATGGTAAAAGTGCCCATAACGGATGCGGATCGGTTGCGCGGGCTGGCGTGTAGAGCGCTGGCGGGTTTAGCGCGCTGCCCCACCGTGCGGCAGATCATATCCAAGCTACCGCTATTCACCTCCGAACAGATACAAGGTATAGTTTTTTGGACTTGGCTTATAAAGACTGCTTGTACTAAGACTAAGGCGCAGCTAGTGAAAAGATAATTTTAAATGAGTAAAATTGGAATCGATTTTTCATCAAATGAAGTTTTTTAAAAAAAAAATCTTGTTAACTAACTTATTTACAGACGTAATGAAACCCAAATTGTATTATTATTGATAAAAAAAAACGTGAGCTGTCACAGGACGTCTGGCAGATGTGAAATATCGACATTATTTTGTAAAAGTAATATGCAGAAAAGAACATATTGAGACAGGAACTAAATACGTCATAATGATAAAATAAAATATAAGTGAGGTGTATTCATATACGTCACTCGCGAGCGCCTCCGCGCGCTCGTGGCGCCAGTAATAAACTAGCTGTTCACACGATCACCTGTCTTTTATTATTCTAACCGTGCTCCCGTATACTACATTGGCGACGAGGATGGCTGCCTTTTTAGGCTCGATAGAACCTTTTGACCACAAGTTATCGGACTGGAATGTGTTTGTGGCTCGCATAAAGCAGTTCTTCAAGCTAAACTCAGTGGAAGAGGATAAGCAAAATGCTTTATTATTAACCCACCTGTCGGAGGAGTCGTATCGTATAGCGCGTAACTTAGCGTTCCCGCGCGATCTCGAACTACTCACATTTTCGGAAATTACAAAATTATTATCGGAATATTTTAAACCGAAACGTTGTTTGTTTGCGGTGAGAGCGGAGTTCTACGGCGCAACGAAAGATCCAGGCGAGTCAGTGGGAGAATGGGCGGCGCGCTTACGTGGCCTAGCAAGTCACTGTGAGTTCGGCGCCGTATTGGACACGGTACTTCGCGATCGATTCGTTCTCGGATTGAACGACGGACCTGAGCGCGACAAGCTGTTTGAGAAGGACGCTTCCCATCTAACGTTCGCAAAGGCGTTAGAAACCGCTGAGTGGGTGGCGAGCTCGAGACAGGCGAGATCATCGGTGAGCGGAGAAAAGCTAATGAAGGAAGAACCGATCTTCAGGATGAGTGGGCCAAGGTGCGACGCGCACGGCTCCGGAGGCGCGCGCAGCGGCGCGGCTCGGGCAGCGCGCGCGGGCGCGAGCAGCGGGCGGCGACAAGGCGCGCAGGGCGCAGCCGCCGGCGCCGGCACGGCTCCCGGACAACCAGTGTGTCAAGTGTGCGGCTTAAAGAATCATTTAGCTGAAAAGTGTAGATTTAAGCGATACCGGTGTCAAGTGTGTGGTGATATAGGTCATCTTAAAAAGGTCTGTAAACAACGAGTTTACAACATGTCCGAAGTAACAGAAGAGGACGGTGCAGAGGACTGCCAGGAGTGCTATATGTTAAGGTACGGAAAATTTGATCCGATAGAAATTAATGTTAGCATAAATAAACAAACTCAAACCATGGAGCTAGATTCAGGGGCAGGTGTTTCCGCCATATCTTATACATTGTATAAACAAAAATATTCTATGTTCCCCCTCACAAGTTGTACGACAAAAATGTGTTTCTATAATGGGCATAAAATTGAACCTGTTGGATATTTTTTTCTAGAAGTTACCTATAATGATTTAAAAAAATTCATCAGGTTCTATGTCATAAAAAACGGTGGTGCCCCTATTCTAGGAAGAGACTTTATGCACAAATTTAACTTATGTATATCGCCAGTGCAAAACAATAATGTAAAGTTAAGTAGCGATGAACTGCAAACATTGTTAAGCAATTATAAAGAGCTCTGGAGTGATGGTTTGGGCAGTTTCAATAAGTTTAAGGTTAAGTTAACGTTAAAAGAAAACGCACATCCTAAGTTTTTTAAACCGCGGCCGGTCCCCTTTGCATTACAAACAAAAGTAGACGCCGAATTAGATAGGCTGACGTCTGTAGGTATACTAGTCCCCGTGAGTCATTCCGATTATGCCACACCAATAGTACCAGTTTTAAAAGACGACGGAAAGGTAAAGATCGCCGGCGATTACTCGGTTACATTGAATAAAGACCTATGTATAGATAAGTACCCGATGCCACGGATTGAGGAGGTGTTTGCTAAGCTGGGCGGAGGAGTCCTCTTCACGAAGCTAGACTTGAGCAACGCTTACAATCAGTTGTTACTGGAGGAGGAGTCCCAACTGTTAACAACCATCAGCACAACGCGAGGCCTATATAAATATACGCGTCTTGTTTACGGCTTAGCAAACGCACCCGCAATATTTCAAAAAACTATGGAGAGTTTACTGGCTGGCATAGAAGGCGTTAGCATATGGTTTGATGATGTTTGCTTGACTGCCCCCTCCCACGCCTCCCACATACACAGACTTAAACAAATTCTAGAAAGACTAAAAGGAGCCGGGCTAAAATTACAAAAAGAAAAATGTGTGTTTTTGCAACCGAGCGTTACTTATTTGGGATTCGTCATAGATAGCAATGGGCTTCATTCTTGTCCCAAGAAAGTACAGGCTATACTAAAAGCGCTCCCTCCTACCAGCGTGCTAGAGCTAAAAAGGTTTTTAGGTATAATAAATTATTACAGAAATTTTGTACCAGACGCATCCTCTATTTTGGCACCGTTGCATGAACTATTACGGAAAGGCGTACCGTGGAGCTGGACGGCGTGCCATCAGAACGCCTTTGACAAGGTCAAACGGGAGTTAGCGTCGGAACGCGTGCTGACGCACTTCGACCCTAAGGCGCGGCTCGTGCTGAGCGTGGACGCGAGCCCGGCGGGGCTGGGCGCCGTGCTGCAGCAGGGCGAGGAAGGCCGCGAGCGCCCCGTCGCGTACGCGTCGCGCGCGCTCACGCCCAGCGAGAGGAACTACAGCCAGGTACACAAAGAAGCGGCAGCTATCGTGTTCGGAGTAAAGCATTTTCATCAATATCTGTACGGCAGAGATCAACCGTTCCTACTCTTATCGGATCACCGGCCGTTATTAGCAATCTTTGGAAAGAAAAATGGCATACCTGTTATGACAGCGTCGCGCTTGCAAAGATATGCACTGTTTTTGTCCGCTTATAATTACGAAATTCGTTATATGCCAGGCCAGAGAAACGTAGTTGCAGATTATTTTTCGAGGGCGCCTGTGAATATAGATTACAAAGAAGCCGATGTGGAGGAAATCCATTCTTACATAAATTTTTTCGAAGAATCACAGTTACCGATCTCATTCAAAGATATTCAACAAGCGACTACCGATGACAATACAATGCAAACCGTCGCAGAGTATATGATTAAAGGCTGGCCTCGAAAAATAACTTGCCCAGACGTTAAACCTTATTTTAATTGCAGGACAGACTTAGAAACCAATAGCGGTTGTCTAATGAGAGGTCATAAAATAATAATTCCTTCCAGTTTGCGAAAACAATTATTAGAAGAATTGCATACTTGTCATTTTGGCGTTGTTAAAACTAAAAGCATAGCACGCGGCAAGATGTGGTGGCCGGGTATAGACAGAGATATCGAACAGCTGATCGGCGCGTGCGCTGCGTGCGCCGCGACACGGCCCGCCCCGCCCCGCGCGGCCCCCGCGCCGTGGCCCCGCCCCGCGGCGCCCTGGCAACGCATACATATTGACTACATGCAAGTAGGAAACAGAGTCTTTCTCGTCGTGATCGATGCGTATAGCAAATGGTTGGAATGTTTACATATGCAACGGGGCCTGACCACTAAAGAACTGATTAGCAAATTAAAGTACTTGTTTTCAATATTTGGATTGCCCGAAACCATCATGTCCGATAATGACCCCAAAATAAACAACGATATTTTTAATAACTTTTGTAAAGCGACAGGCATAAATCACTTGACCTCCCCAATTTACCATCCATGTAGTAATGGCCAAGCAGAAAACTCAGTTAAAGCTTGTAAAAAGATGATCAAATGTATTTTGATAGACACTGATAACATGCATTGTAACCAGGTACTCGACAAACTTCTCAGTTTTTTGTTTATGTATAGGAACACGGTCCACTGTACTACCGGTGAGTCACCCGCCAAACTAATGTTTAATCGCGACTTGCGAGGCCGGCTCGATCTCATTATGCCACCTAAACCTCACGAGACACCCACCGATAGTACCGTGCCGCTCGGTAAAAGTAGGCAATTTCATATAGGTCAGCAAGTGTGGGTCAAATGTTTTCTGTCACAAAAAGCAATTTGGAAATTAGGATACATTGTTAACGTACTAGGCAATAGATTATATATTGTTTCAGTTGATAACGTACAAGTTAAGAGACACGTGGATCAACTGAGACAGTATACGGGAGGTCAGGCGCCAACTTGTGGACATGCCCTGGAGCTAGGAGAGGAGCGCGCGCCCTGCCCGCCGCCTGCCTCGCTCCCCGAGCGCGCGGCGAGCGCTGCCCCGCCGCCCGCTCCCGCGCACCAAGGCATAGCGGCGTCACGGCCTTCAGCCGCCGCCCCGCGCCCCGCGCAATCTTCGTGCGCGCCAGCAGAGGGACGGCAACGGGAGCCCTATGCCTTGAGGCCTAGAACTAAGCGGATAAACTATAAGGATTAAAATAACATATACTTAATGTAATTTAAATATATACTTAATGTAATTTAACTGTTTGTCACAGGTCCAATAACTAATGGTGGAGGGATGAGGTGTATTCATATACGTCACTCGCGAGCGCCTCCGCGCGCTCGTGGCGCCAGTAATAAACTAGCCGTTCACACGATCACCTGTCTTTTATTATTCTAACCGTGCTCCCGTATACTACAATAAGGTTTTTCATTTTCAGATAACGATGACTATTTATTGAATAAACATTTGTTTTCATGAAATACAAAAATATTTACGACGAATTTATTCCAAATCGTGACTACTTAATTCGTTTAATCTGTGTAACTTCGGTTATTATAGTCGCATGCAGTAGCGACGCGTCGCCACGCCAGAAATCGGCTATAGATGTTTCACATCAGTAAAATTTTAAATCTTTTTCTTGTTAACTTACTTATTTACCTCCGTCCAATAAAACCCTAATTGCATTGGACGGTTAATGACTTGTTTAGGGTGCTGATGCGACTACCTCGCTGGTGCAGTGCATCCCTGATGTTCGATGAAGCTCATTCGGATGATTTTCACACAATCATCCGTAACAATATTGCCTCATTACGAAAGCGAGTTCGAGCTAGTCGCAACAGCATCCTGATGATGATAAGTGAAAAACTAGACTGCCCCGTTCAACAAAAATAGATGGACACTCTATTGGATATAAATTGTGTTGTGTATTGTCGTAATATCTTTGATGTGTAGTAGTATGAATTTAATAATTGGAATTTTAATATTATTTTTCAATAACCTACTCTGCCCACTCAATAAAAACTTAGTTCACTCTCTTCTCTCAATTCCCAGGTGCTAATCTCCAGATGTTATGTATATGGATTTGATATTATGATATTTGTATTGATGTTTTCTGAATTAAATGAATAATTATTATAAATATTATATTGCTGTTGAGTAATGTGCTGTGTGTACTCCCGCAGTCCTGATGCGGGACCCGATCCTGCAGGAGAAGCGGCAGGAGCACGTCATGTTCCAGAAGTACGCGCTCGAGCTGCTGGAGCGGGTCTCGGGGAAGACCAAGCACATGGGCGCCGAGTTCGAGACCTCGCTCGCTAACATACATAGAGTAAGTTCATGCATTCCTCCTCCTCTAATTGGTAGCTCAGTGCTGAGCATCGTGATGACCCAGACCACACACCTTACGTAGATGTGCCGGCTCGTTTCCACAACTAGAAGTCCTCCGGCTTCCCCTGTGCGTAGGGGCCGACTGGCGGTCGCTAATCCAGCCAGCCGATCTCGCTGAAGAAGGCCAGCAGCTCGCGTACGCCGGCGCAGGCCTCCCCCAGCGTCCTCGGTGTCCCGAGGAATTCTTCTCGCTGTTTCGTCAAGCTCCTGCACTCCAAAAGCACATGCTTGACCGTTTCCTCTGCCTCCATGCATCCCCTGCACAGAGCACTGTCAGTATGCTGTAACATAGCGATGCGCGACTGTGAATGATTCCAGTCGAATTATTCGACTTTATAAATCATTCGACTCATTCGAATGATCTCCGAAAATTAGTAACTTACATGATGCTCACTCAAAATTAACCGCACTGAATGAATACTACATTAGTTACTACTTGAGCCGACTCCACTCCAACGATTCATTCATATTTCATTCATTTGAAACTAACAAGTGACATTGACAAGATTCGCTGACAATCGAGTCAAAACGCCATTAGTATAATAACTATCTGACCCGGCAAACGTTGTTTTGCCTTAAAAATATATAGTAGAAGATTCTCAGACCTACTGAATACGCATATGAAATTTGGTAAAAATCGGTCAAGCCGTTTCGGAGGAGTACGGTAACTAACATTGTGTCTTGGAAATTTTATAATTCTTTATTGGACACATAAATAAAAAAGGCACAGTAAATGACAATTCACTTAAAATTAGTGTACCACAATTGGCGGCCTTATCGCTTAAAGTGATCTCTTCCAGGCAACCTTTGGATGGAAAGGAATTTATAAACGACTAAAGAAGGACGTAGTGTACAATAAAGAATAATAAAAAACATACATATAATATTAATAATCTTATCTTAATTTATATAAATCTCGTGTCACAATGTTTGTCCTCAATGAACTCCTAAACCACTTAACCGATTATAATAAAATTCGCACACCATGTGCAGTTCGATCCAACTTGAGAGATAGGATAGTTTAAATCTCAAATTATAGTCGCAAATTTAATTTATTGCTAATATAATTTGTTATAATTAACTGTAAGTAACCTATCTATATAGTAATTGAATTATCAATGAAGTAATTCGTAAAAATGAAGTATCTTTTTGTACGTGTAACTCCTAACCAAAAAGAAACCTGGCAATAACTAACCTTAGGCCTATATTACTTAAAGTAGGCGACCATACGTTTTTATCAAATCGCTAGAATTCGCAAAACGGACACAACCGTCAACGCCGTCTGCCCTCACGCGTCTGCCCGCGTTCGGGTCGCGCACTCAGCGATGAGCCACTTCTTCCCCACCGCACCTACCCCGCTCCCCCCACGCCCCGTTCGCCTGGCGCCGCTGCCGGTATTTATCACCGAAACGGTATTTATCGCCGAAATTGCTATGACTCTGCATTTTAAATAGCTGCGTTTTACCTGAAATAAAACGCATATTAAAATACTTACCTAACTGGAAGCTTTATTTATTGAGAGAGCATTTCCGTTTCCGTCAAGTACTTGCCAGTTTCAGTACTCTTTAGTGTCGTTTCCGGTAGGTTGTATGGTAAGTGGCGCCACCTGGCGGCTGCGCTGAGCTTCATGTTATATAAGAACATGCAGCGCCATTTAGGCTCATTGGTTCAATAATAGTTTTCACCAGGCAGGAATAAAAGTGAAAGCTTCCAGTTAGGTAAGTATTTTAATATGCGTTTTATTTCAGGTAAAACGCAGCTATTAAATTACTTGACCGTAACTGGAAGCTTTATTTATTGAGATCTGTTTGTTATCGCCTGGTGACGCCACTTAGTTTATGTAAACACTTAAACGAATAACGCCAATGTGACAAAAATACAATTTTTATAATCTTGATATAATTAATGTACATATAACCATATTTAATGTACATGTACTGCTAGATATCATATATGCAAAGTGCATGCATATTGATTTTAATAACTTGTAAAATAATTAACCACAAAATCATAAATTTAAATTCCAGGAATATTAAATCTTTATTGTTTAGGTAATTTAAGTATGTAGAGTAAACAAACTTGATAGGTTTTGGACATCTTCTAACTTTAATGAACAATTTGCATGATTTTGAAGTAGAGCACCTTTCATTAAAAAAGGAGATGGTTCTTTCTACCCAAAATATTGGATTGAGGTTAAGTATAGCCTCATTTGTTTTTATTTTCCACCCTGACTGAGTATAGTTACTGTTGTCAGTTTTAGAACCAAATTCAGGCCAGAATATGATATAATTTTCAGAATCACAATTAATATAATGATCGGGATCTGTTCTAAGTAGAGTCAGATCATGTACTCGTCTGCCTGAGCATAGTAAAAGTAATGCGGCGGTGTGTCGAGAAGTCTGATAAATATTGTTTAAATCTGTAGCGTTACAACGCCACATTAAGTCATGCGCCATCTAGGAGCGTGTGGATGAAACTATGTTAATCGCCAACGAGACGCCGCGCGCTCCCACACACTACACTCTCGCTCCGACCGCGCTAGATATAATTTAGACCAATTCCATATAGCCCGCAAAGACACGTGGCACTAGGCGACTTAGCACGCGTCGCACACCTTGTAACTTCAATCAGTGATCCCCTTACATTATGTACCTACTTATCGAACTGTAACAATACAGTGTTCTACAAGATTCGTGTTCGTTTCACTTAACCTACCTAACCAGGCAGCAACCTACGAGGTTCGAGCTCCAGCACGCTTAGCCGAACAAACAGGGAAGACAGACAACCGGAGACGTCATCGTCATCGGGCGCGGATCCAGCTACCGTGATCCGTGCTACCTGCAGCAACGACCGCTGGTGTTGGGCCACCCGGCTCTGAACTCATCTTCCCAAAAATCTATATTGTATAGAGTCATGTATGTAATTAGATTACGAGTGTCCCAAACTGGTGCTTTTGGAACTTTTGGGGTTTTGAAAGCGATAGATTTTTAAAATATGTTTAACGAAAACATGAGAACTTAAGTTACCAGATTTTTCAGGATTACAAAGAGTAGCGACCACCGAATTGTGTAAAAGTACGGTATTGTATGACATTTTATTCTTTAGATATAATTCAGATAGGAATTGTGTACCAGTAGGATTATTATGATTAATATTTTGATCATTCGACTAGGAAATCCAGCGTTTCCATGCTGATTCGTAAGTTTTTAATGTGGATGGCCGCCACGAGTTTTTAAGCAATGATCGCTGTTCAGAACTCCACGATTCTATCGCCTCAGATAACCCCCGCACGTGGAAACACCCATGCTAGCGGATAATGCCATGCGATGTTGCAGGCATATATTGCCTGTCGATCTTTTAGATCGCGAGACACAATTGCTGTCTTTGAGGCGAAAAGGTCTATCATTGGAGTCCCTAGTTTCGTGAACACTATTTCTACGCAGGCCGGCGTTAAATGCCATTCCGGAGGTTGTCGGAGGCGAGACAGATGATCGGCCTGATTGTTGTACCTGCCAGGTATGTGGTGAATACTGAAATGTATGTGATTTTCGTCTAATATTGTTAAAATTTGACGAGTTATATTTATTAAGGGTATGAATTTTGTACCTCCTTCCTTCCGTAATTGAGCTACGGTAGTCTTGCTGTCGCTCTGTATCAGAGGAGAGCTCCCCGCTAATGATTGGGCGTGGTACTGAACAGCGTGCAGTACAGCCAACAACTCTTTTTGGTAGCAGTGTAGGTATTTCTCCGCGTGTGTCCAGCTGCCCCACAGAGCTTGCGCACCCCGAACTTGACTTGTTTTTAGGATTATTGTATCTACTTTTTCTTGTGGCAAGATTTTTTACATTGTGCCATGGCCTCCATAGTATCCCTAAGAAAATGATTTCTCTTTGAGGGACGAGAATGGACTTTTCGAAATTGATTTGCCTCCCTAACGTTTGCAGCATTTTTGTCATGATTTTGACATGATTGCGTAAGATTTGTGGATCTTGATTTACAATTAAGAAATTAGTTCATTCCATTTCTTTTATTATAGTAAAATATTTCGAGTAAGTTATGAAAGAAGATGGTAACATACAACCATAAATTATCGTCATTATATCGTTATCATCAATATTAAACATTACTTCATGGCATCTTTAAAGGCAGTGGCCGCAGCCGCGAGGGCCCTTGGATCTAAAATTGGTGATGGTGCTCGGAAAGCACCGATACTGTTGGACACATTCCAACTTTTAATAATAAGTATGTGTGACCGTTTTCTACGCGAAAATACAATGTTAAATTAAGAAATCGACCAAATAAACTATCTTATTCTATGATGGGGGCGATCAGACCTGCACTGACAACCTGCAAGAGGCGTATTGTGCATTTCCCCCTACCAGCCTCTACCCAAGCCATCCAAGCTCCTTAAAGTAGCGGAGCACGGTCTTGGGTCGCTGGCATACCTGTTCCACTGTCATTGCGTCAGATGTTGTGGTATTTCTATTAAAACAGGAGGCGTTCGAGTATAGCGTCGAGTTTTGTTGAGATTCCCTTGCTAGTCCGGTTTATTTTCAAATTTTATCCGGTCCGGTTTATATCCATATTTTATTCCAAATAAACTAGTTTCAATAAACCTTCCTTTTCTATCGTAGTTGGTGAGCAATCCAGTTTGTTAGTACTGAGAAAGTTTTGGGAGCTGTGCTCAGACCAATGGGTAGACATGTCATTTCTAGCAACTATGTCATGTACACAAGCCGTAGGAAGCGTCGGTGTGACTGTGCTATTTTCAGATGGAAGTAAGCCTGTGAAAGATCTATTTTGCACATCCAGTCTCGAGGCTGAAGAAAGTTTGGTACCTTGTACATGTTTACTTAAGTGAAATAGCTTGGAAACCATATACTCGTTTAGCGCTCTTAAGTTGAAAATTGGGCGCGCAGATCAGTCTGGTTCGGGGACCAAGAACAGGGGAGACACAAAGATCGCTTATAATTGTACTGGCTGTAGAACACCCTCGACTCTCATTTCTGATAAGGTCAACCGCGGCTATGTCGACTACGGAGCTAAGTCGTCTAATCCAATTATTGTACTAATCGCGTAAGAAGAAGAAGCATTTGTAAGAAAAACAAAAAATTAGACGCATAAGCCCCGAATTTTCTGTTTATCCTAAATTCAGTGCAGAATTTGGTTTGAAAGTATGATTAGCTAGTATTAATAGAACTTTTACAAATGATTATTTGTTAAAATCAAATAAATATGCTATTCAAAGTATTTTGACGCATTAGCCCCGGTTGACCTTATTATTTTTGACATCCTTACTGATGTTGGGGTTTTGAATGGGCATGTGGCGACATTCACGTAAGCCAGAGGTGGTTTTTTGATAAATGGAATTCGATATCCTTGAATTAATTTTAATATTATTTACGGCGCACCCATTTCCTTCCATTTGCGATAATAGAGCGCAAGCTGACCTGCCTGGAAGTGCGAGTAGTCTCGAGTTATATCTTTTATTTTCTCTAGAGGGCCGTGAAGCACTTGCGTGACCTCGTCCTCGGTAATTTGGTCGTTCGGGCCGCGAGCCCCTGTGATGAGACGCTCCTCTCCTGTTTCCATGTTATGAGACGCTCCTCTCCTGTTCCATGAAAGGAATGGTTGGAAGTTTGTATAGGAGGGTAGTCGTCGAAATAGTCACCCCGCGAGGGTGGATTGTCACAGCATGTATGCCGGGAAGGTGCTATAAACCTTCGTTATGACTGCGCTGAGTTCCACGCGATGGAACTTGTTTGCGAGCGCCTTGCCCCCGCGAGGGGCGGCGGCTGTACTGAGTCGGCCTTTGTGAAGGCATAATTATTTGGTTTACTTGGCCAAAAAGCTTTCCGGATCCCAACGGCTTTGTCCAGCAATGATGTAATTTTTCAGTATCAATATGTTGGCCACTGTAGGCGGAATTTAATTTTTTGAAGCCTTGAAATACAAATCATTTATTGATAACACCAAAGTTAGAGTTATAGCCTCCCTGCGCATCTCAATAGTTCGGCGGGGAATCGAACCCCGGTTTCCCGCGTGACAGGCGGGGATACTTACCATTATGCTACCGAAGAATAACAAATCTGATGAGATTTTGCATAAATTGCCTTTCAAGAATAGCAGTTCGACCTGATCTTGTAAATTTTCAGATATGATTTGCGCGTTTTGAGCCCACGAAAAGAGATTAGTAACTGCTTCTGCAGCACCTTTATTTGCTTTAGAATACAAAAAGCTATAGCAGCATATGATATATCAGCATGAGCGAGATGAAGTAAGTTATCATACTTTTTTACCTCTTCGTTTGTTTTCAGGTCTATGAAACCTGGGGTATGATTATATGCCTTTTGTGTATCGAAATATCTAATCTCCGACCATGCAGCATTACCAAAGCACTGAATATCTGTTAATTTTTGTAAAAAACTGTCAGGTGTTAAGTAAACACCTGCCCTGTGAAATTAAAATTAATTTTGTATCTATATCAAACGTAAATTTTTTAATATTAATTTGAACGTCTCGTTTCAGAAGCATTGATCGAGATGCTATCGTCCTCACACGTATTAAAATATGTTTGCGGAGCTCACCTATTTTCTCTTCCTACCCACGTTACATTATCTTTTATTTCTACAAATAAAATTGTGTTATATTGTTCTTACGACACTATTTTTACACTGAAAAACAAAAACCACTGGCAAATAAAAGTAATATAATTTGTAAGTAATTCCGAACGGTACAAAACCGTTTAAAAAATTTGAATCACTTACCCACAATCGATTGCACATATTCACTTATTTAAGCAAAAGCGAGAGCTGCTGCTCTTTAAATTTTAACAATAAATGATTTTTAAAACTTATTTTATAGAAATAATTATGCACAGAGTGAGACCTGCTGTGCACGTTCTCACTTGACGGGAACTAAAACGCCAATGAGCCTAAATTTTTTTTTTTTTTTTTGATAATGACTATGCTGTTGGCCTGATGGGCCTCTACAGCGACACCGGACAAGGGAGCCTAAATGGCGCTGCATGTTCTTATATAACATGAAGCTCAGCGCAGCCGCCAGGTGGCGCCACTTACCATACAACCTACCGGAAACGACACTAAAGAGTACTGAAACTGGCAAGTACTTGACGGAAACGGAAATGCTCTCTCAATAAATAAAGCTTCCAGTTACGGTCAAGTAATTTAATATGTGATATCTTCGAAAATATTTATTTAATTTACATGCTGTAAAAAGCCATACTGATCTTTATTAAATGCACAATGTATTTAAGATACTTAATTGGATAAGGATTAATACTGTATTGCTTAAAATCGCTTCATTAATAAGCCATTATTTCTCGTACAAAGTAAAGGATAAAAAATTATTATTGTGGGTTATTCCTAAGAGATAAACATATACCATCACGGACTTTTTTGTAGACCTTTTTAAGTTGTACAATTCTGAAGTAAAATGTTTTGATCTATCTTGTAGGATTCAGTCAGCGTTTGCAATGTAAGCGCAAAAAATGTGTTTTTTTTACGACCTCACATTAAAAACCTCAAAAATTGTAGCCTATGTGTTATTCTGATGTATAAGCTATAGCCTATGTGTTATTCTGATGTATAAGCTATATTGTGGTAAAGTTAATTAATAATTAATTTCTTTAAATATATGCCTGTAATACACTCTTATTACATACTAGCAGATAGTCCCGACTTCGCACAGGTTATAAAATAATCTAAGCTGCGAAGAGAAACAAAATATAACCTATTTTTCTCGGGGATAATCTAGCTTCCCAGCAGTAAAAGATTTTTTTAAATTGGTCCAGTAGTTTCGGAGCTTATTTGCGTCGAACAAACAAACAAAAAATCTAACTTTTTTACTTTATTATATTGGTATTTGTTTTTTGTTATATTGTGTTTCTACATACTCAAAACCTTTATGGACAATGCCGCGAAAACATAACACAGTTTTGATGAGTTGACCATATTTTTTTTAAAGGTAATGCGCAAGGTTATCCCTTAATGAAACTAGCTCGGCTAATAACAGCTAGCGCCTGTTGCTCGCTCAATGATACTTACATTAAATTGACACAATAATATAAATTTGTCTGTTGCCGTAAATTTTGGATTGCACTACTTATTATAGTTTTACATATTTTTTGGGTATTTTACCTCTTCGTCAACTGTTGGTTTTTGTAGGTTGTAGGTCTTTGTAGAGTGTGAATGTGATGTTACAATTCTGCTCAAAATTACTTTTTGACCTGACTCATGTTATATTTGGCTGACGGTCGCTGGCAGCACCGCCTGTCAGTCACTTGTGAAAACAATAAACTGACAACGACAAGTGACAGAACGTGCCCTATGACGTCACGCTTCAAGCGCGCGAGAAATAGAGCGTTTGAACTTGTCAAATTAAACTAGAATTTTCAAGATTTTATGGTAAAATAATTACTACTCTTACAGCTATGTTTATTTTTTTTCTATATCAAAATGAAGTGAATATTGAATAAAAAATATTAAAAAATTGTCTGCATATCCCTTATTGTTGTACGGCGTTGTTCCAGTCGAACGTGGTGGCGCAGACCCGCATCAACTACAACGAGCGCGAGCTGCTGCAGCTGGTGGCGGCGCACCTGAGCGCGCGCGGGCTGGCCGAGTCGGCCGCCGCGCTGCAGCGCGAGGCCGGCCTGCCCGCCGCCAGCGCGCGCGCCCCGCTCCCCGCGCACCACCCGCCGCCCGTCTACACGCCCTCCACTCCCACACGGGTCAGTATACACGCCCTCCACTCCCACCCGGGTCAGTATACACGCCTTCCACTCCCACACGGGTCAGTATACACGCCTTCCACTCCCACCCGGGTCAGTATACACGCCTTCCACTCCCACCCGGGTCAGTATGTACGCCCTCCACTCCCACTCGGGTCAGTATATTCGCCTTCCAGTCCCACTCGGGTCAGTATACACGCCCTCCACTCCCACCCGGGTCAGTATGTACGCCCTCCACTCCCACCCGGGTCAGTATGTACGCCCTCCACTCCCACCCGGGTCAGTATACAGAGCGAGCTGCCTGTTGATGGCTGATTTAAGCAATGTGTTAGGCGTATTTCCTTGTCAACGTCAGATGTCATGGAGGGAAAGCTCTGTCACACACCAATTTTATTTTAATATTTGACGACCTCGTTGGCGAAAGATTTCCATGCCGGAATCCCAATCAGAAGGTTCCGGGTTCGATTCCCGGCCCGGCCAACATCTTTGTTCTAACTAAATTTGTTGGCTGTGGGTCTGGGTGTTAAATATGTATCTATATAAAATATGTATGTACTATATGTAGTATATCAGTTATGTTAGCTACCATAACACGAACTAGAAATGGTTCAGTATGGGGATAAACCAGCCGTGTGTGAAATGTGTCCTAATATTTATTTTTTATATTTCTTTATTTCTCTTAATTTGGTTTCAGATCACATCGGAAGTGCACTTTAATATTTCATTTTTTCTTCTATCTATAATTTACGTGTTTTTTTTTTAATGTACTTGTTTTTTGTACCCCGCAGCGCGTGTCCATGACCCGCTCGAGCAGCGTGCGGAGTGACGATCTGAACTGTTCGCTTAACTCCTCTCTTCCCGTGAACGCCAACCACATCGACGACCCGCCCACTACGCCGCATGTTATTAAACTCAGGTGACACACTTATTTCCTATTCACCCTTCCACCATCGGACGAGCATGAAAACACTGACGTTTTCCTGCTCTTCCCTGGTTGCTTCGTTTTTAAGGTTCCGTACCTAAAAGGCAAGAACGGGACCCTATTACTAAGCCTCCGCTGTCTGTCTGTCTCCAGGCTGTATCTCAGAAACCGTAATAGCAAGAAAGCTGAAACTAATTGAATAACGCAAGATATGTATTTCCCGTGCCGATATAACAACAAATACTAAAAATAAAAAATATGAAAACATTAAGGGGAAACATGAAAACATTATTATATGGGCGTACAATAAACGTGTTTATATCGTATTTTTTTGCTATATATCAATAACGGTACTTAAAATTTGCCAAAATATATAAATGTACTAGCTGACCCGGCAAACGTTGTTTTGCCTTATTAATTATTTTTATTCTAGTTTCTGACTGTTTTTGACATGAATAATTTTGACATGTAATTGTAATACTTGTTCTCCAATCTAGTACATGAAATAAACAAATATAGAATTTTCTAATACATACTGATATTTCATCATGTATATTCAACAGATATTAATTGATTTTTCTAGTTTCTAGACAAATTCTAGTATAATAAAAATGTTACTTACTTATTATAAGTGTGTATGGTATATGCGTGAAATGGGTATGGAGCGCCATGAACAAACGTTAAGGGAATAAAAAAGTAACAAACGCCAAAAATATTACGTTCAATCATTTCTATTTAATAGTGTTTATTTTAACAAACATTAATTTGTTCTTCTTAGATGGCACCGACGCCAAGAATACAGGATAAATAAAAATTGAAAATAGCATGTTTATAAGTTAATCAAATAAAGTCTTCGATGGAACTTATGTGTAGGCATAAAATTATTTTTCACTTTTTAGATACAGTTAGAATTTATAAATGTAGATATGATTTTGAAGTCTGTTATTTGTATAATACAATTTCATTGTAAAATTTTTAAGGTTAGTGGTAATGATATTTTTCTAAAGTTTTAGGTATTCAAAGTTTTAGGTATTCAAAAAGCTATGCGCGAGAGAAGCGAGCGCGAAAATTTTTAGCATATTTGTTCGAGCCGCTTGAGCATAAAGAAGTCCAAAGCAGAACAAATTACATAATATTTAAGTTTCATCATCATATTTGTTGAAAATTTTTTGCTCATACGTTCGGGCTCCAGTTTATTAGTACATCAAATTTTATAGCTTCTTCTACGTAAGAACTAAGTGATCAAGTTATGTTGTCGAGAGTTTTTCAAGCCCCTGCCTTAGTTTAACGACTGTTTGTGCTAAGAGGACCTACAATTTAACGTATAATCCGATCCACAGTAGCGCACAGATGAAAATACATTTTTTTACAACAGTCATGTGCAGGAGAGGTTATGCAATAAAGCGACTTACACGCGGGTGGAGCCGCGGTTAAGTTAATAAGAGAGTTACATTGATATAGCTAAATGATAATTGTTAACAGTACTACTACATACGATACATAAATAATAACGAAGGTCGAAATTTGTGTAAACAGTGAGAGAAGTCTGTGCAGAAGAATTTTGTGAGTAAAACAGGAGACCGACTTCGGTCTATGGCATAGTGTGGCAATTCACTCACCAGTAAAGTAAAGGCGCGGCAAATTTTAAGTATTTAAGATTGGTAATAATACTAAGCATATGTATATCAGGTTAAATTTTGTTAGTTATTTTCTTCAAAAAAAAAAAATATTTTTACTTGAAGTACAGTTAGATACTATATTTGATCAGTTATTAAGCGAGATGAAAAAAGAATAAAATACTAAAATGGCCATAAAAAATAGGGAATGATGATAAAATTGAAAAAAAATTGGGATTGTATGTATTTTTTAATGCCACTTAATACAAAAATAAAATGAAAAAATTCGTCGCAAAATTTAAAAAAAAAATGTTTAAGGGTGATCAACCCTTATTACTTAGGGGTATAAAAAATAGATAGTAACCGATTCTCTGACCTACTGAATACGTATATAAAATTTGGTAAAGATCAGTCAAACCGTTTCGGAGGAGTGCGGTAACACACACTGTGACACGGAAGTTTACTAAAATGGCCATAAAAAATAGGGGTTGATTATAAAAAAGAAAAAATTTAGGGTTGTATGAATTTTTTAATGCCACTTTATATAAAATTCAAATAAAAAAAATTCGTCGGAAAAAAAAAAAAATTAAGGGTTAACAACCCTTATCACTTAGGGGTAAAAACGTTACACAGTAGCTGATTCACATACCTACTGAATACGAATATGAAATTTGGTAAAGATCAGTCAATCCGTTTCGGAGGAGTACGGTAACAAACACTGTGACACGGAAATTGACTAAAGTGGCCATAAAAAAATAGGGGTTGATGATAAAAAAGTAAAAAATTAGGGTTGTATGTATTTTTTAATGCCACTTTATATAAAATTCAAACAAAAACAAATCGTCGAAAAAATAAAAAAATATATTTAAGGGTGAACAACCCTTATCACTTAGGGGTAAAAACGTTTCACGTTGGCCGATTCTCATACCTACTGAATACGCATATGAAATTTGGTAATGATCAGTCAAGCCGTTTCGGAGGAGTACGGTAACAAACACTGTGACACGGAAATTTTATATATAAGATATTAGCTATCAAATTAAATTATAAAATTTAGATAAAAAACATACGAGGGTGGATTGGAAAATTTCGCAGCCTAATACATAAATACTTAAACTGTTTTAATGTAACCTTGACAACCATGTCAAATTGTAAAATTCTATGCCAATGGACTGTATTTAAATTAGGTTGAATTTTGTGGGCAGCGTTTTTAAATAATTTGATTATAAATTTATATTTAATGAGGGCTCCCATGCAACAATGGTACGGAACCCTTCATGCGCGAGTTCAACTCGCACTTGGCTAATTACACGACTCTACAAAAAAAAATTCGTTGTTTGTCCTAAAGTTTATACCATTATTTTCCAGTTAGTTATGCACAAAAACGAAAAGAAAATACCTTCTTTCGGTATAAAGTTTGCTTTTGTGATAGTTATAATAATAATACACATTTTTCAATTTTTTCATAAATTTTAATTGATTTTAATATTTATAAAAAGACCGCGCGGTGAGAGTGGGATATTAACGTTTACGCTGTGCCGCTAGATGGCACCCGAGTGATAAACAACCATCAGGTGTTATTTACAAGCCCAGAATAACTTAAAATGTCGTCACGAAAGTGCAAATACGATGCTGATGCATTTTGTTTTATATTTGGTCAATTTATTAAAGTTCGAGACGTGAAATATGAACTAAAGACATCTCACGTTCTCTGTAAAGCCTATGAAGCATATTTTGACTATCCTGTACGGAATCAAGATAAGCCATGGGCTCCACATGTTGCTTGTAGTTATTGTAAAAGGTGTTTGGAAGGTAAGCAATTTTTATCTGGGATTTATTGAGACAAAGTAGCTATGAACATAAAAGAAAAAGTAAAAGTGTGCACTTTTAAGTTATTTTCCACTTTTCTGTAAGCTAATTTGATAGTACCTAAAACTTAATAAAAATAATTAACATTTTTATTTCAATAGTTTTTTTTTCAATCAAAAATTAAAATCTGTGATTTTTAAAAATTTTCTTTCAATCAGTCTTCTAAGCACAAAAGCAAAGTTTTTCATGCCATATATTTTTTTCCGTCTTATTACGACCTAAACTACCGAATTTTAATGCTTTGCAATCTAAGTCAAATTTCATGTTAACCCGTGTTATTATTATTCTGTATATAATATATGATACCAAAAATGCGCACTAAGCATTTAGCCTCCGTATTCATTCTGCGTACTGCCAACGTGTGGAACTCTTTGCCAAACGCCCTGTTCCCGGTAACTTTATTCTATATTTATTCAAATCAATTTATTGAGAATATAGTAATAGTATATAGACAGGTATTCGGTCAAAGAAAATGTGTATCATATTCTGCCTTCCGGCGTGCAATAATTATTTAACTATGTCCTAGCTTAAAACTACTTACAATATCTATAATCTGTTGTGTTAGCTACCATAACACAAACTAGAAATGGTTCAGTATGGGGTTAACCAGCTGTGTGTGAAATGTGTCTAAAAAAATGCCATGAAATGATAGAAATATTTGATATATTTTTTTAATCCCAAACTGAACCATTTCTAGTTCGTATTATGGTTGCTAACACAACTGATATATACTACATATACATATTTTTATATAGATACATAATTAACACCCAGACCCACAGCCAACAAATTTAGTTAAGCACAAAGATGTTGACCAGGCCGGTAATTGTACCCGGAAGCTTCTGATTGGCAGTCCGGCATGGTAACCTTTACGCCAACGAGGTCGTCAAACACTCGTTACTATTATGAAACACTACGGTCGTTTCATAAACTGGCACTCTTGTTTTAGTCCCCTTCATTATATGACAGTTGCATAAACTACTATTTTATATTCCAGGAAAGTCCAGCCGAGCCAACCTCTGCTGGTGGCTGGTCAGAGTACGTCGGAGCACAAACGTTCTCTACAGAAGCAGATCAGCGTCGCTGCGGGAGACGCCTCTGCCAACAACCAACATAGGTACAATATATACTGGTAACTAACCAAATAGATTAGACTTAGGATAGGCAGCTCACTATACGTCCCACCGTTGGGACTCGGGACCTTTACTCACGAGGCGAGAGATATAGGCTCTATAGATATAGAAGAAGATGTGGATGAATTGTGTGAAAGAGGATATGAAAGAGAAAGGAGTGAATGTAGATATGACGGCTGACAGAAGAGTGTGGAAGCAAAAAACGGGCTGTGCCGACCCCACATAGTGGGAAAAGGTGAAGGCAAAGAAGAAGATATAGAATCATGGTCACGAACCAGGGGCCGTCTGATGGTAAAGCAGCCTTTTTTACCACCGAGACACACTCGTTTCAATACTATATATAGTGGTAACAAACCCAACAGGTTAGATTTATCAACTTACAAATACAAACTATAACACTGGTCTACAGTGGTTTTGTTGCCTTTGATATGATGATGATTTTGGGTCCGTTTATACACACAATTCGTGAAAATATCAATAATTTTGTTAGATTTGCTCGGATTTTTTTCAACAAATGACTGAAAAATTCAATTTTGACGATAAATCGTTCAAAATTCAATTTGTAGAAATGAGCATATTTAGTACTTTTACGAATATATTCGTAATCACTGGGTAATGGGCACTTAAAAACGTAACAATTTGCGATGATAAACAGGGCAACAAAAAAAAAATGATTTTTTGTAGAGCTGTGTAATCATTGGCCAAGTTTTGACTAAACATTCTGTAAAAAAATAAGCGATTATTTATCCTTTCACCATTAACTACCTTCAGCGAAGACAAAGAACATGAAGAAGAAGTTTTTCTTCACCGAAAGCTCGATCTTACCCATGATCAGCGGGACGAAAGACCGCCTTTTTTTCATCGCTTTAATTATTAAATAGTTTATTTCAGAACATAATTACATTCCATATAACACATTATAAATTAAGCAAATCACAAGTACACATATATCTAAACAAAATAATAATTAGCAATAAAAATAAAAAATGGTTGCCTGTAAAGTCGGTTTTACGGGCGAAGATTTTACGTGACAACGTCTGCCGCGTGCTGCGCGCGCGGCAGACCGATCATAGTTGAGTGGGAGAGAGACGCAAGGCATTCGGCGGGCCTCTCTCTCGTTCGGTGACTCATCGTAACGTTACCGGGCGTTACACTTTTTCATAAGTGACTCCCAGCCGCAACCTAATTTAAGACGTTGTCACGTCAAAATGTCAAAACTAAATTACAATTTCTCTCCAGTCACAATTCTCAACCATTTGTGTTGGATTGGGCAGTCCAACCGATAATTGATCATCATCAGAATGCCGTTGCGGCTGGCTCGCACTCGCTGTCGTAAAGAGGCGACCCTCTTGCGGATAACCGCGTGAAGTCGTCCGTCCGTACTTCCGCGAACATCAGAGATGCACTGCTCCAACGAGGCAGCCGCATCAGCACCCTGAAGACGTCATTATATTGGACACGCAAGACGCTGGCAGCCCGACGAGTGTGTTCGACAAATTTAATGCAATGTGTTGTTTCAGAGTAACTCTACACTCGATAATAACGGAGTATCTTTACAACCAGCACGCGCTCTGCAAGAATCCGGTTGTCACCTGTCCGCAGTTCAACTTGTTCGAGTAAGTCCACTTTCACATAATTATTAAATTATTATATTATTACTAGCTGACCCGGCAAACTTTGTTTTACCTTAATAAAAAAAAAAAAAACTAAATATACAGTAGCCGATTCTCAGACCCACTGAATACGCATATAAAATTTGGGAAAAATCGGTCAAGCCGTTTCGGAGGAGTACGGTAACAAACACTGTGACACGGAAATTTTATATATAAGATTATTAAAAGCC
Source organism: Mellilla xanthometata (assembly GCA_035578125.1). Taxonomy (NCBI): domain Eukaryota; kingdom Metazoa; phylum Arthropoda; class Insecta; order Lepidoptera; family Geometridae; genus Mellilla; species Mellilla xanthometata. The sequence continues at coordinate 289,505 of JAPUBQ010000032.1, forward strand.
TGTTGTGTCCCACTGCTGGGCAAAGGCCTCCCTTCTCTCCTTCCAGTCAGCCCGGTCTTCGGCTTTGGTGGCCCAGTCCTTATCAAATTTACACAGATTGTCGCACTTTAACATAATAACAGTAAGTAGTAAATATTAGGACACATTTCACACACGGCTGGTTAACCCCATACTGAACCATTTCTTGTTCGTGTTATGGTAGCTAACACAACTGATATACTACAATTACATACATACAATTTTACATAGATACATATTTAACACCCAGACCGACAGCCGACAAATTTAGTTAAGCACAAAGATGTTGACCGGGCCAGGAATCGAACCCAGAACCTTCTGATTGGCAGTCCGGCATGGTAACCATTACGCCAACGAGGTCGTCGTTTGGGCGAGGGGCTTGAACGTAATCTTTTGATTGATTTTTTTTTTGTATGTTGACGTTATATGTAAGATATATATGTACATTTTTCTGTTCAGTTTTAAATTATCTGCATTATACAGAAGTAGTATATTACAAAACAGTTAGTGTACATACACTTTGGATCCTACTATTTTGTAGCAATATTTTTAATTACTTTACAAAGGATAATTAAGCCTATCTAAACTATTTACAGAAGTATTATTATATTTATGAAATAATAATAATGATATATTAAGCGGGTATAGTAGGATCATCATTAAGTTTATTAATTCGAGCTGAATTAGGAAACCCTGGCTCATTAATTGGAGATGACCAAATTTATAATACTATTGTAACAGCTCATGCTTTTATTATAGTAATACCAATTATAATTGGAGGTTTTGGAAATTGATTAGTGCCTTTAATATTAGGGGCTCCTGATATAGCTTCCCCTGAATAAATAATATAAGATTTTGCTTACTACCACCATCTTTTACCCTTTCAATTTCAAGTAGAGTTGTAGAAAATAGAGCTGGGACAGGTTGAACTGCTTACCTTCTAATATTGCTCGTCATGGTGGCAGCTCTGTAGATTTAGCTATTTTCCTTTTTTCATTTAGTAGGTATTTCATCTATTTTAGGAGCAATTAATTTGATTACTACAATTATTAATATACGATTAAATAATCTTTCATAGTTTTAAATTAAAAACGTATGAGGATTGTTGCCGCGTTAGCGGACCTTGGGTTTTCGAAGGACCTGCGGTAATAGCGGTAGTAAGTGCGTGACATAAATTTTAAGGAAATAGGATGGGCGCACCTGTTGTCTCCCGGGAGGCTGCTGGATCTTCTTCAGCCTGAGCTGGATGTCTTCGTAAAGGCGCGGCGCGACGCGGTTAGGGTGCACTGGTGAATGCGGTTTCAACACACCCGTTTTTGCGGCGGTGATAGGATGAGTGCCCAATGTAAGGAAGCTGGAGGGGGCGAGGGCAGGGCGGCAGGGGGCCGTCCCGCATCTACTTTACCGATCGAACCATAAAAGTTTGTTTATTAAAAGTTCACTAGGTGGCGCTGATCGGCGGCAACAATGATGATGACGATGAGTTGTCTGTCCCCAGGCCGCACAAGTGCCCCGACCCGCAGCCCGTAGCGTCCGTGTTCAGCGCCGAGCCCGCGGTGAACCTGTGCGCTCGGCTCGTGCGGCGCTCGCTCGGCGCGTACACCGGCTGCCGGCGCGCCGACACCCGCCTCGTGCACTCGCGCGTCGCGCCCGTCCACACGCTGCGCCTGCAGGACGACGCCGAGTACTTCACGCACACCGTCTTCCATGTGAGTGATACACTAATACACACATTCACTCTCTCTCTCACACACACACTTACATCCTCCCTTAACGAAGTAATGCCTGACGGCGGTTTCCATAAGGGAGAGGAAAGAAGGAAAAGGGGTTTAGGGTTTAGTGGCTAGGGCGTTAGCGTCGAGTTTTTAGTATGACGCTGCGTCTAGTCGCCACATATCCAGGCCAAATAGTTTTGCCTGGAATCCGTGAAAAGGATTCGCGGACTCACTCTCACACACATACACAAATACACATACACATACAAACACGTACACTCTCACAACACACTAACTCACACACATACACACACATCACACTAAAATACACACACGTACACATACTAACATACACACACGCATACATACTAACATACACACACGTAGACGCACACTCTCACACACACATAGTTTTTTTCTTTTCTTATTACTTACACTAAATTTAAGCAATAACTGTATTTTAATTAATGATTATAACGCAACTATTGCAATCATGTCCAATGGGGAGTATGCATCTCTAATATACAAACTTACACGTTTAGTTTGGAGATGCAGACTCATTACTTGTAGCTCTTAATACAAAATATGTAAAAAACCATAGGTATAAAATTGTGTATAAATAAATAAATTATTTGATTTGATTTGATAGTCATCATAATCACACTACCATCACTCACAAAAACACACTCATCCACACATACACACACTTATAAACACAATTTAATTATAATGTACGTTAGACAATTGAAGACTTTACTTGTTCTTTATATCCACAGCCAACGTTAAAACAGCTGCTAGCGTCGACGTCGTCCGGCGAGATCAAGATATTCAACCTGTTCACCGGCGCCGAGGAAAATACCTATCAAGTTCACGAATCTTATATATTTCATATACAAGTAAGTACAATACTATATAATACCATAGACTAATACAATAATCTTAATATATATATAAATCTCGTGTCACGATGTTTGTCCTCAATGGACTCCTAAACCACTTAACCGATTATAATAAAATTCGCACACCATATGCAGTTCGATCGAACTAGAGAGATAGGACAGTTTAAATCTCAAATTATAGTCGCAATTTTAATTTATTGCTAATTATTGTCTGTTATTATTTGACAGTCACAATTATCTGTTATCTCCAAATGATTCTAACAGATGTCGATACCTTGCGACTGGGTTGAGTAAGTAATCAATAGATGGCGCTGAACCCCTAAGTGAGGCAAAAGAACGTTTGCCGGGTCAGCTAGTACAATAATATAATATAATAGACGCTCAACATCTTGTTGAAAGTTGTACTACGTGTATTATTCGATACGCGTAGCGCCGTCTATTCGTATTTTCTTTAAACGACTACACTCGGGTCAGGCTATCATTAAAAAAGCCTTATTGATGTTATTCAACACATCTGTCTTCATGTTCCAGGCGAGTCAAGACGGGAAACTGCTTCTAGCTTCCTCAACGTCACCTTGGAGTCCCATCTCGGTGCTGTGGAGTATCACAGACTTTGAGTTGAAGTGAGTTTCCTCTTTAAGTTTTTAACCGACTTCAAAAAAAGGAGGAGGTCATATATTCGACTGTATGTATTTTTTTTATTTTATAAGCCTATTTAATTATAGGCCTAATTATTTTTTTCGTAAGCCTATTAATCATTTAAAAAAGTACAATAATATTTTTACGTATGTACCTATTGTTTTAGTAAAAATGTTTTTTTTTTTGGATTTCTGAATAAATTTTGTATTGGGATATATATTATTAATATTATATGCATTTTAAAAAAGCATTATACATATAATACATATTGTTATTGTACACTCCATCCTTATTTAGTTGTTAATAAATTCCTTTCCATCCAAAGGTTGTATGAAAGCGATCGCTTTAAGCGATAAGGCCACCAATTGTGACAAACTAAATTTAAATTATTTTTATTCTTTAATTTTTTATTGTTTCACCCTTTCTTAAAAATTGTGTCCAATTTCACCCATACTTAAAAATTGTGTCCAATAAAGAGTTTTCTTTCTATCTATCTATTCCTATTTCTCACATTTTTCAGATTCCAATTAGACAACGAAAAGTACGTGGAATTCTCCAAGATGTCCGACGACCGGATAATAGGCACGCGCGGCGAGAAGGCCACCATATTCGACGTGAGCACCGGCAGCGAGATCCTCACGCTCACACCCACCATCAGCAACCAGTACGCCAAGAACAGAGCCACGTTCAACCCCACTGACGAACTGGTGCTCTCAGGTAACATACACACACTAACACACACATACATCACATACATTTCACACACAACACACAAATTACACACATTACACACGCAAAACACACATAACGCCCGTAATGACCCACGAAACACAACTCTAATATTACAATTAGTCTGTCTAAAAGACAACAATATTCGAGTTGACCACCGGCAGTGAGATCCTCACGCTCACACCCACCATCAGCAACCAGTACGCCAAGAACAGGGCCACGTTCAACCCCACTGACGAACTGGTGCTCTCAGGTACGCATACACACGCTAACACACACATACATCACATACATTTCACACACAACACACAAATTACACACGCAAAACACACATTATACATACATTACACGCGCAAAACACACATTACACACGCAAAACACACATAACGCACGTAATGACCCACGAAACACAACTCTAATATTACAATTAGTCTGTCTAAAAGACAACAATATTCGAGTTGACCACCGGCAGTGAGATCCTCACGCTCACACCCACCATCAGCAACCAGTACGCCAAGAACAGGGCCACGTTCAACCCCACTGACGAACTGGTGCTCTCAGGTAACATACACACACTAACACACACATACATTTCACACACAACACAAAAATTACACACATTATACACACATTACACACGCAAAACACACATAACATACGTAATGACCCACGAAACGCAACTCTAATATCACAATTAGTCTGGCTAAAAGACAACGATATTCGAGTTGACCACCGGCAGTGAGATCCTCACGCTCACACCCACCATCAGCAACCAGTACGCCAAGAACAGGGCCACGTTCAACCCCACTGACGAACTGGTGCTCTCAGGTAACATACACACTAACACACACATACATTTCAAACACAACACACACATTACACACGCATTAAACCGTAAGTAGTAAGATAATATCAGTAACCAGTACGCCAAGATTAGAGCCACATTCAACCCCACTGACGAGCTGGTGCTCTCAGGTAAATACACACACTACCCACATAACACATGCATTTCACACACAACTTTCGGCCGCGAGGAGTTGTCCCGGGGAATGGCGTCGTGGATGAAAGGTACGTGGTCCTATCTAAATTTCGCATTTTCCTTGTGAGAGTCAGAACTTGCATACAGTCCACAATTTTTTTATCGAACACACACACACACATACGCACTGTCCAAAGACATGTTACTTACTCTTATGTCTCCAATGTCAAAAAGAAATGAACTTGCGAGGTGTAATTATAGTATGTTGTCAATAGATGGCGTACTGTGGGATGTGAACACCGGAAAGGAGATACACAAGTTTGACAAACTTAATCAAATACACAGTGGAGTCTTCCATCCGAACGGATTAGAGGTACGTCTTTTCGGTAACTTTCTTTGCATTTTTATTAGCATTTCGTAGCAGTTTTCTTAGCATTTTTATGAACATTTCTTAGCATTTTTATTAGCATCTTTTATCAGCATTTTTATTAGCATTTCTTAGCATTTTTATTAGAATTTCTTAGCATTTTTATTAGCATTTCTTAGCATTTTTATTAGCATTTATTAGCATGTTTATCAGCATTTTTTAGCATTTTTATTAGAATTTCTTAATATTTTTTATTAGCATTTCTTACTGTTAATTAATATTTTTTAAGGATTTCTTAGCATTTCGAAGCATTTTATTAGTATTTATTAGCGTTTTTTATTAGAATTTATTACCATTTTTATTAGCATTTCTTAGCATTATTATTAGCATTTTTAAAGTAAGTCTCGTAACTACACGAGTCGGTGACTTACTGGCCAAAAGTGAAGCATGTTTATTTATTTGATGTATAGGTGAGCAGCATTATGCTTATGTGTCTATATAACACGAAGTTGAAATTTTATTTTTAACAGTTCACAAAATGGCCGCCATTAGTAGTGTGTAGCCTTACCACCAACTACACTTATCGAATTGTGACTTTATGCTGTGTGAAGGAGCATAATACTGAATCTGTTATTTATGTGCACAAGAGCATGTTGAAAACCAGCATAATACTGAATCTGTTATTTTTGTGCACAAACTTATTCACAATATACATCCCATATTACGACTTTTGTATGTAATCACTTATATGTGAAAAATAAACATTTTTCTTTCTTTCTAAATTTCAAATACAAGGTGGCCGCCAGTAAAAAATATTGTAGGTGTTTTTTAAATTTTTACACTTGCGGTAGATTTTTTATTTTTTCTCTATGTGCGTTTAAAAAGAATATAACCTATAATACAATTATTGACATTTATAATTTTAATATTAGTTTAAAATATGTAATGTAGTGATAACAATGCGCATATTTTATTTCAGGTTATATCAAATACGGAAGTTTGGGATCTGAGAACGTTTCATTTGTTGCGAACGGTGCCTACTTTAGATAAGTCTGAGGTGAGTAGAGTATTTTGTGCTTATAGTTGTTTTTATTTTTACACTTTACAGCTAAACATTTGACCAGAAATACGCGTGAACACTAGAGACTATACTCTCGCTTAAGGTGGAGTTTGCCTAGTCTGGAATTCAATTCAATCATAGATATTACAGTGTAAGTCCCTACTTAGCTAATTATTATTAATTATTATTTACCAATCACTTATGTAAATAACTAACTAGCATTCGTTTCTTAATGTATTTTAACGACGCCTTCTGCTGATTAATATAATAATATAATTTAATTTAATTAACAATGATTCCTCCTATAATATAATTTAATGAATGTAATAGAGTGATAAAATAATGTAGTAAATATAATAAAATGATAATGTAATGTAATATAATAATAATTAATAATTGATTTTGTTAGTATAAGTAAATTAAAGCATGTCGCAAATATTTGAAATTGTAGTATTACATGATGTACAACATTCTAATTTAAGTCATTGGAAGGAACTAACCTCCATGACACGGGCGCGCAGTCCAGTTTGAGGGTTAGGGAAAATAAATTATGTACAGCATTTAATGAATAAAAATATTTTGAATTTTTGAACTATACTTCTCAGGCGCAGCGACTCAAATTGTGTTTTGACCACCGACACAAAAGAATGCCATTTTTGTGTTGCCAATAGTAGGGGTTTTTTTTTATTAATTTTACAATTTACAGCTAAGCATTTAACTAGGAAAATACGTTACCTTACGAGTTTACATTGTCGCCTAAGATGGAGTTTGCCTAGTCTGTAATTATACTTATTTACTTGTCTGGGTAATGACCCTAAGTGTGTTTTGACTTTCGATACAAGAGAATGCCTTTTTTTTCTGTTGCCCTATATCGCCGTCAATAATACAAATACAAATATACAAATACAAATATTTTTTATTACGATAAGGTTGTGTACGTACAATAATTATGTGCTAAGAGTGGGATAAGTAAGTAAATTTTGTGGTACGTTCTTGGGACGCTGTGCCCCGCGCTAAGTATATAATAGTAGGGGAAGGGAGCCCAGGATGCTAAAAATGTACTTATTCGAGTTCGAAGCTTATTGGATTGTAAAGAAGATATTATAATATAGTAAAAAAAAACCGTATGGAACTTGTAGACAGATCAAGCACTTTTTAAAATTAAATAATATTAAGCAATGTTTTTTTAAACTTTGTTTGAATTAATATAAGTCTCCTAATATGCAGTTCCTCCCTTTAAAATAAATCTACAAAATTTGCCCGTTACTGAGCGTCAAAATTTCATTGATTGAAATCCTCTCATTCCAATGTGTGACATTATTAAAGACTATACACTATTAAAGACGTTAGTAACTTATTCTGTCAATTTGTAGTAAATCTGCCATCCACCTTTTTTAGTAACTGCGCATTGTATTTGGTGGAGGTACTCAATTGGGTTCAAGATATCTCTCCCATATCTTAATCTAACCATTCGAGATATAACTAAAGTCCCCTCTTCGGCTTCCCTGCTACAGTATGCAACCTGGACCTCTTGCAAGTGTGACTCGACGGCGACCTTTGAGGGGTTCCGAGATTCAACTGCTTTGACCTTGCGATCCTGGCCCATTCTCTCCAGAAAAAAATCTGTAATGTTATATTTGGGATAATAGTATTGTTTTCGTTTGGTTGCAGGTGATATTCAACCCGGCGTGCAGCGCTATGTACGCGATGTACTGCGACCAGGACGCGCGCGAGCGCTGGCAGTTCGACACCAGCTTCAAGACGCTCGACCCCTACGACTACTCCAGTATAGGTCAGTATCATAGTACATAGACCCCTACGACTACTCCAGCATAGGTCAGTATCATAGTACATAGACCCCTACGACTACTCCAGCATAGGTCAGTATCATAGTACATAGACCTCTACGACTACTCCAGTATAGGTCAGTATCATAGTACATAGACCCCTACGACTAATCCAGTATAGGTCAGTATCATAGTACATAGATCCCTACGACTAATCCAGTATAGGTCAGTATCATAGTACATAGACCCCTACGACTAATCCAGTATAGGTCAGTATCATAGTACATAGACCCCTACGACTAATCCAGTATAGGTCAGTATCATAGTACATAGACCCCTACGACTACTCCAGCATAGGTCAGTATCATAGTACATAGACCCCTACGACTACTCCAGCATAGGTCAGTATCATAGTACATAGACCCCTACGACTACTCCAGCATAGGTCAGTATCATAGTACATATACCCCTACGACTAATCCAGCATAGGTCAGTATCATAGTACATAGACCCCTACGACTAATCCAGTATAGGTCAGTATCATAGTACATGGACTATATAGTACATAGACATAAACTTCGTAGTGTTAGGAGGGTAGATTAGGGTTTAGTTTAATAGTGTGAGTTGTAGTGGAGGTGTGGTGGTCGGTCGGAGGAACACACCTAAATTTTTTAAAATATTTTAATTTTTCCTTTGCTTATCTTAATTTGGGTTGCAGATCACAGCGGAAGTACACTAAATATTTATTTTGTCTTCTAGTTTTAATCATGTAAAGTGAGGCTTACAAGAGTCAGTTTTTTTAATACCACATAATAAACAAATGGTATGTGTGTCTGTACAGCGACGATAGACGTGAAGCGCAACATCTACTCGATCAGCGTGTCCGGGTTCGGCACGCAGATCTCGCTCGTGGAGAACGTGGGCGACTGCGAGCAGATCCCCGACTCGTGCGTCAAGATCTACGACGTGGGCCGCTGCAGGGACCACGACGACACTGCGGTCAGTATATCTCTCTCTCTCTCTCTCTTTCTCTCTCATTCCGTCTCTATATCTCCCTAGCATCTTCTCCCTCATTCTCTCTCTTTTACTTGCACGCGCTCTCTTACTTCCTATATCTACCTCGCATTTTCCCTCTATTCTCTTTAGCTTTCTTACTCTTTCAATCTCTATCTCTCCTACGCATTCTCTCTCTCTTACTCTCTCTGATTTCATAAATCTCTCATTGTCTCTTACACAAATTCTCCATCAATCTCATTCTCTCTTACTCACGCTCTCTCTGTATCTCTCTCTCACTCTGCCACGCATTCTCCCTCATTCTCTGTCTTACACTCTCTCTTTTCTACTCTCTATCTCTACCTCGCATTCTCCCTCATTCTCTCCCTCTCTTACGCTCTCTATCTTACTCCCTCTCACTCTTCTACTCTCTATCTCTACCTCGCATTCACCCTCATTCTCTCCCTCTCTTTTCTACATTCTCTCTCTCTCTCTCTTACATTCTCTCTCTCTTACACTCTTACTCTCTCTCTCTTCTACTCTTTCTGATTTTCACTTATTTATATCATACATATTATTATAATCTGCATTGTGTGTTGTGTTCAGGAAGAAGACGAGGAGGACGAGCTGGCGGCGGGCTCCGAGAACGATGACGGCTCTGACTCCGGCTCCGACAACGATGATGACGGTGAGCACTCACAGCCGATATGAATAGTCAAAGTCAAAGTCAAAAGTCAAAGTCAAACCATTTATTGCAATACTATGTCACTTTACAGTTACATAATTACCCTTATGGCATCGCAATTATTTACTGGAGATGAGCAACCCTGTTAACTCATTAAATTTTTTAAGTGTTCCGTCAATTAAAAAGTCTTCTATTTTATAATAACTTTTTGTTATGAGTAAGTTTTTTAAGTTTGTTAGGAAAGTTTTAATATTGTCGATACGCTTTAGGTAGAATATATATAGTAATATAGTAATAGAATAGAATTTCTTTTTTGTCATATTGATACATAATTATTCAATACTAACTTATTGACTCAGGCGTTACTTTGCGGAAATCCATTGTAAATAGAAGACAAAATCAAATATTTAGTGTACTTCCGCTGTGATCCGAAATCCAAATTAAGACAAGTAAAGGAAAAATCAACTAAGATCAATTAACCAAGCTTAATTAACTAAGATTAATTAACTAAGATCAATTAACTAAGATTAATTAAGATTAACGTTATCTATCACAATTCGGAAATTCTTAACTCTACACGTGTTTCGCCTAACCACAAGGCATCATCAGGAGATGCTGACTCTCGACTTGTCGTTCGAAGAGTCAGCATCTTATCAATATTTAATTTTGTCTTCTATATTCAATACTGGCTGGTGCACAGAACAAAAGATCTGAGTGTTGCAATTATAAATATATTGATTTCAGAAAAAAAACCAAAAGGCAAACATCTTGAGCAAAGACCTTGAGTGCGCAGTAGACGATTTTAAGGTATCATTGGTGGTAGGAGAGGTGCGCGGGGGCATTCTGTCGGCACGAGGCCCCGCGATTGGCCGATCAGCTTGCCGCTGTCCCCCGCGCCGCGCATTCGTCCCGCTAGCATCTGTACTAGCATCGACTACACTTGCGTGCAGTTTTAATAGTCTATTTCAAGTTTAGAAGTTTTTTGTTGTTAAAGTTTTATATTCATTTATATTATTGTTACTTTGTTTTTTATTATATTGTGTTTATACCTACTTAAAACATTTCTGACTATGCCGCCAAAACATAACACAGTTCTGAAGAGACAAGCTAGTAAAATGATGTATGATGTGTATTGCTTCCTTAAACAGGAATATACATACAAACGGAAACTATAAAAAAGACTGCGGAAGCAACTAAAATGTCTGTTAGTACCGTAAAAAAAAACATAAAAGAAAGCAAAGACTCGGAGTTGCTTACCGTATTTAGGACACCAGGCAAAAAAAGATCTGAGAATTGTAATTTTTTCAATGTAGAATGTGTAATATTAATTTTATTGTGTGAAATAAATATTTTTTGTATATACATTTTGTTTTTATGAAGAATGTTTCACAATATTTATTTATATATATTTTTTATATTTCAACAATGACCAATAAAATATGTCCGGAAGTGTACATGCGCGAACTTACCCCCTCTACGTCGACTTTTGCTCAAGTTGTTTGCCGGCTATTATACATGCGCGAACTTACCCCCTCTACGTCGACTTTTGCTCAAGTTGTTTGCCGGCTATTATACATGCGCGAACTTACCCCCTCTACGTCGACTTTTGCTCAAGTTGTTTGCCGGCTATTATACATGCGCGAACTTACCCCCTCTACGTCGACTTTTGCTCAAGTTGTTTGCCGGCTATTATAAGTATAATTAAAGTAGTCATGATCTGTTTCTCGCTACAACGCTTCTCCATTTAAATGTGACTTGTATGTGTTGTGGTGTCCGTAGCGGAGGCGATCCTGCGCGACGCGGTGATGGGTCTGCGGTCGGGCGGCAGCTCGGGGGACTCGTCGCGCGAGGACGAGCCGCCGCGACGCGTGCGCCGCCTGCGTCGCCGGAGGGGGCGGGTACGTGTATACGGATTCGTATCAAAAGGACATTTAAGCAGAACGTCCTATTAGCTGATCGTCCTAAAAGTAAAACGACATACATAAATTTATTTATATTTTTTGTGCGAGCTCAATTCGCACTTGGTTTTTTTAGAGTTCCGTACCTAAAAGGTAAATACGGGACCCTATTGCTAAGACTCCGCTGTCTGTCTGTCTCCAGGCTATATCTCAGCAACCGTAATAGCTGAAACTTTCACAAGATATGTATTTCCCGTGCCGCTATAACAACGAATACTAAAAATAAAAAATATTAAGGTGGGGTCCCCATACAATAATCTTATTTTTTGCTATATATCAATAACGGTAAGTGCTAAACACTTAAAATTTTCATAAAAATACATAAAAGTATATTAGCCATCAAAATAAATTATAAAATTGAAATAAAATTCATATTTGATGGGGGCTCCCATAAAACAAACATACGAGGGTGGATTAGAAAACTTCGCAGCAATACATAAATACTTAAACTTTTTTAATGTAACCATGACAACTATGTCACAACTTTGGTTGTCAAATTGTCAATTTCTATCCCAATTGACTGTATTTAAATTAAGCTGAATTTTGTGAGCCTTTGTGCAGCGTTTTTAAATGATTTAATTAAAAAAGAATATTTAAGGGGGGCTCCCATACAACAATGGTACGGAACCCTTCAGGCGCGAGCCCAACTCGCACCTGGCTATTTTTTTTTAAAGTTTTGTATTTATATGTTATTATTTATTTGCAGGCTGCGGAGAACCAGAGCAGCGAGAGTGAAGCGGACATGGATCTCGCCGACATTATAGAGTTTGAATTCAATGATTGAGATGACGAAATAAACACAATATACATTTTATAAAACTCTTTTTCATTTTAGTCTCTAATTACCTTGTCCTTTTCTAAAATAAATTAAATTACTATGCGTGCCAACTAAGAATAGGGCTGTCAAAACCGCCATCTTGCTCAATCATACGCGCAAACTTCATAACTAAAGTGTATGGTGTGCAAAAATTTTGTGAACAAATTATATTCAGTTTATATGTTTAATGTACGCTGTTTTGCTATTTCTGGATTTGAAAATAAAATCATATTTATAAAAATATAAGAAAAAATTTCATAGTTGGCACTTCTTTTAGTACCATATAAAAAGAGTTTATTATCACTGTTTACAGCACTTAAATCGAAACTATCCAAAACCAATATCTCGTCATATGTTTTTTTTTAAGCGTTGTTAATTTGCCTTTGGTACTTCTTACCTGTAGAATTAATTAATCCAAAATTATCCAGTGATAAAATTCGAGAATAGTTTTTAATATAAATATAATAATTAAATTAAACTTATACCTATAACCCAAAAAATAATAATTAAATTTCTTTTTTACGCTTTCTTCGGCTGGCTTTTTTTATAGTTATCGTGTGAAGTTGAAGCAAGCGCGATCCTATTCTTAGTTGGCACGCATAGTAAAGACTTTGAGGAAGTGTGAAAGTTGGTTTCAAAATATACAGTTGAAGTTCTCCAGGCTTCTCCCGGAACCTGTACAGGGCAGACGTGTTTAACATACACATTAAAATAAACACAAATAAATCAAGATGTCGAGAAATTCAATTTTTTTTTTCTTTTTTTAGTATATAAATAATATGTTATATACTAAGTCTTTCTTTCTTTTTATTTATATTTACTACGTTCCATTACCAACACAAAGGCTAATTTTTATCCCGGATTAACTTCTTTTGTCCTGATTTAACGTGGGTAAGGGAAGGGAAAAGCGGGTAAGAGTCATAAGTAAGGGAATAATGTTTTGTGCAGTAGAAAATAAAAGAGAGTGGTAAGATTATAGAATGCAGTTTATTCCAATATAATAATCAAGTAATATGTTTGAAATATCACAATTTGTTTTTGTTCAATATTTTACGAAACTTTGAACTAAATCTAATTATTACGTACATACAATACCGATATACAAGGTGTTTTCATGCGACATACTTTGTACTTAAAAGAATTAATTTTAACAGATTAATGAGAAATCATAAAAATTACCTATTTCGGTTTTCTAAAGGGCCGTAGGCGTTATGGAGCGACGACGGTCCGCCTCCATCTAGCAAAGGGATATCCCCCGGACAGATGTTGTGTCCGGAGACGGCCGTCCATAGGTTATGCATTGTAGCTAGGACCAGTCGTACGCTCGTTGTAAATACCGCTTGCGCGATCAGAACCGAGCGCTCTGATTGGTAGCGGGCTGTGATTTGTGGCAAGAGGCGTCACACCGTTTATTTGATGTAAAAATTTTCTTGAAAAGGTTATGACAAAAAAAAAATCCGTTCGTCAAAATCAAAATTAAAATACTTATTCCTGTCAGACTTAAATAACACCTTGTAGAAATACATTAAAAACCTAAATCACTCTCTAAAATAATACATATGCATTTGTATATCGTCAGAAACATTTATTTTTAGGGTTAAGTCTCTTATTTTAGACAGTGGCCAAACACTGGATGTGGTTTACATAGATATGTTATGAGTTATGGGCAGTTATGGCTGACAAAACCATAAAAAAATCCAATGGTTGCCGTTACGTTTTTACATTTATATAAAGTGACTTTAAATAATGCTATAAATATTTTAACCTTAACTTTGTCTTTTGACTTTAACTATGTTAGTCACAATCATTGTAAGTCCAAAGTCTTAAATAAGAGACTTGATTGGTAAAAAAAAATCTTCGCTATTATGTCTAATATTTACAAAGTAGATATTATTTAAAAATAATATCAGGTAAAAGTTTAAATAAATAAAGTAGATAAACATATCTAGGGTTACGTATAATATGTGTACTAGCCAGGGTCTAAGAAATAAACTTACAACATTAAAACCACAGATTACGGACCGAACATAGCCGATGGTATTCTCAAAATAGGCTTTAGACGATGGCTAAGAAGAAATCTTTAATTTACAGATTATTATAATTGTAAATCATGAACGGTAGAAAATATTTAAAAAATTGCTTAAAATGATAGAAGATAATATTCTTGTTCTATAGACGGTCTGTCTAAAGAACAAGAATATTTATGCCTATAATGGTACTAATCCGACTTATAAATTAGAAAAAAAAACGGTTTAAAAAAATTTTAATTATATTTTTTGAACCAGTTTTTTTTTCATATCTATTGTATGGTGATCCTTTAAACGGTCTTTAGACTTTTATTTCAATATTTTTTACTAAACATTGTAAACTGTTCACGTAAGGCATCTATATATTTTCGCGTAGAAAACGGTCACACTTACTTATTATTAAAAAAAAGCACCGAAACTGTTGGACTCGTTCCAACTTTTTAATAATAAGTAAGTGTGACCGGTTTCTACGCGAAAATATTTTTTACTGTTCATGATTAACATGATAACTATGACTTAAAAAAACTATTTATCATCGTCTAACTGAAATACAAAAACCATAACACTGTGTTACGATTATTTGTGTTAAGATATCAATGTATGAAGAATGCTGTGCATTTATTTTATTTTAAAGTGTCGCAACTAACTTTTCTTGACCCTTTTTCCAATACAGTCAAAACTCGATTAACCGGGCTGATTGATGTTGTTAGGCATTCGCATAACCGAAAATCTGGATAATCGTAAGTATGAAGAAAATCGGGTTCATTTTTCGGCTCGGATAATCGAGTTTCTGCTGTACCCAGTTCCAGCTAAAAATATGACATTGGTCTGTAGTCCGGATAATCACGGATCCGAATAAACGAGGGCCGGATAATCGAGTTTCTACTATACATGTAAGATGTAACCCTGTAAAAAAACTTATCAACAAATTAGCATCTATATTAGCCATTACATGAATAGAAAAAAACACTCAAAATTCCGTTATTTAAACTTTAATTTTTTTATTAATAGTTTTTTATTTATTTTACTATATTTACATATTACGACTAGTTATTTCATTTAAATGGCACTTAATTCACAAGTCTTCTGAGAAAATATAAAAATGATAAGGAAATTATATATGTGTTTATATGTTTAAAAGATACTTTTAAACATATTAGTGTTTATATGTTTAAAAGATACTTTTAAACATATAAACACACGCTAATGCTAACGCAAAAATGTATATTTTATTATTATGTGTTTCGTATTTTTAATTATTCTTGTTCTATTTTTTCTTGTTAAAACTATATACCTATATAATATAATAAAAGAACTGTGTGTTCAGAAATGTAAATGTCTCATGTCATGACAATGAATAAAAATTTTCAAATACAATTTTTTTACGATGCAAGATTCAGTATTGTGTTTTATTATTCCAAATCAGGATTAAGATCTGTTCGCAGAGTTGATCTAATAAGAATATAAATTCCAGGCGCCTGATTCGTCAACGATGACACGCAATGCCAGCGTTAACCAATCACAGCCATCCTATACAATAGCCAGGTAACGCTTTCTAAAAGCGTTACCTTCGCAAATCAGAAATCACGAACTTATCTTCCCATTAGCTATGACTCGGCGAACAGACTAAAGCACCGATTAGGAATAAGAAAACACATTCCTGAATATCTTGTATTGTAAAACTTTAGTATTTAAGTAGATTTATTAAAAAACACAGCTCTACAAAAAAAAATCTTTTTTGTTGCCCTGGATATTATCCCAAATTCTTATTAATTAAGACTATATTCGTAAAAATACTCAATGTGCCTCTCGTATTTTTATGATTATTGCAAATAGAATTTTGGCAATTTTTTTTCGTTAAAATTGAATGTTCTAGTATTTTTTTTTTAATCTGAGCAAATCTCACAAAACCATTGATACTTTCATTAATTGTGTGCATAAATAGACCAAAAATCGTTTTCTTATCTAAGGCAACAAAACGACTGTAGAGCTGTGTCATCATGACATAAATATGTACATACACATATAAACTGCATTGTAATTTTTTTTTGGTTTTTGCACAATACATGTATTTTCTTTCTTCTTTCTTTCTTCTTTCTAAACTGTAACGGCGTATAATAAATATAATTACTTTATTAATAAGAAATACTAACTGATATAAGCAAGAAAAAAGCTGAAAAGTTTTATTTTGAATATTCCACCATAATCCTACCTAAAAGACTGTGACTAATAGACTCATACTTTCTAATTATTGTCCTATACTCTGATATTTGGCTCCAAAAGCCTTAATTATCAATTATTTACCTACGAATTAACTATTTCAGGCGACGACAAAGGTAAAATCTTAAATTTCCAGTTTTTTCGTTAAAAATCACAAACGGTAAAAAAATATTGAAAAAATAACTTAAATGCTGTCTAAAGAACCACTAGAAGAATATGTATACTTATTTTGGTACCAAACAAATTTAAGAAAATAAAAAAAATGGTTTAAGAATTTCAATTTTAGATTTTTTGAACCAGTTTTTTTCCTAATTCATAAGTCTGATTTTATATACATATCTCATCTTATATTTTTACATAACTTTGCTTAATCTTTTGTATAAATCCTTTGCATCATAATTGTGTCATGCATAAACAGACTTGTTCATATTCTGTGGGAGATGCCATCGGTGCTGAATCACAGTTCCATACTAGTTTAGCACTAATGGTTCAAATTAAATATGTACCTTTTATGTTTTATGTCAATAAATATCTTATTATTATTATTTATTTATACCAATATAAGTATCAACATTCTTAGAGTTGTTCTTTGGACGGTTTTTAAGCTATTTTTACAATATGTTTTAACGTTTATGTTTTATAACGAAATAACAGTAAATTGACGATTTTGCCCATATCATTGCCTAAATTAATATAAACTACTGTATTACATATGTAGAATATACAAGGTACCTTAAATATTATACAAATTAGATTTCTAAGCCTACACAATTTATATAAATAGACATATTTACAAAAGTCAAGAGCCAAGAGATTCGTTTTGTTTTACATACTTCGAAATGTTTATTTATATAAATATACCTATATATTTAGTAAATTAGAAATATAGAAGTTTTTTTTACAGATTATTCTTCACGTCAATTTAAGATTCAAATCTTTAAAAAAGTACCTCTCGAGAAGGGTATAAAAGGGTAGAAAATTCCAAAATATCCCGAATAGAAGTAACACAAACTATGTAAATAATATTTGTCTTATACACCTAAAGCTCCTAAGATTAATATTCACAGATTTATCATACAATAGTATTATGTTAATTTTTATTAAATTATTTATAATTTCAAATTGCATACCTCTAAGTTTAAAATGATATGCTTATGAAAGCATAAATATATATTTGGCAAATAATATGTTTTTATAATGGCAAGACTATACCTATCAGTGTTTTCATACACACACTTAAACGATTTCCACGAACAAATTAAAATTTAACAATAAATTGTTTCACAAATCATATTTTTTAAGTCTTTGAATGGGTGACCATGCACAAAGCGGTCATTTAAAAAGTGGCTACCGCGTGCTTAAGTCCCGGTCGCTACGTTTTTTTTAAAATAATAAATAGGCTTACGTTTGACCGCAGCTTGCCTGATGTTAAGCTTGACTGTGGTCTAAGATGTATCACCCTTACCTAGAAGAAAAGTCTAGTCTAGTACAAGCAGTCGTTAAACCAAATCAGAGTCCTTTTGGCGGCTTGAAAACTCCACAGAGCTTGGCATTAGCTCAAACTTAGAAGAAAAAGTATAAGTATATAAAAGATTTGTCCTGTCAATGTACAAACTCATTAACCCCACCTCCGTGGTGGTGGAACTGCTGCGTATTATCCACAATAACACTCGTATAGCCTTCCTGTACGGCTGGACTCGCCGCCATCTTGCCGAAGCTCCCTGTAAAGTCTTCTAAGGGGCGGCCATTTTGTTGACCGTTATTATAAAAGTTAATTAGGTTTGTGTAGTTAGCGTTCGTGTTGTTATACTGGTTCGGGTCAGAACCTTCGATGGAAGAGCAGGAAGATGAGCTGGCGGAAAACGGCCGCTGGTTTTGAGGGTAGACGTAGTTGGGTTGTATTTCTGCTTCTGGGTAGTTCTCGTAGAAGATGTCCTGGTAGTTGTGGTGGTACTCCTCCTGGGTGTCGTAGGGGGGGATTACTGGGAGAGAATACTCGGGATACGTGTAGCTTCCTGTAAGAAAAAAGTATTGTGTTTTAAAGTTACTGAAGAAAGAGGTTTTTGGAATTTTAGCGTTATTTGTGAAGTAATACAGTTGAATTTTCTAACGCACACTAACCGCGTACGGTCGTAAAATGGCGTGATTTTTGCGACCATCATGCTTTTTTCGTGCTTTTTTTTACTCTTAATGGGTTTGCGCTTGATCACAATTCACCTGATGGTAAGCGATATTGCAATTGCAATCTAAGGTGAAGCGCGCTTGCACAGAAGAAACCGGTTCACTCTTGCCTTGAAAACCGCTAGATTATAGCTATCGGGGAACAGGGAATTAGGCAACGAATTCCACACCTTCGCGGTACGCACAATGAAGGTGGAGGCAAACCGCTTAGTACGCGACTTAGGCACCTCCACAGTATAACGGTGCCGCCTTAGTGTTTCCCTACTCGTCCGATGGTGGTGCTGATCAACACCAAGATGGTGCTGTGTTTGTCACTACAACACTGAATCTGGTATATATTTGATCGAAGCCAATTATTGTACAATAAAATGTTATACAAATACAAATCATTTATTGATAACACCAAAATTACAAGTCAAAGGTTATTCGAGTGTATGTTTTGTTTACCTGTGGAATCCCCATTGTATTCAGCGTCCGTGTGCGTGATTTTGTCGAGTCGCGGCGTGACGGGGGTGGCGACCGGAGGGGGCGAGGGTTTCACTTTGGGAGGGCCTTGCTCCAGGTTCAGGATCAGGTGCTTCTCTTCTATGTCGCTGGAAATATTACAACATTATTATAATCTAAACTCCAATTTTGTTCCTATATAATTATAAGTCGAGACTGTATAAGAGAATTTAAATATAGAACTATTTCCTGTTACCTAGTATTAAAATATATTCTTTATACCTTTAAATAAAATAAATAAAATAAATAAAATAAATAAAATAAATAAAATAAATAAAATAAATAAAATAAATAAAATAAATAAAATAAATAAAATAAATAACATAAATAAAATAAATAATAAGTGAAATAAAAAAATAAATAAATAAAATAAATAAAATATGATATAATAGAGCTCTTCACCTGAGAACATAGTTGACGGAGACGATACAGTGCGGCCGCGACGAGCGGGAGTTGTGCACGATGGTCGCGTAGCTCTGCATCCACACCCAGCCGCCAGACTTGGTCAGGAACCGGTAGTACCGGGACGTCACTTGACCTTTCGTCAGCACTGGAAATAAGTAAAAATAAAATATTTAGTGTATTTCCGCTGTGATGCTGCTTCTATCTAGGTACAACAGTGTATTTCCGCTGTAATGAGGCTTCTATCTAGGTACAATAGTGTATTCCCGCTGAGATGCTGCTTCTATCTAGGTACAACAGTGTATTTCCGCTGTAATGATGCTTTTATCTAGGTACAACAGTGTATTTCCGCTGTAATGATGCTTCTATCTAGGTACAATAGTGTATTTCCGCTGTAATGATGCTTCTATCTAGGTACAATAGTGTATTTCCGCTGTAATGATGCTTCTATCTAGGTACAACAGTGTATTTCCGCTGTAATGATGCTTCTATCTAGGTACAATAGTGTATTTCCGCTGTAATGATGCTTCTATCTAGGTACAATAGTGTATTTCCGCTGTAATGATGCTTCTATCTAGGTACAATAGTGTATTTCCGCTGTAATGATGCTTCTATCTAGGTACAATAGTGTATTTCCGCTGTAATGATGCTTCTATCTAGGTACAATAGTGTATTTCCGCTGTAATGATGCTTCTATCTAGGTACAATAGTGTATTTCCGCTGTAATGATGCTTCTATCTAGGTACAATAGTGTATTTCCGCTGTAATGATGCTTCTATCTAGGTACAATAGTGTATTTCCGCTGTAATGATGCTTCTATCTAGGTACAACAGTGAATTTCCGCTGTAATGATGCTTCTATCTAGGTACAATAGTGTATTTCCGCTGTAATGATGCTTCTATCTAGGTACAACAGTGTATTTCCGCTGTAATGATGCTTCTATCTAGGTACAACAGTGTATTTCCGCTGTTATGATGCTTCTATCTAGGTACAACAGTGTATTTCCGCTGTAATGATGCTTCTATCTAGGTACAACAGTGTATTTCCGCTGTAATGATGCTTCTATCTAGGTACAACAGTGTATTTCCGCTGTAATGATGCTTCTATCTAGGTACAATAGTGTATTTCCGCTGTAATGATGCTTCTATCTAGGTACAATAGTGTATTTCCGCTGTAATGATGCTTCTATCTAGGTACAATAGTGTATTTCCGCTGTAATGATGCTTCTATCTAGGTACAACAGTGAATTTCCGCTGTAATGATGCTTCTATCTAGGTACAATAGTGTATTTCCGCTGTAATGATGCTTCTATCTAGGTACAACAGTGTATTTCCGCTGTAATGATGCTTCTATCTAGGTACAACAGTGTATTTCCGCTGTTATGATGCTTCTATCTAGGTACAACAGTGTATTTCCGCTGTAATGATGCTTCTATCTAGGTACAACAGTGTATTTCCGCTGTAATGATGCTTCTATCTAGGTACAACAGTGTATTTCCGCTGTTATGATGCTTCTATCTAGGTACAACAGTGTATTTCCGCTGTAATGATGCTTCTATCTAGGTACAACAGTGTATTTCCGCTGTAATGATGCTTCTATCTAGGTACAGCAGTGTATTTCCGCTGTAATGATGCTTCTATCTAGGTACAACAGTGTATTTCCGCTGTTATGATGCTTCTATCTAGGTACAACAGTGTATTTCCGCTGTTATGATGCTTCTATCTAGGTACAACAGTGTATTTCCGCTGTAATGATGCTTCTATCTAGGTACAGCAGTGTATTTCCGCTGTAATGATGCTTCTATCTAGGTACAATAGTGTATTTCCGCTGTAATGATGCTTCTATCTAGGTACAATAGTGTATTTCCGCTGTAATGATGCTTCTATCTAGGTACAATAGTGTATTTCCGCTGTAATGATGCTTCTATCTAGGTACAATAGTGTATTTCCGCTGTAATGATGCTTCTATCTAGGTACAATAGTGTATTTCCGCTGTAATGATGCTTCTATCTAGGTACAACAGTGAATTTCCGCTGTAATGATGCTTCTATCTAGGTACAATAGTGTATTTCCGCTGTAATGATGCTTCTATCTAGGTACAACAGTGAATTTCCGCTGTAATGATGCTTCTATCTAGGTACAATAGTGTATTTCCGCTGTAATGATGCTTCTATCTAGGTACAACAGTGTATTTCCGCTGAGATGCTGCTTCTATCTAGGTACAACAGTGTATTTCCGCTGTAATGATGCTTCTATCTAGGTACAACAGTGTATTTCCGCTGAGATGCTGCTTCTATCTAGGTACAACAGTGTATTTCCGCTGAGATGCTGCTTCTATCTAGGTACAACAGTGTATTTCCGCTGAGATGCTGCTTCTATCTAGGTACAACAGTGAATTTCCGCTGTAATGATGCTTCTATCTAGGTACAACAGATTTCCGCAAAGTAACGCCTGAGCCAATAGGTTAGCTCTTTAAACAGAGACAGCACATTTTAGCTGAGCCGGGCTGCTACTGTGGGTCGGTTGACACGTTAAATCGTAGGTCCTAGCTGTTAGTATTAGTACAAGCAGTCGTTCCGTCTACACTTCTTCTAACATTAGTTGCCAGAGACATTGTTCGGTTTAACATATTTATTACGCAAATTATTTATTTGAATATAGGCGCCCAGCCATATACTGTTGTACTTATATCACACTAAGTTGTAATTTTATTTTAACAGTTTACAAAATGTCCACTGTTACTGTCAATGTATGGGAGATCCACTGAAATATTTATTTTATATTACTGTCCGGCTGGAAAGCTCTCGACACTTATCTCATATGAAGAAGGAGTAAGAAGGAATAAAGCAGGGTACTCATGCGTCATGCAAGTTCTAGATGGAGTGGCACCAGTAGGTTGCGGAACCTCATTCCGGAGGGGGTTTCGCAACTGAGGCGGGCTTGCGGCGTGGATAGGGAGGCACCGCCAGCTGAAGGTGTGGGGCCGCGGCAGGAGAGAAGTGTCAGTATTACGATGCGCCGCTCTTCCTACCTGCCGCGGCCTCGACGGGGTCGCCACCGTCGATGGCGGACGCGGTGGGGCCGCAGGGAGAAGGGAGTGGTAACCAGTAACTACCACTTTCCCTATTCTCTGCGGCCGTAGTGGCATGTGACGGGGCCACAGACCTGACCCGGGTGTGGTAGGCATGCGTAAACGCATTTCATCTCGTTAAAAAAAAACAAAAAAAAGGTACTCATGCGTCTGCCGGGGAGGTTGGAGAGTACATATATGTACCAGCCTTAAGTACTTTAAGGCGTAGTAAGGGAACACCATGGAGGTTTTGGTCGGTAGTGGTCGCCACTCTGGCACCGAGCCCGACATACCCCGCCGCATCCCCGAGGATCAGCGGGCATACGTAAACGCATTTGCTGCATTCTAAAAAAAAGGGTTACTCACGCGTGCAGTGGGAGTATCTCATGTGGAGGATGTCGGTGCCGTGGATGTAGTGGTACAGGGTCTTCTCTATCAGGTCCTGCGGCTCGTAGCCGGTTAGAGACGCCACTCTGAGGACAATGCAAACCGGGGTAAGAATATATATATATTTTTGACACATTCACACACGGTTGGTTAGCCCCATACTGAGCCATTTCTAGCTCGTATTATGGTTACTAACACAACTGATATACTACATATACATATATATTATAAATATAAATACATATTTAACACCCAGACCCACAGCCAACAAATTTAGTTAAGCACAAAGATGTTGACCGGGCCGGGAATCGAACCCGGAACCTTCTGATTAGCAGTCTGGCATGGTAACCTTTATGCCAACGAGGTCGTCATATTGGCCAAGTCCGAGTTGGACTTGCGCATATATTTATTAAATACATATATCTATACTAATATTATAAAGCTGAAGAGTTTGTTTGTTTGAACGCGCTAATCTCAGGAACTACTGGTGCGAATTGAAATAATATTGTTGTGTTAAATAGATCATTTATAGAGAAAGGTTTAAGGCTATATAATATTACGCTGCAACTATTAGGAGCTAAGAAATAAAGGAAAATGTGAAAAAACGGGGAAAATTATTCATCTTTGAGGGCTTCCGTTGCGTGCGCTGCGAAAACGGTTCAAGATATCAAGAGGGAGAGGTTACATAAAATGACCTATACGCGGGCAGAGCCGCGAGCAATAGCTAGTGTTAGCTTAATACGCTAGGTTCACTCTTACAGGAAAGTAATATATACATACATAAACTGTAAATAGCTTTTATTAAAGCGAATTTTCCTAAAAAGCGAGTGTGGCTCAGTGATAAACACGCCTGCTTGTCAATCAGACGGCCCCTGGTTCAATCCCGGCCCTACACCAATGACTTGTTTTCCATGTTATGTGTGGATTTGCGCTCGCTTTACGGTGAAGGAAAATATAGTGAGAAAACCGACACGTTTGAGGACTGCAATATCCGAAGACGTGTGTCATCCGCCAGCACGCACTTGGCCAGCGTGGTGGATTAACATATAATGGGCTGCTAATGTAAATTGTTTTGATTTTCTATAACGATGTGTCCGAAAATGTAGAGTCTATTTATTGAGATCTAAATTTAATTTTTTTTTTTTTTATTTTTTTTTTAAACATTGTATTTTATGATAAATTTTATGTAACTAAAAACTGTAATGTATTAGTACTAATTCTGGGAAATAAAGGCAATTTTTTTTTTTATTATTATTTTTTTTTGTTTTATGTTTTTTTTTTTTTTTTTTTTTTTTAAATAAAAAAAAGTTTGTATCTATTATTTTAAACATATGAGATATCGTAAAGTCAATCATTGAATTGTATTATATATCTTTACCAACAACAATTAACTACTCAATTTCACACAAACAACGCACAATATAAAGCACTTTTTAACCGCCCTCAAACTAATTGTCCATAAAACAATCTATTAGCCGCCATGTAACACGATCTGGTAAGGGGTTCTATTGTTTCTCTTTAAAAAAAAGCTCCACGCGTTGCTTCCGTCAATTAATAGAAGAATACTCGATCACACGGCTCCAGAGAGCTTTGAGGGGCTCAATAACTGGCCAAGTGTGAGTAGGGCTCGCGCATGAAGGGTTCCGTAACATTATGTTTAAAAAGTGACAAAAAACAGGTTTTTTGTATTCACTGAATACGTTCGTGTAAAATAGACAAGTACATTATCATTATTAACTTGAAAATGACTTTTTTCAATAAATATACAATCATTTGGCAAAAAAATAAGAAAATGTAAAAATGTGACGATATTTCGGAAAAAGCTTAACGATTTTTTGACATCCAAGTGCTATTATAGTTTGAAATTATTTATTACAGATAAAGTTGAAAATTTATAGTAGTTTGTTTATTTATTTAATATCGTGACATTGAATTCGCTTATATTAATTATTTAGTTATATTTTATTTGACATGTATTTAGACAATTAATTAGATAATAATAATATTAATTTAATAGTATTGTATGTTCGTAAGGACGAAACTGTTAGGACTAAATTTACCGTATTGTAACACCTTAATAATTATGCACAGTTTGACAATTAATGTATCTGAATCTGAATAAAACTATTGAGTGATTTTACGTTATTATATTTTGGAACTGTTACGATCTTATTACTGAATTAAATGTAATAGAACTGTTTTTTTATGTATTGTTGTTTCTTAAAAAAAAAAGCTCCACGCGTTGCTTCCGTCAATTAATAGAATACTCGATCACACGGCTCCAGAGAGCTGTGAGGGGTTCAATAATTGGCCAAGTGTGAGTAGGGCTCGCGCATGAAGGGTTCCGCATCATTTCAAATACAAATATTTTTTATTTACGATAAGGTTGTGTACGTACAATAATTATGTGCTAAGAGTGGAGTAAGTAAATTGTGTGGTACGTTCTTGGGACGCTGTGCCCCGCGCTAAGTATCTTGCGATCCTGTGCTGCGGGGCTACAGTTTTATCCGCGCCGAACAGAGAACTAGGATATTCTAGTTCGCTGGCGCCATACCATTTGCCACTACACACTTAATAACACTTATTAAAGATTTACATTACTTACAAGAAAGAAGAAAGAAATACACAAAAAGAATGAAAATAAAAGCAAACTAAACTACATTATGTTTCAAAAATGGCAAAACAACAGGTTTTTTGGTATTCACTGCATGTATTCAGTAAAAAAGACAAACACATTATCATTATTAACTTGAAAACGGCTTTTTTCAACAAATAAAACTATTGAGTGATTTTACGTTATTGTATTTTGGAACTGTTACGATCTTATTACTGAATTAAATGTAATAGAACTGTTTTTGTATGTATTGTTGTTTCTTAAAAAAAGAGCTCCACGCGTTGCTTCCGTCAATTAATAGAATACTCGATCACACGGCTCCAGAGAGCTGTGAGGGGTTCAATAATTGGCCAAGTGAGAGTCGGGATCACGCATGAAGGGTTCCGCATCATTACAAATACAAATACAATATTTTTTATTTACGATAAGGTTGTGTACGTACAATAAATATGTGCTAAGAGTGGGGTAAGTAAATTTTAGCAGCAGTAAGAGTGGGGTAAGTAAATTTTAGCAGCAGTAAGAGTGGGGTAAGTAAATTTTAGCAGCAGTAAGAGTGGAGTAAGTAAATTTTAGCAGCAGTAAGAGTGGGGTAAGTAAATTTTAGCAGCAGTAAGAGTGGGGTAAGTAAATTTTAGCAGCAGTAAGAGTGGGGTAAGTAAATTTTAGCAGCAGTAAGAGTGGGGTAAGTAAATTTTAGCAGCAGTAAGAGTGGGTAAGTAAATTTTAGCAGCAGTAAGAGTGGGGTAAGTAAATTTTGTGGTACGTTCTTGGGACGCTGTGCCCCGCGCTAAGTATCTTGCGATCCTGTGCTGCGGGGCTACAGTTTTATCCGCGCCGAACAGAGAACTAGAATACTCTAGTTCGCTGGCGCCAAACCATTTGCCACTACACACTTACTAACACTTACATTATGTACAAGAAAGAAGAAAGAAATACACAAAAAGAATGAAAATAAAAGCAAACTAAACTACATTATGTTTCAAAAATGGCAAAACAATAGGTTTTTGGTATTCACTGAATACATTCATGTAAAATAGACAAACACGTTTTTAATTTTAAAACGACTTTTTTCAACAAATAAAACTATTGAGCGATTTAAGTTATTATATTTTGGAACTGTAACGATTCCTAACACTGAATTAAATGTCTGAAAAAAAAGCATTTTAGTTTCTTTAAAAAAAATCTCCACGCGTTAAGCATAAAGGGTTCCATACCATTATGTTTCAAAGATGGCAAAATAACACGTTTTTTTGTATGGGAGTTCATAAATACATATATTATTTTACAAAATGCAAATTTTCAGCATTACAAGGTTTATTTTTACAATAATAAAGAACAATATACTTAAAAGATTAAAAAAAGTGTACATTTGATTGATATATGTTTTAACGTACTATGTACCTACCTACCTATTTACTTAAATAATTCTCCTTCGATGCTGCGCTTAGCACTAGGTACAAGATGGTCCTGTTATGCAGAGCGACAGTGGATCCCAACCGCTTTTCCCCATGACTTATCAGCAACAACAACAGCTTTACCTTATTTATCTTGAAATGTTTCACATTTTTTAATAATTTTAGTAAAGAAAAGCGGTAATGACTACAAAACAAAAATATTCATGTAAACAAATCAGTCAATCATTTTATTATATTTCTTAAATATTTACAACTCTTAAACAAAACATTAAGAAATGAACATTAATTATGTATTTTTATTTATAATCATAGCGACCAGCACTTACACTGAGAACTAGTCTCGTGCCGTAAGTGCTGTTTTCTTCAGGGTACCTTCAACAATATTGATTCGTAAAACACTTCCATTTTACATTATTTAGTTATACAGTATTTTTTTTAATAAAGTTGTATTTATACTTTACAAGCGGTGATATAAATAAATTTAAACATAACAAGAATAATATTTACAAAGCAAAGTAAAAACGAAAATTTTGTAAACTAAAAAAAAAAAACAAAAAACATTTTTTAGAGACAAAATTAAGCCGCCCGCCCAAAAAAGTACAGTAATACCCCGGACTTACGCGATAGGTGGGACCGAGCGCTATCCGCGTAAGTCGAATTCGCGTAAGTCGGGGTACAATTTTGCATATACATACCTATAAAGTCATACAAAGTATGTTTAATTGGGACCGGAGACTTTAATTTAAGAAATATAAAACAATAATTTAGGAAATAAATTTTAATTTAATTCCAGATAATATGACAAACTATATTAATAAAATGTATAAACACAATCTGAAGTGCGCGGCTTTCAAACAAAAAACGTTAAAATAGACGAGAAAATTAAATCGCGTAACTCCGAATTCGCGTAAGTCGAGGTAGCGTAAGTCGGGGTATTACTGTATTAAATTTTAGTAATCATAATAGGATTTTAGAACATTTCTTAGACAAAGAAATAAGGTTATATAATAAAAAATAAAATATATGTCAAATCCTAGGCCGCTAGAGTCACCCACTCAGTTTATCAATACAGCTCGTCATATCCCGCGGATGTGACGTATGCTCTACAGACTAACGAGCGGCAATTATCGACGAGGGTGCTGGGAACTGCTTTGTTTTACTCACCCTACTAGACAGGGGTGGAATGGAGTTGGAATTTGAGGTTGACAATAAATATTGATTGTGATTTTTTTTATGTTTTAGCTTAGTAGAAATGAAATGTAATGTTTTGATAGAAAATATACTTATTGTATTGTGTAAGCAATATGTTATCTAAGCAATTTTTTATTTAGGATAAACATAATAGGTACTCGTATAAAACATTACTAACTATAACTTAACATAGACCAGGGGTAGAGAAAAAGGTGCCCAAAATGCTAGCAGCATTGCCATGTTGGATGGCTTTGCTTAATTTCTGACCGAAATAGGTATTTCAATCTAGGTATTTTTGTATATCCCTTCCTACTAATATAATATAATGTGAAAGTTTGTGTGTGTATGTTTATTATATCTTCATGTTCAAACAGTTTAACCGATTTTAATGAAATTTGGTATGAAAAAGGTTAGAATCTGGATAAACACATATGCTTTTTAATCGTGGATTAACTTCTTTCGATCCCGGATTAGTGCAAGTAACACCGCAGCGCGCAGCTAGTAAAGAATAAAATAATAATTTATTTTCATTTTGACGTAACAGTTTGACCAAAGGTTTTACGTAACACTTTTTATTATCTAACAAAACTTTTCAAATATTTATTTGTAATGATTCGTAAGCATTGATTACACAGCCTAATTGCCAAATGATAATAATCTTTGCACAATCTTACCAAACTACAATCTAACTAAAATAGTATTTAACCATTTAAAGAAATGTAGGTAATTCACGATAAGTAAATATTTTGCCCAACTAACGAAAGATAGGAAATTACAATAGTAAAACGATAAGGTTTATTTTCACCATTTCTACTTACAATAATTTTAAAATATTATTTTACACATTAAATCCAAGGTCTCACCTATGTTCATTGTAAATCTCCTCAATACTGGTTCAGCCGTAGGAGCGTGAAGGAGTAATATAGATTTTGCAGTTATTAGCGCATCCCACGGGAATCACAATTGTTTTCGGGATGAAAAGTAGCCTATTTGTTAAAACAAGGTCTAAACTATATTCATACTAAATACATTAATCAAATTCGGTTGATCTTGAAGAAGTAACAAACATACCCACCCACTTACACACAAACTTTCGTATTTATAATACATATTAGTAGGATTACATTCTGCCCACATCGCGGAAGCAAAACTTCACAGAAAATCTGCAAGATATTTTCATTTACTATTATGTATGACTAATTTCATATATGTAAACAATAAATTGAAAATTGCAACATGATCATTTCTGCGTCGACTCCACGGCTGTCTTTGTGCTGACGTTGCGGAAGAGAATCTCCCTTGGACGCGTCGAGACACGTATTTTACTAACTATAGGTACATTTACTACACACGTGTGTATTGTAAAAAAGCGAGTGTGGCTCGGTGGGTATACGTCTGCTTTTCAATCTGACGGCCCCTGGTTCGACAAAAAGCGGGCAAATTAGTAGCGCCTGTATTTTGGCTTTTTTACAATTAATGGGCTTACGCTTGATCACAATTCACCTGATGGTAAGCGACATTATGATTTAAGGTGGAGCGCGTTTACCCAGAAAAAAAAACGGTTTTAGTTTGTTTGACGCAAATGCGTAAAGTGACATAAAAAGCGAGTGTGGCTGGGTGGTAATTACGTCTGCTTTTCAATCAGACGTCCCTGGTTTGATCCCGACCCAACACCAATGACTTGTTTTTCAAGTTATGTGTGGATTTGCACTGGCTTTACGGCGAAGGAAACATCGTGAGGAAATCGACACGTTTGAGGACTGCAATATCCGAAGATGTGTGTCATCCACCAACACGCACTTGGCCAGCGTGGTGGATAATGGCCTATAAATCTATCTCCTAGTGAGAGAAGGCCTCAAGTCCCCGCAATGGGAACGTGGGCTGCTTATGCTATGCTATGCTTATTACGCAAATAGGCTCCGAAACTACTGGACCGATTTGAAAAATTCTTTCAACGTTAGGAAGCTACATTATTCCCGAAGAACATAGGCTTTATTTTGTTTCTTTTTATGTCACTTTACGTTATTTGCGTCAAACAAACTAAATCAGTTTTTTCTGGGCAAGCGCGCTCCACCTTAAATCATAATGTCGCTTACCATCAGGTGAATTGTGATAAAGCGTAAGCTCATTAATAGTAATAAAAAAGCCAAGCTACAGGCGCTACTAATTTGTCCGCTTTTTGTTATAAGCTTTGTTCGTAAAATTGAGGGCGACTAAAAAATTCTATCAAGTAGTACCTGACTATCAAGTTTCGTCTAGCTTGGTTCGAAATTACGGCCTCTACGCGAGACATACGAACAAACCTTTGACGACCTCGATAGCGTAATGGTTACCATGCCGGACTGCTAACCAGAAGGTTCCGGGTTTGATTCCCGGCCCGGCCAACATCTTTGTGCAACTAAATTTGTTGGTTGTGGGTCTGGGTGTTAAATATGTATCTATGTAAAATATATATGTAGTATGTCAGTTGTGTTAGCTACCATAACACGAACTAGAAATGGTTCAGTATGGGGTTAACTGGCCGTGTGTGAAATCAGTCCTAATATATTTATTTTTATTTTACATACATACAGACGAAAAATTACCAAACTTCGCTCGCTTCACAAGCTCGGTCGAGTACCAGGAAAGCATAGTATCGAGGGAGTTGTATTACAAAACAAAGATTAGCACAACAAACACACCTGAGCAACAGATGTTCGCAACGCGACACCTAGACCTTACGCCTTGTATGGAACATATCAGATTCTATTATAGTTTGCATTTGTGTTTTTGTGAGACGTATTATACGCGTGCCGCGCGGTTTCGCTTTTTATGACCCGGCAAAAGTGGTTTTGCCTTAAAAAATAGGTAGTAGCTGATTCTCAGACTTATTGAATACGCATATAAATTTTGGTAAAATCGGTCAAGCCGTTTCGGAGGAGTACGGTAACTAACACTGTGACATGGAAATTTTATATACATACTAGCTGACCCGGCAAACGTTGTTTTGCCCTATAAATCATTTCTAAATAGATAGTAGCCGATTCTCCGACCTACTGAATTCGCATATAAAATTTGCTAAAAATCGATCAAGGCGTTTCGGAGGAGTACGGTTACTAACACTGTGACATGGAAATTTTATATAATAGATAGAAGCTAATAGATAGGCTAAGAAACGGCTGGACTGATTTAAATAATTCTTTCACCGTTGGGAAGCTACATTATCTCAGAGTAACATAGGCTATATTTTGTTTCTCTTTGCAAATTAGATTATTCTATAGCCCGTGCGAAGCCGGGACGATCTGCTATTATAACGATAAAACTGTAACTTTTTGACTTGTAACTTTGGTGTTATCAATAAATGTAATATATATTGTACTAAATGACCCGGCAAACGTTGTTTTGCCTCACTTAGGGGTATGAAAAATAGATAGTGTAGCTTATATGACACGTTCGTAGAGTTACCATAGCAGCGCCATCTATTGATTACTTACTCAACCCAGTCGAAAGGTATCGACATCTGTTAGAATCATTTGGAGTTAACAGATAATTGTGACTGTCAAATAATAACAGACAGTAATTAGCAATAAATTAAAATTGCGACTATAATTTGAGATTTAAACTATCCTATCTCTCAAGTTGGATCGAACTGCACATGGTGTGCGAATTTTTTTATAATCGGTTAAGTGGTTTAGGAGTCCATTGAGGATAAACATTGTGACACGAGATTTATATATATAAAGATTTGTATGTAAATTTAAGACTTTACCCTTGCCTTAACGCCTCAGAGTGTGCGTGTAACCGATTAGAACTAGTATATCGGTACAAACAATTTTCGCATTCTATTTATAGATATAGCTATATATAGCGCGCTGCGATAGCCGGAACATTCCGAGAAAGCCGTTGGAACAATACACGGTCAAGCGCGCGGCTCCATTGTTATACGTCATCAAGCCGTGAAATATATATTTAATTTTCACCAGGTACTGATAAGTTAAATAAGCACAGTAAAAATATTAGTCTTTTTAATTTAAGTGAATACTTACAAAGAGCAGAATACTGTTGCCGCGCATAACAGGATCATATGATACTTAGCGCTAGGCTCAGTGGATATGGCAAAACGTACCTACACTAAGGCAAAACTATGCTTTAGTATTAAATTAGTTATGTAACGTTTCACCCTTGTATTTATTCATAATAAACTATTTGTATTTGTAACGATAGAAGATTGCGTGATCCGAGTGAAGTCGTTTCAAAAAAATATGAATAGAGGGCTATGCGTAGTACGATTTTTATCATATACGAGTTTTATCATAGACCATTATTGCACGCCGCTAGGCAGAATATGGTGCACTTTCTTTCTCTGACCTGTCTGTAACTATACCATATACGCAATAAATTGATTTGAATTTGAATTTGATTTTCAACAAGAGTTTGAGCGTCTATTATATTTATTAGTCTATGGTATCAGTAGGTTTGTGGTTAAGTTTCCAGCTAGGTATAATGGAGACGAGCCGTCTCACAAGTTCAAAGTTTATAGCTCACGGCAATCAGTGTGGAACGACGCAGCCTCCACAATACCGCGTTAGGGCTTCGGGGAACTTCGCCCGTTGACACGGCCGGTGCTTATATTGTATACTTTCCAGTAGGTACTAATTCATCTTAACCCTGCAGCCTGGGTGAAAGAATAAGGCTGCGGAATTGCCCCTTGTATTGCCTGTCATTGCCTGTCGTAAGAGGCGACTAAAAAGGGCATCAGACTCGAAGGTGTTCGGAGATGGGGTTCCGACACCCGCTCCATCGAGTCTGGGTTGAACGACGACGGCGTCGCGTGACCGTCACCGTCGCGTGGTTAGCGAAACAATCCGGGAAGGGCCACAGCGCAGTGCAAGGAGGTCTCCGGAGTGTTTCCCGGAAGAACCCGGAGACCTCCGTTAAGCACAGAGGCAGGTCACCCTGGCTGCGCCCCATCGTAGCCAGGTATCTTGTCGAAGGTTTCCTCTTCGTCAACAAAAAAAAAAGATACTAATTCATCTTCGTATGGGCTTAGAGGCCAAGCACTGGTGTCGAGAGTTTTCAAGCCGCCCCGAGGCCTCTGACTTTAGAATAAGAGTATATTTATTTCATAACTGTGTACAAAGACGAGAACTTAAAATAGTATTATCTTCTTGACATTTTATATGAATTACATTCAGTTACATGAAATAGTTTTTTTTTGATATTAATTTTATTTTTATAATTTATTGTGCAGATACTTAAGATGTGCCTCAATCCTTATAGTGCGATCCGCCATCGTGTAGAATTCTTTGCCAAACGTCCTGTTCCCCGATAACTAAAATCTAGTGATTTTTCAAGGCACGAGTGAATCATTTATAATTATTAAAATGTATATTGTATAAGATATTATTTTAATTGGTTAGATATAGTAGAAAATAATAAAAAAATATAAAGAATAGACCATTATCAATTGAGATATTTTCAAGTAACGTATATTTTTTATGTTTCTTGTACAAAGAGTTTTAACACATATTTTGTTCAATCCAATAAATTAGCCAAATCTTGGGTTTGAAATGTAAGTCATAGTGTAAGTATTCTGGATTTGGTAAAGAAATATAAGGAGTAATATGTTGCCGTGCCACGAAAATAAGTAAGAAATAAGACTCATTTCAATAAAAATTAACAATTGAACATCGTAGCCCTTGCGTGAAATCGTTTAACTTCGAGCCACGGTACGATCTTATTGAAATTAGGGATGTCAAGAGTGAAACAATATCGATATTAATAAAAATATCGATATTATATTACGGGTATATGAACAAGTAAAAAAATTTTTTTACAGATCAGGTGTTATAAAAGTCACCAATTTTAAACATACTACAAAATTCACTCTTATATTTACTATTCATTTGTTTCTTTCAGGACTTCTAACCTACAATTACATCCATTACAGGGGCAATTATACTATCTTCATATAATGAATAACATAATAAACAACGCTACGTATAATAAACATAATATTTTTTTACTCTTTACTGGGAAGATAGTGCTGGCTATGGCTGGATATGTACCAATCATCTGATAAAGTGTTAATCTACCTATCTATTTTTTTACCAAAATTAAGTGATTTGTGTAATTATACCGACTGTCTATTTAAAATAATACAGAAAGCTGTATACAATAACGTTGATATTTTTTATTAAAATGATTCTCAATAAAATGCCACCCTTGTGACAGAACAAATGATATTTTCTAAAGCTAATTAATTAGTAGACTTTCTTAATTTAACCGCTGCAGTATACATGTCAAACAATCTTGAAGTCTTTTTACTTACAATTACTCCGTTATTTGTGTAATTATACCTACATACTATATAAAATAAATATAATATGAGATACAAAGCTGTATATACAATAGCGTTGATATTTCTTATTAAAATGACCCAAAATAATGCATGGACCATATCTGGCATCTAGGAATATAAACATGTTCTAATTTAATATGTAATACACGGAACACACCTGGCATCTAGGAATTTAAAAATGTTCTAATGTAATATGTAATGCACGGAACAAACCTGGCATCTAGGAATTTAAAAATGTTCTAATGTAATATGTAATGCACGGAACATTCCTAGCATCTAGGAATATAAACATGTTCTAATGTAATATGTAATGCACGGAACATACCTGGCATCTAGGAATATGAGTCGCAGCGACGCGCGAAACATGAACATAATAATTTTAGAATGCAGCTTGAGTTCAGTAACAGCGGAGGGCGGGAGAGAGTGACCCACGGCGATCAGACATTTTACAAGTTATTTTGACAAGATTCAATTTATTTTACTTCACATTACTCCTGTTATTTGTGTAATTATACCTACTGTCTATATAAAATAAAATAATACACAAAGCTGCATACAATAACGTTGATATTTCTCATTAAAATGACCCAAAATAATGCACGGACCATACCTGGCATCTAGGAATATAAACATGTTCTAATGTAATATGTAATGCACGGAACATACCTGGCATCTAGGAATATGAGTCGCATGTCGAGCGAGGCGCGGAACATGAACATGTTAGAGTGCAGCTTGAGTTCAGTAACAGCGGAGGGCGGGAGAGAGTGACCCACGGCGATCAGACATTTTACAAGTTATTTTGACAAGATTCAATTTATTTTACTTCACATTACTCCTGTTATTTGTGTAATTATACCTACTGTCTATATAAAATAAAATAATACACAAAGCTGCATACAATAACGTTGATATTTCTCATTAAAATGACCCAAAATAATGCACGGATCATACCCGGCATCTAGGAATATAAACATGTTCTATGTAATATGTAACACACGGAACATACCTGGCATCTAGGAATATGAGTCGCATGTCAAGCGAGGCGCGGAACATGAACATGTTAGAGTGCAGCTTGAGTTCAGTAACAGCGAAGGGCGTTAAAGAGTGTCCCACGGTAATGAGACATACCTATTACTAGTTATGATGAAAATATTCAAGTCTCTTTACTTAAAATATAGGCCACTATTGGTAATTATATTAACTATATCAGATATAAAAATAAAACTCAACGCTTTTTACAATAACTTAGATATTTCTAATTACAATGATGTTATATGTAATGTTTGTACGCTTAATATTTGTACACGGAACATACCTGGCATCTAGGAATATAAACATGTTCTAATGTAATATGTGATGCACGGAACATACCTGGCATCTAGGAATATGAGTCGCATGTCGAGCGAGGCGCGGAACATGAACATGTTAGAGTGCAGCTTGAGTTCGGTAACAGCGGAGGGCGGGAGAGAGTGACCCACGGCGATCAGACATTTTACAAGTCATTTTGACAAGATTCTATTTATATTACTTCACATTACTCCCGTTATTTGTGTAATTATACCTACAGTCTATAATATAAGACACAGAGCTGTATACAATAACGTTGATATTTCTCATTAAAATGACCCAAAATAATGCACGAACCATACCTGGCATCTAGGAATATAAAAATGTTCTCATGTTATATGATAATGCACGGAACATACCTGGCATCTAGGAATATGAGTCGCATGTCGAGCGACGCGCGGAACATGAACATGTTAGAGTGCAGCTTGAGTTCAGTAACAGCGGAGGGCGGGAGAGAGTGACCCACGGCGATCAGACATTTTACAAGTCATTTTGACAAGATTCTATTTATATTACTTCACATTACTCCCGTTATTTGTGTAATTATACCTACAGTCTATAATATAAGACACAGAGCTGTATACAATAACGTTGATATTTCTCATTAAAATGACCCAAAATAATGCACGGACCATACCTGGCATCTAGGAATATAAAAATGTTCTCATGTTATATGATAATGCACGGAACATACCTGGCATCTAGGAATATGAGTCGCATGTCGAGCGACGCGCGGAACATGAACATGTTAGAGTGCAGCTTGAGTTCAGTAACAGCGGAGGGCGGGAGAGAGTGACCCACGGCGATCAGTCCCAGCGGAGCGGAGCCTTCGCCGAAACGACGCGCGCGGAGATACCCTGAACAGTGGATTACCTGGAACACGGGAAAATTATATGTTTCTTTTTAATACTATCAGATCAGAATACTAGAGAGGATTGCTGATTAGCTTATAACTTATTGCTGGTAGCACTAAAATGTTTAAATGTTCTCTAGATTGGTCAAAGTCAAAGTCAAATACATTTATTGCTTCGTTATGGTATAGTTAAGATGTTATACATTTAAAAGGTAGGTATCTCATAGCAGACCCTGTTCGGGTATTGCAACACAAGAGGAATGAGCCGGTTTATATGCATGCAAAAAATAAATCCTTATCGTTTATAAATTCGTCTTTGAGTAACATTCTTATAAATCTCGTGTCACAATGTTTGTTGGACTCAATGGACTCCTAAACCACTTAACCGATTATAATAAAATTCGCACACCATGTGCAGTTCGATCCAACTTGAGAGATAGGATAGGTTAAATCTCAAATTATTGTCGCAATTTTAATTTATTGCTAATTACTGTCTGTTATTATTTGACAGTCACAATTAACTGTTAACTCCAAATGATTCTAACAGATGTCGATACCTTTCGACTGGGTTGAGTAAGTAATCAATAGATGGCGCTGCTATGGTAAATCTACGAACGTGTCATATAAGCTACACTATCTATTTTTCATACCCCTAAGTGAGACAAAACAACGTTTGCCGGGTCAGCTAGTAGATTATATTTTGTTTCACAACTTCGATTATTTTATAGCCCGTGCGAAGCCGGAACGATCTGCTTTAGTCTAGTAATTAATAAGTATTTACTTATTCACAAAATTGCAGCCGTAAATTATTCCATCTCGAGGGATCGAGACCCAATACCCGGATTTACAAAGACAACATTTCTCACACGTGCCTGAAGTGGCCGGCCACCCTAAAAGCAACGGCTCTACGCGATAAGCCCCGCAATGTGTCCGCGCTTTACGGGATTAAACGTAATCCGCGACAATTACACGCACGCGCCTTAATCAAAACAATTGAAAACTGAATAATAATTATACTTATTAATATCACATAAGAATATAATATAATTAATTAATTAATATATATTAATTATTTATTAATTAGTATTAATATTGTATTACATATTGACATTTTTAATTTTGACGTATAATTTAATAATTATCAATAAATGGTTTATCTTGTTTATTGGTATATTTATATTTATTAACTAATATGATACGCAAGCATTTTTTTTTTATAATTTCATATATTAAGCCACCCGCCCAAACGTGCCAATAAGGCTTACCGCATTGATAAATATAATGATACTAATATTATAAACGCTAGAATTTTAAATGTATGGTTGTTTGTTCCTCTTTCAAGCAAAACTATGTAATGGATTTTAAGACGAAGATAAGGGCAACAATCTTTAGTTTATATTAACCGTTAACTATTTCTTTAAGTTTTTGTATTTTTTTTTAAATGTGGCATTTAAAAATACGTACTAAGTACTCTAAAATTCCGTTTTTAATCACCAACCCCTATTTTTATGGCCATTTTAGTAATTTAATCATTTTTCACCCCGCTCGATAACTGACCAAATAGTGTTTTAACTGTACTTAAGGCAAAACAACGTTTGCCGGGTCAGCTAGTTTCTATTATATCAACTATCAGGCATTTTTGTAAATTAGATAGATGACTTTGTACTGACTAATAATTTAATTGACTAATATATGTACCTAATAATTTTATGAAATATTCGATTGTGAAAGAAATAAAATATGTCTACTATAAATGCTTGGATAAGATCGAAATACTATGTACAAACTTACAAGTAAAAATAGTGCAAACTCCGTGTAACGTCACTCGATTTAACAACAAAGGTGCCCATTACGCTTGCTGCATTACCGCGCTGAATAGCTATGGCCAACCTCTGCACCAAGAACGACCCGGAGCGGGAGTCACCGGTGATTTAATTAAAATAATAAATTCATTTATTTCTTTCTTTCTTTTTAGTTTGTATTGTATTATATTTTCTGTATAATAATCCCCAAAATAAGCACTATGAAGCATAATCTACACCGATGGCAGTAGTGCGGTGCGCTAGGACCCTCTTAGAGGAAACAGCCTCAATCAAAACTTTTGTTTGAATAATAACATGCAAGCGTGCAAGCCTTGAGAGGTGCTAGGGGGGAGGGATACAGGACTACTTCTTATATTATTCCATAGTTTATTTCAGAACATAATTACATTCCATATAACACATTATAAATTAAGCGAATCACAAATAAATGTAATATTAAAAATATTAACAAATTATGATCTAAAAGCGATTATTAAATAGTTTATTTCAGAACATAATTACATTCCATTTATCACATTATAAATTAAGCGAACCACAAATAAATGTAACACCAAAAATGTTAAAAAATTATGATCTAAAAGCGAGTGTGGTGGTAAAAACGTCCGATTTCTATTTCAAACTTTACAATTCAGACGGC
Organism: Mellilla xanthometata; assembly: GCA_035578125.1. Classification (NCBI taxonomy): domain Eukaryota; kingdom Metazoa; phylum Arthropoda; class Insecta; order Lepidoptera; family Geometridae; genus Mellilla; species Mellilla xanthometata. Next base: position 329,161 of record JAPUBQ010000032.1, read on the forward strand.
CCCTGGTTCGATCCCGGCCCTACACCAATGACTTGTTTTTCAAGTTATGTGTGGATTTGCACTCGCTTTACGGTGAAGGAAAACATCGTGAGGAAACCGACATGTTTGAGGACCACAATATCTAAAGACGTGTGTCATCCGCCAACCCGCACTTGGCCAGTGTGGTGGATTATGGCCGATGTCTCTCATCTCGTGAGGGAAGGTCCCGAGTCCCAGCAGTGGGAACGTATAGTGGGCTGCTTATGATGCTTATGGAGTAGGACTGCTTGTCCTAAGACTAACAGCTGGGACCTACTATTTAACGTGTCGTCTGACCCACGGAAGCGCCCAGATAAAATACAAAAATAAAAATGACCTCGCTTAACTTCAACGATCGAATCAGATCTTCTTAGTTAGCCGAGCGACAGGCGCGACAAATAGTCTACCAAAGCTGCCCTTCTTAGATATTGCGTTAGTTATCATTATCATAAGCCCTGTATTTATTACGTCTATAGTACGATCCACTTATGATGTTTGTATAATCGAGCGTGCACGGATGTGTAACACCCCTTAGAATAATTTGACAAACTTATCCATGCCTACGATGAGGGCGCCACACGTAGTGACGTAGAACAAATATGTGTTAAAAGATTTTAGTTCTGTTTTTCGCCACACAGACAAGATAAGTGTGTATGTTTGCGAGGGATTCAAAATCGTATTTGAAATTCGAATTGAGCTAATTTGAATCTGTTTTGTCTTTTGTTTTTCTTCTTGTAGTACTTATTAGGGTTCCGTTAGCACTGCTTGTCCGTTTGTTTGTCTTTGTGTATGGTGAAGACAAATTTAGGAAAATTTATAATGTGTAATAATAGATATTAAATATGTTGTAGATATTTAAATTTTTCCGGGTTGGCGGATGACACACGTCTTCGGATATTGTAGTCCTCAAACGTGTTAGTTATTACCACCGACCCAAACTTGCTTTTTCTCTATTAGCAAGTCAGTCAGTAGCTTTCTTAAAATGTAAGCTTATTCCGAGTATAATAATTTATAAAAAATTTCTTTAAGTAGAAAGAAATATAAAATATTTTATTAAAAACTAAAAAAAAATACATACACAAAACAAAACTATACCTTAGTAGGTATAAAACTTAACATAAAAAAAGAATTGTGTAGCAATGTAAAGATATATAATATAGTAGAAAAGGATTTGTGTGTGTGAGTGATTGATGATGACAATGACCTGCTTTAGATATAAAATAACCAAATAAATATTAGGACACATTTCACACATGGCTGGTTAACCCCATACTGAACCATTTCTAGTTCGTATTATGGTTGCTAACACAACAGATATACTACATATACATACATACATACATATTTTATATAGATACATATTAAACACCCAGACCGACCGCCAACAAATTTAGTTAAGCACAAAGATGTTGGCCGTGCTGGAAATCGAACCCGGAACCTTCTGATTAGCAGTCCGGCATGGTAACCATTGCACCAACGAGGTCGTCAATAATAAAAAATGTCTGTATGTATAAAAAAAAAACTAAACGTTTTAAAGAATTGATGATGATGGTAATGGTGGCAATTCAGCGGCACACACGACTAAACTAAATTTAAAGAAGCCCCGTCTCTTTTCATATTAGGTGGCCAGAAAGAGACAGCACGTTCTGAACAACACACAAAACAACTAAAATCACGTCAAATATGAAAAATGTAAGCGATTTTAGAGCGCACCTAATTGTATCAGCTCTAAATCTGACGTGTTTGACGTGATTTTAGGTGTTTTGTCTATGGTTTAGATCGTACCATCTCTTTTTGGTCATTTATGACGAAAAGAGACAGAGCAACTTTAAATTTAGTTTAGTCGTGTGTGCAGCTGAATCGCCACCAATGACCTGCTTTAAACAATACCTTACCTTGTACCCGGAAGTGGTGAGTCCAGCATTACGCTTAGCGAGGACGCACTTCATCCGTATGAAGAAGGCTCTCTCACATTCGATGTCGACCGTCGGACCCCAGGACCCGCCCACCGGGTAACTGAAACCAGGAAACTTGTTAAAACATATATACAAATACAAAATACAAATACAAATTTATTTATTATTATTACCAAAAGGTTTAAAAGAACTTTATACTACTTATTTTATGTGAATTTAAGCTAACATTATATTCAAATATACTTAAGTGACTAACCATGCAAGCCCTGAATAATTATGGCAGTGGATGTGACAGTGTTACAAGTAAAATAGTATTACATATGAAATACAAGTGATAATAAATTAAGTTTAATGAAGTTTAGATTATTGTAATAGTTAATTATTTATGTGGATTATTTTTATTATTATTATTTATTTATTTTTATTGTTAATTGTATTTAAATTTAATTTCCTTTGACATTTTAATTTAATTTTTGGCTTAATTTACTAATTCCATTGTTGATAATATTTTATTTCATTAAGTTGTGAGTCTGTGTTACTCGTAATAAATAATTTGAATTTGAAAATTTGAAGGTTCAGAAGTATTCTAGTGAGCCCTACACTAGGTTCGAGACCTGTATCGTAGACTCTCACGACAGACATCGTTACCTGTACATATAAATATACACATATAAATATATATATACATATAAATATACATAATACGGCAACATTATTAAAACATGTATAAATTTTAAAAAGATATAACTAATACTAATATTTCCTGTGCCGCTATAACAACATATACGAGCAGGGAAACGCCAAGGCGGCATCGTCGGTATACGGTTGAGGTGCCCAAGGCACGCACTAAGCGTTTTGCCTCCACCTTTGTTGTCCGAACCGCCAAACTTTGGAATTCCTTCCGTACATGATACAGTGTAAACTCTATATAACGACACTGAAGGGACTGTGCAATTTATGGCGTTACGGAGAGTGTTAGTCAAATGGAGAGAATGTATCATTGTATGGAATACAAGCTAAACCTAAACTAAAGCCAATTGATTTCGACGCTTAAGAGAGTTTGTCTTTCAATCGAGTGACGTTACATGGAGTTTACACTATTTTTACTTTTGAGTTTGTACATAGTATTTTGATCTTATCCAAGCATTTATAGTAGACATTATGTATTTCTTTCACAATCAAATATTACATAAAAATATTATATTTGTCAATTAAATTTAAATTATTACAATAATACCTGATAATAGAAACTAGCTGATCCAGCAAACGTTGTTTTGCCTCACTTAGGGGTATGACAAATAGATAGTAGCCGATTCTCAGACCTACTGAATACGCATATGAAATTTGGTAATGATCAGTCAAGCCGTTTCGGAGGAGTACGGTAACACTGTGACACGGAAATTTTATATATAAGATAAGATTTACTGTATAGTACTTATGGTAGGTACGTAAGCCCTTGTAAATGTCCCTAAAGAACAATAAGAATTTAAAAAAAAATATGTATAAATAAAAAAGAGAGAGAGAGAGAGATCCGACGACGAACGAAAGTTCGAGATGTCGGATCTGCAGTCATAAACCTAAAGTGGAGTTGGGCAGGACACTTGGCCAGGCGACGTGATGACAGGTGGAGCAAGGTTGTAACCGAGTGGTGGCCGAGGCTAGGGAAGAGGAGCGTCGGTCGTCCAGCGGCAAGATGGGTCGACGACATTACAGCTATCGCGGGTCCAACCTGGACCAGATTGGCACAGGACCGAGACAAATGGCATGACAGGAGAGAGGCCTATACCCAGCAGTGGGATAGAATCGGCTGTGGATGATGATGATGATGAAATAACAAAAAAATAGTATTACCTAAGTCCTACTGTAGCAAGATACAAAGACAATAGATGGACATCGGAAATAACAATGTGGAAAGGCCCAATAGGAAAGCGGAAAAAAGGTCGACCAAAAAACAGGTGGTTAGATGATATAATTACAATAGCAGGAAAACACTGGAGAACTAAGGCAAACAATAGAATAACTTGGAATAAGCTAGAGGAGGCCTATACCCAGAGTGAGGTTCCAATGACGGAAGATAAAAATTAAATTTGACATAAGATACTTTACAATAATAGACATAAATAGTCAAATAAGTTTAAGTAGTTATAATGTTATTTAAGGTTGTTGGAAATAAATTGGGCTTTATTATTATTATTATTTGTTTAAAACTTTCGTTTTCTCTCCATAATTTTTGGAGGTAGATTAGGGCACGGGCCGGAGCCAAGTGCTATGAGAATGATAAGAATTTTCGGACAATTCTGCAGGTATTCAGGATTGTTGCTTTTTGGTATAACCCCTGTCGTTGATAATATAATAGGAACAGTCCTTGAGCTTGTAGTTTGCCACTGGCTCTTTATTTCGATGGACAGATCTGTATATTTTGCTATTTTTTCTGTGAATGTAGTTTGTAGGTTGTGCGTGTTGCAGATGGCTACGTCGATATTATTATTATTATTTAAAAAAACCTTGCGATTTTACGAAATTTTAAGAATTTCGGTTAATAATCACGAAAACCACGGGCCTAAGCCAAGTGGAGTTCGCTATGGGGGTTGTTGTCGGAATTAATGTCGTCCTGTAGAAACTTTCGAAGAATCCTGCATGTATTGAGAATGGCAGCTTTTTGCATTGTCATGTATGTGTTGGTGTCCAGATCTATCTGTTTGAGGTAGTGCAGTAAGTGTTTGGGAATGACTCCGGTACTGGAGAGAACCAGGGGCACTATTGACACCCTGTTCATGTTCCATAGGCGAATGATCTCTTCTTTTAATTCTGTGTACTTGTGTATTTTTTCTGTTATCGTTTTTTGTAGATTATGAGTATTTGGCACTGCGATATCAATTAGGTAAGTATGTTATTATTATTATATTATTAAGTCCTACTGTAGAAGCAGTAAGATGTGTCAAGAGTCAAGGTACTCACCCCAGGGTGGGGTACTGATGCCCGAGGTACGAGTGGGGATGCTGCAGGCTGAGCACGGCGCTCATCTCCTCGTGGTCGGCCTGGTGGATGTACTCGTAGATAGAGTTACCGGTCAACTCCACCTGCGGACGAGGAGTTCATCATAACAATATAAATATAAATATTAGGACACATTTCACACAGAGCTGGTTAGCCCGAACCATTTCTAGCTCGCATTATGGTTGCCATATTACAAACATCTTCTTTATATATAAATCTCGTGTCACAATGTTTGTCCTCAATGGACTCCTAGACCACTTAAGTAACCGATCATAATAAAATTCGCACACCATGTGCAGTTCGATCCAACTTGAGAGATAAGGATAGTTTAAATCTCAAATTATAGTCGCAATTTTAATTTATTGCTAATTATTATCTGTTATTATTTGACAGTCACAATTATCTGTTAACTCCAAATGATCCTAACAGATGTCGATACCTTTCGACTGGGTTGAGTAAGTAATCAATTGATGGCGCTAAGTGGCCCCTTAGTGGGGCAAAACAACGTTTGCCGGGTCATCTAGTATTTTATATTTATATATCACCCAGACCAACAGCCAACAAATTTAGTTCAGCACAAAGATGTTGCCACCTTCTGATTGGCAGTCCAGCATGGTAACCATTACGCCAACGAGGTCGTCAAAGAGTCAGTGCCAGAGTGGCGACCACTATTGACTAAAATCTCCCTCGGTGCGCCTTAAAGCCGGGGGGCTGGTACATGTATGTACTCTTTAACCTCCTTGATCTTTTATTACACGCTTTATATTAGCTTCACCTGTATGTTTGTTTGTAACCGACTTCTTTGGGCGCGATTTTGACCCACTTTAAACGGCCAGATTTCGTTCAAACTTTGTAGATTTATTGAGGACCGATGACAATACACTAATTTGATAAAATTATTCCATTTTCTTGTATTTTTTTTGTATGTTTGTTTGTAACCGACTTCTTTGGGCGCGATTTTGACCCACTTTAAACGGCCAGATTTCGTTCAAACTTTGTAGATTTATTGAGGACCGATGACAATACACTAATTTGATAAAATTATTCCATTTTCTTGTATTTTTGTTTGTATGTTTGTTTGTAACCGACTTCTTTGGGGAGCGATTTTGACCCACTTTAACGGCCAGATTTCGTTGAAACTTTGTAGATTTATTTGACTGACCTGGCTAAGTCCCAGGTGAACAGACGCCGTCTCGCTGATGTACATGATCTTCCCGTCGGGTGCCACTACGAAGATGAACCCGTCCAGGGTCTGCAGGAGGTGTGAGCCCAGTTCTCTGATGGAAAGCTCTCTGGGCTGAGGGGGCGGAGGCGCGGCACCCCACGCGTCTCCGAGTCCTGTGGTAACAAAGCAAATACATACATACACATACTAACAGATAGGTCGTTACTCCGTAGTCCTTACTCCTCTCCATCCAAAGGTTGCCTGAAAGAGATGGCTTTAAGCAATGAGCCCGCCAATAGTGGCACACTTATTTGTAAGCCCTTTCTTTTTCTTTTTTTAAATGTAATATATGAGTCCAATAAAGAATTTTCTATCTATCTATCTAAGTAGTTTTATTATTAATTGACGACATCGTTGGCGTAATGGTTATCATGCCAACTGACAATCAGAAGGTGCCGGGATCGATTCCCGGCACGGCCAACGTCATTGTTCTGAACTAAATTTGTTGGCTGTCGGTCTGGGTGTTAAATATGTAGATATATAAAATATGTATTTCTGTACATGTAGTATATCAGTTGTGTTAGCAACCATAATACGAACTAGAAATGGTTCAGTATGGGGCTAACCAGCCAATGTGATAAAAAAAATACCTACACATACAAACAGATAGGTAGTTTTATAAAAAATTACAGATTTAGTAATAAGTCAAAGTCAGATCAAATACATTTATTGTATCAATATACGATAGATACGAGTACATAAGATCTTACTACAAGTTATCAATTTGGAATCACATAATGGACCCTGCTTAGGTATCGCATATTTTTTATAGCATTGGTGACATAAGAAGCGTCTTAATTTCTTTTTGAAGACTCTTCTCTGTCTATTGCTTTGAGTTCTTCAGGTTGTTTATTGCAGTCGCAGCAGGCTAGCACTGTGAAGTGTAATCCGTGCCGTTATGTGCTATAATAAATTATTATTATTATTAAATATTTTTACTACACTTGAGTTTGGACCAGAACTGTGCATTCGAAGAAAGATTTGTCCCATTATCAAACAATGCTGTGATGCCGAAGATAATGGTAAAAGTTTGGTAAGTTCTAGAAACTCTGCGTTCTTATTATTTTGCTTACCGTTAGGGAAGACTTGTCGCATCTTCAAGTAGCTTGTAGTCAGTCTTATTAATGGTAAAAGTTTGGTAAGTTCTAGAAACTTTGTGTTATTATTATTATTATTTGTTTGCTTACCGTCAGGGAAGACTTGTCGCATCTTCAAATAGCTTGTCGTCAGTCTTATAACCGAAGCTTTATCAAGCTGAGATGTGATTACCGAAGATAATGGTAAAAGTTTGATAAGTTCTAGCAATTCTGCTTTTTTGTTATTTTGCTTACCGTCAGGGAAGACTTGTTGCATCTTCAAGTAGCTTTTAGTCAGCCGTATAACTGAAGCTTTCTCAAGCTGTGATGTGATCGGTAAACGTTTGGTTAGTTCTAGTAACTTTGTGTTATTATTATTATTATTATTTGTTTGCTTACCGTCAGGGAAGACTTGTCACATCTTCAAGTAGCTCGTAGTCAGCCGTATAACCGAAGCTTTCTCAAGCTGTGATCTGATTACCAAAGATAATGGTAAAAGTTTGGTAAGTTCTAGAAACTCTGCGTTTTTTTTTTGCTTACCGTCAGGGAAGACTTGTCGCATCTTTAAGTAGCTTGTAGTCAGTCTTATTAATGGTAAACGTTTGGTAAGTTGAAGACAAAATTCAATATTTAGTGACTTTCGATTCGTCGTTCGAAGAGTCAACATCTCCCGATGATGCTTTGTGTGATTTATATGTATTTGACATGCCTATTGTTTCGAAATGTGATAAGGTTAGTAATTATCTATGATTTCTAATGGCGAAACACGTGTTGAGTTAAGAATTTCCGAATTGTGATAGGTAACGTTAATTTTAATTAATCTTAGTTAATTTTTCCTTTACTTATCCTAATTTGGATTTCGGATCACAGCGGAAGTACACTAAATATTGAATTTTGTCTTCTATTTACAATGGATTTCCGCAAAGTAACGCCTGAGTCAATAAGTTGGTTGGTAAGTTCTAGAAACTCTGCGTCATTATTATTTTGCTTACCGTCAGGGAAGACTTGTCGCATCTTCAAATAGCTCGTAGTCAGTCTTATAACCGAAGCTTTGTCAAGCTGTGATGTGATAGTCGAAGATAATGGTAAACGTTTGGTAAGTTCTAGAAACTCTGCAATTTTATTATGACATATTTGTTTGCTTACCGTCAGGAAAGACTTGTCGCATCTTCAAGTAGCTTGTCGTCAGTCTTATAACCGAAGCTTTGTCAAGCTGTGATGTGATTACCAAAGATAATGGCAAGAGTTTGGTAAGTTCTAGAAACTTTGTGTTATTATTACTATTTGTTTGCTTACCGTCAGGGAAGACTTGTCGCATCTTCAAGTAGCTTGTCGTCAGTCTTATAAACGAAGCTTTGTAGCCGAAGATACAGTAAAAGTTTGGTAAGTTCTAGAAACTCTGCGGCATTATTAATTTGCTTACCGTCAGGGAAGACTTGACACATCTTTAAGTAGCCTGTTGTCAGTCTTATTAATGGTAAATGATTGGTAAGTTCTAGAAATCTTGTGTAACTATTATTATTTGTTTGCTTACCGTCAGGGAAGACTTGTCGCATCTTCAAGTAGCTTGTAGTCAGTCTTATAACCGAAGCTTTGTCAAGCTGTGATGTGATTACCAAAGACAATGGTAAAAGTTTGGTAAGTTCTAGAAACTCTGCGTTTTTATGCTTACCGTCAGGGAAGACTTGTCGCATCTTCAAGTAGCTTGTAGTCAGTCTTATTAATGGTAAACGTTTGGTAAGTTCTAGAAACTTTGTGTTATTATTATTATTTGTTTGCTTACCGTCAGGGAAAACTTGTCGCATCTTCAAATAGCTTGTCGTCAGTCTTATAACCGAAGCTTTCTCAAGCTGTGATGTGATTACCAAAGATAATGGTAAAATTTTGGTAAGTTTTAGGAGCTTTGTGTTATTATTATTATTTGTTTGCTTACCGTCAGGGAAGACTTGTCGCATCTTCAAGTAACTTGTCGTCAGTCTTATAACCGAAGCTTTGTCAAGCTGTGATGTGATAGCCGAAGGTAATGGTAAACGTTTGGTAAGTTCTAGAAACTTTGTGTTATTATTATTATTTGTTTGCTTACCGTCAGGGAAGACTTGTCGCATCTTCAAGTAGCTTGTAGTCAGTCTTATAACCGAAGCTTTGTCAAGCTGTGATGTGATTACCAAAGACAATGGTAAAAGTTTGGTAAGTTCTAGAAACTTTGTGTTATTATTATTATTTGTTTGCTTACCGTCGGGGAAGACTTGTCGCATCTTCAAGTAGCTTGTAGTCAGTCTTATAACCGAGGCTTTGTCAAGCTGTGATGTGATAGCCGAAGGTAAGGGAAGGAGTTTGGCCAGTTCTAGAAACTCTGCGTTTTCCTTCTCGCGGCGAGATCTCGCCGCGTTTTTGCTTTTTTCTTTCATAATGGCCACTGAATACGGCTGGTGCCGCGCGGTGTCCTTGCGGCAGGCTGTGGACAAAAAAAACCGTTTATTTATTTTCGTTCTCAGTACCACTGATTAAACGTACACAGAGTCTATTTTTTTTATTCTTTATACTATTTTTATTTAATTATTATTAAAATATTTTTAAACACTATCAAAATAAATTTGTTCATGTTACAATAATTATGTATTCAATTATTAATATGTTATTAGTATAGTTTTAAATTATCTATAAGTTATTCATAAGAACTATATACATAATTATATATATTCATATATATTAAACTGCAGTTTTTTAATATTAATACTGCACTTTAGTTAGTAAAATTAAAGGTATATTTTAAAAAAGTGTAGTAATAGTAGAATTTAATGCATTTTAATTAGTTTTTGTTTTTTACTACTTGTGTAGTAAGAGAGACCAAAAAAACTTAATGGCTATAATTATTGTAAAAAAAAAATCATAAAAATAAAATAAAAACAATATTCAATTATCAATATTCAACAATATTCTCATACAACAAACGTGTTTCTTTTGTCATTTATTTAAGTTAATGGTACGGAACCCCTGCGCGAGCCCGACACACACTTGACCAATTATTTACAGCTTCGCTCACTCAGTCAGTTATTCGCAGAGAAAGTTCACGACCTACCTCATCAAAACTAAATTATGTATTCAAAAAAATTTGCATCGCCCTCACTAACGACGAGATATTAATATTTATGGCACTACACTACTCGCCTTTGCCACTTCACAAATTAAAAAAGAAAGCAGAACCGGAGCGTTACTACGAAACTCAAAACATTATGGAATAGATGTTGTTTTAATCTTGTTCATATTTAGTATTTTTTACTCCTTACAGCTAAGCATTTGATCAGGGTGGTTACGCGCTATCACGTTTGTTTTTCAATCTATACTATCTAAACTAATATTATAAAGCTGAAGAGTTTGTTTGTTTGTTTGAACGTGCTAATCTCAAGAACTACTGATGCGAATTGAAAAAATATTTTTGTGTTGGATAGCCTATTTATCGAAGAAGGCTTTAAGCTATAAAACATCATGTTGCGACTAAGGGATGACCTACACGCGGGCGGAGCCGTGGGCCACAGCTAGTCTTATATAATCTTAATTATATTTTTTCGCCCCTATTTTTAATTATATTTTCGCTTCTTATGTTTAGAAAATTTCGCAGCCTAATTTAAATACTTACTTAAACTATTTTAATGTAACCATGACAACCATGTCACAACTCTGGTTGTCAAATTGTCAATTTCTATCCCAATTGACTGTATATAAATTTGGCTGAATTTTGTGAGCCATTGTGCAGCGTTTTTAAATAATTTAATTAAAGAAATAATATTTTAGAGAGGCTCCCATGCAACAATGATACGGAACCCTTCATGGGCGAGCCCACCTCGCACTTGTCCAATTTTATTATTACTCCATCTTTTTTTTATTTTTTTATTAGGACACATTTCACACACGGCTAGTTAACCCCATACTGAACCATTTCTAGTTCGTGTTATGGTAGCTAACACAACTGATATACTACATATACAAACATACATATTTTTTATAGATATATACTTAACACCCAGACCGACAGCCAACAAAATTAGTTCAGCACAAAGATGTTGACCGTGCCGGGAATCGAACCCGGAACCTTCTGATTGGCAGTCCGGCATAGTAACTTTTTTTTTTTTATCCTTGATAGGTTAGCGTTTGACTACAGCTAGCCTGATGTTAAGCTGCACTGCAGTCTACGGTGTGGCACGCTTACCTAGAAGATACCTATTAACTCTACTTTTGAAGGCCCCCGGATGATACCTCTCAGGAAACAGAGACTCAGGTAGCAACCTTTACGCCAACGAGGTCGTCAAAAACAAAAACACGTAGTAGAGGCCCCGTAGAGAAAAATCCCGGTGTAGTGGCAGGAAAACAACATCTAACTGAATAATTCATGCGCACAATAACCTTAATACTAACGAATTGGCGGATTACCTCGGAAATATCGGGGAGGGCCTCTGAGTAATGACTGCCATTGTACTTAGTAGACAGAAAAAAACATTGACTTACTTTGCCGTATTCTTATTCTGATGCCGGCTGTACACATGGGGCCAAGGTGTTGGGCCAATGTGTAGAGAGCTACTTGGCGGTATGTTGGCTTAGTTGGTCTAATTGGCGCCAACATTGGCAAGGCCATCCGAATAGTGTCGGTTTTTAGTGCACACATCAAAGGATCTTGGCGCGCTCCGCCAATGCAGAATGAGCAGTAAGCCAATGTGTGAACAGGAATCTTGGTTTCCATCATTTTTGCCCAACACATTGGCCCAACACCTTGGCCTCATGTGTACAGCCGGCATATGCTGGGGGCGATCAGACCTGCACTGACAACCCGCAGGAGGCGTATTGTGCATTTCCCCCTACCAGCCTACCCAAGCCATCCAAGCTCCTTAAAGTAGCGGAGCACGGTCTTGGGTCGCTGGCATACCTGTTCCACTGTCATTGCGTCAGATGTTGTGGTTACTTTGCCGTAAGTAGATAGATAGATTAGCTTTTGATTGGGCAAATAAAAGGTACAAAACAATATAAATAATTGGCCAAGTGCGAGTCGGGCTCGCGTTGAAAAGTTCCGTACCAATATCATAAAAATATTGCAAAAAAAAAAACACATTTGTTGGTTGGTGGATGACACACGTCATCGGATGTTGTAGTCCTCAAACATGCCGGTTTCCTCACGATGTTTTCGTTCACCGTAAAGCGAGTGCAAATCCACACATAACTTGAAAAAGAAGTCATTGATAGGGCTGGAATCGAACCAGGGGCCGTCTGATTGAAAAGCAGACGTTATTACCACCGAGCCACACTCGCTTTCACAATTGATTGAAAATAATATTATAGACAAAATTGTGCACCCCGTCCATCAGGCCTGTCAAATTTAGTATATCTACTATCTAAACTATAAGAATCTTTGTCCTGACTCATTCATCTATAGGCAACGCAGAGCCCAAACGGCTGATCCTAGGGGTATGAAAACTGGAGGGTGTATCTGTTTTAGTACGTAGACGCGTACTAAGAACTAGTTTTTGGAAATTCCACCCCTAAGAGGATGAAAAGAGTTAAAAAGTTTGTATGAAACTTCTAACTAAGGTCACAGAATAATGCTAAGGTGCGGCGACGTAAAGTTTGACGACCTCGTTGGCGTAAAGGTTACCATGTCGAACTACCAATCAAAAGGTTCCGGGTTCGATTCCCCGCCCGGCCAACATCTTTGTGCTTAAGTAAATTTGTTGGCTGTGGGTCTGGGTGTTAAATATGTATGTACGTATATGTAGTATATCAGTTGTGTTAGCAACTATAATACGAACTAGAAATGGTTCAGTATGGGGTTAACCAGCCGTGTGTGAAATGTATCCTAGTAAAAAAAAAAACTACGGTCGTTTCGGACAGGCTTTGGTTGGGTGACCATGACTTTTTAAGGTGCCTTAGGTGGCAATTTCATCTGGACGCTACCGAGGGTCGGATGACACTTTAAATTGTAGTAACTTTAGTTTTAGCACAAGCAGTTGTTAAGCCAAGTCAGAGGCCATCGAGCGGCTTGAAAACTCTCGACACCATAGTATACCTAATTGACGACTTTTAAATTATAATTCTGTAAATTTCAATAAATAAATAAAAAATAAATAAATATTAGGACACATCTCACACACGGCTGGTTAGCCCCATACTGAACCATTTCTAGTTCGTATTATGGTTGCTAACACAACTGATATACTACACATACATACATACATATTATATATAAATACATATGAATGATACATATGATAAATGGTTAATCTTATTTATTATACAGTGTAAACTCTGTATAACGACACTGAAGGAACTGTGCATTTTGTGGCGTTATAGAGAGTGGTCGTTATATGAACGTTATATGGTCGAAGCTTGGATACTTAGCTCATACGACGAAGCAGAAGTGTACTAATGTGTATATACGACATGTGTTCAAATACTAAAACCTACTTGGTTCCATCAAAACAAACTATTTATTGAGCGTAACCGTTTGATTGGAATTCGAACGTTCGATTTTCAAACTTCACAACCGTTTATTTTTGTTTTGACTGCGCGCGCGCCGGGCAGTGCCAATAAACTTTGTTGCAGAATGTTTGTGTTAGCATTTGGTGTACTATTTCAGTTGTTTTTGCAACAATTAACAAAGTACTTATTATATAGAGACTAAATGTTATATAGAGACAGGGGCCGTACCGCTCTTTATTATGGTAAAAAAAATATAGTAAAAAAATAAATATTATGGTAAAAAATAAATATTATGGTAAAAATAAATATTATGGTGAAAATAAATATTATGTTAAAAAATAAATATTATGGTAAAAAATAAATATTATGGTATAGAAATAAATATTATGGTAAGAAAAAAATATTATGGTAAAAAATTAAATATTACGGAAAAAAATATAACGGTAAAAAAATAAAAATTATGGTAAAAAAAAATATTATGGTAAAAAATAAATATTATGGTAAAAGAATAAATATTATAAACTAATATTATAAATACGAAAGTACCTATATTGTGTGAATGAGTATGTCTGTTACTTCTTCACTTTCTAACGGCTGAACTAATTCCGATACAATTTGGGACGGATAATAGATTTTATTGGCTTCTTTAAACCTCAGAATAACCTCGGTGAAACCACGTGTAGCCAGTATATAGATAAAGTTTCATTCAATATAAATAGAGTAGATCTGACAGATCATATGTTTTTATGTACCTAATTTAAAATAATGTATATGTATGTGTCTTCTGTGTCTGAAATAAATGTGTTCTTTCTTTTCTTTCTATATTAAAATAATAGTAGTTAAAAAAAAAACTAAAAAACACGCTTATCTGGCCGTTTTAAGTGGGTCATAATCGCGCCCGAAGAAGTCGGTTACAAACAAACATACAAACAAAAATACAAAAAAATGTAATAATTTTATCAAATTAGTATATTGTCATCAGTCCTCAATAAATCTACAAAGTTTCAACGAAATCTGGCCGTTTAAAGTGGGTCAAAATCGCGCCCAAAGATGTCGGTTACAAACAAACATACAGGTGAAGCTAATATAAAGCGTGTAAAAAAACGAGTATGATTCTTTTACCTAAGTAAAAAACATAAGTAAAACACAACAAACAAAAAAACTTACAAAAATCCATATCGACCACCGCCGTGTATTTGCCAAAAACTTTTTTGCACGGATATTTCATAATTTCAAAATTAGAACAAAACAAATCACAGAGTAAGTAAATACAGACTCGCAAGTTAAGGACGCAATAATTCGCAGAAAAAAGGCTAAAAGCGTTGCACCTTGCGCGATCAGTTTCAAACTGTTACTGGCTGGTTAGAAGGAACCACCTTCCTTCCTATGTCCGTTTTCAAAAAAAGAACAAATACAGGTACAACAATAGGGATTGACAATGGAGTTGCCCGCATCGATTTGACAGGCGACGTTATGTCTCGATTGATTCACATTGTTAATCGATAAGATTGGGCAACAGACAGTTTAGAGGGGTTGGGCTTGAAAATATGGTAGTAAACAAGATTAAGCAGTGTTTTTTTTTTTACATTTGACGACCTTCGTAGCGTAATGGTCGGACTGTCAATTTTACCCTTATCATCGCCTTAATAAGGCACATCGTTTGGCTGGTCGGCTAGTTTTTAGGGTTCCGTAGCTAAAAAGTAAAAACGGGACCCGATTACCAAGCCTCCGCTGTCTGTCTGTCTCCATCCAGGCTGTATCTCAGAAACCGTAATAGTTACAAAGCTGAAACTTTCATAAGATATATACTTCTCGCGTCGCTATAACAACAAAATACTAAAAAAGAAAATATTAAGGGGGTTCCCAAACAATAATCGTATTTTTTTCCAATTTTTTGCTATATGTCAATAACGGTAGGAGCTAGACACTTAAAATTTTCACAAAATACATATAAGCAATATATTAGCTATCAAATGAAATTATAAAATTGAAATAAAATTAATATTTAAGAGGGGCTCCCATACAACAACGGCACGGAACCCTTCATGCGTGAGCCCTACTCGCACTTTGCCAATTATTTATGTCATCATCATCATCATCCACAGCCCTCTTTATCCCACTGCTGGGTATAGGCCTCCCTCTGCATGTGCCACCTGCGTCGATCTTGCGCAGTCCTCGTCCAGGTAGGAGCTGCGACTTTGGTGATTTGGTGCGACCCATCTCGTCGCTGGACGACCAACTCCTCGCTTGCCAGTACTCGGCCACCATTATTTATGTAATTCTTCTTATTTATAGTCCCTGGTTACTCTAAATTCTGTTGTCACGGTCACTTGCGAAATTAACTGAATGGATATCTTTCTTTCATTTCAAAGTTTATTGAGGACCTGTTACTTTTACAACTTTTACGATTATTGCTTTACTGTTTTATTTTGGGACAGTTCTAATTTTACTAGCGGCATTGTGAAATGTCATATTTTAGGGTTCCGTAACTAAAAGGTAAAACGGGACCCTATTACTAAGCCTCCGTTGTATGTCTGTCTCCAGACTGTATCTCAGAAACCACGATAACTAGAAAGCTGAAACTTGACCGTACCGCTATAACAACAAACACTAAAAATAACAAAAATTAAAATATTAAGGGGGGTACAATAAACGTGTTTTTTCTTATTATTTTCTATATATCAAACAGTATAGCTTGTAACCTAAAACTATCACGGAACATATAAATGTACCTGTAATGTTTACATTACTTTGTATATTAAATTAAAAAAAAGATATGTAGGTATAATATATTCAATATTCAAGGGGATATCCCATAGTATAATGAATGAATGAATGTTATTTATTTTCCAAAGTGGTAATGGTGGTAATGGTACGGAACCTTTTAAGCGCCAGCCCGACTCGCAGTTGGCCAATTATTTAAAATACAGTAATAGCATGCGAAGCCTACGACTAAAGAACTTCTCTCACGATGTGAGATAGTAAATCTACCACGGTGGTCAAGTGCGGGTTAGCGGATGACACACGTCTTCAAATATTGTGGTCCTCAAACTGGTCGGTTTCCTCATGATATTTTCATTCACCGTAAAGCTAGTGCAAATCCACACATAACTTGAAAATCAAGTCATTGGTGTAAGGCCGGGATCAAACCAGGGGCCTTCTGATTGAAAAGCAGACGTTTTCCCACCGAGCCACACTTGCTTAACATTTGATTAGAACTGTAGAAATACTTATTTTTTTCTACAACTTAACATGTACACAAGTTATCAATTCAAATTCAAATTCGTTTATTTACATAAATGACACTTACAGATAAACCAAACGTATCACTTAGACTAGTAGAAAATAAAACTAAAATAAATTACAATACTAAGAACTATTATTATCTATGACTAGGCTTAAATGCTAAATACAAAGATTAAGAACTATTTACAATTATAAAAATAAAACAAAGAACAAATTCAGTGAAAACAAAAAACATATAATAACAAATAAAAACATATTAGGCACAATGAAAAAATAATAATAAATTAAACAATGTAATTCAACTTAAAGTAACGTATTCTTAATTCAAACAACAAAAACAAAACACTAACCGACCAACGACCAAACTTTTTTCCCGCAACATAATAACGAATTCCGCGAGGACTCTCCAAGATTCAAATTTCGAATTGTTAATTTTTTCCGCGTCTCAGATTCGCGTTGGCCTTTTCTTCGCCAATCCAAGATGGCGGGAGATATGCAAAACCCTATTCAGAGATCAGTTTTATTGATTTTTGCCCTTTTGTGCGAGATCGGAGTGTGACTGGGCATAATTGAGCATTAAATAATGATGTTTAACAGTTTTACGATCATTGATAATGTTCGTTTGTGATGGTAATCTCTTGGTAAACGAATTTAGATTTTGCTAGACCTACGTTCGCTTGGATTTTTTTTTTGTTTGTTTGGTAGATACAGGAGGTATCTATGCTTATTTTTATATATTATAAATATTTATCATATTGAATATATAACTAGCTAACCCGGCAAACGTTGTTTTGCCTCACTTAGGAGTATGAAAAAAAGGTAGAAGCCGATTCTCAGACCTACAGAATATGCATATAAGTACTCGTAAAATTTGGTAAAAATCGGTCACGCCGTTTCGGAGGAGTACGGTAACCAACATGGAAATTTTATATATTAGAAGAAGATAATATATAATATTAGGACACATTTCACACACAACTGGTTAACCCCATACTGAACCATTTCTAGTTTGCGTTATGGTAGCCAACACAACTGATATACCTACTACATATACATACATACATATTTAACACCCAGACCCACAGCCAACAAACCTATCTTCCTACGTAAACAATATGGAATAGCTATTTTATTTTGTAACATATTAAAATTACGAAATTCTTACATGTTTTCTTTTCTTTCTTTTTATTTGCATGTATGTATATTATATAATAAGTTGATAAGTATTTTGACGACCTCTTTGGCGTAAAGGTTACGGCCAACATCTTTGTGCTGAACTAAATTTGTTGGCTGTGGGTCTGGGCGTTTAAAAAACTAAAGTCAGTGTGTGTGTGTGTGTGTGTGTGTGTATTATATGTTTGTACCTTCTTCACAATTAAACGGCTAAACCAATTTTGATGAATATTTGTATTTAAATAGGTAAGGCAGTTAACAGCGTTATTATAAAACACTGGTTACATCGACCATCAAGTGGGATATTATTGTGCTCGAGTCAAAATCCCGTCCCCTATAAAACAATAGT
The DNA here is from genome assembly GCA_035578125.1 of Mellilla xanthometata. Lineage (NCBI taxonomy): Eukaryota > Metazoa > Arthropoda > Insecta > Lepidoptera > Geometridae > Mellilla > Mellilla xanthometata. The sequence goes on from JAPUBQ010000032.1 coordinate 347,626, forward strand.
TCAAGTTGAGTCGAGGGACCACCGCGCTCGCCGGCCCCGGATCCTCGCCACGTAATCCCGCACGCACGTGTGTACTACGCGCGACGGAAGCGGTTTGGAGTGATTTGAATTTTGAAAATCGAACACGATTTTGTTTTATTTTTTACAAAAATGTACGGAGAATTGATTTTTGAAAATCGAATACGATTTTGATTTATTTTTTACAACAATGTGTGGAGATTTGATTTTTGAAAATCGAACACGATTTTGTTTTATTATTTACAAAAATGTGCGGAGATTTGATTTTTGATAATCGAACAAGAATTTGTTTTGTTTTTTACAAAAATTACCAAGGTCATTTTATTATTGAAAATCGAACACTAGGTATTTAACTTTTGTTTTACTTTTAAATAAATTACCAGGGTGAGTTGATTTTTAAGAATCGAACACTGTTTACTTTTTATTTTATTTTAAAATACTTCACCTAATGGCTAGCAATTATTTCGGTTAGTATGGTTTTAAAATATTATTCCAAATTGGCATGTAAATAAAATTGTAAATAAAAATATTTTAAGCAAAACCGTATCGGTTCGTAAAATTACATAATTATGATTTAGAAACCACTTTTATCATATTTATCATCTTTATCAAGGATGTCGTATAAAATACAGTGTAAACTCTATATAACGACACTGAAGGAACTGTGCATTTTATAGCGTTATAGAGAGTGGTCGTTAAATGGCGAGACATCGTATGGAATACAAACTAAACCAACAAAGCCAATTGATTTCGACGCTTTAGAGAGTTTGTCGTTAAATCGAATGACGTTACTTACGAGTTTACACTGTATAAGACATGACAGATGTCAATTTCACAAAAATCTACTCAAACATGTTAATCCTAACTCCGCAATAGGATAAAGAAGTCATCTGCAAACGCTTTAAAGGGCTTACGAAACCCAAAAATTAGTAATCATTATGTAAAAGCTGTAAGAAAATTACGACCATTGCCGCATCGTGAGAACGGATGACAAAGTAAAGAAAAAAAAAGGAATAAATTGCCCAAGTGCGGGTTGGACTCGCGCATGAAGGGTTCCGTACCATTGTTGTATGGGAAACGACCTAATTTTTTTAAATTATTTTATTGTATTGTTTTTAATTTATTTAATATTCTATAAATGTATAGAGGGTGTACGAAATATTGTTATAAAGATCGAGTAAAAATCTACTTAAAAATTACGTTTGTTGTATGGGAGCCCCTTTCAAATATTGATTTAATTTAATATTTATAATTTAATTCGTATGCTAATGTACATTTATACGATCCGTGAAAATTTTAGGTGCCTACAAGCTACCATTATTAATATAGGTATAGCAAGAAAATACGAAAAACAACACGTTTATTGATATTTTTTATTTTTAGTATTTGTTGTTATAGCTGCACGAGAAATACGTAAACTTATGAAAGTTTGAGCTTTCGAGCTATCACGATTTCAGATATACAGCCTAGAGACAGCAGAGGCTTAGTAATAGCGTCTCGTTTTTATCTTTTAAGTACAGAACCCGAAAAAAGTAGAAAAAAGCTTGTCTATTCTTTTGTTTTTTTTTTTGAGGCAAGGCGATAAATCCATTGTTTCTGGCCGCAAAGAAGGACGCACGTGTCTGAGGCAGATTTTGCTTGTTTACTACAGTTTTTTTTTGTGGGCGTAGTAAAGACACCTGTAGCGTCATTCTGTCATTCATAAAAGTTTTTTTTCACAGTTGTAATAGATTGGCAATTTGCGCTTGGCCGTGGGAAAGGTAAGTGACAAATGCCTGTTTGATGAATCATTTTATGACTTGTACCAAGGAATTTTATAATTAAAGAATTATACTTTAAATATAAATTGTATTTTGATTCTTCATTATTATAGAATAATATAATATTATTATATAAGTATTTTATTAACATGAATTGGAGCTCAACCTGTAGAAGACCCATATATTACTACAGGTCTATTAGTTACTAACTTTTCAATATTTTTCTTATTTTATTATTAACCCTATTTCAGGAAAATAAGTCTATTTAAAATGTTTTTTTGTAAACAAGTCTATTTAATTTTTTTTTTATTTGTCTATGCTTGTACTGAATAAAAAGCATAAGCATATAGCAGTCCACTAGATGTTCCCACTGCTGGGACTCAGGACCTTCTGTCAGGAAGAGAATAAAGGTCTTAATCCACCACGCTGGCCAAGTGCAAGTTGGCGGATGACACACATTTGGTGTTATACGATAAATATACTGACTATTTTATTGAATAAATGAATTATGAATTACCTATTGAAGCCTTTATATTATTATATATTTTAGGACACAATTCACACACGGCTGGTTTACCCCATACTGAACCATTTCTAGTTTGTATTATGGTTGCAACCATGGTACAACTGATATATACTACATATACATAATTATGTACATACATACTTTATATAGATACATATTTAACACCCAGACCCACAGCCAACAAATTTAGTTAAGAACAAAGATGTTGGCCGGGCCGGGAATCGAAACCGGAACCTTCTGATTGGGATTCCGGCATGGTAGCCATTACGCCAACGAGATCGTATTTGAGTGTATTTAGTACGTATAGTAGGCTGCTTATGCTATGCTTTAGGTAATTAATTCAGATAAATACGCAAAAAATAGAGCAGTGAGTTATTTATTTTTATCTTCACATATAAGTAGATACCTACACATTATACAGAAGTACTTAAACTTGACAATTGTTTTTATCATCGTTAATTTCAAAAGAATTAGTAATTTTTAAAATGTAATAATTTATTGCTTTGTTGAAGATAAGGGGTTGAGTAATTATAAACACCGTTTTTACTTTAATACGAATATATTGGATGTATTAATGTTTTCATTTCATTATACACACATACTAAATCATTACTAGTTACTATTATGGTTTTTAACACTACTGATTTATATACTATGCGTGCCAACTAAGAATAGGACTGTCAAACCGCCATCTTGCTCAATAATACGCGCTAACATCATTACCAAAGTGTATGGTGTGCAAAAAAAAAAAATAAACAAATTATATTCAGTTTATATGTTTAACCAAAAAAAAAGCTTTTTTCCATTTTCTTTGCTGGCAGTACTATTTTGACAGATATCGTGTGAAGTTGAAGCAAGCGCGATCCTATTCTTAGTTGGCACGGATAGTAAGTACTACACATACATACCTACATACACAAATACTTTATACCTATCGATACATATTTAACACCCCGATCTTTATTACATACCTATGTACATACATATGTTTTTTTAAATAATAATAATTATTCTTACAATAATTAAAAATTAATAAAACATAAATTACAAATAGTAAATTATAATCTAAGTCAATGTTCGCGGGTAAGGTGCCTAAGTACCTATCCAGTCGTACTATACTTTTTTTACTCTGAATAGGTCAGCGCTTGGCCACAATTCACCTGATGGTAAGTGATATTGAGGTCTACGGTGGATAGCGCTTACCTAGAAGGAACCGGTTCAGTCTCGCCTTTAAAATCGCTAGATTATAGTCATTTCAATCAACATTTTTTTTAAACTAATCCATTTTATTCTATTAAAGAATTCTTGAATATGCAACTTGATGAATCTTCATTTTCTTCTGACATAATTTTGCAATAACATCCCTAATTTTGAAATACCTACAATTTTGCTCTATGTTATAATAATTAAGTTTAGTTTAGTTAATATCATTCTGTGTTGCTTAAACAAAAAATGTAAATGACTTGCCTGCCAAATGCGATGAGATGTTGCAAGGTCAATAAATGATTTTATTTTATTTTTTATTTTAGTCATTGAGGAACAGGGAATTCGGTAATTAATTCCAAAGATTGGCGGTTCGGACAACAAGGGTGGAGGCAAAACGCGTTGTGCACTATATACACTCAAAGGCCTCAATAATTTAGTTATTACACCAAACCACTTACTATTTTAGATCTAAAAACTAAAATAAATATTAGGACACATTTCACACACGGTTAGCCCCATACTGAACCATTTCTAGTTTTGTGTTATGGTAGCTAATACAATTATTCATATCCTAAATTTCCTACAATTCTTAATTTCTATACAGTAATATCCCGACTTACGCTACCTCGGCTTACGCGAATTCGGAGTTACGCGATTTAATTTTCTCGTCTATTTTAACGTTTTTTGTTTGAAAGCCGCGCACTTCAGATTGTGTTTATACATTTTATTAATATAGTTTGTCATATTATCTAGAATTAAATTAAAATTCATTTCCTAAATTATAGTCTCCGGTCCCAATTAAACATACTTTGTATGACTTTATAGGTATGTTATATGCAAAATTGTACCCCGACTTACGCGAATTCGACTTACTCGGATAGCGCTCGGTCCCACCTATCGCGTAAGTCCGGGGTATTACTGTAGCTCCTAATGATGCCGTGAGAGACGTGACCGCTCAAAAGAGTTGTACCTTCTACTAACACCTCTGGACCGAAAAAAAAATCATTCACAAACAGCCACGGTAATATTCCGACATCGATTCCCACGCGAGTAAATACAAACAAGTATAATTTCACACAAAAACAACGTTTTTGCATCTCTAAGCGTGAAATTGAAAACAAATTTTTACGTCTCACCTTTTAAAATCACGCAATCCTTATTTCTGGACCAAAAAGGTTGAAAGCTCTTTAAGAGTGATTTTGAAAAAGGTTTGTCGTAACTCTATAGTGTTCTTTGTTTAAATTGGTGACAGTGACAGGTCCTAAATAGCGGGAGCGTTTTGTTTTGCGCGGGAACGGGACGCGCACAAAGAGTTTTATGACAATGAAGGTTGAATTTACTTAAAACTTTTTCTATCTGAGCTGGGTTTTGGCAGTATTTAATTTTCTGGTAATTTTGCTATGCTGTATCATAAAAGTAATTATTAATTAATTACTTTTAAGGTATGTAAATAGCTTCTGATTAGATCTAAATATAGTAGTATTGTAATTAATTTTAAGTAGTCTTTGCCATGCCCTAATAACGAAGCACAGGGTGCACACATTTTCTGTATATTTGTGTTGGTAATAAAGACATTTTGAATTTGAATTTCTGTTTTTTGAGAAAAAATACAATTCTGAGATCTTTAAAACGAGAATGAATAGGTACCAATCTAGCGTAGACAAATTATATATTAAGTACTATTTATATAAAACTATCTTTATAGTTTGTCTATGGTAGAAGGAACCTATTCATTCTCGATTTACCTAAAGATCTCATTATGGTACTTCTCAGGAAACAGAAGATATTTATTTATCCATAGGTACATATCTTAAAAGTTATTAAATAATAATCGCTTTTATGCTATTTTATTTATAAATTATTATAGTTATATTTAATACCTTATATATAAATCGTCTATGCATCTAGGTAAACGTAGGCCACAGCGTTGCTTAACATCAGGGAAGCTGAGGTCAAACGTAAACCTTTAACATATAAAAATCTACCATGTAAACATTTAATAAATATATAGGAAATCCCCGGTAAAATTTTGTGGCAACAGCGGACTTTATTCGACAGTTTGTGTATTGTGTTTTTTACCTTAGAACTCTGTCAAATATGAATCAATTTTGTTTTTTTTTTAATTTATTGGGTTCATTATTTTTAATTTGATAGTCGTTATTCCATGTTTCATGATCCCCTTGTTATATAACATTTTTACAGTTTTTTACGTGTATTAACTACAATTTTACTCAAAACAAACCGTCAGCAAAAAAATCTGACTTCAATCACTTTACTCAACTCAAACCGTCAGCAAAAAAACCGACTCCCCTCTGAATTGACTTCCTCCCTAAGTCCCACCCAATAATCCCCCAGCCAAAGGTGAGAAAACACCACTAACTCACAGGATGTGCGCGTAAATCAACTTTTTTTTTCCTGCAATATATTTTATTTCCGTAATGTTGGTAATACTGGGATTAGAGTGTAGTGGCTTTAAGCATTATGCCCCTCTAATCCTATACGAACATCTGGTACGGTTTGCGTTAATCGTTCCCACTTACTATTTTAGACGAAGCTTAAAACAATTAAAGTATATGTATGTGCTTTTTTTTTGGACTCATTTCACACACGGCTGGTTAACTCCATACTGAACCATTTTAAGTTCGTGTTATGGTAGCTAACACAACTGATATACTACATATACATACATATATATTTTATATAGATACATATTTAACACCCAGACCCACAACAGATTGCAGTCCGGCATGGTAACCTTTACGCTATCGAGGTTGTCTTTCTATATTCATGTTTTTTTTTTATACTATGATGGGTTTGCGCTTGATCAGAATTCACCTGATGGTAAGCGATATTGTGATCTAAGGTGGAACGCGCTTACCCAGAAGAAACCGGTTCACTCGTGCTTTGAAAACCGCAAGATTATAGTTTTCGGGGAACAGGGCATTTGGCAAAGAGTTCCACACCTTGGCAGTACATACAATGAAGGTGGAGGCAAAACGCTTAGTGCGCGTTTTAGGTATCTCCACGGTGAAACGGTGCCGCCTTGGTGTTTCCCTGCTCGTCCGATTGTGAAACGTCTATGACGTCATATTCGCAAAATACCTAGGTGTATCATAAACCAGTCATCGGCCAACAATGCAGCGGCAACTAAGTGTTGTGAACGTGATCCGGCGGTAAACATCGCTAGCACGGCCTGCTGGCTGCGAGGAAAGCACGTACGGATAATGTGGGTACACTATGTTGCGGCTTTAGAGATCCCAGGGTCGGGGAAAAAGAGCAACACTGGCATATTAGCGATTTTGAAACGATTCTTTTTGATGTGAAACGTCTATGGCCGCACGTAAAACCGCTATATCTCATATAAATAAATAAAGTTAAATGAGTTTCTATGTAAAAAAGCCTATTATAGTATTAAATTATTCCTTAATGATAAATAAGTTATGTCAAATGTGAATTAAATACTTACCTACTTGCTCCTGTCTATAAACCCTTTGGGTAGAAACTAGCGGAATAATATTTAGTTTAGTTATAAGTTTTTTATGACATCCAATATAACACCTATTGTACCTGGTTTCATAGACAATAAATAATTCATTCATTCATTCATTCAAATTTTCATGTCACAATGTTAGTTACCGTACTCCTCCGAAACGCCTTGACCGATTTTTAAGCGGGATGAAAAATTGTGAAATTACTAAAATGGCCATAAATAAAATTGTTTTAAAAAACAAAGAACCGACTTCAAAACACAACTAAAAAGGGAAAAATAATTTTAAGCCTACATCAAATCAAGAATAGTTATATAAGTAGAATCGAAGAGATTATTTCATGTACTTATAAAACACTATTTTAAATTTTTATGAATCCTGTATTCTTGGAGTCGGTGCCAGCAAAGATAGACAATTGAAAATAGTTTTTTTAACAAACATTAAATTGTTCTTCTTAGATGGCACCGACTTCAAGAAAACAGGATAAATAAAAATTTAAAATAGTTTTTTATAAGTACATGAAATAATCTCTTCGATTCTACTTATATAACTATTCTTGATTTGATGTAGGCTTAAAATTATTTTTCCCTTTTTAGTTGTGTTTTGAAGTCGGTTCTTTGTTTTTTAAAACAATTTTATTTTTACATTTTTAGTGGTTAGTCATGATATTTTTTAAGTTTTAGCTATAGAGAGCCAAATAAACTTCACGATCAAAAAACCTCTGGCGTATACCAGGCAGGCAACCAATTGCGAGCAAATTGAGCTGTATGCTAGCGAAGCGAGCGCGAAAATATTCACCGTATTTGTTCGAACCGTTTGAGCATAAAGAAGTCCAAAGCAGCACAAATAACATAATGTTTGTTGTGTCAAAACGTACTAGGACCAAGGGCGAGCGAAGCAAGCTGGATGCGAGCGTATCGAGCAATGCGCGAGCGAAGCGAGCGCGAAAATTTTCACCGTATTTGTTCAAACCATTTGAGCATAAAGAAGTCCAAAGCCGCACAAATTATATAATATTTGGAGTGTCATAAGCCCAAAACATCCTGGGGGAAAGTCGAACGAAGTGGGATAACTCCTAGCGAAGCGAGCCCGTAAAAATTTTTTTTATCCGTTCGAGTGTCTAGTCTATTAATATATTATCAAATTTTACATGAGTGAAATCTGTATTGCCGTATGAGCGCGAAGAAGTGAAATAGGTTTTCGAGTTATTTGGGTATCCCAAGGGAATAGCAATGACTTTTAAGATAAAAAGTAACCTTCGTGTTATACAAGGTCTAGTCTACCCCCATATCAAATTTAAGCGAAATCAGTGTGTCATGTGTTATTTGGTGCATCCCACGGGAACAGTAATTATTTTCGGGATAAAAAGTAGCCAATGTGTTAACACATAGTCTAACCTATCTTCATCTCAAATTTCATCAACATCAGTACAGCCGTTCGGGCGTGAAGAAGTTATAAAGATTAATGTGTTATTTGGTGCATCCCACGGGAACAGTAATTATATTCGGGATAAAAAGTAGCCTATGTGTTAACACATAGTCTTACCTATTTTCATCTTAAATTTCAAGAATATCAGTACAGCCGAACGAGCGTGAATCTCTCTTCGGGCGTAAACATAACCTAACTTTTTAGGTTTTCCTTCGATTTCCCTAGGAATCCATCATCAGATCCTATTTTGGTGACAATGGGACCAATTCAGAACCATACTCTTTCAATTAAAAAAAGAATTTTGAGAATCGATCCACAAATGGCTGAGAAATCGGTGAACATACATAAAAAAAAAAAAAATACATACACGTCGAATATATAACCTCCTCCTTTTTGAAGTCGGTTAAAAATAGGGATTGGTGACTCTTCTTCTTCTTCACCTTATCCTATTTAGGTGGGGTCGGTACAGCAAATCTTCTTCTTACACTCTCCTCTATCAAACGTCATCTCCACACTCAATCCTTTCTCTCTCATGTCTTCATTTGGACATGGATTGGTGACAAAAAAGTAAAAAGTTAGAATTGTATGTATTTCTTAAAAGCCAAATGATAAAACAAAATTCGTTAATAAATTAAAAAAATATATATTAAGGGTGAACAACCAATATCACTTAGGGGTATGAAAAATAGATAGTAGCCGATTCTCAGATCTACTGAATACGCAAATAAAATTTGGTAAAAATCGGTCAAGCCGTTTCTGAGAAGTACGGTAATTAACACTGTGACATGGAAATTTTATATACTAGAAGAAGAATTTTACTCTCGACTTGTCGTTCGAAGAGTCAGCATCTCCTGATGATGCCTTGTGGTTAGGCGAAACACGTGTAGAGTTAAGAACTTCCGAATTGTGATAGGTAACGTTAATCTTAATTAATCTTAGTTAATTTTTCCTTTACTTGTCTTAATTTGGATTTCGGATCTCAGCGGAAGTACACTAAATATTGAATTTTGTCTTCTATTTACAATGGATTTCCGCAAAGTAACGCCTGAGTCGATAAGCTAGTTACTAGAAGAAGATTAGAAGATTAGATCAAATTAAAAATATCACTTAACTTTAGGTACGGAACCCTTCCTTACCAAAGGCGTTTTCATGTACCCAGTCCGTACATTACACGCTTAACTGAAACTAAAATTAAACTCCTAACTAATGAGTGTTTTCCACAACCTATGACGAGCAGTTAGTATGATTTAGCCGCCTGTTTCATTTTATTTGGTGCTTTTGTTGCTAAACGGGGCTCGGCGTCGCTAAACTTTGTAAAGATTACGAGTATGTTGCATTGCAAACTCTTTGGAGTTCGCAGTTTATTTTTACACGCTTTATATTAGCTTCACCTTTTTTTTTTATCCATGATAGGTTAGCGTTTGACTACAGTTAGCCTGATGTTAAGCTGCACTGCAGTCTACGGTGTGGCACGCTTACCTAGAAGATACCTATTAACTCTACTTTTGAAGGCCCCCGGATGATACCTCTCAGGAAACAGAGACTCAGGTAGTGAGGTCCAAAGCTTCGCTGTCCTAACAATAAAGGTCGACGCAAAGCGTTTTGTACGAAAGTTTGGAACATCAACTCTGTATCGGTGTCTCTTCACTGACTCTCTGCTCGTTCTGTAGTAGAATGGAGATGGTGGGTATCCATGATCCATCCACCTGTATGTTTGTTTGTTTGTAACCGACTTCTTTGGGCGCGATTTTGACCCACTTAAAACGGCCAGATAAGCGTGTTTTTTAGTTTTTTTAAACTACTATTATTATTATTGTTTTATTATTTACCCTTGATAGGTTTAAGATAGAAGAAAAAATTAAATATTCAGTGTACTTTCTTTAAATAGGTATTTCCATTTAAATATTATTTTTATATTCCTTCAAAAACCACAGCATTTGTAAATTATTATTAATTAAAATAGTAATCGTTTTTTTACTTGAATCTTAACACTGCATTAAATAAAACTGAAAATATCGTAACTCTATCAAATGAGAGAGTAACGATTTCATTATATTCATGTAAATACATGAGATTTGTTTTTAATAAGGATTTTATGCAAATTATTATTAATTTATTAATATAATTTAATTACACACACAAAACAGAAATCATTATTACAAAAAAATAGAAAGCTATTGAAATATTTTTTTTGTGTTACACGAAATTAATTGTTTATAAATATTTTTTCTTTGTAAATAAATCTAATATATAAAAATTTCCATGTCACAATGTTAGTTACCGTACTCTTCCGAAACGGCTTGACCGATTTTCAGTAGGTCTGAGAATCGGCTTCTATCTATTTTCCATACCCCTAAGTGATAAGGGTTGTTCACCCTATTTTGTTTTTAATTAATAGAAATATTTTATAAAGCAAAACAACGTTTGCCGGGTCGGCTAGTTGAATATAAATATACCAATTTAAAATGACTGTACCATTTTATTACCTACATCCCGCATAAAATTAACGATTCCATTTTCAAAAACCAAAATTTCACATAGAACTGGCCGCTTGCATAGCGTCACGCGTCGAATTTTACACGCTATGCAACAAATTCTTCTAGTTTCCTCTATAATCCAGTCTAATGGCGAATCCGTGACTACCAGAATGCACACCGGTGCAATAAAAACAAATATAGAATCTAAACACAACAAATAAAATGGAAAAAATGTCAAAAACAGCCGCCATGTTGGCTGCCCTCACGTACGGTTCCCGCCAAATCTTTACAGATCGTTTTAGTACGTGATCTTCGAGGATTCTTGAACGAGTTTCTATTTTTTTTTCTCTATTCTAAATTTGAACAAATGACGAATTAGAAGTTGTGGTAGAGTTGTGTTTTTTCAAATGTCATTGATATGTTTGTTGAGGGCTGCCTCTTCATTCATAAAAACTGTAGGAAAACAAAAGGTAGATGTGTAAGTATAGATTTTTGACGGTCAGATCTTGGATGGGTGAACGAAAAATGGCATTTACTTTATTAAAGATATTTTTATAAAGATACTTTGTTGGAACAAGTTAAATTTTAATTATAGTATAACCCATAGATTATATAAGACTACTATATAATGTAGTATATGTAGATCGATTTTTATGCCACTTTCCGCAATCAGAGAAAAAGAAAAAGGGGTCCATCGGAAAACAATTATAGGTTAATCTTCTTAGAATAAAAAATATTGTAAATGTAATTGACAAGTAACTCATTAGAATTATACAAAGTGTTCGTACCATGTAGAAAAATATACCTTTTTTTAAAGACTTTTACGAACATCCCAATTTTTGCATTATTTAAAATAATATTTGTTTGACTATTAGTTGCTTAAAAAATAAACAGTCGATATTTTTTCACATAAAAATCTAAAATAGGTACATTAAAGTTGCCGCAGCCAGCCCGCGGCAAAGAGGAAATAATTTTAAAGCTCTGATAATTTTCCACGATTTTCTACAACATAAAAAACTTGTAGTCCTGACATTTTTAAAAGTTTTAACGTTAGTCACTACTAAATCATAATTTCATAACCAAAGAGATATTCTGTGTCTTAGCACAATTCAAAAATCCCAATTCATTACTTTTGTGTCAAGAAAACAAAATTATATATTTTTTCTCACATAAATAGTTTTTTCTCTTTCTTTCTCTCCTTCTTTCTTTTACTCCATTCCCCTATAGTAGATAAACTTGTAACAGTTCCAAAACTGGATCAGCCAGTTTACAGGCCTCTGATAAAAAGAAAATAAAACAACAATTTCTTAGAAAGGAGGTTCCAACAGGCGGCCATATTTCTTTTTTTTTGTTTGTCTATAGACAAGATGGCTACCGTCTCGCGCGCTATTTGACATGTCAATACGAAGTGAGAATTTTGTTTGTCTTCTTAGGATGCGTTTGGGACTGGAAGAATTTCACCCACCTTACAAAATTGGGTGATATTTAAATATATTTTATACGTGTGACATACGTAGGTTAGCAAAGACAATTTTGATCCTTGGTATTAGTTCCCGTTTTTTTTATGTTATAAATGTCACTCAGTTATTAAGAAAGTATTTTTTGAAATAAAAAACAGAGTAGTCACGGTTGAAAGGAAATCACGTGGATGAGATTGGGTGACTGGGTGTGAAAACTTTTATATTCCTTCTCAAACCGACAAAGGGGCTATAACTAAACATGGCTGGTTTTACCTATGAAGAATATATGAATAAATATTAGGACACATTTCACACACGGCTGGTTAGCCCCATACTAAACCATTTACAGTTTGTACGAGTATGGTTGCTAACACAACTGATATACTTCACATACATAAATACTTTATATCGATACAAATTTAACACCCAGACCGATAGCCAACAAATTTACTAAAATGTTGGTCGTGCCGGGACTCTTAGGTCTAAGAGCCCCGGCACGAACTCTAACTCTCCGGTCTAACTCAGAGGCCTGGTTGGTTGGCAGTCCGGCATGGTAACCATTACGCCAAAGAGATCGTCAAAAATGTGTAAGATATGGCAAAAATCCTAAGGATGCTCTCAGTTTTTTCCTTCATCGAATTAATTTAACCTCGTTAACCTTTTTATATTTTTAAATCACTGTAATGAAACTAGTCACGAGTGATGATTTTCACACGTTGCCGAACGCAGCCCATACTTTTATGGGAAGGTTTAGGTTCCATAGAAAATATGGAGTAGGCAACGACATTTATAATACCTAAATGGACCGGCCATCTCAGTACTTTACCATCCAAAAATATAAGTCGACATCTGTTAGATTTAAATGTTCCGAAGTTTAAAGTAAACATCGTAGCATGATGTTAAAACGAGATAGGCAATACAAAAAGTCGCAAGAGAAAACGAGACAATACAAATGTTTATCAGTTGACGTTTGGCACGCCCATTGGCATCGAAGAATAGGGATAAACGTCCGGCAAAAATTTGCCGAAACAGTTATCTTTTTGCCGGATGCAGGGAAAATACAGAAACTGAATAAAAACAACTTTTTTAAGTATTATAATATTGCTATATCAACAGTTTTAATGACACAGAAATATAAACTTATCATCATTTATAACACACAACTTTATTTATTTGCGGTCCAATCTGCATCTTGTCTAGATGCCCGCACAATTTTGACCCATTCCTCAAGCTCATTCACAAAGGTGAATAAATAAATAAATATATCTGAACTAGCCATTTTAATAGCTTTCATTTAATACCCATGTTGTTATGATAATAAAAACAAATCAACGCCCCGCTCTTTATTATACAAGTTAGATTTACAATGAATATATTATATATTTACACCTGCGCCCATAATTACAAAATACAATCCGGCCAATTTTATGGCCGGATTGCCGCATACAATCGAACTCTAACGTACCAATGTTCCATTCTATGCTAAAAATATCAATTCATGCTTTCCTTGTCGCACTAACAGCAATCGTATAAATCTATCTCATTTCTTACTATTTTTCTCAAATGGTGGAATTACAAATATTTTATTGTAAAAAAAATACTGAATATCAAAATAAATGATGATAAATTGTGCTTATATCAGTATTTGTGCGTGAAATGTGATGCCTGAAGCTTTATGGTGTATTTTTCTGCTACTTTTACAGTTAGGGAAAGCACAAGAAGGCATTTTTTTTTATATTTATGGATCGCGTGGCAGTGTCCATGAACGTGTTGCATCCTTCGCGGTCGAAAACAGACTGACGCGCCAAGTGTGAGACGTCTCTCACTTTTTGTAAAAAGTACATGCTTAAACTTGGTGTTCGCCTAGGCCGGTCCAAGGTATTATAAATGTCGTTGGGAGTAGGTATACTCGTTGATGGAATACGAGGGCAGTGTCATATGTGTTCAAATATTATCAGTTTGAAACTAAGTCAACATTTACCAGATATATTTGTAAAAAAAAAGAAAACCAATTTTTTATACAAATGCCATTTATGTCGACTATTTTTTCAAGTCATAGAATTACAAACACAAATATTATATAATCATATTATTTATATTATTAACCGGTAATTTCGCTTGCGGATTGCAGATTTTGCTTGTCCAGACAGCGTAGGAATTTTATTAATCAATCGCGTTAATCCAAGGTCTAACCTATCATCAGAGTAAATCTCATCAAAATCGGTCCAGCCGTTGGAGCGTGAATGAGTAACATAGATTTTGAAGTTATTTACCTCTATCCCACGGGAACCACATCTGTTTTTGGGATAAAAAGGTATCCTATGTGTTAATCCAAGGTTTAACCCATCTGTCGCATTTATTTTATTAGTAGAATATGGAGTAGGATTTCAATATTTTTACTTAACTAATGATAATACTAAGCGGTTTGCCTCCACCTTCATAGTGCGAACTGCGAGGGTGTGGAACTCTTTGCCTAGTTCCCTGTTCCCTGAGAGCTACAATCTGGCGGTTTTCAAAGCAAGAGTGAACCGGTTTTTTCTGGGTAAGCGCGTTCCACCTTAGATCATAATGTCGCTTGCCATCAGGTGAATTGTGATCAAGCGCAAGCCCATTGAATGTAAAAAAAAAACTAAAAGATTGTACATGGTTTAATTTTTAAATTAGTGAAGGCAGGAGAAATCCATCAAGATAAATATCTTCTGAAAAAAAAGAAGATCTATTCATCTAACGGTAGCAAAGACTAATCACTGTAAAAGAGATGAACAAAGAATCTTTGTAAAATCGAACCCTAAAGCTATAATTACCATACCCGATGATTGTGCTAATTGGAGGAAATTTAAAACAAAACAACCAATTGGAATCCGGTACCATTTTTAATTCAAACCCTACCTAAGGCGCGTAAGAATAATTTTACTTTAACACGTTATTTTTAAAAGAAAATTGTAACACTACAAATTTCTAAGAAAGCCAAAAAAGTTCTATTTTCAAAGAAATAAAGTTCAAAAAGGTTTCGTTCTATTTTCTTTTTGCAGTCTGCGTACGCGCCGACCACTTTTCTTGTAATTATATGCAAATAGAACTTTTAACGTCTTACCTTAAAAGCTGTACGAATGTTTGTTAGTAGAATGACTCTTATGCCATTCTAATAAGAGTTATTTTTATGAAGAATAAATTGTAAAATTACGCGCGAATATTTTGTTTAAAGAAGTTAAGGTACAGGCTAATGTGTTTAGTTAATT
This sequence comes from Mellilla xanthometata, assembly GCA_035578125.1. Classification (NCBI taxonomy): domain Eukaryota; kingdom Metazoa; phylum Arthropoda; class Insecta; order Lepidoptera; family Geometridae; genus Mellilla; species Mellilla xanthometata. The sequence continues at coordinate 363,228 of JAPUBQ010000032.1, forward strand.
TTCTTTGCAGAGGGAACTCCTTTGCTATTTTGCGAGCCGCCTTAAAAGTGTTTGCTGATTTTTTCTTAATTTTATTTGCGCTTATGTAGTTTGCTTAAGTTATAAATAAGTTAAAGCGCTCTTCGTACATTCTTTACATATTTACTGTAAACGACCAGACAGGGCTTTATTTATACTATTAAAACAGCGAACTAGAATACATTTATTCTCGTTCGCTGTATTACAAATACCTACTTTAAAATATTTAGAAAAAAAAAAACAAATTAAGCAACATAGGCTTTGTTTTTTTGATAGGTAAGTATTATTATATTACACATGTAAAAAAATATCCTGCATGTTATAAGTTCTTTGCTGAATTTTCTACTAGTAATGAGTAATAAACATGTGTAAACCAATAGAGTATATTGTCGTGTCTTTGTTTGATATAAAAATATGCATATGCGTCGCAAGCGCTTACCTCCATTCTTTTCGCTTTTCATCTTACAAACGCAGCAAACGAATACTAACACAAAAAATATCACAGAATTTACACAAAATCACTTTTCAAAGCCAAATTGCTGAGAAAAAGCAAAAGAATGTCTATGCCACTTCGAAATTCGAAATGAAAAAAGCAAAATCGCGGCAAGCGACCGCGAGCTGGCTGTCAACTGACAATTAAAATTTGAATTAAGAACAGTTGCGAGATTTTTCTGCAAAATCGTATTTGTTCCGTGTTTGAAATCAATGTCAAAGGTTTGCGGTGTCAGCGAGGCGTTGTGCCTTTGTGGAGAAGCACATGTAGTGTAGGTTTGATACCTAAAGTCGAGTGCACACATTGTTACTGCCCTCAATATAGATAAACTGTTTGCATAATATATGTTTCGTTTTTACTTCTTGTGACATACGACCTTGATAAAAAAATGTTGTCAGGTTGAATTGGAAATTCAGTTTTCCGACCGATAAAGGGCAGGCGTCTTATTGGCTTTAGTTCTTATTAACTTAGCCACGCGGTGTTACCCGCGTTAATCCGGGACAGGAAGAAGTTAATCCCGGATAAAAAGTAGCCTGTGTGTCAATCCAAAGTATAAACTATCTCCATAGTAAATTTCATCAAAATCGGTGCAGCCGTTGGAGCGTGAATGAGTAACATAGAATTTGAAGTTATTTGCGTATCCCACAGGAACCCCAATTTTTTAGCGGGATAAAAAATAACCTATGTGTTAATACGAGGTCTAACCTATCTTCATTGTAAACCTGATCAAATCGCTTCAGCCGTTGGAGCGCGAAGAAGTAACAAACATACACACGCACAAACTTTCGCATTAATTATATAAATAGGATTATTAGCCACCTTTTTAACACGATGGGAAAATCTTCATAGATCCCGACTATGCTGGGATGTAGCCGGGGTATGAGCGATTTTTACGAAACTAAAACCTCCTCCAACATGGCAAACACAATGTATAAGTTTGCAGAACTAACTAAAAAATCAAACAAAACGAAAAATAATCACGTTATTTTTTTTTGTGTTGTTGTGTGATTTTTGTAACTTAGATTTACAAGGCAATAGGTATGGTCGCTTAGCGACGAAGCCATTTTTTTTTTGATAAAAAAAAATACAACCCTCCCAGAACCTCCTTTTGAAAGGAGGTTCGGATATCATGTTGATTGCACCAGAACCCTTGCACTTTTTAATACTTCCTCCTTTTTTCCTTAGCTACTTACCAATATACGAGGAATTATGGATACAGATAGGTATGTGTTAGATAGGATATATTAAAAAAGCAAGTTTGGCTCTGTGGGAGAACATTTGCTTTTCAATCTGCCGCTGATTTGAGCCTGTGCACACCTTCCGAGTACATGTCTTTTCCGTGAAAGGACCTGTGTGCGTCCATTACGAATGCTATCCGCGGAGGACTCCCACTCTAATGAGGAATACGATTAACAAATTAAGGGATATATAAAAATAAATCGGGTTTTCCTTCCTGACGTTATAACTCCAGAACGCACGAACTGATTTCCACGGTACAGCATTCGTTGGAAAAGTCTCCGGATCCGTGAGGTTTGTAGTAAACAAAATTCAGGGAAAATTCCTACTTTCATTTCTTTTAATTAGCGCCAATACAACAATTTTGCCATTTTGTAAGACAATATTACGGGACCCTTCATGCGCGAGCCCTGCCCGCACTTGACGAATTATTTAAACTTTAATAACTACTGCTTCTACTAACCGTATAGTTTTTTTATTATCAAAATCAAAACACCAATGCAACCGTAAGAAAAATGCCGCCAACAAATAGAAAAAAACTTAGAGGTGTCAAGAGACACCCTGATGAAACGAAGTTCAGTTTCTTGCTTTATAAAAGAAAGAGAGAAAGAGAGGGAGAGATAGACAGAGAAACATGCGCACGCCGCACAGCTCACAATAGCTTACTATAGCAAAAAGTGTCGTGACAAATTTTCGTAAGATTTCTTTCTAGCCCCTTTCACAACGCGCGATAAGTAACTTCGTTCCAATAAATTAACCTATTACTATTCCACAATTACAATAAAAAATAATCGTTTACATAAGCCCCGGCCGTTGTACCATAAACAATATAGATGAGAAAAGAGATCGAAACTGCCAGTACGTGAGGCTGAATAAGTTCGCGTCGAACCTCCTTTGTCTCCGCCGCTCGATGGCGTATTCATTATGACACTTGGCCTTTTTTTATTGCGGATAAAATGTTGCTTTGGTCTCGTGTGTTATCCTGTATTAGAAGCTATTTTAACATGTTATAAAAGTTTTATGAAGAGGGAGAGGAAGACCTAGAAGACCATTTTAAACCCTTTGGGTAGAAACTAGTGGAATAATATTTAATTTAGTTATAAGTTTTTTATGACAATCTTTGTCAATGCAGTTTACTATGCGGACAGCCATTGAATAAATAATGCACAAGACTAGCATTTAGAAATGACAGTCTGTTCTGGGCGCCATGGGTCAGCTGACATGTTAAATTGTAGGTCCCAGCTGTCTTAGTACAAGCAGTCGTTAAAGTTTCCTCACGATATTTTCCATCACCCCAACTTCAATCTCATTCGCGGGATTCAAACCAACACCTCACAGAACTAAGCTATAATCACTTCAAAGAACACCCACCACAGAGCAAGCGAAAACTCACAAAGTACCTACAAAATATATAACGTCAACACCCACCACAGACAGAGCAAGCGGAAATTTACAAAGTACCTACAAAATATATAACGTCAAATCCATTAATCAAACCTCCTCCATTCACCAATAAGCGTTCGAGATTCAAACGGTGACAAACGAACTCAGTGTTACAATCTCTTTGGGACAGATAATAAATCAGAATCGGACAAAAGAGGTTGCTACACCGCCGATTGTCTATGGAACGTGACTGGGAAAGCTCGCCGCGAATTATGCCACCGTATGCAGTGTGAATGTGGGTCTGTAGACTTTTTTTTGGTCGGCTAGACGGTTGGCAGACGCGAGGCGTGTTTGGTCGAAGCTGTTGCGTAATTTTTCAAATCAAATCAAAATAGTTTATTTATGGACATTTAAAAGGGCTTATAAAATAAAATAAAAATAGCCTTTATTATCTATTACTCACATGTAAGATAGAACAAGATTTTACAAATACTAGTTTTTAAAATAAAAATTCAACAGACTTTTTATAATGTAAATGAATTTTTGTTACAATACTATCAATCTTGTAATTTAATAATACAGTTGATATCATCAAGTATGTTTATTATTGAGTAGAGGTAAATATGTTATGTATTCAAGTTTTTGTAGATATTTTTTTTTATTTCTTTAGTAATACATCACACATGTTTTTTTTTCTATGATGACCACACAATTAAATGAATGAAGCTAACCAAAAAGATCAGAAAGAAAAATAATAAAACCATAGCTAACCATACACCTAAAAGGGCTTACTTACCTACTAAATTACCATACAATGAATCGTCCTATGGCATATACATATTGTATTGATTCCCGGCCCGGTCAACATCTTTGTGCTTAACTAAATTTGTTGGCTGTGGGTCTGGGTGTTAAATATGTATTTATATATAATATGTATGTATATGTAGTATATCAGTTGTGTTAGCAACGAACAATACGAGCTAGAAATGGTTCAGTATGGGGCTAACCAGCCGTGAGTGAAAGTGTCCTATAAGTGTGCCTTATTGTATAATTTGCATTTCTTCATCAATTGCGATAAGCGTTTTTCAGACTCGCGCCTCTGTGCCAAAAAGAGCATTGAATCGGTTGTCTCTGTCTATAAATCTAGATTTAGGATGGGTGGAGTCATAGCGCCACACCTCCCGCCTTACTTTCAAGGTAAAGTTGGAAAAAATTGATTTTAGCTTTAGCTATTAATACATTACTAGTAGGTATATCTGTGTACACACTGACACACAACATTTTTGTCACTAGTATTAAAAAATTGGTCAATTGCGAGTCGAACTCGCGCATGTAGAGTTCCGTAACATTCTCTAAAAAAGGCAAATAATTAGCCAAGTGCAAGTTGGACTCGTGCATGAAGGGTTCCGTACCATTGTTGTATGGGAGGATCCTTACATATTATTTTTAATTAAATTATTTAAAAACGCTGCACAAAGGCTCAAAAAAGGGACAGAAATTGTCAATTTGACAACCAGAGTTGTGACATGGTTGTCATGGTTACATTAAAATAGTTTAAGTATTTATGTATTAGGCTGCGAAGTTTTCTAATCCATCCTCGTATGTTTGTTGTATGGGAGACCCCCTCAAATATGTATTTCATTTAAATTTTACAGTTTAATTTAACAGCTAATATACTTTTATGTATTTTGAAAATATTAAGTGTCTAGCACTTACCGTTATTGATATATGGCAAAAAAATACGAAAAAAAACACGTTTATTATATGGGTATCTTATTTTCATCTCTTTTATTTTGTATTTGTTGTTATAGCGACACTGGAAATGAGTAATTTGCATGAAAATTTCAGCTATCATGGTTTATGAGATACAGTCTGGGTCCCGTTTTTCATTTTTTAGGTACGGAACCCTAGAAAAGAGTACTACCGCCTAGGTCTCGTGTTTAAGACACTAGCAACTGGTATTACTCCCAATGATAATAGCCACTGATAGCAGTGAATATTACAATATGTAATCGCTATAAAGTATTTATGTATGTAGATGCAGTATATTAGTTGTGTTAGCAACCATAATACAAACTAGACATGATTTAGTATGGGGCTAACCAGCCGTGTGTGTGAAATATATTTTAATCGATCTAATTTCCCGGCCCCTTTCCACTACCGAACGAGCAGAGAGACTGCTAGGAGACACCGTTATACAGTGGAAATGCCGAAAATGCGTACTAAGCGATTCGCTTCCATATCCATTCCGTTTATAGTACGGACGGCCAAACTGTGGAACTCCTTGCCGGAATCTCTGTTCCCACTGAACTACAACCTAACTGTCTTCAAGGCGAGAGTGAACCGGTTTTTTCTAGGCAAGCGCGCTTCATCTTAGACTGCAATGTCACTTAACATCAGGTGAGTTGTGGTCAAGCGCAAGCTATTTTTATACGTAAAAAAAAGATATATTTAAAACTTAGATGGTTGACATTGGAAAAAAATGACAGGTTTTCTAAAAATCACAAAAGTTTATTAATACCAGGTACGGTAACCCTAAAAAAATTTAATAGATGATCAAAGCTTTTAGCGATAAGGCCGCCATTTTCAATTTTGAAATTTGATTAATATCATATACTATTGTAATGATATTATATTATTAGAATTAGAATTGAAAATTGACATTGATACATATCATATACCTGCTTTTGTAATGATATCAAATTATTTGACTTATAACTTTGGTGTTATCAATAAATGATTTGTATTCGTATTTCAGCACTAGTTTTAAGTTTATTTCGTGAATAATTTAATGTAATGTAAGTGTGGGAAATGGGCGGGACATCTCGCTCGTGTCACAGATGGCAGGTGGAGCGAAAGAGTGCTGCAATGGTACCCGCGCGACGCGGGGACTCCAGGAGACTCCAGGGGGAGAGGCCGACCGCGCGCCCGCTGGAGCGATGACATCACCGAGCTCGCTGGCCCCACCTGAACGCGACTGGCGCGAGACAGACGACACTGGAGGCGCATGGAGGAGGCCTACTCCAAATTTAGGGTGTCCTAATAAAATCACTTTATAAAAAAATTGAAAATATTTAAAGATAATCCTCCTCCTCGCGTCGTTTTCCTCACTGCTGAGGGTCGTGACCCCCGCCACGGATCATCTTCTCCCGCACGATCTTGCGCCATCGACTCCGGTCACTTGCCGTGTGAATGGCTTCATGAACTTTTGTTCCGAGTGTGGTGCGAATCTGGTCAGTCCAACGCACCGGACTTCGTCCTCGCGGTCTTTTACCCTCGATCTTGCCTGTGATTACTAGCTTCTCAAGGTTGCTCCCATCCCATTTTAAAGATAATAAAATAAAATAAAATAGCCTTTATTTCCCTAAAAAATATTACATTTCATGAATTAATTCTTAAGTTGTTTAAAATTATGAAATTTATTTTTAAAAATATTTATTTATTTATGTATATTAGGGCACCCAAAAGCGGGTAAAGGCCTCCTCCTTGCTGGCCCAGGCGTTGCGGTCTTGGGCTAATCTGGTCCACGTGACTCCAGCCACCTCTATGATGTCGTCCTTCCATCTCTTCTTCTGTATTCAATATTTAAAGATAAGGCTATAATAAATAGCTATTTTATTTTATTTATTTATTTAAGTGTGGGAAATAAATTGGGAAGTGGGAATTAAAGTGGGAAGAATTTATCTATATATCTATCAAAGCAACCTTTGTTAGGTTAAAGATTATGAAATCACCGCTAACACAAAACCTACAGTCCATAGTACGAGAATTAAATAGCTACGTAACTAGTTGTAAAACAAGTGGAACATTAAAAATATTAAAAACTTAAGCTGACATATTGTGGTGGCAGCCATCTTGGATTTGCAAATTGATGTAGTAGAAGTAGAAGTTAACATTTTAAATTGATTTAGTAGAAATTAACATATTCGATTGATGAGGGATTTTTAACTGATTAATATAATATATTGTTGTTGATTATTATTGATGTTGTAGAAATTGACATATTAAATTGATATAGTAGAAATTAAAATTTTAAATTGATTGACGACCTCGTTGGCGTAAAGGTTACCATGCCGGTCTGCTGATCAGAAGGTTCTGGGTTCGATTCCCGGCCCGGTCAGCATCTTTGTGCTTAACTAAATTTGTTGGTTGTGGGTCTGGGTGTTAAATATGTATTTATATATAATATGTATGTATGTATATGTAGTGTATCAGTTGTGCTAGCAACCATAATACGAGTTAGAAATGGTTCAGTATGGAGCTAACCAGCCGTGTGTGAATGTGTAAAAAAAAAAATTAGTAGCAATTAACATATTCAATTGATGTTGTAGAAATTGACATATTAAATTGATATTGTAGAAATTAACATTTAAATTGATTTAGTAGAAATTAACATATTCAATAGATGTTGTAGAAATTGACATATTAAATTGATAGTAGAAAATAACATTTGAAATTGAAATATTGTTAAGTGGTTTAGGAGTCCATTGAGGACAAACATTGTGACACGAGATTTAGTTATATATATATTAAGATTATTATAAACACACTATAGTTTTTCCGCTGGAGGTTAAGATCGCCTGACTCAGATTTTTGTCTGATGAGACAAAAATGATTTTGTGTGAGTCATTGAGAATCGCCGACCCACTGACCTAGTGCCTTTGACCTACTTATGTATATTCGATTCTTGGCGATCTAAGTACAAATTACAGAATATTTAAGTCGAATTAAAGTAGCGCCTGTAACTCGGCTAATTAAGGTGATCTGACGCGATCATCGAAGTTAATCAACGGTCCATGCGGACTTTAGATACCCACTAGCTAACTGGCAAACGTTGTTTTGCCTAAAGTAAAAATGTAAGGGAGAACAACCCTTAACACTTAAGGGTATGAAAAATAGATAGTAGCCGATTCTCAGACCTACTGAATACGCATATAAAATTTAGTAAAAATCGGTCAAGCCGTTTCGGAGGAGTACGGTAGCTAACATTGAGACATGGAAATTTAATATATTAGATTTTGTTTTGAGTAAAAATTTAAGGGAGAACAACCCTTAACACTTAGGGGTATGAAAAATAGATAGTAGCCGATTCTCAGACCTACTGAATACGCATATAAAAGCACAATACAGTCAGTGCAGGTCTCATCACCCCCACTTCAAATTAGAATTAGAATTAGACGCATATAAAATTTGATAAAAATCGGTCAAGCCGTTTCGGAGGAGTACGGTAACTAACATTGTGACATGGAAATTTTATATATTAGAAAGAAGATTAGATATACATACCCGATCATACATAAGTCTCTTAAAAATATGGTATTTTCATCTAGGAGCAATAACGTAGGTCGGATGACTTGTTAAATTTTAGGTCCCGGCTGTTGGTCTTTTACAAGCAGTTTAGCGTATTTGATTTCAAATGACAAGTTATACTGACGTTACGGACCAGAGTGGCATAGCATTTGAAACAGATCGTATGTTCACATACCTATACTGGTCAAAAGGCTTACTAAAAATCTAATAGGTATATATAATTTCCATGTCACAATGTTAGTTACCGTACTCCTCCGAAACGCCTTAACCGATTTTAATTTTATTTGCGTATTCAGTAGGTCTGAGAATCGGCTACTATCTATTTTCCATACCCCTAATTGGTTTTAGTTAACTGTTTTTTTTCGATCATTTGCACCGTTAATGATACCTATATAACGAAAAAACCCTATATTGAAGATTTTGTCCTTATCATTATGCCTATGATACATTGCCGTATAATAAATACTACGTATGTCACATTTATAATAATGTAAGCAAAAAAAACTCATTGCCCAAAAAAAAAGAACATCAAATCTCAAAAACGTCAAACTAGAATTTCGAATCAATGCGTTCCCCACCCATACCGGCGGGGGTGTCGACGCTCGCTCCCCATTGGCCGAGAGAGGGGTGCTGTCGACCAATCACAGCTGTTGCTAGAAACGTGCTTTATCTCCGGCCAGCACCCCACGGCTCTAAAGTTGTGTTTACGCTGCGTTTCAATTGTTTGTCGTTTTAATTGATGTTCGTTTTTTAAAAGGTGAGGGCGCTCGATAGGACTTTTTTTTAGCTTTTTTTTTGAGTAGGCTTAGTATCGTATGTCGGTCATTCTCCAATTTGGCGTTCTTCGCCTAATTACCATCCACTTTTTTATTTTTCACTGATTTGACATTATACACATTACAAAAGTTACACCTCAAACATACAAATTCAATAGTTAACTTGGATTTTTTCTATTGGTAGTAGTTTTGTAGATAATGACATTTAAAAAAAAAACAGGAATATGGTAATTAGATAAGTTGAATTTTTTATGAAACGGTAATTAGAAAATATCATCAAGTGCAAGTATCGCTCGTTCAACATGCATTAATAATTAGTACACCATTATAATAAAATTATAGCATAAGAATAGCAATGTACTTCATATCCAATCGTAAAAAAGACACTCATCATTGCACTCGTTTATTAAAAATCAGCTAACAACAAATAAAACAATGATTGGTCTTAGTTGGTAATATTTTAAAGGTAAGTATGATGATATTCTTAATTAACTTAGATAATAAGGATAGATCTAGCTTAAACCTACTCACAGCTCTAAAAATTTGCGTATATCACTGATAACTTATATTCTATTTCTTATTTTTTTCTAGATAGTCATTCAATTTATAATAACATTTGTCAGTTAGATAATTAAAAAGTCATATCATTATTATACCAACTAGTATCGTCCTATAGTTTAATCAGTCTAGTTTTACAGTAATTTTCTATTTGAAAATAACAAGTAATCTACGATATTTAAAAAGTGCTTTCATCAATCAGATACATCGAATCGAATTCTAGTCTTCTTATGCTTAGTACTGTTATTTGGAACGTTTGTCAGTTTTTTGAAGGAAGGCATTGTAAGGCTAAAATCTACAGGAGAGACAGGTGCCCAAAAACTGTCTGTGTAAGATAAATTTAAGCTACTTTGGAACTTCTCTCTCTTAACCATATCACCTTATGAAATATGAGACTTCAAAGACTTAGGAAATACATCAGCGGGCTTCACTAGCCGATTAGATAAAATTTTGAGTTTATCTGAATATTTCTTAGTACTTATAGACGGTGATGTATCGCAACTATATTTATTTACGGAAGGTGCCGACAGAATGAATCTGGTAGGCGGGGATAGTTCAGGCTCTTCTGACTTTTCCACATTCAAAGAGTAAAATCCATGATGTTTACCGTGTTAATATTCAATTGCTTCTTACATACATTGTTGCGAATTACAGCTTAACTTTCTCATTGCAAGTACGTTCGGTTTTGATGCATTCCAAACGATTTGATGGACTTTCATTGTGCCCTTATACTATCATATCTCTTTTGGAATCAGAAGATCCTTCTGAAGAATATCTGCTTCATCAACTATAGTATTTTTTATCTTTTTTTCTTTGAATCTTCTTTTCTCTCTCTTTTTCTTTGGATCGTTCATACAAAATAGGGTCGTTTTTAATTCTTTCTCGGCGTTGCCGTGCAGCTAGCCTTCTCCTTTCTTTAACTTCTTCTTGGGTCTTTTTGAGTCTTTTCCCATCATACAAATTAAATAACTTGATTCATTATCTGCATATTGTAAAAACGTATTTACGGACAATGATAATTTATAATGTTATACTAAAACATTCAATTCGCGACTTGAGGACATCGCGGCTACAGTTAACAAACGTTGTATAAATTTTTCATACAACGGTAATTATTAACACATGGTAATTAGTATACGAAAATTAGAAAACAATAGACTTTTCTTGATATTTCTAAAACCAACATATTATGTAAATACTGGTTTATCACAACTTACGGAGGCCAAAGTACTGCTCCATTCAAGCTAGCAACTCTAGGGTCTAACTTTAAAAATCAGGTATTTAAATAAGTACGGTAAATAAGAACGGTAATTATAAAATTTTGTAACGAAGGCGACGGTAATTATATACTCACGTGCATCGTTGGCAGTACAGTAACGATAGGGACGTGTGACTGCTGAAGGGTCTCGGTACACATTGCGGAGTTCCGACGCGTGTGGTAACATTGTGCCAAATACCGTTATTTTAAGATGTACACCCGAAATCAGAAAATGTTACGGAAATTATAATTTTCGGCCGGACATGCGGTTATTTGATTATAATTAATTACAGACTGGTTCTATTGTGCCGATATTTTGTTATGCGATACACCTTGTTTAATATTATTTTTAATGTTAAATAGATTAACGTAAATCTGCAGGTTTTATAAATTACAAGTAACTCTTTACATTAAGTCGGTGTACGGACAGGCCACGGTAATTAGAGAATATAGGTTTTTGAACAGAATTAAATTAATTTAGAATTAACTAATTAAAAACAGAACCCAATATTTTGTTTACAGCTAGGTACGGTCGCAAACTATTATACATAAAAAAATCATGATTGAATCTGATAATATTACGTACCAAATAAGCCCGGACAAATAAAAACTTGCAACCGGAGAATGGCCGATGTCGATTTAGAGTGGAAGGGACAGCGATGATAAAAAAAATGAATGTACTTAAACGATGTCGGTTTTGTCAGTAGGCATTCCTTGCCACTAAAATTATACTAGTACAGTGTAAACTCCATTGATTTAACAACAAACTCTTTTAAAGCGTCGAAATCAATTGCCTTTAGTTGGTTTAGCTTGTATTCCGTACAATGATACATTCCAGATTAACCATTTATTGATATTTACAGAATTGACGACTTCGTTGGCGTAAAGGTTACCGGACTTATGCCGGACTGCCAATCAGAAGGTTCCGGGTTCGATTCCCGGCCCGGCCAACATCTTTGTGATGAACTAAATTTGTTGGCTGTGGGTCTGGGTGTTAAATATGTATGTATGTATATGTAGTATATCAGCTGTGTTAGCTACCATAACACAAACTAGAAATGGTTCAGTATGGAGATAACCAGCCGTGTGTGAAATGTGTCCTAATATTTATTATTTATTTTTATTATTAATTATAATTTCTAAGTCGTCAATTTATGCTATGGTGTCGAGAGTTTTCAAGCCGCCCGAAGGCCTCTGACTTGACCGACTGCTTGTACTAAGACTAACAGCCGGGACCTACAATTTAACGTGTCATCCGACCTTGAAGAAAATGCCACTTTTTAAAAAACATTCATGTGTACCCATGGTCACCCATCAAAATCCCGACGATCTCATTAGCGTAATGGTTACCATGCCGGAACGCCAATCAGAAGGTTTCAGGTTCAATTCCCGGCGCGGCCAACATCTTTGTGCTTTACTAAATTTGTTTGTTGGCTGTGGTTCTGGGTGTTAAATATATATCTTTATATAATATGTATGTATATGTAGTATATTAGTTGTATTAGCAACCATAATACGAACTAGAAATGGTTCAGTAGGTATGGGTTAACACAGCCTTGTGTGAAAAAAAAGAGCCTGGCCATATCGACCGTTGCTTAACCTCGATGATCTCGTCTGATCACCTTAGTTAACCGAGTTACAAGCGCTACGCTAGCTTAGTATTATAATTTTTTCGTATTTAATAAACATTTTTATTTAAATCTTCTATCAAGGCCTAACTCCATAGAGTGATCTGTTCTTCTATACCTACTAATATTATAAAGAGGAAAAGATTGTTTGTTTATTTGATGTAAATAGGCTCCAAAACAACTGGACCGGTTCGAAAAATTCTTGGTTTCTTCACCATTGGGAAGCTACATAAGAAAGAAAGAACATTTATTTCAGACACAGAAGACACATACATACCTATACATTATTTTAAATTACATAAAACGAACATGAAAAAAGAAGAAAGACAGCATAGTAGGTGTCCTATGTGTCCCCTGGTGTCCGAAAAAGGTCAGCCCTCAGTATAAACGCTACAGATTTCTCTGCAGCACTGATTTTCAGGACCAACCTTTAGAGACGCGTGGGGATACAGATGAAGTTAAAGTGAAGAAAAATGAAATAGCAAACACATAAAATACTTGAATAATAAAAATACATTATCCCTGAGTAACTTGGGGTATATTTTGTTTCCAAAAATATTAGAGATCTTTGCTAAATCCCATCCAATAATGTAACACGAGCCCAATAGCCCGCGCGAAGCCGGGGTAGGCTGGTAGGCTAGAAAAAATTGGCCCAGTGTGAGACGGACTAACACATGAAGGGTTCCGTACCATTATCTTAAAAATGGCAAAGAATAAAAACGTTATTTTGTATAGGATATATTAATTATAGTATATATTAATATATTTTTATTAAATTATATATTCTGTGAAATTATTAAACACAAAAAATTGGCTTGCTTGTCATAGATTGCAACTTTGACGTAGGATTGCCTAGTGTCTGTACATAAAGTATTCAAATTAGTTACATTCAATATTTTTCAAAAAAATATGATAAGAAGAGCAGTGTGTGTGAGTGCGTATGTTTGTTACTTCTTTACGCTCAAACGACTGAACTGATTTCGATGAAATTGGTACGGACATAGTTTAGACACTACAGAAATACAGAAATAGAGAATTTTATTAGCTCTAAATAACATACGTTAAAGGCAAGTCATACTACAATAATTACTTAATACTTAAAAACATTAGTTAGATAAAATTAAACAAACTTACAAATTTCATTAAATAAATATTCTACCCATTAACTACACACATTAGCACTTGTTTTTCATGTTTATTAAATTTAAAATACTACTGTTTACTCATGAATAACGATTCTGCAAGCTCCATATTCATATATTCGCTTAAATTAAGTATAAAAGGGATTACTTTCACAAAAACTCTTTATTTTCTGTTTAAACATACTACTATTAAGATTTGTAATTTTCTCTGGCAACTTGTTGTACATTAATATTTTTATATAACATCCCTGTATCTGTACTTTAGTTAGTCTATTTGCTGGTAGAACTTAACCTATATTCCTACGTAAACAATAAGGAATAGCATCTTTTTTATTCTGGTACATTACATCTAGATCAACGCATAGGCTAATTTTAACCTCGGTGATACTGCGTGGCGAAGCTAGTCTTATACGAGTATATAAAATTTCCGTGTCACAGTGTTTGTTACCGTACTCCTCCGAAACGGCTTGACCAATTTTTTCCAAATTTTATATGCGTATTCAGTAGGTCTGAGAATCGGCTACTGTATATTTAGAAATAATTACTAAGACAAAACAACGTTTGCCGGGTCAGCTAGTATACTCGTATATATAAATGTACCTATGACACTCAATAAATCTTTACCCGTTGACCTTTATAGCGGTTACACTTTTTAAACAAAGAACAAAAGCTGTATTTCAAATTCAGAGTCGTTCGAAATGAGGCCGTTGGAAAAAAGCTTTGTTTTGTTTCGTTCGATTTTTGAACGGTCGATTATAGTGATGTGATGATGAATAAATATGCCGGATATTCTGTTATTCGTTTTTTTTTCAAGCGATGAGACTTCAATCGGACGTGCGGCTACCTCTCGTCTTGAATATCGTAGGTTCGATCCCTGCCTATGAGCTCGAGTTTTCGGTGAAGGAAAACATCGTGAGGAAACCATTGCATGGTGGTAGAGCATTTTCTAAGCTAGCTAGTTTTTATAAGCGAGTGTGGCTCGGTGGTAATAACGTCTGCTTTACAATCAGACGGCCCTGGTTCGATCCCGGCCCTACACCAATGACTTGTTTTTCAGGTAATGTGTGGATTTGCACTCGTTTTACGGTGAAGGAAAACATCGCGAGGAAACCGGCATATTTGAGGACCACAATATCCGAAGACTTGTTTCATCCGCCAACCCGCACTTGGCCAGCGTGGTGGATTATGGCCTATATCTCTCTCCTCGTGAGAAAAGACCCCGAGTCCCAGCAGTGGGAACGTAGGTATAGTGGGCTGCTTATGCTTATGCTAGAGTATTTTCTAACGCTCGACTGGCTAGCAACCAACATCATGTTGAAAAATCAAACACGTAACAGTGAATTGCGGCAGCCTCCTTGAGTTACTTATGCCAGACAATATAATATGTTATACTGTATAGTAGCCAATAATATTTTAGTCATAAGTAGTTTTGTATATAATTATAGTATTGTATATTAATAGTCACTAATATTGTAAAGACACTGTCTAGTTTGCATTGGAGGAAAGCTAGCCAGTGCCTCTTGCTAAGCCTTATTACAACAGGGTACATGTAACATAGCCTTATGTCATACATGTGTTGCAGGTTAATAAATAAACTATAAACAAGGTATGCTACAGCTTAGGCCGGAGTGTCCCTAGCTCATGTAGGTTCACGCCTTGTTTAAATACAGACATTTGAATGAATGAATGAATTAATGTTATATATTGAATAATGTTTGTATAACCGGCTATCAATAACTATAAATAACCGGCAGTGCAGGCCCAGCCGTCACCGCGGACGTACGTTGGCTGTGTTCCTGTCCTTGAGAATGACACACTGATTGTGCTGAAACATGTCGGGCTAATACCGACATAATAAACGTAAGTGATAGCCGGTTATACAAACATTATTCAAATATGCCTTACGAAAGTTTTAATACAGTGATGTTATATATTTTCCAATAAGTCACAAAGATATTAAATTTCACTTATAATACTAAACTTCAAATTGGAATCGTCAAAAGATGTCATTACAATAAATACTATCTCACTAACTCACTAGGCCAATCTAGCTTGGTTTAGTTTTGTTTTGTCACAAACCAGTGTTTTAAGTATATGTTTTTTTAGTGAATGTTTTGTGTAATGTCTTATATAGCGTAAGTACTTAGTGTATACAAAAGCTAGCGGAGTAAAACTGATTGCTGCCTTGCGACACAGGTTCTCAAAACACCTGCAGCGAGGCGCAATGATCCAGCAACAAACGGCTCAAAAGCTTAAATATACAAATTCAAATTCAAATTATATATTTCTTGCAAAATAGGTACAATTGGTGTCATTACAGTAAGTTAGCCCTCTATTTTGACCGTCAGGCATGCAAGATTACAATGTCAGTAAAAAAATTGATTAATTAAAACATACATTTTGTCAAATAGATACAGGCAGCAGCACTAATTATACACACATGTCCAAGATTATAAGTAAAAATTCAATAAGTACAGTCATAAAAGTAATACAATATTAATATGTCAATAGCCGGGTCCACACAGAGCGAGCAGCCTCGCGAGGCATTTGCCGCGCGAGGCTGCTCGCTCTGCCGCGTGCGAGCGACCGAGCGCCCGAGCCATCGAGTGTCGGCTTTTGAATTTGCTCAAAGGCGTCTCAGTCGCCTAGTTATGTCATTGTTGCACTAAATAGGCGCGTCTTAGGTATTTGCCTCGCGCGGCAAATGCCTCGCGAGGCTGCTCGCTCTGTGTGGACGCGCCTAATGAATAGAAAATACAATAAGTTAATGTCAAATAGTTTGGTCTTCCAGAAATATAAAATAAATACCTATACTTACTCTTGTTTTGTTTGTGTAATCCGTGCTCATACCTAAGAAGCAATAAAAATCTTTATCTTTAAATCTTCATCTATTTCTCAGCTGTAAATGTTTGGCAAGAAGGAAACCCGGTCTTGCCGGAGCACAGTGTCCCATCCCTAGTGGTTACTCGACACTGTTTTGACGGCCAAGTCGGAGTTATGTTTTTAATTTTTATGTTTTATTGCGCTCGGCTTCGCGCCGTGACCGATGTCAATAATAAAGTTCAGCTGTTTGGCTTTTCAATTGCGACAAGGGAAATATGTAGTTGTATATATTGAAACTCTTTGTATAAGAGTATATTACCTTTTTTTATAGCTCGTCTCCAATCAATAAAGAAAATATTTGTAAGTTGATCTCGTCTCACTTTCATAACCTAATAGATAACCTGAGACAACAATAAAATAAGAATATAACAAGGATATAGTAAATATATAACAAGAATATTCTACATATTATCTAAATATATTAAATATGGTACCTAGGTACTTATCTTTATTGACAACCTCGTTAGCGTAAAGGTTACCATGCCGGACTGCTAATCAGAAGGTTCGATTCCCGGCCCGGTCAGCATCTTTGTGCTTGACTAAATTTGTTGGCCGTGGGTCTGGGTGTTAAAATATGTATTTATATATAATATGTATGTATGTATATGTAGTATATCAGCTGTGTTAGCAACCATAATACAAACTAGAAATGGTTCAGAATGGGGTTAACCAGCCGTGTGTGAAATGTGTCCTAATATGTATTTAGTATTTTATATTTATTAAATAATTGGCCAAATGCGAGTTGGGCTCGCGCATGAAGGGTTGACCAATGTTTTATGGGAGCCCCTCTTAAATATTTATTTTATTTCAATTGTATAATATTATTCACCAGATAATGTAGGTACATTTATACATTCCGTGAAAATTTTAGGTGTCTAGCAGCTACCGTTATTGATATAATTAGCAATAAAATACGAAAACCCCCCTTCAAATTCAAATCATTTATTGCGTCATTTAAATGTCATACAATATTAAATTATCATAAAAACATGAAAATGTACCCTAATCAGGGTGTGGCAATGCTGGTTTGAAACGAGCCGATTTATTTATTTTCCAGTAAATAGTGTACATATGTGTCATTTAAACTTTTATCATTTAGGAATTCGTCAATTGTATAATAACACTTATATAATAATATCTCTTTTAGGGTTTTTTCGAATGTGCTATGGTTATTTACGTTTTTTAATGTGGCCGGTAGATTGTTATATATTTATATTGCCATAGCATTTGGGCCGGAACTTTGCATATTTAGTCTAGATTTTTGGATCACTAATTTGTTAGGTCTAAGTTGATATCTGCGGTTTTTATCTTGATCCGCTCTTTTAAAAAACTTGTTAAAAACCCTTAATATTTTATTGTTTTGAATGTTTAGTATTTGTTTTTATAGCGGCACGGGAAATACATATCTTGTGAAAATTTCAGCTTACTCTAGCTATTACGGTTTAGGAGATATAGCCTGCAGACAGACAGCGGAGTCTTAGTAATAGGGTCCTAACCCTAAAAAAACATTAATGTACTAAAAATTTGTCAAAATTATTTTGGAAAGCAATTTTCATTTAATTGAATTGTAAATTTGATTATAGAAATTTCTTACCTCAGAAGAATCCAATAAGAAGCGAGTTGACACATACACACACATTCCTGGTCATTTTCACTTCACTAATATCAAAACACTTTTGAAAAATACTTATTGTAACAAAGAAAAGTAGTTTTAACAGTTATAACCATTTTTTTCTTCTAATTGGTGACGGTTGTTAAGTAGACTGTAGATTGGTGGTGGTAGTTAAGTAAAAAAAAAACGAATCTCTTTCTTCTTCACGCTTTTATCCACTATATCCGTAGATCTCACTATTTTTATATTAAAATTCGATATTTGTAATGCACACAACACGTTTTTTTACGTAACTGTTATTTTAGAAAACAAATTAAAACCGTTTCTTTGTTCAAAACTGGAAAGTCACAAACAAATAACAAAGGAAACTGGAAAATGACAGTAAAAAGGTTTCACTCAATTTTAAAACACAAATAAAAAACAAATGGCGTCAATCAAATTCAAAATTTGAAATTGGAACGATTAACTTTTTAAATCGGAGCGTTATCGCGCGGCAATCGCCTCAGTTTGACTGACAGCCGCGAGCTTTCCCTCGCTCCCTCAGGCTGCCGAGGGTTGAGAGGGACAGGGAGGGGCTAATCCTGGTCGCGACGCGGGAACGACACGTACGAGTAGGTAGCACGCATTTAAATGTGAAAGAAGGCTGAATGATCAGCCGTTGATAGGCCATTAAAACCTATTTTGTGTAAGGAGGTTTGTGAATGGAAATAAAGAGGTTGGTTGTGATTCGCATTTAAAACCTTGTTTCTAATTTTTGGTCTATTTTTTAAAATACTTTGCAAATTAAGTCGACAAGGGCATAAACTTTGAATGAATTTACAGTTTTTTTTTTGTTAATCATAGAAGGTAAAGCATATTGAAAAATTAGCTGAAAAAGCGTCTAATGGACCACCCTAAGAATATTTACCTATACTTATTTTTTAATTAGAAAAAAAATACTAAGACACAATTTTTTTAACCATATTTTATTCTAACTAAATAAATAAAATAAAAAGTTCAAGATTTTGCGCCATATCATCGCCTGAAATAAAATATGATAATTATATTAGATACCGTTTTTATTATTTTAATGCTTTTAAAATGTTTTTTTTTTTAATTAAATGAATTAAAATAAGTTCTTCTCACATATAGTAGCTGTGAATATTAGTATCAGATGTCCATAAGAGGTTTTAATCTGTGTCGGCAATATTATTGCTAACTAAATAGGTATTGAAACATAATCTGCTAGGGCTAGATAAGCTACTTATAATTCCTAGGTAACGTACCTACATCAGGGTTAGGAGAAATAATTCGCCAAGTGCGAGTTGGACTCGCGCATGAAGGGTTCCGTACCATTGTTGTATGGAAGCCTCCCTAATGTATAATTTTTTGATAAAATTATTTAAAAACGCTGCACAAAGGCTCACAAAATTCAGCCTAATTTAAATACAGTCAATTGGAATGGAAATTGACAATTTGACAACCAGAGTTGTGACATGGTTGTCATGGTTACATTAAAATAGCTTAAGTATTTATGTATTAGGCTGCGAAGTTTTCTAATCCACCCTCGTATGCTTGTTGTATGAGAGTGCCCCTCAAATATGTATTTTATTTAAATTTTATAATTTAATTTGATAGCTAATATACATTTATATATTTTGTGAAAATTTTAAGTGTCTAGCACTTACCGTTATTGATATTAAAAAAAATACGATAAAAATACTATTGATATATAGCAAAAAAATACGAAAAAAACACGTTTATTGTATGGGGACCCCCTTAATATTTTTATTTTTTTATTTTTAGTAATTGTTGCTATAGCAACACGGGGTATAAAATTATTGTGAAAGTTTCAGCTTTCTAGCTATTAACTAAAACATATTATTAAAAACGTTTCTTTGTTCAAAACTGGAAGACAATTTCAGAACATATGAATATATTATTAACGCATGAAAGTTTATTAATATTATTAATTAATGAAACTAAATGACTAAAGAAAGAATAAAGTACTAGTAATAAAGTCTCTAGGTATTTAGTCGTTTTTGTGAAATTATGTATCTTTATAATGCGTTTCTTAAAAACCTGAAATAACTAAGTAGTCCAGTTCTTATTTAATATGTGTTTAAATGAATGATTTTCATAACCTAAAAATAGTATAACTTTAAGTTTTTTTTAACCTAGAAGCAGCATCGAAGCTGATTTAGGTAAAATGATGTTATCTATAGATTTTTGTGATAAAAAGAAATTACGACAAAATTAAGGTCTGTAAAATTCTGAGCAACGTTATTCGATTCATCTTTACTTCAAAACCGCCGATTCTTGGGCTAAATGCAAACAACGGTGCGCGCCAGAAACCAGTTTAAAAAAAAGAATAATAAAATGTGTAAAGAGGTTGATTTGCATGACGTTTGCCTCTTTCCCGCCTCTCCGCGCGTCGCGCCGCGCTATTGGCGGCTGCGGAACCAATGGCTTCGAAGGTCATGTATCTATCTTTTTAAATTTGGAATGCGCTGGTGAAGTAAATTGTAGCAATGTTAGGGAAAAATAGACACCTATTGTATATTATTTAATAATGGTTTTGCGCTTGCTTGTTTTTAACTAAACTTCAGTAGTATTTGTTTTTTTAGGTCGTATTCATTATCCTACCATCCTACTTATCCTACTAATATAATATATGCGAAAGTTGGTGTGGGTGCGTGTGTGTGTATGTTTGTCACTTCTTCAGGCTCAAGCGGCTGAATCGATTTTGATGAAATTTGGTGTGAAAATAGGTTAGACCTTGGATAAGCACATAGGCTACTTTTTATCCTTGATTAACTTCTTTTTGTCCGAGATTAACCATGCCATGGTTTCCTCACGATGTTTCCTTTCACAGAAAGAGATCGAACTCACGATCTGCGGGACTTAAGGTCACACACGCGACAGAGTTGTCATCGATTCAAATCCAATCCTTTCATTTTAAAATGAGGTTAAGCAACGGTCTATGCTAACAGTCTTGGGATAGGAGACCATGGTCGCAGTCGTGGGTCGGATAACACGTTAAATTGTAGGTCTCGGCTGTTAGTCTTAGTACAACCAGTCGTTAAGCCAAGTCAGAGGCCTTCGGGCGGCTTGAAAACCTTCGCCACCAGCGCTCAGCCACTTAGCTCACACGAAGAAGAAGAAGAAGATACCTAGATAACTTACAGTATAAGCA
The DNA here is from genome assembly GCA_035578125.1 of Mellilla xanthometata. Classification (NCBI taxonomy): domain Eukaryota; kingdom Metazoa; phylum Arthropoda; class Insecta; order Lepidoptera; family Geometridae; genus Mellilla; species Mellilla xanthometata. Next base: position 384,700 of record JAPUBQ010000032.1, read on the forward strand.
TAAGCAGCCTACTATACATACATTCCCACAGTTGGGACTCAAGACCTTCTCTCACTAGGAGAGTTATAGGCCTTAACCCACCACGCTGGCCAAGTGCGGATTGGAGGATGACACACGTCTACGTATATTGAGGTCCTCAAACATGTGGGTTTCTTCACAATGTTTTCCTTCGTCGCAAAGCGGGTGCAAATCCACACATAACTTTAAAAACAAGTCATTGGTGTAGGGCCGGGATCGAACCAGGGGCCGTCTGATTGAAAAGCAGACGTTGTTACCACCGAGCTACACGCGCTAATAACTTTTATCCAAAGTTATATTATTATCTGTCGGGCAAACTGTAAAAGCCGTCATTAAACAGATCTCCCAGTAATTGTGTGCTCGTTATCGGATCGCGCGCCATTTCCTAACAAATTGAACTAATTCTGACCCCCGGGCCCGATTCTCCCCTCTCTACCCGCGCTCGACGGGCTGACTTTCACACCTCCTTACTCAATTGACTCCTTTCTATTTTTAAATAGACATTTGAAAGTGACATATCAATACATATAATGAGACGGTAAAAAAATGTGTTTTTGTTTTCTTATTAGCCAAAACAAATGTGCCAGACCACAAAAGAAATAGAGTAAATATTTTTTCCGAAAAACCATTATAATTTTTGTGTGTGTGTGTGTATGTTTGTTACTTCTTCACGCTCAAACGGCTGAACTGATTTTCATGAAATTTGGTAAGTTACATAAGTAAGATAAGTTAAATCTTGGATTAATTCATAGGCTACTTTTTATCCCGAAAACAATTGTGAGATACGCAAATAACTTCAAATCTATGTTAGGTACTCCGTCACGCTTCAACGGCTGGACCGATTTTGATAAGATTTAGACTAATGATAGGTTAGGTTAGACCTTGGATTAATACATACTTTTATCCCGGATTTTTTTTATCCATGATTTACTTATTTTTTGTCCCGGATTAACGCAGTTAACACTGCGGAGAACAGCTATAACTTTATTATTATAAAGTTCATTTCTGTTAAGTTTATGATATCCAAACTCTTTGCCCTTATTCTATTTGACTGCATCCTTTGTGCATCAAAGCCAAAGAGGACGGAATTAAAAAAAAAACCTTGCAGCTTACGTCATCTCACTTGGATGACATGAAAGGAGGTTGGTGACGAATGCGACCTTTGACTGGGAGATTAAAACTAAACATTGCCAATTTTGTATTCGGTAGGTTTACATTGTAACATACGAGTAGGTACGTATACATTATGGACAGGAACTTTTAAAAACAAAAATGCGTTCATATTTGGCGTTTATTCCTGAAATGTAACATCATTTGTACTAAAAAAATTACTATGGCTCCTATATATTTGGGTTTGCCATGCGAGCATTTGGGTGCGAGCCAAACTCGCACTTGTCCAAATATCTATGTTATACGTGATGACGTACCTATAACATAAATAATTGGACAAGTGACAACAATAAAAAACATTCAAAACATACAATTACCGTGTGGCTAATCCACACCAAACTAAGGCTAGTATTTGCTTGGTTTTGTCTTCCGTGACAGGTAATGACAAATAAGAATTAGGTACCTACACCATCCAATGGAAATGTCACGTAATAATAATTGCCTATGCGCCCCGTTGCGGACGCATTCCCCCAGGATGTGGTATGCATCCTCGAGTTTACCGCAGGCAGTGCACAGTGGACTATCCACCTTTCCCATTAGACGTGCGAAGTAGTGCGTAGTCTCAGTAACAAAACTAGGTCCTGTCTACTTAGTCTGCTATTGGTGGCGATTCAGCGGCACACGCGACTAAACTAAATTTAAAGTAGCTCTGTCTCTTTTCGTCATAAATGACCAAAAAGAGATGGTACGATCTAAACCATAGACAAAACATCTAAAATCACGTCAAACACATCAGATTTAGAGCTGATACAATTGTGTGCGCTCTAAAATCGCTTACATTTTTCATATTTGATGTGATTTTAGTTGTTTTGTGTGTGGCTCAGAACGTGCTGTCTCTTTCTGGCCACCTAAGATGAAAAGAGATGGGGCTTCTTTAAATTTAGTTTAATCGTGTGTGCCGCTGAATCGCCACCATTGTCTATCATGGCGCATTTAAAGGTTGACACTCCACAGATTTATATCTACGTACGTATCTTCTCTTTCTACGACACACTCCATTCGTATCTTCTCTTTCTACGACACATTCATGTCAATCTCTACAAATCTCTTCAAAAAAATCTCTTAAAAAAACAATCCTATAAAATTCCAATTAGGCTTAATAACCGTACCATGCTAAGTCTGTCTGTCAAAGAGCAAACTGCTCCAATTCACCGACTCCCGTCCTCTCTCGTTAGCTGACACGTGCGAGACATGAGACGGAAATGGACCGTGAGAGAACCCTAGCTTTATTCACACTCGACACCCATTGTCTTAATAGTAAGCTTAGAGTATAGGAAACTAAATCAATTACGTCATAAAAAAAGGTATTCATTTTTATCACCGCTTGTTAAACATTAAATATGTTTTGTCACCTATTGTGAGAATAAATGACTTGTACCATATTGGTAAAGGTAATAAAAAAAGGATATATTTAGAAAAGTAACTATTTTTTTAAATAATTAATAGGAAATATTTCACACACGGCTGGTTAACCCCATCTTCTTCTTCCTTGCCTTATCCCACTAGGTGAGGTCGGCACAGCAAATTAACCCCATACAGAACCATTTCTAGTTCATGTTATGGTAGATACCTAACACAACTGATATACTACATATACATACATACATATTTTATATAGATACATATTTAACACCCAGACCCACAACCAACAAATTTAGTTCAGCACAAAGATGTTGGCTGGGCCAGGAATCGAACCCGGTACCTTCTGATTGGCAGTCCGGCATGGTAACCTTTACGCCAACGAGGTTGTCATAAATAATAAATAGTGCACAAGCAAATCGTCCCGGCTTCGCACGAGCTATAAAATAATCCAAGTTGTAAAGAGAAACAAAATATAGCCCCTATGTTACTCAGGGATAATGTAGCTTCCCAATGGTGACAGAATTTTTCAATTCGGTTCAGTAGTTTCGGAGCTTATTCGTGTCAAACAAACAAACAAAAAATCTAACTTTTCCTCTTTATAATATAAACTTCCGGAAAGCGTTTACCACCGATCGATCTGAAATTTGGTATAATAACGTATGTTGAAAGAGTTCTTTTTTAGGGTTAATAATTACATAAAGATTATTCTTATAGTATCTATGTATAGGAATTATTTTTGTGATTTAGGTATTAGGTTAATTGTATCTAGTTAAGAAGCTTACTAAACTTGTACCTTTACGTCAATAAATATTTTTGTATTTGTATTTGAAATGTTTCTGTCTATTTCTCACTACCTACTTAATAATTAGCCAAGTGCGAGCCAGCTTGCGTTTGAAGGGTTCCGTACTTAAAAAAATATATCGGAATAAATGATTTAAAAAACATGATCATTTTTCCGCACCACAGGGTTCCTTACAAATGACTAGCACGCGTCACTTCAACTTGTAGATATGTTTTTGTTCTATTCATCGTGTGTTAGTTCTCAGGGACACCGCTGGGTGGCGCTGCGACTCGGTTTCGTTTAGCCGCGGGCGGGTTGGGACGCCCTATACTACACACTATTATTTGCATACCTATTATACGGCTGTAAAGAGAAATATTCAAAAATCACTAATTCAAAATCACTCAATATTGTGAGAACTGCGAAGCTTTGGAACTCACTTCCTGTGTCTCTTTTTCCCGAGAAGTACAATTTGGGTGTCTTTAAATCTAGAGTAAATAGGTTCCTTCTAGGCATGCGTGTTACATCTTAGACCACAGTCAAGCTTAACATCAGGCTAGCTGCGGTCAAACGTTCATCAATAAAAAAATATATATATTTTAACCAATGTGAGAAGCGATATGCAAAAACAAAACGTAATTGACAGTCAGTGACATATCAATACATAAAGATGAGACGGTAAAAAAAAATGTGTTAGTAAAGAATTTCTTTATTAACATAACCTACACAAAAAATTAAGCAAAAAAAAAAGGTGCTAACTTAATTTTTTTGTGTAAGTTTGGTTTAATTGTAAAAAGAGAAGATATAAATCTGGGGGCTTAATGTAAATAATGTTAATAAAAAAAAACTAGACAATTTTTTTATTTCTATGGTTAGCAACACTAATAAACTGTAGTTACCCGAACAGTGCATAAGCAGCCTACTATACTTTCTCACAATTAGGACTCGGGGCTTTCTCTCATGAGGAGAGAGATAAAGGCCAAAATCAACCACGCTAGCCAAGTTCGGATTGGCGGAAGGCACACTACTTGGGATATTGTGGTCCTCAAACGAGTCGATTTCCTCACGATGTTTTCCTTCACCGTAAAGCGAGTGCAAATCTTTTTGTAACTTGAAAAACAAATCATTGGTTTAAGGCTGGGATCGAACCAGGGACAGTCTGATTGAAAAGCAGAAGTTTTCCCACCGAGCCACTTAATCTAATTAAATTTCCTAGGTTATAGATATATTTTATTACTTATAAAAATGTTGTGAGGCAAGAAAAAATCTGATAGTACTTAAAACTGTTGATTGATATGTAACAACGTAACTAGGTTTATAGATCATTGTGCGCCAAATACATATTTTTTATTTTCTAAAAGTTATCCAACATATTCAAACAATTTACTGAAATTGGGCGCAAATTAAGAGAGAATTCCGCCTATGATCGTACCTGGCGCAAATCCATAGCTATACAACGCGGCAATGCCACGAGCGTTATGGGAACCTTTAGTTTTGTGGTCTTATTTAAATTTTACAATTTAAATTGTATGTATAATAAATTTAGAATAATTATATTCAATCAATTTACTGGCTATAAGGACTTTTAGCGACATCTAGAAAACAGTTTGCAAACTAGGTTGGTTCTAATTCTAGTTGCTGAAAATATAGTGTTTCTACTTCACGTCAGATGGCGTTGTTCGCGTAATCATATTAAATATGTACTAAAATTTAGCAACTTGGCAATAGATGACGCTGTAGATTGTATTTAAAAAAATCTTGTATATTATGTGAACTTGATTACCATACAATAAATTTATTATGTAAGAATTCATTTTACATTAATCTGCTAAGACAATTCCTTTTGTGAAATTTGTTTGAAAGCTCTTGTCTTGGGAGGCTAGAACTCATTCACTAAAGAAATCGTTTTAATAATAAAAAAACACAAATTCACTTAAAATATACTTTTATTTCTAACTTAACATTACTTAAATCATTCTCCCTCAGCAGTCAGTCAGATAAAAAATACATTTGAAAACACTGAATATCGACAAATTTATAAGCGCCTCAAGAGGCGAAAAGCGGAACTACTTGAATTTCAACCTCTTTGCTAAGATTTTGAAAAAATCAGCGAACTAGAATAAACGGAAGAGTAACTCCATACAATTATTGCCACTTAAAATTTGTATCCATCTACGCACACAATTATACTGCTATCCCAACGAAACACACCCAACCAAGCTCGCACGCGATTGGTGCTGTGCCACACCATGTGAAGCCATGCGGGCGCGCGGGTAGCTGTTTTGCCCCGCCCACCGCGGTATATTACGATTACGCGTAGAACCATTTTATCGGCCAAGTTAGCATTCTATTTATTCTAGTTCCCTGGAAAGAAAATTGATTTACCAAACTTAATAAGATATTTATTATAGCTAATGCCATAATTATTATGATAGATGAAAATTTTAAGATATTTTAAAATATGACACAACTCTGCAACTTTGCTTATATGAGAGAACTTCGTGTTTTGATAAAAAAAAACTGCTTAGTGCTTAGAAAGCAAGTTTCTTCATTAGCAGATACATATGTTGGTCAACTTCAAAGCCGTGCAAGTTATTTGCATCTCCCTGCAACCTCATGAGAAGGCCTCCAAAGGACACGTAGGCGGCTAGACGGGAAGCAGGCTCCATGGCTCCTTCGTCACCTTCTATCCTGTGAACATAGACGTATCAATTAATTTGACAGCCTTGTTGGCTGGACTGCCAAACAGAGGCTTCCGGCACAGCCAACATTATTGTGATAAACTATAATAATATTTGTTGGCCGTCAGTCTGGGTTTGAATACAGTGTTAACTCTAATCAAGTGACATTACATAGATGTAATGTCACTTGATTTAACAACAAACTCACTAAAGCGTCGAAATCAATTGGCTTATATTCCATACAATGAAACATTTATCCATTTAAGGACCACTCTCCATAACGCCATAATATGCACAGTCCCTTCAATATTGTTATAGAGTTTACACTGTATGTATGTAAAGTATTTATGTATGTATATGTAGTATATCAGTTGTGTTAGCAACCATAATACAAACTAGAAATGGTTTAGTATGGAGCTAGCCAGGCATGTGTGAAATGAGTCCTAATAATAAAATGCAGTTTATTAGATATATTGATGTAGCTTTGTACATGATACATGTTATAACCGCTTAGAAAAATCTTTGTAAAAATTAAACATAGATGTCTATTGTTAATTTTTGTTTTAAATTTGAAACAATGTTTTTCTGAATCTTTAAATCAGTTATATATAAACAATTAATACCACACAGAACGAAAACAATCTTAGCTTGTTTTTCTAAGCAAAAAAAGAGTGTCACAAAATGGTTTCTGAATAGTAGCAGTGTCTTTTCCTGCATAGTATATTTTACAAGATATACACTGGTCCCTTTATTCCAGCATTAAAAATAAATAATTTTAGGTTAAACGTTAAAGCTTTTGCTATGTGAGTGGTCAAGGATACAAAAACTTGTAAAAAAATAATAATTCCAAAAGCTAACCTATAAACTTTTCCAGACATGACATATTCGAAACTATCAGCTCGATTTCCTTCCGTTTCTAACGGATTCCATTCACCTCCATCGGGGTACCCGTTCTCTCTGAGAGTTGTAGCTAGTACCAGACGAAATTTATCGCCTAGTTCCATAGGATAAATCCAGGAATTAATGTCCAAAATCAAGTCCATTTTGAACGATTCAGATTCACAATGTAGACGACTGCAACGGTCAAATTTCTTGCCTTCAGGGTCCATATCTTTCACGTTGAAGATATCTTCGAATAATACACCAGCCATGGTAGTTTTCTAAACGGTAAATTGTGTATTTACTAAAAAACGAGGAAAGTTACAAAACAGCAAAAGACGCCTCGCCGTGTCTTTAGTTTGTTATGACAAATGACATTTAATTAGTTAATTGCCAGTATAGAAAATACAATAATGTGTACACAAATAATGTGTTGTGCCGTATAATTATGAGTAATACATGGATTGTATGAATTTGAAGAGTATCAATTACTCATATATTATAATATATAATTTAATTTATTATATTATATATTAACCATAATTTAATCTTTAACTATACGTTGATAACAATCTGAAAATTAATCACTACGATCCATGGTTAAACACAACTTTATATATATATATTAATTTTTGCCATGATTTGATACGATACATATGACATATAATGTACGATACATATACATTTAAATTGTAATATATGTACATCAATCCAATAATCATTCATGTACAGTATCTGTCAGAGAAAACAGGTTCTGCATGTGCTGCCATCTTGCGCCTGTTTCGCTACCGCCTGACATTTCCTCAGTATACAACTCAAAGCAAACTTCGTGTTTGGTTAGTTTGGTGTGCTTCTAAAAAAATAACCTCAAATTTTGTACCTGCACGTGTTAAATAGCCTGGTATAAATGCGCATTTAAATTACTAATCTATCAACAGTGCTCAGTAATTAGGGCACTGTACTCATTCTGTATTCGTGCCAAGTGCCGTGTATCGTGATAAGAACAAAGAATTCAGTTTAACAACAATGACGGAAGTATTGCAACCCGGCGCGGAAATTTTATCCGAGAAGAAGAAGAAGAAAAACAAGGATCAGATCACGCTCGGCGAATTCCAGAAGCTGAGTGACTTCAAAATCGAGCCTACTGAGTGCGTATCAAAGCTAGACACGGCATACTGGCCACTTTTATTGAAGAACTTCGACCGCCTCAACGTGCGTACTAACCACTACACGCCTCTGCCATTCGGAAACTCGCCGCTGAAACGTCCGATCTCCGACTACATCAAGTCTGGCTTCATCAACGTTGACAAGCCTAGCAACCCGAGCTCTCACGAAGTCGTATCATGGATCAAAAGGATCTTGAAAGTGGAGAAGACTGGCCACTCGGGCACCCTCGATCCCAAGGTAACGGGGTGCCTCATCGTGTGCATCGACCGAGCGACGCGCCTGGTGAAGTCGCAGCAGAACGCCGGAAAGGAGTACGTAGCTGTTTTCAGCCTTCATTCAGCTGTTGAGAGTATCAAAAATGTCACGCAGGGGCTAGAAAAACTCCGCGGCGCGTTGTTCCAGCGACCCCCGCTGATTTCCGCCGTGAAACGTCAGCTGCGAGTGCGATCAGTGTACGACAGTAAGCTGTTAGATTTTGACCAGGAAAAGAACATCGGCGTCTTCTGGGTGAGCTGCGAAGCGGGGTCGTACATTCGTACAATGTGTGTCCATTTGGGTCTTATGCTTGGTGTCGGTGGACAGATGATTGAGCTGAGACGCGTGCGCTCCGGTATCCAAGGAGAGAAGGAAGGTATGGTGACCATGCACGACATTCTAGACGCTCAGTGGGCGTACGAGAACCACAAAGACGAGACGTACATCAGACGAGTAATCAAACCGCTGGAAGGTTTATTAGTTGCTCACAAGCGCATCTTTATCAAAGACAGCGCTGTCAACGCTGTTTGCTACGGAGCTAAAGTTCTATTACCAGGTATATTGAGATACGAAGATGGTATAGAAATAGGTCAAGAGATTGTCATTGTGACGACGAAGGGAGAAGCCGTGGCTCTTGCTGTTGCCCTCATGACGACATCTACAATGGCATCCTGTGACCACGGAGTGGCAGCGAAGCTAAAACGAGTAATCATGGAGCGAGATACGTATCCGAGAAAGTGGGGTCTTGGACCAAAGGCGTCACAGAAGAAGATGCTCATACAACAAGGGAAATTGGACAAGTTTGGCAAACCCAACGAGAATACTCCGAGAGAATGGATAAACAGTTATGTTGACCACAGGAAAGACGGGTCAAGACAAGAGGTAAGACTTGTAAATCAACACATTCTCATAGTTTTGCATTTAGGATATCCTACTAAAATTATAAATAGGAAAGTCTGTGTGTATCTTTGTTATTTCTTCACGCTTAATCCACAGAACTGATTTTGATGAAATTTCATGTGAAGGTTAGACCTTGGATTAACACATAGGCTACTTTTTATCCCGAAAACAATTGTAGTTACCATGGGATACATCAATAACTTTAAAATATATGTTACTCTTTTATTTTCCAATGACTGGACCAATTTTGATGAGATTACTATGAAGATAGGTTAGACGTTGGATTAACACATAGGCTACTTTTATCCCAGATTAACTACTTTTATATGTTTAGGATTAACTTGGGTAACATCACAGGGCTTGGTTTTCTTTTTTTTTTTTTTTTTTCATTTTCACACACGGCTGGTTAGCCAACATGAAACAAACAAAGACCCATGAGCCCATGGTGCAAAACCAATTTCATAGAAGAGGCCCATGATATGGCATGGTGTAAGAGAAACTATACATATACATAAGTGTATGCAAACTAGATATATTATGTACAAATTCACTTTTCAAAATATTAACCTGGGCTGTTGTGCTTTGTAGTCTGCCATTAGGCCAAAGACACGGCCAAAGAAATATTTATATATAAATATTTATATATATTTCTGTGCAAAAGTATATTTATTTAGTTTAATCACTATCCATTAAAAGATTATATTTTCACATTTCATCATACAAATATTACCAGATACCATTTGCGCAAAATAGATAATATAATCAGTGTGGTTTTAAAAATTGAAAAAGCAACAAACATACATAAATACTTCTTGACAAGCCTTTACAGTAGAATTAAAGTTTTTGTACTTCTTTTATTTTTTAAATCACATCAATCAACCTTTCCACTCATAAACTTTTTCTATAATTTCAGACAGAGAATGGCACAGCAGACATAGAGGAAGGCAGCCGTAAGAGAACAGCAAGTACGGCCAACGCGGACGACCCCAACAACACCACTGATGTTAAGGCCGAAAAGAAAAAGAAGAAGAAGAAGCGTGATAGTGAAGCTCCGTATGTTACTCTTTAAACTCTTACTAGGCAATCTACCTTAACTTATTCTATGATGGGGGCGATCAGACCTGCACTGACAACCTGCAAGAGGCATCCTACCCAAGCCATCCAAGAAACTGCGATAAGACATAACTTAAATCATACTTAGTACTTAACCTTGCTAAAAAAAGGTTTTTTTTTTATAATAAGCAAGATATCGAAAAATTGTATTCCTTCATTCCATTTCTTTCGTCGAGATCTATGGTCGCCATCAAATTGTGGCGCCGTACGAATTCTAATCGTCGTGAGCTAAGTGGCCAAGCTTTGGTGTCAAGAGTTTTCGAGCCGCCCCGAACACCTCTGACTTGGCTTAATGACAACTATCACTAGGACTAACAGCCGAGACCCACAATTTGACGTGTGATGCGACCCACACGACACAGTAGTGCCCAGATGAAAATGCCACTATAAAAATGACAGTCCTGTGCATGGTCACCCATCCACTGTCCGCATCGAACGTTGCATATCTTCGATAATCGCATCTTATTAACTTAGCTAGCCGAGCTACAGGCGCTACTATTCAATAAAATGGCTATATAGGTAGTATTACAATTTAAGATACATATCAATTTATATAGTATAAATAAATAATATTTATGTACATAATTATATTTCAATCAAAGATATACATAATAATAAAAATTTTATTACATACTAGCAGTTGACCGCAGCTCCGCCCTCGTGTAGGTCGCTTTTCGCGTAACCTGTGGAAAAAAATCTATTGTATCCTATTCACGTGCCTATTTTATATATTCACCTCTTAATTTCAAAAACACAAAACTTTCATTTTGAACTTTCAACCCCAATGACATCCCCCTTAACAAACCCCTGGCAAAAGTTTTATAATTTTTATTTTGATCATTTAATAAATTACTACCATAATCATTTTCAAGACTTAAAATGATAAATAATAAATTTTCCATACAAACTCTAATTATTTTAGATGTATTGATAATTACTAACTTTTGATAATTCTTAATAATTTTCAGAGCGGAAGATGCTGATACTACAATGGCCGACACAACAACTGAACAAGCGGATGGTGATGAGTCAATAAAGAAAGAGAAAAAAAAGAAAAAGAAGAAGGACAAAGACCAGGAGCGACAGGATGAGTGAAAGAGATAGATGTATATTTTATTGTTTAGGTTAAATATAAGTTTAAATGGATGAGTTATTGTTTTTTTTAACAAGAAGTTTGCTAGGTTATTCTGAAGGATATAGATCCTTCAGCGTAGGCTAAGTTGAAAAGAGGTTGTTACACTGTAAAATTAGATTTGTTTTTTATTTTATGAAAAGTAGAATTTCTTTTTACTCAAGGCTATTTAATATAGTATATACTAAGATACATATAAATAGTAAATACAGTGTAAACTCCATGTAACGTCACTCGATTTAACGACAAACTCTCTAAAGCGTCGAAATCAATTGGCTTTAGTTGGTTTAGCTTGTATTCCATACAATGATACATTCTCCATTTAACAACCATTCTCTATAACGCTATAAAATGCACAGTCCTTCAGTGTTGTTATATAGAGTTTACACAGTATATGAATGTGTGTTTCAGAATTGGCTCCAATTTTTTCTAACTATATGAATATCTCTTTTTAACTTAGCATATGTTACTTTAGAGATAAATATTTCAATACCTCAGATTATGTAAAGAAATGATTTACCAGTGAGATTCAAATGCCTCAATTTTACATATTGACGATTCATCGATGTTTTACTTGAGGCAATAAGAAAAAAAGTCGTCAATCTGGTAAAACATGGTATTTGCACACAACATGCACTGTGCTATCAAAAGTTACTTAACAGTGCAGATATATTTTGACGACCTCGTTGGCGTAATGGTTACCATGCCCGACTGCCAATCAGAAGGTTCCGGGTTCGATTCCCGGCACGATCAACATTTTTGTGCTGAAATTAATTTGTTGGCTGTCGGTCTGGGTGTTAAATATGTATGTATGTATATGTAGTATATCAGTTGTGTTAGCAACCATAATACGAAATAGATATGGTTCAGTATGGGGTTAACCAGCCGTGTGTGAAATGATTCCTAATATTTAAAAAAAATATGAAATTTTCAACGCTTTTTCTACTGGCAATGTGGTAAGAATAGGACTGTTTAGTGGCAAATTCCAAAATTAAAAGTGTTAGCAGAATATTGAAAAAAAATGAGAAAACGACGTTAATTCAAAAGGGGAACTCTGTTCAATGAAATATGCATTTACCATTTTTTACCAGTAAGCAAACGATATGATAGTGTATTCCTATCTTGTGTATACTTGGTGTATACCTTCTCTTACTGTTAATTAGGAGTGAGAAAATAACTACCCCAAATATAACAGCTAAAAAATAGCAAATTAAAAAAACTGCTATTTTTTTCATATGATGTACAACTATATGTGGACCCTATTTTAATGATTTAGCTGTCAAATCTATAAACATACAAATGGTTTCCATATTAATAAGTTTATTAATTTTTGAATAAGTTTAAAATGTTATTTGTTAAAATAATTCCATAGCATAAATGCGCCAAGGAAAAGCTTGAATGTTGTGAAGTCTTAAATTTATTTTGTAAACAGCACAATCGAAAATAATTTAATATAAAAATGTACTGTAATACTCTACCTAAATAAATATGATTTCATAAATAAATGATAAGTAATTTACAAAACTGTTTGATAACTTTGGCATCTAATTTTTCAATTCCTATTTCTAGTACCTAAAACTAAATCATTTTTTAATACCTAATTAAGAGTTATCGACGATCGCTAGAATCAAATAGTCTTATTCATGAATGCTGAAATGTTTCTTTCTATATTTTTAAGAGAAGAATAAATGAGAAAGAATATTCATTTGTTTTATTAGTTTCAAACTGTATCAAGATATATGTAGCAAATACAAATAATATTCTGAGTCGTAGACAACTCATTACCATAGTCTTAACTTTAAAATAATTTGCGTAACCAATTCGTTGGAATGTATCAATATATGTTTAGAAGAGTATAAGTATGTACATTGTAGGTTGCTTTAACACACCTAATTAATTTTAACAATTTTCAACCATGGAAGAGAGAGAACTGTTTATCTTCCGTGATTTTGACTGAAATGACTGGCCTAGTGTTTGAATTTGGCGCCATTGCGTAATTAATAAACTGATTTATAGCCGTAGAGGAACAGGTCTTTCAGTTTGAAGTTAACTATGTAATTAATAAAAAATATATAATTTCTAATCTATATTTGTGTTTCCAGTTTTGATTCCGATATTTACACGAGAAACTACTCACACACATGAAGTTGTAGCTCACACATTTCCATTTATAAATTGTTGCCCACAGTTTATCTTGGCTGTGCATATACGATTAATTTCCTGTCAAGTGTCTCTGGTCATTTAATTCAAAACAAAATTAAATTGAGAAATGTTTTTGCTTACATTTTTACAATCAATATAATATTAGATCACTCTAATATTATATGTACAATTCCTTAATCGCATTGTTTATTAATCAAACTAACTAGGTACAATTGGTTAACGTTAACTTTAGCTTAATTTAGTGATATAACTATGTATACTGTGTCTTATTATTGTGAATTGTTCATAAAATTCGTGCTTTAAAACTAACTAAAATGTCTTGGAAGAAAGTAGTGCCTGACCCTGATCTTTACACCTACGATTATTTTTTCCTGGATCACGTCTGCAGACTTTGCTGGTGTGCCGACGGAAGCTTGGAACTATCCTCTTACAATCCTAAATGTACAGAAAACGATACCACTATCGCTGAAAAAATACAAGAATGTATAGGCATAGATGTCTCCACTCATTCACACCCAAATAAAGTATGCACAAAATGTTTGGATGAAGTAGAAATTTTTACTGAATTCCGTAGATTCTGCCAGGAAACAGACAGAAAACTTCAAAATATACTTGAAAACGGCACATCTACACAAAATGTACCACCCACAGAAGAAGACGAGCTTTTAATTCTGAAACAGGAACCTGACATGGAATTTTTAAATTTAGAAATAGGTGATTCCATTGATGACATATTTAACTTACCTCCTTGTCAAATAAAACCCAATAAAGACAGGCCATTAAAAAAAGAAAGAAGAAAACGGCCGACATATTATTGTAACTTTTGCCATTTGAATTTAGAAGCTGAAGAAAAATTAACAGAGCACAACTTTGAATGTCATGGCATTGAGAAAGATGGACTTTACAAATGCTTCGGCTGTGAGAAGCGATTTAAAAGTGTCAAAAAAAGGCTCAGACATGAAACTGAAACTTGTAAAAGTCTCAAATCTGGTTATAAATGTAGTATTTGTAACAGATGTTTACCAAAACGCAGAGTGTACGAACATCACATGAGGGCTCATAGAGAGAATAAAGAAATTAATATTGCAGAGGAAATTAAGTGTAACAAATGCAAAGAAACATTTGAGAGTATAGAGTGTCTGAGACAACATGCTCTCACACATTTTTCAAAAGAGAAAAAGAGCTATGTTTGTGATGTAAGTAATTTTTAGGGCTCTAAGTTAAGTAAGTTTAATTAAGAGGTAAAAAAGTGACGACCTCATTGGCATAAAGGTTACCATGCCGGACTGCCAACCAGTAGGTTCCGGTATCGATTTCCGGCCTGGCCAACATCTTTGTGCTTAACTAAATTTGTTGGCTATGGGTCTGGGTGTTAAATGTGTATGTAGTATATCAGTTGTGTTAGCAACCATAATACGAACTAGAAATGGTTCAGTATGGGGCTAACCAGCTGTGTATGAAATGTGTCCTGTTATTTATTTATTGTGAGGAAACCGGTACGTTTGAGGACAGCAATATCTGAAGATGTGTGTCATCCGCCAACCCGCACTTGGCCAGCGTGGTGGCATAAGGCGTCGAGTCCTGGCAGCGGGAACATATAGTGGGCTGCAATAAATGAATTTGTTGTTGTTGTCAATTAGGTATATGTTGTAATTGGTTGCAGGCGTGCGGGCGTGTGTTCTCCCGGCGAGACTACCTGACCAAGCACAAGCTGACTCACGCCGGCGGCAGACACCTCAAGTGTCCGCACTGCGACTACAGCGCGCTGCAGAAGTCCACGCTTAACGTGCATATGAGGTTAGTGGTGTAGCGCCTGTGTTGGTGCCCCATATCATTTACCATATGACGACCTCGTTGGCGTAATGGTTACCATGCCGGACTGCTCATCAGAAGGTACCGGGTTAGATTTGATTGACTTTTATTATTTTGATGTTATATAAAATATTATATGCCAAAAGAAAAATAATAAAATCCAAACAATACAATATCTTATATATAAAATTTCCATGTCACAGTGTTTGTTACTGTACTCCTCCGAAACGGCTTGACCAATTTTTTCCAAATTTTATATGCGTATTCAGTAGGTCTGAGAATCGGCTACTGTATATTTAGAAATAATTATTAAGGCAAAACAACGTTGGCCGGGTCAGCTAGTAAAGATATATTTTTATTACACACTTTATATTAGCTTCACCTGTATGTTTGTAACCGACTTCTTTGGGCGCGATTTGTGTTTTTTAGTCTTTTTAAACTACTATTATTATTTGTGTTGTTGTTTGCAGAAGGCACACGGGCGAGCGGCCGTACCCTTGCGACCTGTGCCCGCAGCGCTGCGTCACCAGCTCCAACCTGAGGGACCACAGGAAGAGGCACTTCGGAGTCAAGGCTTTCGAGGTGGGTGCCATATTAGTATAGCATAAATATCATAAACAGCCCACCATACTCTTCTACTGCTGGGATTCGGGACCTTCTCTCACAAGGAGATAGAAATAGGCCATAATCCACCACGCTGGCCAAGTGCGGGTTGGCGAATGACACATTTTTGGGTATTGTGGTCCTCAAACATCTCGGTTTCCTCACGATGTTTTCCTTCACTGTAAAGCGAGTGCAAATCCACACATAACTTGAAAGACAAGTCATTGGTGTAGGGCTGGAAATATATTCAGTCAAAATACAATTAATATAATATGTATTAATAAAAATATAAATCAAATCATTTATTAACCTTATGACTACTTTTGTCATACATGGCATGTCACTTACAAATAACATTTTATTAAAATTATATACAATGTTTAAGAATTAAATCACTATAGTTTAGATTAATAATACATATATCATCATCATAATTTTCAGCCATCTATCGTCCACTGCTGAGCATAGGCCTCTCTTCGTGTACCCCATTCGTATCGGTCTGGTGCTGCCCTTATCCATGTCTTGACTACGATGTTTCGGATGACACGATATAATTATGTGTAATAATATAGTTAATAATCTTAATATATAAATCTCGTGTCACAATGTTTGTCCTCAATGGACTCCTAAACCACTTAACCGATTATAATAAAATTCGCACACCATGTGCAGTTGGATCCAACTTGAGAGATAGGATAGTTTAAATCTCAAATTATAGTCGCAATTTTAATTTATTGCTAATTATTGTCTGTTTTTATTTGACAATCACAATTATCTGTTAACTCCAAATGATTCTAACAGATGTCGATACCTTTCGACTGGGTTGAGTAAGTAATCAATAGATGGCGCTGCTATGGTAAATCTACGAACGTGTCATATAAGCTACACTATCTATTTTTCATACCCCTAAGTGAGGCAAAACAACGTTAGCCGGGTCAGCTAGTATATAATATATTCTTGTTGTTACAGTGTAAACTATGCGACAAAAAATTCGGCTACAAGCTAAGCCTGGAAGAGCACATGGGCACAACACACGAGCGGTCTGAAACCCACGTCTGCGTCCATTGTGGAGTTACATACAACAGATTCCGGAGCCTGAGGCACCATTTGTTTGCAAAACACGGAAAGAAGGTCAAGAAAACCAAGCAGGAGTTCGTCGAACTTCAAAACGGCCAAATTATTGTTGAAAACATCCAAGTTCAACAAAAAACCCAATTGACAGATGGAAATTGTGAACTGACAGTCAGAAATACCCAATTGTCAGATGGAAATTGTGAATTGACAGTCAGAAATAGCCAACTGACAGATGGAAATTGTGGACTGGCAGTCAGAAATAACCAAGTGACAGATGGAAATAATGAATTGACAGTCAGAAATAGCCAACTGACAGATGGAAATTGTGGACTGGCAGTCAGAAATAACCAAGTGACAGATGGAAATAATGAATTGACAGTCAGAAATAACCAACTGATAGATGGAAATAGTGAATTGACAGTCAGAAGTAGCCAAATGACAGTCATAAATAGCCAACTGACAGATGGAAATAGTGAACTGGCAGTCAGAAATAGCCAAATGACAGATGGAAATAGTGAACTGACAGCTAGTAATAGCCAATTGACAGATGGAAATGGTGAACTGGCAGTCAGAAACAGCCAGCTGACAGATAGAAATTGTGGACTGGCAGTCAGAAATAGCCAACTGACATTCAAAAATAGCCAAACGGAAATTATGATTATTGACACCAATGTCCAAGCCAGTGACCAAAACATTCAAGATATCATTATATAAAACCAAACTAATCAAATCAAAATACCAGCCTAATGGGTATGTTTGGGCGAGGGGCTTTGACATAGTCTAAAGTCTTAATTTTATTCTTATTATTTTTTTTTTTTTTTTTATATTAAGACACATTCACACACGGCTGGTTAGCCCCATACTGAACCATTTCTGGTTTGTATTATGGTTGCTAACACAACTGATATACTACATATACATACATACATATTATATATAAATACATATTTTACACCCAGACCCACAGCCAACAAATTTAGTTAATCACAAAGATGTTGACCGGGCCGGGAATCGAACCCGGAACCTTCTGATTAGCAGGCCGGCATGGTAACCTTTACGCCAACGAGGTCGTCAATTATTAATATTAGTAATATTACTGTGACATTGGTTATAATTTGATATAATATGTATTGTAAATTGACTGAATAAAGCATTAAGAACTAATCAATATAGCGAAAGAAACGTAAATAAAAAAATGTTTTAAAAATGGATTTGTATTACATTTCCGATTGTTCTCAATTGGCCAACGACGAGTATTTGCACAGACAAAACCTCGTGGCCAGGATCCAGCAACTTTCTCTTCAATACAGCCCTGTAGAGTCTGTGTTACCATACCTGTATCCCATTATTATTCCTATCTATAATTGTGAAGGGCAATAAAAGTTCAAGCTACGTGAAAAAGGTGGTGAGAGCCCGATTCTTTCTCTATACACTGGGGCCCTTGCCCACTTAGATACGCCACTGCTTCTACTAAGACTAACAGTCGGTACCTACAATTTAACATAGCGACTCAGCCCTCAAATAAAAATACCCCTTTTTAAACAGTCACCCATCCAACGGCTGTTCGCATCGATCGTCTCTTAACCTCGATGAGGCTTCAAAGTTTGGAGTATCAAAGTCAATCATTTATTGCTTAATTAAATGTTATGTAATAATATCTTTGCTTAAATAACACTTAATATACCCGGGTCAGGGTGTAGCAATTTAGACTTGGAGCGGGCCGATTTATTTAATAAACATTAGTAATTATTATTAATTATTCTAAGTTTACGTCATTAATATATTATTGTCATCAATATATTATTTTAAGTCATAATAACATTTATATAATAATAGATTTTTAAGATATTTTTCGAATGTGTTATCATTTTCTATATTTTTTAATCTATTATTGCGAGTCTGTCGGTTTTCCATCGGTTGCATTTCGGATAGTGCGCGTCGGAATTGCATCAGTTAATTCCGCCGACCCCTTTCCATTATCGGACGAGCAGGGAGACGGCTAGGAGGCACCGCTATACAATTGAAGTTCCAAAAACGCACGAAGCGTTTCGCTTCCACATATATTGTGCGGACTATTAAACTGTGGAACTCTTTGCCGGAATCCCTGTTCTCTCTGAACTATAACCTCACTGTCTTCAATGCGAGAGTGAATCGGTTTCTTCTAGGGAAGCGCGCTCCATCCTAGATCGCAACATCACTTAACATCAGGTGAGTTGCGATCAAGCGCTTAACTACCACCATAAAAAAAAAAGATCGCGTCAGGTCACCTTAGTTAGCCGAACCACAGGCGCCACAGAAAAAGGAGTTTCCATAGAGGAGTTAAAATAAATAAAAAAGTATTTGTGCATAGTTTTTTATTCACATGAGTTTATTTACAAATGACGCAAAACACTGATATTCGTGCTTAAAAAATCCTATACAAATATAAAAAACTACGTAAGCGTGTATAACTATCTTTTTTTACAGGGTTAGCTGATATTTATATGTAAAATATCTTCAATTTAAGAACTATAGAAACTGAAAGACAAATACGTCAATATAAAAATGAACATCGAATGAATAAATTGAAATTAAGAGAGAGTTATATTTAGTTTGTAGATTTTTTTATTCAGTTTTAATTTGTATTTAAAAGTTCAATGTTTTTTTTTCCTTTCCTGTTAGTTTTAAATTAAACATTCAGTAAATAAAAGAAATAAATAAAGGGAAGCTGTAACAAAAAACCCTGAATATATTAGAAACTAGAAATAAATCACAGCCTCGCGAAAGAAACCTTCAGTTATCAAACATGTCAATAAAAAAATATTTGAAGTTTTTTTCTCTCAAATCGCGTGGTCCCATCAGCCGTTAACTAAAACCGATTAAAAGTGCTATGCGATATTTGCTTCATATAAAAAAATAGATAAGGGAATTCCCCGAGGACAGAAGTTGTGTCCATCAAACTAAATCTTTAAGACTTAAATTAAATCCATCAAATTTAGTTTATTAAGTTGTGTTCATTAAACTAAATCTTTAAGATATATATTAAATCTTTAAAACTTTAGCTTGAAGAAATTTTGTTAGAGCGATTCAGCACGAGCGTCGTGATTGGCTGGGGGCGGTGAAGTGTGTTGGTCTAGATTTCGGAAACGAGAAAACATGAACTTTCAAATATTTTCCATATTGACTTGAGTTTGTACTTAGAAATAGTATTTAAAATAGGTACAGTTTACAGGGCTACTATGAACGTCATAATATTCTGACTTTTGTGTAAAAATGTTGCTAAGATGAAAAGAGGTCATTGTGTCAAAGTCATCGTACTTTGTTGCCTTGTAAATAAATATTGCAATAAATTGATTAAATAAAATTTATAAATAACAAATAAATATTAGGACGCATTTCACACACGGCTAGTTATGGTAGCATTACGTGCGTCATCGTCGGGGACGAGCGATTTTTTTTTTTTTATGTAAGTGTGACCTTTTGTTTCGTGCAAATATTAATATGCCTTACGATAACAGTTTACAAAGTACAATAGGCATTTTTTCTTAAAATAGTTAAATTTAAAACTACAGAGCAAATAATTGTAAAATTTTCAAAATATTAGGCGATTGATTAGTAGAAATAGACAGTCAGAAATAACTACAATATTAACCTAAAAAGAGTTTTTCGTAACAAATACAAAACATTTTAAGGCGACTTTCGTAATACGCAACAAACAATTAACTTTTCTTCTACGCCTTTTGCATAAGCATATCATAGCGTAAGCAGCCCACTATACCTTCCCACTGCTGGGACGTGGAACCTTCTCTCACGAGGAGAGGTATATATACAGCGAACTAGAATAAACGGAAGAGTAACTCAATACTCAATTGCCGCTTAGAATTGGAATCCATCTACGCACACAATTATACTGCTATCCCAACGAAACACACACACAAAGCTCGCACGCGATTGGTCACATCAAGGTCACGCCACCGACCATGTCACGCGGGTGTGCGGATAGCCCGCCCACCGCGGTTTTTTACACGCGTAAAATACCGCGGTGGGGTGGAACCATTTTATCTGCCAAGTTACTTTTCTATTTATTCTAGTTCGCTGTATATAGGTCATAATGCAAGTGCGGGTTGTCGCATGACATACGTCTTCGGATATTGAAAGAAAATTCATTGTATTTGCATTTGGGTCATATCTCATCAAATGAGCAATTTTACGCCATTTTATTGGACTTTTACATTTTTCAAATCCTTGTACTTCCTATTGTAGAAGATTGTGGTCCTCAAATAGTCGGTTTCCTCACGATGTTTTTCTTCACCGTAAAGCGAGTGCAAATCCACACATAACTTGATAAACAAGTCATTGGTGTAGGGCTGGGATCGAAACAAGGGCCGTCTGATTGAAAAGCAGACATTTTTCTCACCAAGCCACACTCGTTTCACGCATTTTAGCAATTCTTGATAAAAAAAAAACGCTTCTCCATACGTTAACAAACTTATTGTATGAAACATAGATTTTTACACGAATTTCAAAAAATCATTTAGCAATAGTTGTTTTAGGTACGCTCTAAAATCACACTTATAACGTTTTGCATTAGTTACCATTAGACTTGTAAAAGACAGTTTTAGACAACTTATATAATTAACTAATTAATAAAATAGTTTCTATGATATGATTACAATAATTGTAGGTAAGTAAAAGATTCAAAACATTCGTAGTAGTTATTTATGCTCATTTAAATAGGGCCTACCCCTGCACTAATGCGAAAAGGGGTCAATGCGTTCTAATCCGAAAACCCTTAAAAATAAAAAGGAGCTTTAGTCGTTACTCTGAGAAAAATACTAAAAAGTCTGTTCATTTTACGTCACTTATGCACTTCTAAATATGGAATTAAGATATAGGTACCTCTGAGTCTCTTTTTCCTGAGAAGTACGTAAGTACAATTTGAGGGTCTTCAAATCTAGAGTAAATAGGTTCCTTCTAGGCAAGCGTGTTACATTTTAGACAGTGAAGCTTAACATCAGGCAAGCTGCGGTCAAACGTGAACCTATTCATCATTAAAAAAACCCTTTTCGACTTAGTACAGACGTAGTTTGCAATAGCTATAATACTCATTATAAATTGAATTATGTATAAAATTAAATCTTAAAACTATTTTTTTATTTATATTATATTGTCAATTAAAAATAACATGTCACATATTAAAAAAAGTAATCAAATAACCCGCCTCTGCTTGCCCTTGGTGCAAAGGTGCCCATCACGCTTGCTGCATTACCGCGCTGAATAGCTATGGCCAATTTATAATTGAATTAATTTTACTGCTTTTCACCGTTTTCTTAAATAACCTGTTCCTTTTAAATTTATTTATTTGATTTATAGGCGAGCAGCATTATGCTGATGTGCCTATGTCACACTGAGTTGATATTTTTTTTAATAGTTCACATTTTTTTAAATAGCATTATAATTTTCATTTAAATTTTAATAGTAACTTAACAAATTCTCTGTGCAAGCGTATCGTGTTTCACTTTTTATCTATGTTAGCTTATCATGGCTAACAGAGAGCTAAGAGAAGATAGAATTAAAATAGATAGAAGGTACAAGGTAGGTTTCGTGGCAGCATTACAGGCGTCCGCATCGTTACAGCTTTGGAGACAGCCGTGCACGTAACTGTAAAGAGATAATAAAAATCTTAACATATGTGGCGTCTCTGTCGCACTTCATCGCCCGCTACCAATCAGAGCGCTTGTCCTGAATCGCGCAAACGGTATTTACAGCGCGCGTACGACTGATTCAAGCTACAATGCATGACCGTCGGACGGCCGTCTCCGGACATAACATCTGTCCGGGGGGATGTCCCACTTAACCGATTATAATAAAATTCGCACACCATATGCAGTTCGATCCAACTTGAGAGATAGGATAGTTTAAATCTCAAATTATAGTCGCAATTTTAATTTAGTGCTAATTATTGTCTGTTATTATTTGACAGTCACAATTATCTGTTAACTCCAAATGATTCTAACAGATGTCGATACCTTTCGACTGGGTTGAGTAAGTAATCAATAGATGGCGCTGCTATGGTAAATCTACGAACGTGTCATATAAGCTACACTATCTATTCATACCCCTAAGTGAGGCAAAACAACGTTTGCCGGGTCAGCTAGTAATCTATAAGTACTTCTATACTAATATTATAAAGCTGAAGAGTTAGTATGTTTGTTTGTTTGAACGCGCTAATCTCAGGAACTACTGGTGCGAAATCAAAAATTTTTTTTGTGTTGGATATACCATTTATCGAGGAAAGCTTAGATAGATAGATAGATTTACTCTTTATTGCATTGCACAAAAGGAAATACAAAACAGACAGAAAAATAAATAATCAACTTATAAATAGTGTTACAAGTGGCGGCCTTATCACTTAAAGCTATCTCTTCCAGGCAACCAAAAGGCTTTAGGCTAATAGCCACACTCGCTTTAAAAAAATTTATTAAAAATAATAAAAAAATATTACCCTCGAATTTTGTGGTCGCTAAAACCACCAACTTTACCAAAAATGGCAGACTACGCTATCTTATAACATTTAAGTACATAGAAACTATATTAATGGCATTGTTTGGAGTAGCTTCAATTATAATTATTATAGTCATATGTATTATTAATATTATTGTTGTTATAGAAGTTCTCAGATCGCTCAGTCAAATCAAATCAACTTCTTTATTTGGACAGTTAATATTACAACTTGTAGTAAATCTTCCTTATATATATAGTTGTTGGTATATAATATAATGATAATTTTGATATATTATTTCTTTATCTATTTGATATGAAAATCTGCAGTGGATGAGCCTGCATCTTCAAACTAAGTATGGAAGCGCCTGCAGCTCGGCTAGCTAATGTGATCTGACGCGATCATCGAAACTAAGCAACGGTCGATGCGATTTACGACACTCAGTGGAGGGCTCGGCGGTTTGCCAAAGTATGCTTTCTCTCATTTGTGTTCCATGTAAGCATAGAATACACTTTGTTAAAGATAAATAAAAGCTATTTGTATTTAAATAAAAATAAATAAATATTAGGACAAATTCACACACGGCTGGTTAGCCCTATACTGAACCATTTCTAGCTCGTATTATGGTTGCTAACACAACTGATATACTACATATACATACATACATATTTTATATAGATACATATTTAACACCCAGACCCACAGCCAACAAATTTAGTTAAGCACAAAGATGTTGGCCGCGCCGGGAATCGAACCCGGAACCTTCTGATTAGCAGTCCGGCATGGTAACCATTACGCCAATGAGGTCGTCAAATATAAATATATAATTGGAATCTCAGAATCGGCTCCAACGATTTTCATGAAATTTAGTATATAGGGGGTTTCGGGGGCGATAAATCGATCTAGCTAGGAATAATTTTTAGAAAATGCATATACATAAAAAAAACCGAGCAAAGTTCTGTGAACCGGGTACTACTTAAATACTTTCTGACCATACGTACACTTTGTTGAAGATACAGTAATACCCCGGACTTACGCGATAGGTGGGACCGAGCGCTATCCGCGTAAGTCGAATTCGCGTAAGTCGGGGTACAATTTTGCATATACATACCTACCTATAAAGTCATACAAAGTATGTTTAATTGGGACCGGAGACTATAATTTAGGAAATATAAAACAATAATTTAGGAAATAAATTTTAATTTAATTCTAGATAATATGACAAACTATATTAATAAAATTTAATGTATAAACACAATCTGAAGTGCGCGGCTTTCAAACAAAAACGTTAAAATAGACGAGAAAATTAAATCGCGTAACTCCGAATTCGCGTAAGTCGAGGTAGCGTAAGTCGGGGTATTACTGTACTTTATGACCATACGTAGACTTTGTTAAAGATAAATGAAAGCTATTTGTATTTGATGTTGATGTCGAGTTACCGGTCGTTGTAATAGAAGCGGCCGCAGTGCGACATCCGTATGATCTCGGTGTCGGTGGTGGCGGTGCCCGAGTCCAGCCCGCAGCCGCGCACCGTGATACTCTCGCCCGTGTCGCCTGCCAAACAAACCATTATCATTAGCACTATAATATGTTACCCCTTAGTTTCATTAAATAGTGGCTTTAAGGACTTTAGCCTGGCAAATTTGAGCAATGAACGCAGTGTCGGAAACGACAGGCTATCTGTCAAAGATAGTGAAGCGGGATTGGCCGGGGGCGCAGGGTTGCCAACTCAGCACTTTGAGTGCTAGATTCAGCACTATTTTTACGTGCCTAGCACTGAAATTTAAGGAACAGCACCCAGCACTTCATCTAGCACTATTTTGAAGTAGTCTGTTTGCTCAAAATGCAGCTGTATTTTGTAACATAACGCTAGCAACATTATCTGTAGTTCGCGGCACTTTGGTAGGGATATGTTAACAGTCAATGTTTATCCTTATCTCTAAGACAACTCATTATTTGTCAAACCTTGTTTGTTGTCCTCAGATTTCTTTGATCCGTCTCCTTATCTCGGAGACAGTTTTGAGAATGCTATCCTAACTTTAAAAGATACCAAAAAACAGTAATAAATTAAAACATATTCTGTTATGTGTAATTTTTTTATTAATTTCATATATTTGGCACTATTTTTGGAAATTTCTAGCAATTTAGCACTATTTGAGATATTACCTAGCACTCAACCGAGCCATTGAGTTGGCAACCCTGGGGCGTAGACAGATTTTCTTTATCTATGGCCGGCGCTCGCGCCTTTGCCACCTCAACAGTTCCCTACACTTGACTCCTGCTGCAGAAGGTCTACCAACCGATGAAATAGCAGCCGCCAGGCCTTCATAACCTCGTGTTCCGTGAGTTTTTGTTCCGTAAACAGTCCACAGATAAACAGATAAACATTTTGTTTGATAATAATATCTATGTCAAATTACAGGTCAGTTTACAACGTAGACAGAGAATTGTTTTCCTTGTCTATGGTTTACAATAAAATACAATATAATAATCAACAATGTCAAATATAAATAATAAATAATTACAATTATAATTTACCATTCCTGATGTCAAATATTAAAATAAATTACATCTAATTTAATAATATGTCACAATAAAATTGCAACCGTTATCTGTGTAGTAACGTTTCTTTACAGTTTCAAAAAACTCGTCAATACTATAATAAGTTCGTTGCACGTCGTAACTAGGATATTCGGTATCGTTCAATTGACAAATGTTATTACAGTTCACATTAAAATGGCGTGCCGGTGGACCTGTCAGCCTCATCTTCGAGAGTTCTCGCCTCACAGCCAGGCCCCGGCAGCAACTAGGCATCAAAAACCCACCCTTGTTTTCATGACACTACTCATTGTGACTTTTGATCCCGGCACTGAACCTGACGGAAAGGTACCCATAACGCTCGCCTCGCTGCCGCATTGTATAGCTCTATAGATGTTAATGTCTTAATGTTAATGTTCGCCAAAAAAACTTACCAAACACTCCCGCTATCTTAATACAGGAAGTGGCCGGAAAGAGACCATCGCGCCCCTTCCTCCCTCCCATACAAGGTGACTCCAGCATTTGGAGCGAATGGTTGTTGTGGAAGGGATCGTCGCACGCTGGGAACTTGCCGTTCATTGAAACACATTTGAAACAGTCGATGGCGGATGCTAGAATAAAAAAAAATATACACTTTATTTATTTTATTTTATTTATTTGATTTATAAGCGAGCAGCAAAATGCTATCACACTGAGTTGAAATTAAATCTTTAACAGTTCATAAAGTGTCCATTGTTCTATGTTAATGTTTAAAGTCCACTGGTGCACTGATCACAGGTTAGCAAGAGATTTTTTTGTTTTCTGCAACCAGCTATCGAGCCGGTTTTTAAAGCTGTTCACTGACGTAGCACTGACTACTTCCTCGGGCAACTTGTTCCAATTATGAACCACTGTGTTGCTGAGTATATGATGCCCCGTATTAGTCTTGGCAGGATCACGCTGGATTTTCTGGTTATGGCTTCTGCTATTCTCGCAACGATTACAATTTTTAAAGCTGTCTGCTAAATTAGGAAGGTTGTAGACTTTAATCAGGATATTACTAAAAGTAAACTGTTCACGTAAGGCATCTTAATATTTTCGCGTAGAAAACGGTCACACTTACTTATTATTAAAAGTTGCGCGCGTGCACACTTGCCAAAAACCAGAAGTGCATGTGCCAGTGCGCGCGCGGATCTCGTCGGTGGCGGTCCGTGAAACACTCGCCCCTGAAGATGGTGCTCGGAAAGCACCGAAACTGTTGGACTCATTCCAACTTTTAATAATAAGTAAGTGTGACCGTTTTTTACGCGAAAATATTACTAAAAGTAGTATACTCTACTTCTCCTTCTTAGTATGAGTTTTCAAGCCGCCTGAAGGCACCTGACTTGGCTTAACGACTGCTTGTATTAAGACTCACAGCTGGGACTTACAATTTAACGTATCATCTGAACCACGGTAGCGCCCAGTTGAAAATGCCACTTGAAAAACGACAGTCTGGTGCATGGTCACCCATCCAAACACCGTCCACAAAGGCCGTTGCTTAACCTCGATGATCTCGTCAGAACACCATAGTTAGCCTTCAATGACTTGTTTTTTAAGTTATGTGTAGATTTGCACTCGCTTTACGGTGAAGGAAAACATCGTGAGGAAACCGGCAGATTTGAGGACCACAATATCCGAAGATATACGTCATATATCCACACTTGGCCAGCGTGGTGGATTATGGCCTATATTTTTTTATGACAGATAGACTTGCACTTGATCGCAACTTACCAGAGGTTAAGTGATTTTGCGATAGTGTGGAGCGCGCTTGCCTAGAAGAAACCGATTCACTCTCGCCTTGAAGACAGTGAAGTTATAGTTCAGAGGGAACAGGGATTCCGGCAAAGAGTTCCACAGTTTAATAGTCCGCACAATATATGTGGAAGCGAAACGCTTCGTGCGTTTTTGGAACTTCAACTGTATAGCGGTGCCTCCTAGCCGTCTCCCTGCTCGTCCGATAGTGGAAAGGGGCCGGTGGAATTAGACAAAATTGGTCATGAAGGGTTCCTTACCATTGTTGTATGAAAGCCCCCTTAAATTTTATTCTTATTTTAAAATTTATTTTTAAAGCTAATACATAATTAAATATTCTGTGACTGTATAACGGTTTCTGAGATACAGCCTGGAGACAGACAGACAGCGGAGGATTAGAATTAGGGTCCCGATTTTACCTCTTAGGTACGGTACTTTTAGGTTACCCTAAAAATAATATCTTTCTCCTAGTGAGAGAAGGCCCCGAGTCCTAACAGTGGGAACGCAGGGCTGCTTATGATATAGGTACCTGTGGATATCCAGGACACAAACACTAATGTTGTAAGAATGAGTGTTTGTTTGTAGGGACCACTCTTCATTGTTCAATAGCTGGAAAAAAAAGGCAAACTTTAATGCAATGCAATAGTATCTACATTGCTACCCAACAGATGTTGAAACTAAATTATAATAAAGTTATTTGAAATAGATATATATTCTTTAATCAATACTTTAAGTTATTTCAATTTTACGTCTTGGCTGTATAGAAAGTAAAACCTTTTTTTACTGTACTATTTTTAAATAATTTGACAGCTGTCAGTTGCAAAGCGATTCTCCCAAGGGATGCAATGTATTATTACTTTCATCCCGCTCCTCAGGCAACTTCAGACCTACCTACTTTAAGAGTATGAGTAATGAAAAATACTTTTTTCTTATGTTTGTAGGTTTGCGTTTGACCACAGCTTACCTGATGTTAAGCAGCGCTGTGGCCTACGCAAGCTGTAGTCAAAAGCAAACCTATCAAGTGTAAAAAAAAAATTGTCCAAGTTCGAGTTGGGCTCGTGCATGAAGGGTTCCGTACCATTGTGGCATGGGAAATATTATTTTTATTATATAACTTATTTTTAAAGTTAGTAACATCATTTATTTTCTGTGAATGTATAGAGGGTATACCAAATGTCGTTATAAAGATGGAGTAAAAAATACTTAATACTTACTTATCTATTTAATCAAATTTTTATAATTTAATTTGAAAGGTAATGTCTACTATTGATATATAGCAAAAAAAAACCGTTTTGTGTATGGGAACCACCCATAATATATTTTTATTTCTAGATTGTATTTGTTATAATAGCGGCACGGGAAATACATAACTTGTGAAAGTTTCAGCTTTCTAGCTATTACGGTTTCTGAGATACAGCCTGGAGACAGACAGACAGCGGAGGCTTAGTAATAGGCTACCGTTTTTTACTCTAAAAGGAAGACTTCAGGTATGATGACCTCGTTAGCGTAAAGGTTACCATGCCGGACTGCTAAACAGAAGGTTCTGGGTTCGATTCCCGGCCCGGTCAACATCTTTGTGCTAACTAAATTTGTTGGCTGTGGGTCTAGGTGTTAAATATGTATTTATATATAATATGTATGTATGTATGTATATGTAGTATAACAGTTGTGTTAGCAACCATACGAACTAGAAATCGTTCAGTATGGGACTAACCAACCGTGTGTGAAATGTGTCCTAATATTTATATTTATAGGTATGGAATTCTTCAATGTATAGTGTTCTTTATTGGAATAAAGAACACTAGATCAGGCAAATCTAACTCGTAGTTACAGAACCCTAAAAAGATGGTAACATTTACGTACGATTGGCTACATCGGTTTATATAACACTAAATCAAACGCGACTTGTTTAGTTTAACCGCTATTTTTGTTTACAATAGCTAAACTCATCTTCGTACAGTCTGCCTCATTCGTTGTAGACACAAAGAAATATTGAGGTTAAACTTTTTTAAGCACACATTCAATGAGAAACTCGTTTTTGACTGTAACTTACGCGGGACCATCGACATTTTGAAGATGATGAGAAAATTATGTTTATTTTAGTAAGATAGTACCTGGTTGACCGAGTTTTGCTCGGTAATATTATTATTATTTTTTAATATGACATTTTCTAAAAATAATTCCTAGCTAAATCGATTTATCGCCCCCGAAACCCCCTATATATTAAATTTCATGAAAATCGTTGGAGCCGATTCCGAGATTCCAATTATATATATACTATATATACAAAAATTGCTCATTTAAAGATATAAGATTAATAACTTTAAGGTTAAGTATAATTTAAAATCTAATTTAAGCAGTAGCCAATTAAACTTAAGCTTAAGTAGATTTACAATACAATACCATACAATACAAAAACTCCTTATTGCACACCAAAAACAAAGTTATAATAAATTTATACATAAATAAAAGACACAAAAAGTTGCACAATATGCGGCCTTATCGCTTATAGCGATTTTTTCCAGGCAACCTTTGTATGGAAAAGTGAGAAAAGAAGAAGATTTAATTATAATAGTTTTAAGTGAAAGCAATGCATCTTAGCGCTTTACTCGCATAAAATGTCTTGCCTCTATGAATCTTTTTTTATGACTAAAAATATGCAATAAATTAAATGTACAGAACTAACCAAAATACAAAATAATCGGCTAGACTGATTTTAGCGAGATTTACAAATACAAATCATTTATTGATAACACCAAAGTTACAAGTCAAATAATATGATATCAATACAAAAGTATATGATATGTATCAATGTCAATTTTCAATTCTAATTCTAGTAATACGAGGGTGAATCAAAAAGTTCTTAGAAGTGCATATATATGAAACTTTTTTGGTTCAAGTTCGATATTGAAATTAAAGAGTGTCTATCACACTATAGTTATGCAGACTGTCACTTGTTTTTGTCCGTTCGTTCGCATGTAATATTTTTTTTTGTGCAACGAGTTGGTAAAAAGTTAAAATTATGGATATAACTGAGTTACGTGCGGTGATAAAATATCTCAGTTTGAAAAAAATGTCTACGAAGGAATTTTTTTTGGACATTCAGCAGACATTAGGGGGTGATGCTGTACCCTATTCTACGGTTGCGTACTGGGTGGCTGAATTTAAAAGAGGTAGATCAAGCTGTAAAGATGACCCGCGTTCTGGGCGGCCTTCAACCTCCGTTACAGAAGAAAATGTCAAAAAGGTTGAGAATCTGGTTTTGGAAGACAGAAGAATGACTATAAAACATATAGCTGAGATCCTAAAGATATCTTTTGGTAGCGTTCAATCCATTTTAATTGATTCACTGGGGTTCAAAAGAGTGTCTGCAAGATGGGTGCCACGAATGTTAACCGACGAAAACAAAAAGCGACATTTGGAAATTTCCAAGCGTAATCTCGAAATGTTCCAGCGTGATTCGGATAATTTTTGCCGTCGTCTTGTCACCATGGATGAAACGTGGGTCCACCATTTTGATCCTGAAACTAAAAGACAAAGCATGTCATGGAAACGACCATCCTCTCCATCCATTAAGAAATTTCGAGTTGCTCCTACCGCTGGCAAAATTATGGCCTCTGTGTTCTGGGATAGTGAAGGAATCCTTTTTATTGATTACATGTCAAAAGGCCAGACGATTACTGGATCCTATTATGCAAATTTAATCCCGAAAGTGCTTGAAGCGATTAAAGAAAAACGTCGTGGAAAACTGTTGTTGGGCGTGTTGTTCC
This sequence comes from Mellilla xanthometata, assembly GCA_035578125.1. Lineage (NCBI taxonomy): Eukaryota > Metazoa > Arthropoda > Insecta > Lepidoptera > Geometridae > Mellilla > Mellilla xanthometata. The sequence goes on from JAPUBQ010000032.1 coordinate 416,372, forward strand.
TTCAAGATAACGCTCCTGCTCATCGATCGGAAGTTGCGCTCAACGCAATCCGCTGTGCTGGCTTCAATCTCCTTGACCACCCACCATATTCTCCGGACTTAGCCACAAGTGATTTTCACTTATTTCCAAAATTAAAAGAAGAAATTCGTGGAACAAAATTTCACGATAATGACGCGGTTATAGCTGCCGTAGAGGACTTTTTCGAGAGTCAAGAAAATATTTTTTTTCACAAGGAATAAGGAAGTAAGAAACGCGTATCTAAATGCATTGCATTGGAGGGAGATTATGTAGAAAAAAAAAATATTATTATTTAAATCTTTGCATTTTTTAATATTGATTCCAAGAATTTTTTGATTCACCCTCGTATAATATCATTACAATAGTATATGATATTAATCAAAATGACAATTTTCACTACTAAACCTAGTATCTAATATAATATCAATACAAAAGTATATGATATGAATCAAATGTCAATTTTCAAATTTATATAATCACTAGCTGACCAGGCAAACGTTGTTTTGCCTTAAAAAAAAATAAAAAATAAAAAATCTAAATATACAGTAGCCGATTCTCAGACCTACTGAATACGCATATAAAATTTGGAAAAAATCGGTCAAGCCGTTTCGGAGGAGTACGGTAACAAACACTGTGACACGGAAATTTTAAATATAAGATTTATATTGTAAAAAGTTTTATCAAATAGCCAAACCCTGAGTCTAGTCTTAAAGCTGGCGGTGGGATGCATCTTGCTATGAACTATATCTATTACTAAATAAAAAGATACATATTACTTGCTTTACTATGAAGATATGTTAGACCTTGGATTATACATAAGCTACATTCTATCCCGGATTAACTTTTGTTTGTCCCGGACTAACGCGGATGAAACCGCGGGGTTCAGCAAGTACCTACATGTAAACTCTATATAACAACACTGTGCATTTTATGGCGTTATAGAGAGTGGTCGTTAAATGGAGATAATATATCATTGTATGGAATACAAGCTAAAAAACTGAAGCCAATTGATTTCGACGCTTTAGAGAGTTTGTCGTTAATTCGAGTGAGGTTACATAGAGTTTACACTGTATATGTCATCTATCACCCCCGCTTTTCCAGCGAGTATGATTTATGCCTTATATCTCTCTCCTCACAAGAGAAGACGCCGAGTCCCAGCAGTGGGACTTTATAGTGGAATGCGCAAAACAAAATACATATTTAGCTCTATGTGTGTTGCCATAACGTAAGCAAATTACCCGAAATATAAACAAACAGTATATCAACTATTTTGATGAATCTACTCTTAAAATTGTTTAGGTTAATATCGATACATATATAATTATATTCGTTGAGCAACCAAGTTTGTTATTCTTAGGATTATTTATTATCTTATACCCTGGAAATGCTACTAACACAATAAATGCTAAAGTTTGTGTGTGTGCGTGTGTGTATACGTGTATGTTTGCTACTTCTTCACGCTAAAACGGTTGAACCGTTTTGATGAAAATTGGTGGGAAGAGAGATTAGACATTGGACTAACACGTAGGCTACTTTTTATCCCGAAAACAATTATGGTTCCCGTGGGATACGCAAATTACTTCAAAATCTATGTTACGCCTTCACGTGCCAAGGGCTGGACTGATTTTGTTGAGATTTACTATGAAGTTAGGTTATATCTTGGATTAATATATAAGTATATACTATATACTCTTTATCCCGGATTAACTTGTTTTGTTCCGGAATAAGGCGGGTAACAATGTGGGGCGCATCTAGTATTATCTAATGTTATAAAATGCAAAAGTTTGTGAGTGTGTTTGTTAGTGTATATGTCTGTTACTTCTTCACGCTTAAGCGGTTGAGGTGATTTTAATGAAAATTGGTGTGAAGATAAGTTACATCAAGGATTAATTAACACGTATGCTACTCGTACTTTTTATCCCGAAAACAATTGTCGTTACCGTGGGATACGCAAATGACTTCAAAATATATGTAACTTCTTCACACTCCCACGGCTGGACCGATTTTGTTGAGATTTACTATGAAGATAGGTTAGATTTTTGGATTAACATATAGGATATTTTTTATCCTGGATATATGCAACAAAACCGCGGGGTGTTGCTAGTAAAGAATAAATTACATTTTAGACTACCGTCGCATCGCTTAACATAGGTAATACTTAATAATTGTTTTTTTTTATATTAGGACACATTTCACACACGGCTGGTTAGCCCCATACTGAACTAGTTCGTATTACGGTAGCTAACACAACTGATATACTAACATACACACTACATATTCAAACTTTATATAGCTATGTACATACATATTTAACACCCAGACCGACATCATGAGCCTATTCAGCATTTTGAAAAAGTGAGCAATAAAAAGGGAACTTTAGCGCTTAAATCCGTTAAGTAGTTTCGAAGTAATAACATACTAGACAGATAGAATTATTTTTTGTTATCTGTTTTTTGTTTTGGAAAAGTATTTCCTTAATGCTGTATTTATTTATTACTACCCGATATTCTTGTTTTAATTTTTTATTGTAATTATCAATTATCCTTGACTTACATGTTTTAACTTGATTTATTATTATAAGTGCAACTTACCGTAATAATTAATTAAAACAAAACATAAAGATTTTGACACTTTAAAGTAAAAATAAGTAAAATTTTCGTTGCCAATTTTAGATATCGAAATTGGAACCAAAGAGTTTTTATTTCCACGCTATAAAAAGTATGAACTACGGGATTTATTAATATTACTAGCTGACCCGGCAAACGTTATTTTGCTTCACTTAGGAGTATAAAAAATAGATAGTAGCCGATTCTCAAACCTACTATTTATGCATATAAAATTTTATAAAAATCGGTCAAGCTGTTTCGGAGGAGTATGGTAATTAACATTGTGACATGGAAATGTTATATATAAGAAGAAGTAAATGTAACTCACCTGTGAAATCTGTATCGCGTTTAAATTCAGTCCTATCACAAGTTAATCTAAATCGATACCCGGTAACATGCCCGTAATTAGGCCGAAAACACTGTAACTCGCAAAATCGATACGCCTTCCATTGACATACAACTTTTTGTGTCAACCTTCTTACTGTCAGAATAAAACGAAAGAGGTTAGCATGAAAGGAGGCCGAAATTTTATAACAAATGGCAAAACCTTTTTGCGTTGTCGGCCGTAACGCGGTGCGCGCCTTCCGTAAAAATATCGACTACTTGCTGAAAAAGAAAAGCGGAGCGGAAACGTTCGAAGGGCCGGTGTTGCCATTTGTCTTAGAGCTTTTCATTCCCTGATTTTATAGGAGTATTTTTAGAAAATATATCATAGTTATTTATTTATTACTATAGTATTACTACTACTTGTGAGTAATCCTACTAATATTATAAATGCGAAAGTTTGAAGTGAGTATGTTTAATCATTCTTCACGCTCTACCGGCAGAACCGATTTTGATTAAATTTGGTGCTAAGATTAGATTAGATCTTAGATTAACACATAGGCTACTTTTTATCGCAAAAGCAATTGTGGTGCCAGTGGCCAAATAACTTTAAAGTCTATGTTACTCCTTCACGCTCCAACGGCTGGACCGATCTTGATGAGATTAACTATGAAGATAGATTAGACCTTGGATTACACATGGTATACTTTTTATCCCGGATTAACTTCTTTTGTTCCGGATTAACGCGGGTATAGCACGCGTAACTAGTTATGAATAAAGGAGTCAGAGTTTTGCCTTATAGATTATGTGTATGTTTAAAAATGAGTCACTTTGTATTGATTGGAAAATTTTAGGTCATAGGTCCAATAAAAAATTGCATTAAAATATCTTAGATTTATTAAGATAACAATTAAGAATCACAGTCATAGTATGTTACTTAAAAACTACACATTCATACAGCATACTGAGTTGAATAAAATCAGATGTTAAATTTTTTAATTATACCTACTGTAGTTGAAAGAATAATATTTAATAATACTCTTATTTTTTATAATAAAGTATTAAATTTATTTTTTAATAAAATAACAATATTCTAAGATACTCTTTTCATTGTGTGAGGATCAATAAGGATATAATTAATTTAATAAGGTTCCTTAAAACCCAAATTAAAAATGTTTCATACAAAACTGCAATAAAATGGACAAATAGGTATTTAAAAAATATGATCATTTTATACATATATTTTTTTAATACAAATTGTCTTTTTTTATGACATAGCTAAATCTCAATTCAATAAAGAAAGCAGTTTGTTCTCTCTCACACACACTCATTTGAATATTAAGTTTTTTAATATTTTATTTAATGGCACAAATTTTTAAAGATATTCGATTTAAAGACTCAAAATGGGCTACATTCAAACTTGGCAACATTGATTATTAATTTACAATCATTACTAAACTCTAAAACATTAAAAGGCTCGTAGAGTTTCAAAATTGTATCACAAACAATAGAATCTGTAACATAACAACTCCTTATTAAAACTAGAAACTTAAAATCATTTGCATCTACACTTTCAATCAAATGGCAGCCATATTTGAAATGGACTTTTTGAATTCGGAACACAGTTAATTCCCCTTTGGGTATTACAAAATTGGAATTTGCCGCCAAAAACTTTTCGTGTTGCCAGAGTGATAAGCTAGCATTCTGTTTTTTGAGGAGATTATTCAACCTGTAGGCATGTCCATCCTTTTTGTAGCGAACCTTTTTAGAATTTTTATTAAAACTGTAATTCGAGGTCTCTGAACTATGTCTTGATTCTTCTTTGAGAGTTTTCACAACATCATTGTTAGAAGAAACTTGGCTTTTACATGTCAATATTTCTATTTCATCACTGGTTTTTGTGCTATTTTTTGGTGTTGAAATATCACTTATTTCTTCTGATTTCTGGCTAGAGACCAATGAAGATTGCGAAAAATGACTGTCAAAGAATGATTTTACTCTTTGTACCAGTTCTAACTTAGCTTTAGAGGAATTTCTGTGTTCACTTTGGTTATCAATAATATTAGTTAATTGAATAACAGGGCTGGCTACTATTTCAATATCAGAGATTTCATCTTCTTCTGTCTTGATTAACATATCACAAATATCACTCCGATTAACAGAATTTTCATATAAACCCGTATTTTCGTCAAAACTTTTCTTGAATAACTTTTTTCTAACTTTTACTGCAGATTTTGGTGATTCTGTTTTTAAAACTAGTATAGGACTCTTTGGTTGGTTGGTTCTTGCTGTAAGTATAGGAGAAGAAACTGTTTGCACTTCCCGCTGAGATCTTGAACAATTTAACACTGGTGATAAAGAAGGACTCCTTTGACGAACCTTACTGACCAAAATAGGAGACTTATCTTCTAAAATCTCTTTATTGCGCTCCTTAGATGTATCCAATATTGTTATGCTTAAATAAGATAAGTTTTTAGGCACTTTTTTCTTGCGTTTTCTTTTAGTGGCGCGGGTTTTCAGAGTTCGATTCACAGATTTGTCTAATAACGATTTATCTTCGTAATCACTTGAGCAACTCGATGTCCAATTTATATCTTCTGTATGTTCTTGTGAATCGAGTAAGCGAAATTTCTCTCGAAATTGATTTTCTTTATGTTTATCCATTTTTTATTTGTATTTCCCAGATGTTTGTATTCATTAAAACACAACACAAATTAGGTAACACGCTATCACTACAGCTTTTTTTAGTAATGAGCGGCAACTCATCAGTTGCGCAGATATCGATATATCAAGATATCGATATATAAACTAGAACAGAATAGACCGGGTTGGGTAACTTTGTGAGGTAATGTATAAATAATTATGATATTTAACAGTTGTGGTACATTAATAACCTGCAAACCAATTTAAACACTTAAATCTTATCTGCTGTAGTGTCCTCCTTCTGATATTATTATCTACGTAATGAATTTAATAAATAATAAAAGTTTTACTTCCAATCGTCTAGCAAAGGCTCTTAATATAACTTACTTATTGTAATATTTGGTACTCAAACCTTTGAATTTTGTTCATAATAAAACTGTATTTTAATATAATTTAATTGTGTGTTAATCCATATTAACTGTATGTAATGATTTCATATAATAAACAATTCATTTATTCAAAATAAGGCACTTTGAATGACGTTTATTCATTTACAGTGTTATGCAGAGGGTGTAGGGATTATCATTAGTTTACTTCAATGTGAAACGTATCGATATACTTTTGTCGCCTATCGATATTTTTATATATCACCCTATAGGAACAGCTGTATCCATGATCGTAGATGTCAATGTCACGTTGGCGATGATACGATAATGCGCGACCAAACAAAACTGTTGTAGACAATTCAATAACAGAAAAATCATGAGACAAATTTAGTAAATTACTCATTAATTATTAATTCTGAACTACTCCAGAGCCTTGATTTATATATTCTCTTTTTTTAAGAAATCCTTACTTATGTCTTTATCTTCTTCAATAGTAATTCTTTATATAAAAGAAATGGCTGTACATTCTTAGGGTCACGCATTGTCACTTCCTTCCTCGTGTGCGCAGCCGGCGCGGCGCGGTGCTCGCCATGTTGTTTTGTTATTTTGCTAACTTCATTCCGGTGTTTCTTCTGATGTGCACGGTCCGGTTCGGTTCGCTCGCTCTCAAAACAAATACATACGTGTAACCTCGCGTTCATTAGTGTTTGCTTAGAATAAAACTCATCATTATCTGTTTGACCCCATTTAGGGCTCGAAACAAGCGCTATCTATAATACATTCGGACCGATTCCGAGTGTCATTCGGTTAGCCGGTGGATCCGTCGCCACTCGCTACAATGGAAGTTGAGCGCATCGCTTCCGATTCCGAAAACGTGGCGGAGGACGGAGCAGATGTGTCGAAGGTGGTCGTGGACGAGGGTGCCGGGGACGCCGCGACGTCTCACTCCGAGCGTCTCCGCCGCAAGAACAAGAAGTACGCCCGAACAAACAGCAAGGAGAAAGATGGCGTTGCAGCGGTCACGCCGCTCCCCAAGTACAGGAGTTGGAAGAACAGCCGCAGGCCTCGCAACGGGCACGGCCGGGGCTTGCCGAAAAAAGGTAATTATCGACTAAACATCTGGATAAGCGGCCACGCCGGAGAAGCTTCTAGAAGGCATGCATCGTGAACTCAGCCACGTTTACGTAACCTTTGTTTACTACGCATTAGAATCCAATGCAGGCGTGTATTTCTAATACGATGCGTTTTTTTTTTCTAATAAGCTCCGAAATGTCGCCGCGTGTGTTTTTGCGCAGTTACATGTTAATAAGACCTGCTTAGATTTTGGTTTCCGGAGTAATCTGTTTTTAAAGTAGGTGTTAGGACTAAGCTGCGCAGTTGAATGACTCATTACGTAATCTAATGCTTGTAAACAACTTTCAACATTGAAGGCTATTTTTGGTTTGTCGCCGCCGCGACGTGGCTTTGATATCTATTTTATACCTAGTTTGAAGCAGAGCTCTACTGGGGAATGAATAAAATACATATTTTTCCTACTTAAGGACGTAAATAATAATCAATATGTTACGGTCCTGCCGACTCTTTGTTTGTTGTGGGATGCGCGCGTCTATGTGTCAAGGTCAACTGTGTTTGGGGTAAAACTGAGTTGCCAACATGACAGAAATAGCGAACTTTAAAAAATTGGTCATAATTACGAAATAGGTTGTATGTACTAACTTTCATATTACCTTTAAGACATATTTACCTTATATATATTGGTCCCAATCAAATTAATTAGTATGAAAAAAAATCTATAATAGCTGCACTCTGTAGTGTTAGCTGTTTTAATCTGGGATAAAAGGTGTATGATAAAAGTAAAGCTTATGTATTAATATTTTTTTAACGAGAGCAAAGCTTATTCTAATTAGGGAATAATATGTTGCCTGATAGAACTATATTAAAATAATACTACAGTAGAAACTCGATTAACCTGACTAATTGTTGCTTTTAGGCATTTGGTCAACTTTGGACAATTGGTCTGTAGGATAATGGAGAATTGTGTAACTGAGGGTCGGATAATGGAGTTTCTACTGTATCTAATCTTATGTTCTATTAGCTGACCTAGCAGACTTTGTATTTTTCAATCAATAAAAGGACTTTTGTATTGAATTTGGAAAATGCTTATATGGGAAAAAGAAACAGGCTGTTTTCAGGGCTTTTCTGGCAATTGGGTATTTGAAAAAAAAAAAATTTTGTGATAAATAGAAAGATTATATATTAGTTTTATAACAAAAATATTTTTTTATTATTTTTTTTGCAATAATTCAAAAGTTATTTCAAAATAAAAATTATTTTTTGAATCCAGTACCGAAGATACGCCGACAACTCCCGAACAAACCCGAGCGCGTGTGACGTCATAATGTTAGTTTTATTATACTTTGTATTCATTATTTTCCTATCAACTGCATTGAGTGTCTGAGTGAAAACTAACATTATGACGTCACACGCGCTCGGGTTTGTTCGGGAGTTGTCGGCGTATCTTCGGTACTGGATTCAAAAATTAATTTTTATTTTGAAATAACTTTTGAATTATTGCAAAAAAAATAATAAAAAAATATTTTTGTTATAAAACTAATATATAATCTTTCTATTTATCACAAATTTTATTTTTTTTCAAATACCCAATTATTCGAATTTTTCCTCGCCTTTTAAACTTACCCTAGACTTCCACAAATTCAACAACAGATATCTAGATAAATCCATTCAGTCGTTCTCGAATTTTAGTGAGACTAACGAACAGCGATTGATTTTTATAAATAGAGATTTATTAATCTATAGTGTTCTGGCAGAATCTGAGTTGGGTTAAGCCAGAACACTGTTTTGAATAGTCACTTAATTATCTCCATACCTAGTTTTATTTTTGGGGAAATATAATTAAATGAAATGAAACAACTTTATTTGCGTAGCCACAGGTAATATATAAACATGGAAAATATTAAGCAGTGTTCCTTGTAGGCTACTGCATATGCAGTGTGCAAAATGTCAATAGTTTATACCTACATTTAAAAAGGTAAATAGGTAAATTATATAACTTTGTGTTCTAAATAGTACTATCAGCTTATATGAGGAAAGGGTATTTGGTATTTTTTAAAAACCATTTGAATGTGAAGATATAGATACAAATTTCCAAAAGTACATATAGGTAATACCTATGTATAAACTTTCGCTGTTGTAATATTAGTGGAATTCTGTTAGAAAATGATGAGGCAGTAATATTTTTCTTATTGAAAAGAAATGTTATCAGCAATTTGCAAAAATGCTGATAAAAAATACGAATAAGCAAAAGCTACTGTGTTTCACCACAGTTAACTGAAACAAGATATATAGTTTTAAGTGCTGAGTTGAATTTAGAAAGAAATGAAGTGACAAAAAATGCATTATAAAGAAGCAATGTCTTAGGGGGTTTGTGCTTTAGGGATGTAGGGGTTTAAGGCGAAGGTTAGAGAAAACTCTTGATTTTACACTTTTATCGTAAATGGAAAAAAGTCGAAAAAATAGTTTAAAGGCCAGCTAAAGAACCAATATTACATATTATCTTCTTCTAATATATAAAATTTCCATGTCACAATGTTAGTTACTGTACTCCTCAGAAACGGCTTGACCTATTTTTACCAAATATTATATGCATATTCAGTAGGTCTGAGGATCAGCTACTATCTATTTTTTAAGGCAAAACAATGTTTGCCGAGTCATCTAGTATAGGTATATATAAATATTTAACCTCCAATTTTTTAAACTTACTCGAAAACTATTCGCCTCCGGCAGGTGAGATTTTGGTGCAGGGTGACTCCTCTCTCTCTTTCTCTCTCTCCTTCTCTCCCTATCTCTTTCTCTCTCTATCTCTTTCTCTCTCTCTCTCTCTCTCTCTCTCTCTCTCTCTCTCTCTCCCTACCTTCCACGTCTGTCTTTTAAAGAAACCACGATTCTAAATATTTACCACTTAGTACTTAACCTCAAAATGTTTAATCATTAATAACTCGAAAACTAATTACCTTCAGCAGATGGGGTTTGTAGCGACGGGGTTCCCTCCCACCACCCCTCTCTCCCTCCATATCCCCACCCCTTCGATTCAGGATACTCGATTCTAATGCCAACCCTATATATTTAACCAGCCAAGTGCAAATTACCTTCGCGCATGAAGGGTTCTGTATCATCTTTAAAAATTGGCAAAAAATCACATTTGTTGTATGAGCAAGGTTCCCAGTCTCGCTTAAAACTTTGATTGTTCTGTTTTTATCATCTGTTGTTATACATAGGAACAATTAGGAATACATCAACTGTGAACATTTCAATTGTCTAGTTATCACGGTTCATGAGATACATACTGACAGAAGAATTTTAATAATAAGGTTCCATATTTTGGTAATAATAATAATTACGTATTAGCTGGGTAGCCGATCTCTGTTGACGAGTTTTCAAACCACACCATATAATGGTATAGGGAAACACCACTTTCTTCTTAAAACAAACGAATTAAGTAGTCACGATTTGGAATAAATTCGTACATATATGTATTTCATGAAAATAAATGTTTATTCAATAAATAGTTATCACCATTTGGAAAAAAACGTAATATTTTATTTTATCATTATCTCATTTTTAGTTCCTATCACAATATGTTCTTTTCTGCATATTACTTATACAAAATAATGTCGATGTTTCACATCTGCCAGGCGTCCCGTGACGGCTCACATTTTTTTTGTGTACAAGGGGGAAATCTTCAACAAGATACCTGGCTACAATTAGTTAGACGCAGCCAGGTATATTGTTGAAGATACTGAAGTACCTGGCTTATGTGGCATTTGTACCCACTAAAACCCCTCCGGTGACCTCTGTGCTTAAGAGAGATCTCTGGGTTCTTCCGGGAAACACCCCGGACACTGCACTGTGGCCCTTCCTGGTTTATTGACCAATCCGCCAACGACGGCGACGGTCACTCGCCGTCATTCAACCCGGACTCGATGGAGCGTGTGTCGGAACCCCATCTCCGAACACCCTCAAGTCTGATGCCCCTTTTAGTCGCCTCTTACAACAGGCAGGGGTAGTTCCGCAGCCTTATTCTTTCACCCAGGCTGCAGTGTTAACTCTTACGATATCTAGTTTTCTACATGATAAATAATATAATTACTAGGACACATTTCACACATGGCTGGTTAGGCCCATACTTAAACATTTCTAGTTTGTGTTTTTAAAGCTACACAACTGATGTATTGCATATACATAATATTTTATATAGATACATATTTAACACCCAGACCCACAGCCAACAAATTTAGTTTATCACAAAGATGTTGGCCGTGCTGGGAATCGAACCCGAAACCTTCTGATTGGCAAGACGACATTAGAGCTGGCTTGTTGTATAAATGAATGCCACGCAAATTTAAGCTTTAAATTTTCGGCTTAAGACCTTAATACTTTTCCGAGTGCAAAACATAGATTGTAACTTTGACGTACGATTGGCTACATCGGATGCTATGGTAAAGTAGTGAGTATTACCCGTTTGTGTTCCCACAGTAAAAATAATTTAAACCTAAACTCACATGCTATTAAAAACTTGTTATCAGCACCGAAGTACTAGTTATTATTCTGTGTCAGCACCGTCACAGCTTATCACTAACCAAAACATTGGTTGTTTGTTTTAAAATGAGGCTTATCAGTAATGCCTACATATATGTATACATACCTATATGATTGTATACTTAGTTAAAGTGTCTTTTGTAGTTATTAGTTCAGTCACTTTGTAAGTACTCGTAATAACAATAAAAGTAATTAGTGTGGTTATTACACAAACACACACACATACACTAACATTAATAGATAAATTTTCTTTAGTACTTTTTTATTATTTTATGTTAAATCCTATTATTATTATGACTAAACTATTCTAAATCCTATTTTTATTACTGAAATTGAATACTGTGAAATTAAATAATGTAAAATGGAAGTGGTTTACGAAACTATATTTTATGAAGGTACCCTGAAGAAAACAGCACTTACGGCATGAGACTAGTTCTCAGTGTAAGTGCTGGTCGCCATATCAAATCATTATTAATGTTCATTTTTATAATATTTGTTTTCTTTAATATATTTTGTAATTATCTGTAATAGTTTTGCTGTAATAAACAAATTGAATTGAATTAATAGCATTAGTTAGAGATGTGCCGATATCCTCCAGATTTGCTGTCTGCGTTCACTCTCTGAATTGTCGGAATAATACACTAGCTAGTCGGCAAAAACCGCCGATCAGTCGGCAAATAATTGGCCAAGCGCGACCCGGTGTCGCGCGAGTTAATGGGGGTGAAAGTTTGTATGGACAACTTTGCGAATCAGTTTGATATCGTAGCAATGTAATGTCTATATAAAATTGGCACGGGAATAAGATACTTTAGAATTAGTTAAGTTTATTATAGGTCTGGATAATGATAGTTTCCAGAGGTTACACGAAAAGCGACCTACACGCGGGCGGAGCTGCGGGCAACTGCTAGTTTTATATATTTTTTTATACACACACGGCTGGTTAGCCCCATATTGAACCATTTCTAGCTCGTATTATGGTTGCTAACACAACTGATATACTACATATACATACATACATATTATATATAAATACATATTTAACACCCGGCCCACGGCCAACAAATTTAGTTAAGCACAAAGATGTTGACCGGGCCGGGAATCGAACCCGGAAACTTCTGATTAGCAGACCGGCATGGTAACCTTTACGCCAACGAGGTCGTCGAATATAAGATTGTAACCGTGACCACAGAATAATAACTTGTACTTCGCACAGAAGCTTCACTTCGCAATGGTTTTCAAAGAAATATGAACTCAATCTAATAAACAATATGATTTAATTTAGCTCGCGGTCCAGTCGAGGACGTGATGATTTTTGTACCTACCAATTTCTTTTCAAAGGAATATGGGCCTTAATTCACTATGCTACGGTTCATAATACGTTGTACATGGTTATACGTAGTACTAGTTATTATTCTGTGGTATTGAAAGAGCCACATAGATTGGCCCCTTGCGCAGTGGCCGCCGCCCGTAGGTATGTTTTTAACACCTACACGCGGAGTGACACAGGCCTGCCGTGACTGAAAGTGAAATGTTTCCCCCCCGCAGGCGGTGCCGGCGGGAAGGGGGTGTGGGGAGCGCCCGGCTCTGAACTCTTGGAGGAGTATGTGGAAGACATGAACGACCCCAACTACGACTCTGAAGCGGTCAGCAACGGAGACGTGGAGTTCAAACAGGTCATCGTCGAGGCTGAGCCCCAGGAGATTGTGGTCAGTAGTATTAGTATTAAAAAAATAAATTGGCCAAGTGCGAGATGGACTCGCGCACGAAGGGTTCCGTACGACTGTTGTATGGGAGGCCCCCTTAAATAGGGTAAACTTACCGGTTTACCGGCCACTACCCCTTATCGTCCACTTCGCACATTAATTTGAATAATAGACAGTGGCTGTATAATATGTATGTACTAACAAAATATTTTCGCCACGTTGAATTAATAATTGGCCAAGTGAGAGTTGGACTCGCGCATGAAGGGTTCCGTACCATTGTTGTATGGGAGCCCCCCTTAAATATTATTTTTTAGTTAAATTATTTAAAAACGCTGCACAATGGCTCACGAAATTCAGTCTAATTTAAATACAGTCCATTGGGATAGAATTTGACAACCAGAGTTGTGACATGGTTGTCACGGTTACATTAAAATAGTTCAAGTATTTATGTACCTCGTTCACTCTCGTATGTTTGTTGTATGGGAGCCTCCCTCAAATATGTATTTTATTTAAATTTTATATATTAATTTGATAGCTTACTTACATACATTTATATATTTTGTGAACATTTTAAGTTTCTATCAGCTACCGCTATTGATCAATGTATAGACAAAAAATACGAAATAAACACGTTTATTGTATGGGTACCCCCCTTAATATTTTATTTTTTTATTTTTAGTATTTGTTGTTATAGCGGCACGGGTAATACACATCTTGTGAAAGTTTCAGCTTTCTAGGTATTATGGTTACTGAGATAGAGCCTGGAGACGACAGACAGACAGCGGAGTAATAGGGTCCCTTTTTTACCTATTCGGTACGGAACCCTAAAAAAAGGTGGGACCCTTTTACTAAGCCTCCGCTGTCTGTTTTTACCTTTTAGGTACGGTACCCTAAAAAAGAAAAGAAACGAAGAACTTATGTAATTTTACACAACTTTTAGTCTCATAGGCAATATCATGTCAGTTAGTTATGTATCTTTATTTGTAAAACGGAATTCATAAAGCAAAACAACGCTTGCCGTTTTATCTAGTCTGCTATATTTAACTGTACTACATATTAGTTAAGACGTAGATCGAGTGACGCAATGCCGAAAAAAAACCAGCCCGGTGCGGCGAGAGGCGCGGCCGCCCCCGCCTTCCGTGATACTAGGCTAGTAGCGCGTGTAGCTAGGCAAACTAAGGTGATCTGACGCGATCATCGAGGTTAAGCAACGGTCGATGCGGACAGTCTTTGGATGGGTGACCGGGCGTAAGACTTTCTTTTAAAAAGTGCCGTTTTTTTTGGCAGATGACACGTAACATTGTAGGTCCCGGTTTTTAATCTTAGTCTTCTTCTTCGTATGAGCTAAGTGGCCAAGCTCTGGTATAGATAGTTTACAAGCCTCCCGAAGGCCTCTGACTTGGCTTAACGACTGCGTGTACTACTAAAAGCCGGGACCTACTACTTAACTTGTAATCAGACCCACGGTAGCGCCCAGATGAAAACGGTCATTCTTAAAACGACAATCCATGCGGTCACCCATCCAAAGACTGACCGCAACCATCGTTGATAAACAAGATAAACCATTTATTGATAATTTTACAATTATACGTCAAAAATTAAAAAAATGTCAATATGAATATAAATAAAAAATGACAATATGATATACAAATAAATTGTAATACATGTCATATGGAATAATGTCAATATTAATACCTAATAAAAATAATAATATTTAACAATTACATATCACGACATGATTCACATAACATTTTTTCTGATATTAAAAAATTCGTCCATAGAATTTTAGCTGCTTAGCCTCAATGATCGCGTCAGATCACCTTAGCTAGCCGAGCTACAGGCGCTACTGTACTACTTAATCTTAGTACAAGCTGCCTTGAAACCAAGTCAAAGGCATTCGGGCGCCTTGAAAACTCGAGACCAGAGCTTGGCTTAGTTTTCAAAATGATTATTAAATCCCCACTATCAATTTCGCTTGCAACGCTTAAAGAATCGCCTGTCACAGAAAACGCAATAATCCGACACCAGTCTTCTTCTTCTTCACCTTATCCCATTTAGGTGGGGTCGGCACAGCAAATCTTCTTCTTCCACTCTCCTCTATCAGACGACATCTCCACACTCAATCCTTTCTCTCTCGTGTCTTCATTCACACACTCCATCCATGTTTTTTTCGGGCGGCCTCTTGCTCTTCTTCCTTGCACTACCATTGCCATACATCTCCTTTTTTTTTTTTTATTTTTTTTACGTGAGGAAATGCATTTACGCATGCCCACCACACCCGGGGAGGTGGGTGGGGTATGTCGGACTCGATGCCACCAGGACATCACTACCGACTAAAACCTCACGATGGCCTCCTCACCGGAAAGGGCGGGGTGAGGTTCCGCTCTTCGCATTAACTCACCACCCCGCCCATCTCGGCTAGCCTGCGAGACTCCTCCTCGGGGGATGACTCCCCTTGCAGTGCACCACGTGTGTACCGCAACCACCTCGGGGACCGTGAGTGCAATGGACGCCGGACAACCCCGGTCCGACGTCCTAGGTCCCCCGCAACGGGTCAGGTCTGTGGCACCGTTACCTGCCACTACGGCCGCAGAGAATAGGGAAAGTGGTAGTTGCTGGTTACCACTCCCTTCTCCCTGCGGCCCCACCGCGTCCGCCATCATCCGGTGGCGACCCCGTCGAGGCCGCGGCAGGTAGGAAGAGCGGCGCATCGTCATACCGACACTTCTCTCCTGCCGCGGCCCCACACCTTCGGCTGCGGTGGGTGTCTCCAAAACCACACCGCAGCCCGCCTCAGTTGCGAAACCTCCCCGAAAACCCCCGGAGCGAGGTCCCGCAACCTACTGGTGCCACTCCTCTAGAACTTGCATGGGGGAGGACAAGTCTAGGGAGTGGCCCGCCTCAGGGACCCTCTTCGCTTCACCGTGGGTGACCAAGCCACGGTTACTGAGCCCCCCCGCCTCGACAATGCGGGGCCCCACGGGGGGGATTGCCATACATCTCCTAGTGACATGCATCTCCTCTCTACGCATCACATGTCCATACCACGCTAACCTTCTACTCCTTATTTTCTCCCTCACTTGGGCTACTTTCACACTTCCTCTCATATATACTCCGACACCAGTCAAACAAAAAAAAAACGAACTCCAACAATAACGAGCGTATATACGTATGTATGTATGTATATAAAAAGTTAAAAGCAAAACAAGATCCAGTCTGTTGCTAACTTCGCGCGTGTTTTCGATTACGCGCTCGACCTTGGTTCTCATGTAGCGCTCACAGCTTTAGTGATGTCCTAACATCGATGATTTTTTATCGATAGCGATTTTAGTTTAGACGGGCTATTAAATTTTTGTTTTCACATTTCACACACGGCTGGTTAAAACCCCATACTGAACCATTTCTAGTTTGTGTTATGGGTGCTAACACAACTGATATACTACATATACATACATACATAGTACATATTTTTATATAGATACATATTTTATCACCCAGACCCACAGCCAACAAGTTTATGACACAAAGATGTTGGCCGTGCCGAAAATCGAACTCGGTACCTTCTGATTGGCAGTCCGGCATGGTAACCATTAAGTCAAATAGGTCGTCAATATTTCTTCTATGTAGATCTAATATTTGATATTATTACACTACCGTACGTGTCCTCTAGGATGTGATTAGTTCAGTCAATAAATATTTATTATTACGCTAATTACATTTGTCTTAAACCCTCAACGAAATATCGACGGGGCGTTATAAGTTGAGTTAATGTTAAACGTGTTTGTCTGTGGCTTTGTAGACACCGTTAAATCTATTTCAATTTATATAATTAATGTTATCGTTAAATGTATTTTTATTGAAAAAAACTACCTAGTTTTATTTGCAAAAAAAGCGGTTTTTGAAAGGTTTTTAGTTGGGAATGTTCTTAACTATGCTTGATGAAAATCGATACAAGATGGCCGCCGGTCAAAATGTTGTTCTGGAGTTTTTTTTTTTATTTATATTTGTAGTGATATTTATTCTTTCGATTATATTTTGTCGAAAATGATAGCTTATCAGGAACGGCTCATGTAGGATCAGATGAGATAAGTGCGTTTGATTTGAGTAATCGTAAAGGATTACTTACCTTATCTAAGTCCAGGAGCCGTGAAAAATCGACCTTCACCGATCAGATAGAGCACTTTTTATCAAATATAATTTACAAACAAATGTGCCTATGATAACTGCGTCTGATCGACGTGAGTCTGACGTGATCACCGAAGCTAAACTACGGTCGTTGCAGACGGTGTTTGCATGGGTGACTATGCTGTGACCTGTGTATTTTTATCGGGGTCTACCGTGGGTCGGATGACACGTTAAATTGTAGATTCCGGCTGTTAGTCTTAGTACAAACAGACGTTAAGACAAGTCAGTGGCCTCCGGGCGGCTTGAAAACTCTCGACATCAGAGCTTGGCCACTTAGCTCATACAAAAAATAATTTGTTTACGTATCGAAACGAAAACAATTTGTAGTTTTTCACATTCTAAAATCTTATACTAGTTTATCGATAGGATGGATAGTTTATCGATACAATTTTTTATCGATATCGGTTTTATTATATTGTCCCTCGAACATCACTAGTTAAAACCGTATAAATAAACTCGTAATCGCGTCGTTTTAAAAGTGAACAGAACAGTATTATCGCACGCTGTGTTTTGATCGTCACACTCGGTCGCCTGCCATATAAGTCATGTGTAATTTTATCCGTTTTTATTTTTAGGTTTCCGTTACTAGCATATGCAGCCCACTATACCGTTCCCACTGCCGGGACTCGGGGCCTTCTCTAACTAGAAAAGAGATATATGCCATAATTCATCACGCTGGCCAAGTGCGGGTTGGCGGATGTCACACGTCTTCGGATATTGTGGTCCTCAAACACCGCTAATATGAGACATTGCATACATCGCCCATCAAGCGGTATATTATCATTGGCAGAACCATATCTGTGAATCTATGTCAACGACCTCTGGTTGATGCGTACGCGACGCTTTGCGTGCCAAATGGCATTTTGTTTACGTTGCACTTCTTGAATATAAATATTAAATACTAGTACTTTGACTTCAAGTATTTCTCTGTAGCGTGTTTGCAAGCATGTTACTACGAGATAATACAAGATACGTTTTGCTTCGACCTTCATTGTGAGAACTGCGAAGCTTTGGAAATCTCTTCCAGACTCTTTTTCCTAAGAAGTACAATTTGCGGGACTTCAAATTTAGAATAAATAGGTTTCTTCTAGGCAAGTGTGATACATCTTAGACCAGAGTCAAGCTTAACATCAGGCAAGCTGCGGTCAAACGTAAGCCTAATTATCATAAAAAAAAGTTATGTGTGCATTTGCACTCGCTTTACGGTGAAGGAAAATATCATGAGGAAAGCGAAATGATTGCGGACCATAATATCCGAAGACGTGTGTCGTCCGCCAACCCGCACTAGGCCAGCGTGCTGCAGGCAAGCTGCGGTCAAACGTAAGCCTAATTATCATTAAAAAAAAGTTATGTGTACATTTGCACTCGCTTTACGGTGAAGGAAAACATCGTGAGGAAAGCGTAATGATTGCGGACCGTAATATCCGAAGACGTGTGTCGTCCGCCAACCCGCACTAGGCCGGCGTGCTGGCATTATGGCCTACATCTCTCTCATCGTGAGAGAAGGTCCCGAATCCCAGCAATGGGAAATTATTAGTGGCCTGCTTATACTATGATTTATTTGTTGTTTTTGTTTTGATATCTATACCAATATTATAAAGAGGAAAAGGTTGATTTCTTGTTTGTTTGTTTGACGCGAATAGGCTCCGAAACTACTGGACCGGTTTGAAATTTTTTTTCACCGTTGGGAAGCTACATTATCCATGAGTAAAATAGGCTATATTTTGTTTCTCTTTGCAACTTAGATTATTTTATAACCCGTGCGAAGCCGGGACGATCGATCTGCTAGTCTTATATATGTTCCCACAGTAGGGACTCTGGGCCATCTCTCACGTGGAGAGAGATGATGAAGAAAACAAGTGATGTATGTTTATTATTGGTTGGTTCCAGCGCAAAGCTGAGCCCGTGATTCTGGAATACTTCGAGCATGGAGACACCAACGCTGCGGCCGAGGACTTCCTGGAGTTCGTCACACCCAAGAGGAGCCACCTGGTGAGCTTTCATTTGTTTTATTATAAGCTTGCGCTCGACTGCTACTCATATTTCTTTCACTATAAAGGCCTTTCAGCTATGGAACGCATTGCCCCTGTCTGTAAGGCAGGCTACATCTCTTCCTATTTGTTAGAAGTTGGTATATTTGCACTACTTGTCCACATTTTAAATGTATTTGTGTATACTGTTTCGGTATTTTGTTTATTTCTCTCTTAAACTTGTTTGTCAGTAGGTTTAGTTTATTATTTTTTTGTTTATTTTTGTATTTGTTTGGCAAACCTCCCATTATGTTAATTATATTTTCCATACAAAGGTTGCCTGGAAGAAATTGCTACAAGTGATAAGGCCGCCTATTTTGCAACAAAATTGCTGGAACTGTGTTTTTTTTTCTCTTATTGTGTTTGTTTGTTTTTGTACAATAAAGGATTCTTGTATTGTATTGTACTACTCACGTGAAATGGAATTTTCATCTGGGTGCTACCGTGGGTCGGATGTCGTCAAATTGTAGATTCCGGCTGTTAGTCTTTATTCTAATTGGAAGTGGGGTTGATAAGACCTGTGCTGACATCCCGCTAGGGGCGTATTGTGCATTCCCCCCTTACCAGCCTACCCAAGCCAACCGAGCTCCTTGAAATAACGAAGCACAGCCCTGGGTCGCTGGCATACCTGTTCCACCCCTGTTGCGTCAGATGGTCTGTTTGTCTGAGGATTAGCAATGGAAGTAACTCTCTCTGGTTTGTTTGGTAGCCTCGCAGTGCAGTAGCACGTGTTCTACCCTCTTAGTACAAACAATCGTAAAAACCGCTATGGGCATATTTTGAAAACTGGTTAAAAAACCTTAAATCAAGTTTTTTGAACCAGTTGTTTCTTTTTTTTAAATAAGTATAAATATTATCAGAGTTGTTCTTTAGACGGTCTTTAAGCTATTTAACCGATTTCATATTAGACTGTATGTATTATTTTTTATATTATATTATTTATATTATATTATTTTTCACTGATTTCTCAGCCATATTATGTGAACCGATTCTCAAAATTATTTTTTTCATTTGTAAGAATGCAAAATTCAAGTTCATTTGTATGAAATTAAAGGGTATGGCCCTTTAATTTCATACAAATGAACTTGAATTTTCAAATTTTTTCAATATTTTGTACTTGTCTTGATGAATAGGAGTGTGTTCCAAGATAAACCATTTATTGATAATTATTCAATTATACATCAAAAATTAAAAAAAAATAACAATATGTAATACAATCAATTTGTAATAAATGTCAATATGTAATGATGTCAATATTTATAAAATAATAATAATAATATTAAACAATTACATGTCACGACACACATTCGCTTCCCAGATTTGCGAGACGATAGTGGAGATAGCGTTGGACCACAAGCCCTCACATTGTGAAATGGCCTCCGTGCTCATCTCGGACCTCTACGGGCGTGTCTTCTCTGCTAAGGATATTGCACTTGGTAAGTTCGACCTTAAAAAAAGCTAGTGAGTGTGGCTTGGTGGTAATTACGTCTGCTTTACAATCAGACGGCCCCTGGTTCGATCCCGGCCCTACACCAATGACTTGTGTTTCAAGTTACATGTGAATTGGCACTCGCTTTACGGTGAAGGCTGAAAAAATATCTAATACCAATATTATAAAGAGAAAAGTTAGATTATTGTTTGTTTCTTTGACGTAAACGTTTGTATGTATCTATATAAAATGTATATGTATGTATATGTAGTATATCAGTTAGCTACCATAACGCGAACTAAAAATGGTTCAGTATGGGGTTAACCAGCCGTGTGAAATGACTCCAATAGGCTCTAAAACTACTGGACCGATTTGAAAATTTCTTTCACCGTTGGGAAGCTACATTATCCCTGAGTAAAAATAAATATTATTATGACGTAAAAGAATATATTAATGACAATAATTTAAATGACATAAACTTAAAATAATTAATAATAACTAATGTATATTATATGTATAAATCGGCCTGCTCCAAACCTAAATTGCTACACCCTGACCCCGGGTATATTATGTGTTATTTAAACAAGAAAATTGTTACATAACATTTAATTATGCAATACCTAAATGATTGACTTTGAGTAACATAGACTATATTTTGTTTCTCTTTGCAACTTAGATTATTGTATAACCCGTGCGAAGCCGGTACGATCTGCTAGTATTTAAATAAAACTTTGTTATTTTTACACATTCACACACGGCTGGTTAGCCCCATACTGAATCATTTCTAGCTCGTATTATGGTTGCTAACACAGCTGATATACTACATATACATACATATTATATATGAATACATATTTAACACCCAGACCCACAGCCAACAAATTTAGTTAAGCACAAAGATGTTGAATCGAACCCGGAACCTTCTGATTAGCAGACCGGCATGGTAACCTTTACGACAACGAGGTCGTCGACTTTTGTCATCGTCTTTAAGGAATCCTACTATATGGTGTTGTTTACATTCGCCAGCGCTCGAGCACCTCTTGGAAAAGCTGCCTGACCTGATCCTGGACACTCCGGACGCCGCGGTGCTTCTCTCCAACTTCATAGCGCGGTGCGTCGCCGACGACTGCCTGCCGCCCAAGTTCGTACAGGCGCAGGCGCAGCGCGACCACAACCCGCATGCCAGGTGAATGTACACTCTATCTCTGAGTGAGTGAGTGAATGTACACACTATCTCTGTGTGAGTGAATGTACTCACTATCTCTGAGTGAGTGAATGTACTCACTATCTCTGAGTGAGTGAATGTACGCTCTATCTCTGAGTGTACAGTGGGCCGTACACTCCCCACGCCGCGGTGCTTCTCTCCAACATCATAGTGCGGTGCGTCGCCGACGACTGCCTGCCGCCCAAGTTCGTGCAGGCGCAGGCGCAGCGCGACCACAACCCGCATGCCAGGTGAATGTACACTCTATCTCTGAGTGAGTGAATGTACACACTATCTCTGAGTGAGTGAATGTACACTATCTCTGCGTGAGTGAATGTACACTCTATCTCACTCTATCTGAGAGAGTGCACAGTGGGCTGTACACTCTCCACGCCGCGGTGCTTCTCTCCAACTTCATAGCGCGGTGCGTCGCCGACGACTGCCTGCCGCCCAAGTTCGTGCAGGCGCAGGCGCAGCACGACCACAACCCGCATGCCAGGTGAATGTACACTCTATCTCTGAGTGAGTGAGTGAATGTACACACTATCTCTGAGTGAGTGAATGTACTCACTATCTCTGAGTGAGTGAATGTACACACTATCTCAGAGTGAGTGAATGTACACACTATCTCTGAGTGAGTGAATGTACACACTATCTCTGAGTGAGTGAATGTACACACTATCTCAGAGTGAGTGAATGTACACTCTATCTCACTCTATCTGAGAGAGAGTACAGGGGCTGTACACTACCGTTTTTTTACGTGGAGGAAATTTTCATAGTACCCTGACTACGTTAGGAGTGTAGACAGGGTATGTAAGATTTTTACTCACTAAAACTTCCTCGATGGCCATCTCTTGTGCTTTTAAAAGGAGATTCTGGGATTGATCGGACCAGAACCCCCCTGCACTTTTTTATAATTCCTCCTTTCTTCTTCTTTCCATGTAAGTGAAGCGCCCCAAAAGATTTAAACTACACCTTTGCTGGCTATGTAGTAAAACTTTACCTCTGCTGGCTATGTAGAGGAATAAAAACCCCAGTTTAATACCTATATTAGTTATATACAAGACAAGCTCGAAATAAACTCGGGTAGAATCCGCTTAATATGATGCTTTCGATATAGTTATGGATTAGATATATTAATTTTCAAGGTGTCTTGACCCCCAAGTCAGGGTATTAACAAGGCCTACCTAGGCCTCCTTTCAGTCAAATACAAATAATTTATTCATAACACCAAAGTTACAAGTCAATCTCGTGTTAAAAACAAGTCGATTTGTGTGACTGGCGAGGAGAGCTATACACTACCTACTCTTTTAATATAACGATAGACAAAACGTCACATATGTAGTGTGCGACAGAGATAGCGCGCTACTACGCCGAAATTTGCCTATTGTCTCGAACGACAAGTCTCTCGACTTGTCGTTCGAAGAGTCAGCATCTCCTGATGATGCCTTGTGGTTAGGCGAAACACGTGTAGAGTTAAGAATTTCCGAATTGTGATAGGTAACGTTAATCTTAATTAATCTTAGTTAATTGGTCTTAGTTAATTAATCTTAGATAATTAAGCTCGGTTAATTGATCTTAGTTGATTTTTCCTTTACTTGTCTTAATGTGGATTTCGGATCACAGCGGAAGTACACTAAATATTTAATTTTGTCATCTATTTACAATGGATTTCCGCAAAGTAACGCCTGAGTCAATAAGTTACCTATTGACTCATTTTAATTTTTTCGTTACTTTGCGGAAATTCATTGTAGATAAAAGAAAAAATGAAATATTTTACATCACAGCAGAAGAACACTAAATATTTGATGCCCAATATTTATCTCGCCGTGTACTTTGTGGCTAAAAAGCGAGTGTGACTCGATGGGACAAACGACTGCTTATCAATCAGACGTCCCCTGGTTCGATCCCAGCCCTACACCAATGACTTGTTTTTCAAGCTATGTGTGGATTTGCACTCGCTTTACGGTGAAGGAAAACGAAAGTGAGGAAACCGAGACATATATAACCGCTAACCCGCACTGGGCCAGCGTGGTGGACCCGAGTCAATAAATGGTTTGATTGGAATTTGATTTGATTTTGAGTCCCCCAGCAGTGGGAAGGTAAAGTGGGCTAAAATAAAAGGTTTTATAACAGCAGTGTATATTGTTACAGACAGTCGATCCACCGCGCCGAGACGCTGCTCTCCATGAAGCAAGGGCTGGTGAGGCTTGACAACATCTGGGGTGTTGGCGGTGGGATCAGGTCAGTGTTCTTTTATTTTTCACCATCATCATTATCTATAAGCTATCCGGCTCTTTGACAATACACATGACATAGAAGATTAAAACAAACAGAACCATTGGAGTTAGTGTAGTGTTGTGTTAGATCTT
The DNA here is from genome assembly GCA_035578125.1 of Mellilla xanthometata. Taxonomy (NCBI): domain Eukaryota; kingdom Metazoa; phylum Arthropoda; class Insecta; order Lepidoptera; family Geometridae; genus Mellilla; species Mellilla xanthometata. The sequence goes on from JAPUBQ010000032.1 coordinate 440,888, forward strand.
AAGTGATAGCGACATCCAAAGTGTTTAGTGCTGACAATAGGACACTTGAACATAGTTTACTCGACTTAATAGAAACATTAAAAGAAAAGTGCTAATGGACATTAGACTTAATTAAAAGTGCTATTAGACTTAATCTTATATTTTTAAATGAGCAATTCTTGTATATATATAATTGGAATCTCGGAATCGGCTCCAACTATTTTCATGAAATTTAGTATATCGGGGGCGATAAATCGATCTAGCTAAGAATAATTTTTAGAAAATGTCATATAAAAAAAATACCGAGCAAAGCTCGGTCAACCAGGTACTTATATGTAATATTATGTAATTAATAGTTTATGTTAAAGTAATACTATTTATTAGCTTAGTAGGCTAGATTATAGTTAGGGAAAACATAGCGCATTTCTTTAAAAAACATCATTACCAGCCCGTAGCCGCCCACTGCTGAGCATAGGTCTCTCTTGTAAGCCGGTTATCTCGGTGTTGCGCTACTTTCATCCATGTTTTTTTTTTAACCTACAACTTTTTTTATATAGTACAGAGGAGCTAGCCTAGACATTGTGAAAGACTTTTTTTAAAATCCTACTAATATAATAAATGCAAAATTTTGTGTGTTTATATGTTTGCTACTTCTTCTCGATCTAATGGCTGGAGTGATTTTGGTGAAATTTGGTATGGAAGTAGGTTAGACTCTGGGTTAATGTAAAGGATACTTTTATCCCGAAAAGATTACCGGTTGGATGCGCAAATAACTTCAACTTATTACTCCTTCACACTCAAACGCTTCGACCGATTATGATTTTGATGAAATTTGGTGTGGAGCTTTAGACCCTGGAATTAACACATAGGCTATTTTTTTTATCCCGGATTAACGTGGGGTGCAACTAGTATAATTAAACGGCATAATGATAAAATTGTTCCCTCTCGTCATAGAACTGCGCGGTATGGAAACAGTATTTTGGGTATGGGACCAGCTGTTTACAATCACTTGCCGAAAATAATACGAAAATGTAATAATTTAACCATGTTTAGAAATAAATTGAATGATTTTTTGACATATAAATGTTACTATAGTTTGAAATTATTTTTTAATGATAAAATTTGACATATGTATATATTTAATTTTATTTTGTATGATAGAACTTAATTAATTGATGGAATAATAATTGTTATTTTTTATTTTTTTTTATTAATGTATTTTTGCATGTTATTAATTAATATTGTATGTTCAAAAGAGCAAAACTGTTGATACTATTGAACTAATTTGTAACACCATATCTGTACAGTTAACAATAAACGAATCTGAATCTGAATCTGAATCTGAATTCTGAAATAATAGCATTCCGTGAAATTTGTGAAGTGAATTAAAATCTTATCACGGCTTATGAGATACAGCCTGGTGGCAGACAGACAGTGGAGGCTTAGTACTGGGGTCCCATTTTTTCCTTTAGGTACGGAACCCTAATAAGGAGGACTTCAGGTATGGAATTCTTCAATTTATAATGTTCTTTATATTCCAGGCCAGTAAAGTCCCTGATCAGGCAAATCCAACTCCTGCTGAGGGAGTACCTGACCTCGGGTGACCTGGCCGAGGCGATGCGCTGTGTTAAGGAGCTGGAGGTGCCCCATTTCCATCATGAGCTCGTTTATGAGGTAAGCTGAATATAATTGAATTGACGACCTCGTTGGCGTAAAGGTTACCATGCCGGACTGCTAATCAGAAGGTTCCGGGTTCGATTCCCGACCCGGACTTTCAACATCTTTGTGCTTAACTAATTTGTTGGCTGTGGGTCTGGGTGTTAAATATGTATTTATATATTATAATGTATGTATATGTAGTATATCAGCTGTGTTAACAACCATAATACGAGCTAGAAAGGGTTCAGTATGGGGCTAACCAGCCGTGTGTGAATGTGTCCTAATATTTATTTTTTTAATTATAGACTAAAATATAATAGACGCTCAACTACTTGTTGAAAAACGTTTGATGTGAATCAATACAGTTTATTTTTTCATATTGATACGGCTAATTGGTACCAAAAGAAATATAAATATTCTAAGAGTGGTTCTTAAAACTTTAAGTACCTATTTTTTCATTTTTTGCTATAAGTTTAAAGTATTTTTTCAGTATTTTTTGCTATAATTATGTGGTATATCTATACTTCTATACTTATATTGTAAAGCGGAAGAGTTTGTTTGTTTGTTTGAACGCGCTAATCTCAAGAACTACTAGTGCGATTTGATTTTTTTTTTTGTGTTGAATAGACCATTTATCGAGGAAGGCTTTAGGCTATATAACATCACGCTGCAACTATAAGGAGCGAAGAAATAAAGGAAAATGTTTGAAAAAAAAACGGGGAAAATTATTCATCTTTGAGGGCTTCCATTGCGTGCGCTGCGAAAACGGTTCAAGATATCAATAAAATACACACGCGGGCGGAGCCGCGGCTAACAGCTAGTGTATTATATCAGTTGTGTTAGCAACCACAATACAAGCTAGAAATGGTTTAGTATGGAGCTAACCAGCCAACCGAGTGTGAAAGTGTAAAAAAAAATTACTTGCCATCCGACCCACAGAAGCTCCAAGATGAAAATGCCACTTCCAAGATGGTTGCCTGAAACGAATCTTATAGACGACAGTGGTTTGGAGACAAAATTTTCGAGACCGGATTTTGTAATTTTATTTTATCAAGTCCAAACTCCAACATGGCAAACACAATGTATAAGTTAGCAGAACTAGGTCTTAAAAGAGACCTAACTCTGCTAACTAATCACGTTATTTGTGATTTTTGTAACTTAGATGATTTACAAGGCGATATGGTCGCTCAGCGACAAATCATCAAATAGATATAAAAAAAAAGGTTGCCTGTAAAGTCGGTTTTACGGGCGAAGATTTTACGTGACAACGTCTCGATCCCGATCATAGTTGAGTGGGAGAGAGACGCAAGGCATTCGGCGGGCCTCTCTCTCGTTCGGTGACTCATCGTAACGTTACCGGGCGTTAAACTTTTTCATAAGTGACTCCCAGCCGCAACCTAATTTAAGACGTTGTCACGTCAAAAAAAATGATGGTTGCCACTACATAACGCTGGTGTGGGTAGTTCGAAATGTTTAATTAAATGTTGCTTCTTGCAGACGGTGTTGCTGGCGCTGGAGACTGTGAACTCGTCAGTGGAGGAGCAGCTGGTGACCTTCCTCGCGGAGCTCAGGAGGTGCCTCATCGTCTCGCCGGACCAGATGGATCGGGTGAGTGAAGAGGGTGCCTGGGGGTGGGAGATGATACCTTGCTATCCTCATTTCTTAATGAAAGAAAGAAAATTATTTATTGTGAGAAATTAAAACGCTTTGCGTCGACCGTCGTTTGTTGTTAGGACTGCGAGGCTTTAGAACTCACTATCTGAGTCTCTGTTTCCGGGGGCCTCCAAAAGTAAAGTTAATAGGTATCTTCTAGGTAAGCGTGCCACACTGTAGATTGCAGCGCAGCTTAACATCAGGCTAGCTGTAGTCAAATGCTATCCTATCAAGAATAAAAATAATGAATAGTTTAAAAACTAAAAACACGCTTTTTATAGAAATCCGTAATTTTATCAAATTAGTTTATTGTCATCGGTCCTCAATAAATCTACAAAGTTTGAACGAAATCTGGCCGTTTAAAGTGGGTCAAAATCGCGCCCAAAGAAGTCGGTTACAAACAAACATAGAAACAAAAATACAAAAAATGGAATAATTTTATCAAATAAGTGTATTGTCATCGGCCCTCAATAAATCTACAAAGTTTGAACGAAATCTGGCCGTTTAAAGTGGGTCAAAATCGCGCCCAAAGAAGTTGGTTACAAACAAACATACAAACATAATTCTTTGCCAAATTCTCTGTTCCCCGATAACTATAATCTAGCGGTTTTCAAGGCAAGAGTGAACCGGTTTCTTCTGGGCAAGCGCGCTCCACCTTAGATTGCAATCTCGCTTACCATCAGGTGAATTGCGGTCAAGCGCAAGCCCATTACTAGTAAAAAAAAAACATACAGGTGAAGCTAATATAAAGCGTGTAAAAAAAAAATGGTTGCCTGTAAAGTCGGTTTTACGGGCGAAGATTTTACGTGACAACGTCTGCCGCGTGCTGCGCGCTAGGCATGTCGATTCATTTTAAAAAATATCGATCTCCGATTCGATTCAAATCGGCCATACTAGAATCGATTCTTGTTTAAATCGAGCATTAAAAGATCGATTTTCGATTAATCGACCCAATTTCAGACATGACTAATTGTCTAATAAAGATACAGGACATTATTGATGACCATTTACTGCAAATACAAGTAATTGGATAGAAGTATTATTAAATTAATAAACATAATATCACGTTTATATTCCTTCGAAAGAATAGGTAGAGGTGGGAATCGAATCCAGGACTCTTTTAGCAGTAGTGCTTGCGACCAATAAAAGGTCGCAAGCACTACTGCTAATATGGCAGTTTAAATTTCTAGTCTCGCCTATGTACTTGTAAGTCGGTTAGTAAATTAATCAAATTTTAAGTTTGTAAAATTTTATTGAAGTTTAAAATAAGTTACACAACGCAAACGCAAATTTCTCGATAAATCGATTACGATCAATCTAATACCTTACTATTATTCAAATTAAAATAAAATATGCTATATGAACACGATATTATTATTTCATTACTATAAATTTTTACAGTAAAAATAATATTTATCTACAGTATATTTTTGATAAATAAACCCGCTCACAAGAATAGATAGGTTAGGTTTGATAGTCGGATAGAGAAATAAAATGTTTTTAACGCAAGTAACGCCACCTTCGGAAGCGTTCATAAATATTTACTCTATGATGCGTTCAAATTATCGATCAAGCACTACCAGCTGCTTTTGCGTCCGACACTAGCAAAAAAATATTAAAACTAAATACCGCAGCCAATTGGCTAGTCCTTTAAATGGATCGGTCCGATTCGGGAGGTTTATGAATCGATTCATTGAATCGATGTAGGGTTCAAAATCGATCTGAAAAATCGATTATATTACTCTAAATAATCGATTTTTCGATTAATCGATTTTAAATCGACATGCCTACTGCGCGCGCGGCAGACCGATCATAGTTGAGTGGGAGAGAGACGCAAGGCATTCGGCGGGCCTCTCTCTCGTTCGGTGACTCATCGTAACGATACCGGGCGTTACACTTTTTCATAAGTGACTCCCAGCCGCAACCTAATTTAAGACGTTGTCACGTCAAAAAGAGATTTGGCGGTGGATCGTCCCGGGAATCTATACCCGGGGCCCTCCGGTAGTCCGGTCCATAAGGACGTTTATACCAACAAGGTCGTCAACTTGTGTCTGCAGGGTTTCCTCCGCGTGCTGGAGGACATGAGCGACATCGTGCTGGACGTGCCGCTCGCGTACATCATGCTGGACCGGCTGCTGGAGCGCGCGCAGACCCGCTTCCGTCTGGGGGACTCCGTGCTGCAGCGGGTGCCCACCAGGTACTGCACCATGACCTACCGTTTTTATTGCTCCGTACTTAAAAGGTAAAAACGGGACCCTATTACTAAGCCTCCACTGTCTGTCTGTCTGTCTTTTTTTTTTTAGACACATTCACTCACGGCTGGTTAGCCCCATACTGAACCATTTCTAGATCGTATTCTGGTTGCTAACACAACTGATATACTACATATACATACATATTTTTTAGTTATTACAATGTAATTTCATAGTACAAAATGTATTTATTTACTCCGTTTGCAATTAAAATAAAATAAATATTAGGACGCAATTCACACACGGATGGTTAACCCCATACTGAACCATTTCTAGTTCGTGTTATGGTAGCTAACACAACTGATACTACATGCACATATATACATATTTATATAGATACCTACATATTTAACACCCAGACCCACAGCCAATAAATTTAGTTAAGCACAAAGATGTTGACCGGGCCGGGAATCGAACCCGGAATCATCTGATTAGCAGACCGGCATGGTAACCTTTACGCCAACGAGGTCATCATGTCTGTCTGTCTCCAGCCTGTATCTCCGAAACCGTAATAGCTAGAAAGCTGAAACTTTCACAAGATATGTACATATTTGCCGTGACACTATAACAACAAATACTATAAATAAAAATTACAAAGGAATATATAATACAATAAATACCCCATACAATAAACGTGTTTTTTTCGTATTTTTTTGCTATTATTAATAACGGTAGCTGCTAAAAGTTACACAAAATATATAAATGCATATTTACTATCAAATTAAATTATAAAATTTAAATAAAATAAATATTTAAGGCTTCCTTCCATACAACAAACATCAAATTTTTAAATTTTTATATTAGGACTCATTTCACAAACGGCTGGATAACCCCATACTGATCCATTTCTTGTTTGTGTTATTGTAGCTAACACAACTGATATACATACATATATACATATTTTATATAGATACACATTTAACACCCAGACCGACAGCCAACAAATTTAGTTAAGCACAAAGATGTTAGCCGTGCCGGGAATCGAACCCAGAACTTTTAGAGTGGCAGTCTGGCATGGTAACCATTACGCCAACGAGATCGTCGAATCTCTACGTCGTCATCAAAAAATTCTTTTTAAAGCGTCTTTTTCCTCTTTTGCTCCCCAGAGGGCGTAAGAGGTTCGTGTCGGAGGGCGACGGTGGCGCCATCAAGGATCACGCGCTCAAACTGCGCGAGTAAACAGTTTCCGCGCGCCCTACACACCTTCACGCCTCACGTCCGGGGATACAGCGAACACAATGTCAAAATTGAGCAAATTATGTGTCAAAAATTAGCAAAGGTACGTGGAACTGAAGACTAAAGTCAAACAGAGGCAGTACAGTGACACCAACTTAGCTGTTCAGGTGGGCAAAATTGGAACTACATGTTCTACAGCATTATTAGGTGGCAACAAATATCCACTAGCGCCGCCGTCAACTGAACAGATAAGTTTGGTGGCACTGTAACTAGGAAACCTTGCATCTGGGTATGTCCAGCGAAGGTTTGACACAAATATTTGAGCAATAGTTTGTCAAAATGTAGCAACAGTGTGTCAATATGAAGCTTTTCGCCCACGTTTGACATGTACATACATTATTGTAATATTACAATGTTTTTGACATAAGTGATCTTTATATTTTTTTTGTATTTAATGGTGAATTTGTATGTACCATTTATTACGCTACACTAAAATTAAAAATTATAAAAATCTTACCAATAGTAAATTAAACCTAAGTCAGTGTCCGCGGGTAAGGTGCCTAAAATGCTGGCAGCATTACCTCGCTGGTGAATTTTAGATTCAGTTCAATAAATGATAATAATTTATTATAGCACATAACAGCACGGATAAAATAGACTTCACAGTGCTAGCATGCTGCTACTGCAGGCGTGATACAGACGCCAATTTATTGATTATAATTTAATGTTATATTTAGACTATAATGTTGTTTTCATGTATTTGATAAAACTGTATGGATGAAAGTCTGAAATAAATAACTGAAAAGTTGTGTAGTAGAAGCAATGTTAAATTAAATGAATGTCAAAAATTAGCAAATGTATAAATGTGAATGTGAAATTTAATTTAACATTTAAACAACAATGTAAATGAAATACATAATAATATTGAGACATAATATATTTTAACTGCTACTAAAATTTATTAATATATTTTGACATACTGTGTCAATCTGAAAGAAAATGTCAAGATTAGGCACATACCGTTTTATGTGAAAGATGTTATTATGACAAACAGTTGCTACAGTTTGACAATATAAAGTCATAGTGTGTCAAATTGCAGCAGTAATGTTAAGATTGAGCAAAATATGTCAAAGTCAAGCAAAATTATGACATAGTTGTTATGTTTAAAATTAACCCTTTAATCAGATAAGTCCCAAGCCTTAGTTATTACGGTTAAATATATATATTTGTTACAATAAAGAGTACATATTATATTTGCATTAAATGATAAAAATAAATGTATGTATCTATTTTAGTATTTGTAATTCGTAAGCAATAATCGCAGTTCCATCGACGCTTTAGTACATAATTAGTAATTGCTAACCTTAAATATTAATTTAAGTACATATTTTACTGTGTGGTTTTTTTTAAAGAAATATGTATGAAAAACAGTGTTGCGATGCCGTTTTTGTCAAAACCGTGATTTGGCTGATATGGTGTGATAGGGCGCAAAAACAATGTATATTTTTTATGGTTTTTGGAACTATACACTATAACTGTAACTTGCAATCGCTGAAATTAATAAAATATTTAAAAGTTGAATATCTCGAGTGTATTTGACAATAAGATATTTAAAAGTTGGATATCTTAGTGTATTGGACTATAAGATATTTAAAAGTTGAATATCTTAGTGTATTGGACTATAAGATATTTAAAAGTTGTATATCTTGGGTGTATCAATAGTCTCAATCAATAGTCTCTCGTATATCTCAACTTTATTAGCCAATAAGATACTAAAAAGTCAAATATCTTGGATGTATGGGACTATAAGATGTGTAAAAGTCGTATATCTCGGGTGTATTCATGAATGAAATATTTAAAATTCGAATATCTCAGGGATAAAAAAAGGATTTTAGAAGTTGACTATCGAACTCCAAAAAGATGTTCTTTTTTAGGTTGAGTGTCTTTAACTAGTGTGTTTACCCGTCTTGCTAGTCTAACTAGCTGTATGGTGAAAAAAAACTTCTTAATATCATAATAATAATCTTTAATATAAAAATAAGTCGTGTTTTCCTTCCCGACGCTATAACTCCAGAACGCACGAACCGATTTCCACGGTACAGCATTCGTTGGAAAGGTCTCGGGCTCCGTGAGGTTTGTAGCAAACACAATTCATACGGCGAAACGGTGTTTGCTAGTTCCCTTTAATAATAAATCATTGAGGATGTAATTTAGACTAAGTAAATGTTAGAAAAAATGTCCGTCTCTTTTAAAGTAAGAACTGCTGTATCGATTTTAATGTAACTTTTTTAATATAAAACATACTCCATCCTCGGTCTACTCGAAGTTATAGTTCCAAAAACCAAAAAAATTTCTATTAAAAAATAAATAATACAAAATTTACATATTATATTGATAAAGAGATTTAGTAATAAGTTGTAAAGATAATCATCTTAAAAGCTTATTAAAGCGTGTATTTTTTTTGGAAAACAAAGTAAATTATCTAAATAAATTAATATAAATTCAAGTTTTTACCTACGAGGGCGAAAACTTGAATTTACAGTTATTTTTCGAAGCTAATGTAACTAAGTGTATGTCACAGCTGCAATTTATGTTATTGGAAAATTAATTAAGTTAATAAAAAAAAATACATACAGTCGAAAATACAACCTTCTCTTTTTTTGAAGTCGGTTAAAAATTTGTATAGCATTCATATATTAATCGAGTTAGTTCCAATGTTCAAAACTAGATGTCGTTTGAGAAGGCATACACCTCAGAGTAAGGATCTAGGTAGAGTTGCCTGGCGCGTATACCCGAAAGGGACGACAAATAATACCTACAAATTTAGGGTGGCCATATTCATAGAAAAACATCCCTCAGATTTGTATTTTGACTCATAATATTATGTAGCATAACACAGCTCTACAAAAAATCAATTTTTTTTTGTTGCCCTGTTTATCATCACAAATTGTTACGTTTTTAAGTGCCCAGATTACGAATATATTCGTAAAAGTACTAAATTTGCTCATTTCTACAAATTGAATTTTGAACGATTTATCGTCAAAATTAAATTTTTCAGTCATTTGTTGAAAAAAATCCGAGCAAATCTTACAAAATTATTGATATTTTCACGAATTGTATGTATAAACGGACCCAAAATCATCATCATATCAAAGGCAACAAAACCACTGTAGACCAGTGTAATACGTGACAACATAGTAAATGAAATGTGATGGATTAAATATAAGTTAGAAAAAAGAACATAAAATAAAAGAAATATAAGTAATAATAACAAATTTTATACATTAAGCATTGACTTATCTTTTTAAGTTTATAAAATAACAAGCGGTCCGCCCCGACCGCGCTGGTCGCCCGGCCGCTGCCGTTATGTCGATGCCTACATTTAGCTTAATAAAATATAGCCTAAACGAGTGCTATAAGCTATAATTTATTGAGATAATGTAACTTTCTGATAAAAAAAATCACTATTGGTTCAATATTTGCGAAAATTACTCCCTACAAACAAACAACCAACCAATCAAAATTTTAATTTGCTACTATGTTTATGTCAGTCTCTGGATCCACGAAAGATAATAAATCTGCTGTTTCCTGTTTAATGAGACTTTTGTATTGTAACTTTTCAATTATAACAGAAAGCTCTGCATTCTTTTTTTCAATTCTCCAACACATATGTTATTTTGCCAATTAGCGCCTACCACGAATTGTCGTGGAATAACTGGAAGCGTCTTGATGTCTTTAGTGGTACAGGCACAATCGATGTGCTCGGGGTCGGGCACCGCACGCTTTTCATACGCTCGCGCACGCATTTTGTGAGGATGTGTTTTCTCCGATGTTATTTGTTATATCAAAATTTTAATTTGCTACTATGTATTATGTCTGTCTCTGGATCCACGGAAGATAATAAATCTGCTGTTTCCTGTTTGATGAGACTTTTGTATTGTAACTTTTCAATTATAACAGAAAGCTCTGCATTCTTTTTTTCAATTCTCCAACACACGCGCCTACCACGAATTGTCGTGGAATAACTGGAAGCGTCTTGATGTCTTTTGTGGTACAGGCACAATCGATGTGCTCGGGGTCGGGCACCGCACGCTTTTCATACGCTCGCGCACGCATTTTGTGAGGATGTGTTTTCTCCGATGTTATTTGTTATATCAAAATTTGAATTTGCTACTATGTATTATGTCCGTCTCTGGATCCACGGAAGATAATAAATCTGCTGTTTCCTGATTAATGAGATTTTTGTATTGTAACTTTTCAATTATAACAGAAAGCTCTGCATTCTTTTTTTCAATTCTCCAACACACGCGCCTACCACGAATTGTCGTGGAATAACTGGAAGCGTCTTGATGTCTTTTGTGGTACAGGCACAATCGATGTGCTCGGGGTCGGGCACCGCACGCTTTTCATACGCTCGCGCACGCATTTTGTGAGGATGTGTTTTCTCCGATGTTATTTGTTATATCAAAATTTTATTTTGCTACTATGTATTATGTCCGTCTCTGGATCCACGGAAGATAATAAATCTGCTGTTTCCTGTTTAATGAGATTTTTGTATTGTAACTTTTCAATTATAACAGAAAGCTCTGCATTCTTTTTTTCAATTCTCCAACACATATGTTATTTTGCCAATTAGCGCCTACCACGAATTGTCGTGGAATAACTGGAAGCGTCTTGATGTCTTTAGTGGTACAGGCACAATCGATGTGCTCGGGGTCGGGCACCGCACGCTTTTCATACGCTCGCGCACGCATTTTGTGAGGATGTGTTTTCTCCGATGTTATTTGTTATATCAAAATTTTAATTTACTACTATGCATTATGTCTGTCTCTGGATCCACGGAAGATAATAAATCTGCTGTTTCCTGTTTGATGAGACTTTTGTATTGTAACTTTTCAATTATAACAGAAAGCTCTGCATTCTTTTTTTCAATTCTCCAACACACGCGCCTACCACGAATTGTCGTGGAATAACTGGAAGCGTCTTGATGTCTGTAGTGGTACAGGCACAATCGATGTGCTCGGGGTCGGGCACCGCACGCTTTTCATACGCTCGCGCACGCATTTTGTGAGGATGTGTTTTCTCCGATGTTATTTGTTATATCAAAATTTTAATTTGCTACTATGTATTATGTCTGTCTCTGGATCCACGGAAGATAATAAATCTGCTGTTTCCTGTTTGATGAGACTTTTGTATTGTAACTTTTCAATTATAACAGAAAGCTCTGCATTCTTTTTTTCAATTCTCCAACACACGCGCCTACCACGAATTGTCGTGGAATAACTGGAAGCGTCTTGATGTCTTTTGTGGTACAGGCACAATCGATGTGCTCGGGGTCGGGCACCGCACGCTTTTCATACGCTCGCGCACGCATTTTGTGAGGATGTGTTTTCTCCGATGTTATTTGTTATATCAAAATTTGAATTTGCTACTATGTATTATGTCCGTCTCTGGATCCACGGAAGATAATAAATCTGCTGTTTCCTGATTAATGAGATTTTTGTATTGTAACTTTTCAATTATAACAGAAAGCTCTGCATTCTTTTTTTCAATTCTCCAACACACGCGCCTACCACGAATTGTCGTGGAATAACTGGAAGCGTCTTGATGTCTTTAGTGGTACAGGCACAATCGATGTGCTCGGGGTCGGGCACCGCACGCTTTTCATACGCTCGCGCACGCATTTTGTGAGGATGTGTTTTCTCCGATGTTATTTGTTATATCAAAATTTGAATTTGCTACTATGTATTATGTCCGTCTCTGGATCCACGGAAGATAATAAATCTGCTGTTTCCTGATTAATGAGATTTTTGTATTGTAACTTTTCAATTATAACAGAAAGCTCTGCATTCTTTTTTTCAATTCTCCAACACACGCGCCTACCACGAATTGTCGTGGAATAACTGGAAGCGTCTTGATGTCTTTTGTGGTACAGGCACAATCGATGTGCTCGGGGTCGGGCACCGCACGCTTTTCATACGCTCGCGCACGCATTTTGTGAGGATGTGTTTTCTCCGATGTTATTTGTTATATCAAAATTTGAATTTGCTACTATGTATTATGTCCGTCTCTGGATCCACGGAAGATAATAAATCTGCTGTTTCCTGTTTAATGAGATTTTTGTATTGTAACTTTTCAATTATAACAGAAAGCTCTGCATTCTTTTTTTCAATTCTCCAACACATATGTTATTTTGCCAATTAGCGCCTACCACGAATTGTCGTGGAATAACTGGAAGCGTCTTGATGTCTTTAGTGGTACAGGCACAATCGATGTGCTCGGGGTCGGGCACCGCACGCTTTTCATACGCTCGCGCACGCATTTTGTGAGGATGTGTTTTCTCCGATGTTATTTGTTATATCAAAATTTTAATTTACTACTATGCATTATGTCTGTCTCTGGATCCACGGAAGATAATAAATCTGCTGTTTCCTGTTTGATGAGACTTTTGTATTGTAACTTTTCAATTATAACAGAAAGCTCTGCATTCTTTTTTTCAATTCTCCAACACACGCGCCTACCACGAATTGTCGTGGAATAACTGGAAGCGTCTTGATGTCCTTTGTGGTACAGGCACAATCGATGTGCTCGGGGTCGGGCACCGCACGCTTTTCATACGCTCGCGCACGCATTTTGTGAGGATGTGTTTTCTCCGATGTTATTTGTTATATCAAAATTTTAATTTACTACTATGCATTATGTCTGTCTCTGGATCCACGGAAGATAATAAATCTGCTGTTTCCTGTTTGATGAGACTTTTGTATTGTAACTTTTCAATTATAACAGAAAGCTCTGCATTCTTTTTTTCAATTCTCCAACACACGCGCCTACCACGAATTGTCGTGGAATAACTGGAAGCGTCTTGATGTCTTTTGTGGTACAGGCACAATCGATGTGCTCGGGGTCGGGCACCGCACGCTTTTCATACGCTCGCGCACGCATTTTGTGAGGATGTGTTTTCTCCGATGTTATTTGTTATATCAAAATTTGAATTTGCTACTATGTATTATGTCCGTCTCTGGATCCACGGAAGATAATAAATCTGCTGTTTCCTGTTTAATGAGATTTTTGTATTGTAACTTTTCAATTATAACAGAAAGCTCTGCATTCTTTTTTTCAATTCTCCAACACATATGTTATTTTGCCAATTAGCGCCTACCACGAATTGTCGTGGAATAACTGGAAGCGTCTTGATGTCTTTAGTGGTACAGGCACAATCGATGTGCTCGGGGTCGGGCACCGCACGCTTTTCATACGCTCGCGCACGCATTTTGTGAGGATGTGTTTTCTCCGATGTTATTTGTTATATCAAAATTTTTATTTACTACTATGCATTATGTCTGTCTCTGGATCCACGGAAGATAATAAATCTGCTGTTTCCTGTTTGATGAGACTTTTGTATTGTAACTTTTCAATTATAACAGAAAGCTCTGCATTCTTTTTTTCAATTCTCCAACACACGCGCCTACCACGAATTGTCGTGGAATAACTGGAAGCGTCTTGATGTCTGTAGTGGTACAGGCACAATCGATGTGCTCGGGGTCGGGCACCGCACGCTTTTCATACGCTCGCGCACGCATTTTGTGAGGATGTGTTTTCTCCGTTGTTATTTGTTATATCAAAATTTGAATTTGCTACTATGTATTATGTCCGTCTCTGGATCCACGGAAGATAATAAATCTGCTGTTTCCTGATTAATGAGATTTTTGTATTGTAACTTTTCAATTATAACAGAAAGCTCTGCATTCTTTTTTTCAATTCTCCAACACACGCGCCTACCACGAATTGTCGTGGAATAACTGGAAGCGTCTTGATGTCTTTAGTGGTACAGGCACAATCGATGTGCTCGGGGTCGGGCACCGCACGCTTTTCATACGCTCGCGCACGCATTTTGTGAGGATGTGTTTTCTCCGATGTTATTTGTTATATCAAAATTTGAATTTGCTACTATGTATTATGTCCGTCTCTGGATCCACGGAAGATAATAAATCTGCTGTTTCCTGATTAATGAGATTTTTGTATTGTAACTTTTCAATTATAACAGAAAGCTCTGCATTCTTTTTTTCAATTCTCCAACACACGCGCCTACCACGAATTGTCGTGGAATAACTGGAAGCGTCTTGATGTCTTTTGTGGTACAGGCACAATCGATGTGCTCGGGGTCGGGCACCGCACGCTTTTCATACGCTCGCGCACGCATTTTGTGAGGATGTGTTTTCTCCGATGTTATTTGTTATATCAAAATTTGAATTTGCTACTATGTATTATGTCCGTCTCTGGATCCACGGAAGATAATAAATCTGCTGTTTCCTGTTTAATGAGATTTTTGTATTGTAACTTTTCAATTATAACAGAAAGCTCTGCATTCTTTTTTTCAATTCTCCAACACATATGTTATTTTGCCAATTAGCGCCTACCACGAATTGTCGTGGAATAACTGGAAGCGTCTTGATGTCTTTAGTGGTACAGGCACAATCGATGTGCTCGGGGTCGGGCACCGCACGCTTTTCATACGCTCGCGCACGCATTTTGTGAGGATGTGTTTTCTCCGATGTTATTTGTTATATCAAAATTTTAATTTACTACTATGCATTATGTCTGTCTCTGGATCCACGGAAGATAATAAATCTGCTGTTTCCTGTTTGATGAGACTTTTGTATTGTAACTTTTCAATTATAACAGAAAGCTCTGCATTCTTTTTTTCAATTCTCCAACACACGCGCCTACCACGAATTGTCGTGGAATAACTGGAAGCGTCTTGATGTCCTTTGTGGTACAGGCACAATCGATGTGCTCGGGGTCGGGCACCGCACGCTTTTCATACGCTCGCGCACGCATTTTGTGAGGATGTGTTTTCTCCGATGTTATTTGTTATATCAAAATTTTAATTTACTACTATGCATTATGTCTGTCTCTGGATCCACGGAAGATAATAAATCTGCTGTTTCCTGTTTGATGAGACTTTTGTATTGTAACTTTTCAATTATAACAGAAAGCTCTGCATTCTTTTTTTCAATTCTCCAACACACGCGCCTACCACGAATTGTCGTGGAATAACTGGAAGCGTCTTGATGTCTTTTGTGGTACAGGCACAATCGATGTGCTCGGGGTCGGGCACCGCACGCTTTTCATACGCTCGCGCACGCATTTTGTGAGGATGTGTTTTCTCCGATGTTATTTGTTATATCAAAATTTGAATTTGCTACTATGTATTATGTCCGTCTCTGGATCCACGGAAGATAATAAATCTGCTGTTTCCTGTTTAATGAGATTTTTGTATTGTAACTTTTCAATTATAACAGAAAGCTCTGCATTCTTTTTTTCAATTCTCCAACACATATGTTATTTTGCCAATTAGCGCCTACCACGAATTGTCGTGGAATAACTGGAAGCGTCTTGATGTCTTTAGTGGTACAGGCACAATCGATGTGCTCGGGGTCGGGCACCGCACGCTTTTCATACGCTCGCGCACGCATTTTGTGAGGATGTGTTTTCTCCGATGTTATTTGTTATATCAAAATTTTAATTTACTACTATGCATTATGTCTGTCTCTGGATCCACGGAAGATAATAAATCTGCTGTTTCCTGTTTGATGAGACTTTTGTATTGTAACTTTTCAATTATAACAGAAAGCTCTGCATTCTTTTTTTCAATTCTCCAACACACGCGCCTACCACGAATTGTCGTGGAATAACTGGAAGCGTCTTGATGTCTTTTGTGGTACAGGCACAATCGATGTGCTCGGGGTCGGGCACCGCACGCTTTTCATACGCTCGCGCACGCATTTTGTGAGGATGTGTTTTCTCCGATGTTATTTGTTATATCAAAATTTTAATTTACTACTATGCATTATGTCTGTCTCTGGATCCACGGAAGATAATAAATCTGCTGTTTCCTGTTTGATGAGACTTTTGTATTGTAACTTTTCAATTATAACAGAAAGCTCTGCATTCTTTTTTTCAATTCTCCAACACACGCGCCTACCACGAATTGTCGTGGAATAACTGGAAGCGTCTTGATGTCTTTTGTGGTACAGGCACAATCGATGTGCTCGGGGTCGGGCACCACACGCTTTTCATACGCTCGCGCACGCATTTTGTGAGGATGTGTTTTCTCCGATGTTATTTGTTATATCAAAATTTGAATTTGCTACTATGTATTATATCCGTCTCTGGATCCACGGAAGATAATAAATCTGCTGTTTCCTGATTAATGAGATTTTTGTATTGTAACTTTTCAATTATAACAGAAAGCTCTGCATTCTTTTTTTCAATTCTCCAACACATATGTTATTTTGCCAATTAGCGCCTACCACGAATTGTCGTGGAATAACTGGAAGCGTCTTGATGTCTTTAGTGGTACAGGCACAATCGATGTGCTCGGGGTCGGGCACCGCACGCTTTTCATACGCTCGCGCACGCATTTTGTGAGGATGTGTTTTCTCCGATGTTATTTGTTATATCAAAATTTGAATTTGCTACTATGTATTATGTCCGTCTCTGGATCCACGGAAGATAATAAATCTGCTGTTTCCTGATTAATGAGATTTTTGTATTGTAACTTTTCAATTATAACAGAAAGCTCTGCATTCTTTTTTTCAATTCTCCAACACACGCGCCTACCACGAATTGTCGTGGAATAACTGGAAGCGTCTTGATGTCTTTAGTGGTACAGGCACAATCGATGTGCTCGGGGTCGGGCACCGCACGCTTTTCATACGCTCGCGCACGCATTTTGTGAGGATGTGTTTTCTCCGATGTTATTTGTTATATCAAAATTTTAATTTACTACTATGCATTATGTCTGTCTCTGGATCCACGGAAGATAATAAATCTGCTGTTTCCTGTTTGATGAGACTTTTGTATTGTAACATTTCAATTATAACAGAAAGCTCTGCATTCTTTTTTTCAATTCTCCAACACACGCGCCTACCACGAATTGTCGTGGAATAACTGGAAGCGTCTTGATGTCTTTTGTGGTACAGGCACAATCGATGTGCTCGGGGTCGGGCACCGCACGCTTTTCATACGCTCGCGCACGCATTTTGTGAGGATGTGTTTTCTCCGATGTTATTTGTTATATCAAAATTTTTATTTACTACTATGCATTATGTCTGTCTCTGGATCCACGGAAGATAATAAATCTGCTGTTTCCTGTTTGATGAGACTTTTGTATTGTAACTTTTCAATTATAACAGAAAGCTCTGCATTCTTTTTTTCAATTCTCCAACACACGCGCCTACCACGAATTGTCGTGGAATAACTGGAAGCGTCTTGATGTCTGTAGTGGTACAGGCACAATCGATGTGCTCGGGGTCGGGCACCGCACGCTTTTCATACGCTCGCGCACGCATTTTGTGAGGATGTGTTTTCTCCGTTGTTATTTGTTATATCAAAATTTGAATTTGCTACTATGTATTATGTCCGTCTCTGGATCCACGGAAGATAATAAATCTGCTGTTTCCTGATTAATGAGATTTTTGTATTGTAACTTTTCAATTATAACAGAAAGCTCTGCATTCTTTTTTTCAATTCTCCAACACACGCGCCTACCACGAATTGTCGTGGAATAACTGGAAGCGTCTTGATGTCTTTAGTGGTACAGGCACAATCGATGTGCTCGGGGTCGGGCACCGCACGCTTTTCATACGCTCGCGCACGCATTTTGTGAGGATGTGTTTTCTCCGATGTTATTTGTTATATCAAAATTTGAATTTGCTACTATGTATTATGTCCGTCTCTGGATCCACGGAAGATAATAAATCTGCTGTTTCCTGATTAATGAGATTTTTGTATTGTAACTTTTCAATTATAACAGAAAGCTCTGCATTCTTTTTTTCAATTCTCCAACACACGCGCCTACCACGAATTGTCGTGGAATAACTGGAAGCGTCTTGATGTCTTTTGTGGTACAGGCACAATCGATGTGCTCGGGGTCGGGCACCGCACGCTTTTCATACGCTCGCGCACGCATTTTGTGAGGATGTGTTTTCTCCGATGTTATTTGTTATATCAAAATTTGAATTTGCTACTATGTATTATGTCCGTCTCTGGATCCACGGAAGATAATAAATCTGCTGTTTCCTGTTTAATGAGATTTTTGTATTGTAACTTTTCAATTATAACAGAAAGCTCTGCATTCTTTTTTTCAATTCTCCAACACATATGTTATTTTGCCAATTAGCGCCTACCACGAATTGTCGTGGAATAACTGGAAGCGTCTTGATGTCTTTAGTGGTACAGGCACAATCGATGTGCTCGGGGTCGGGCACCGCACGCTTTTCATACGCTCGCGCACGCATTTTGTGAGGATGTGTTTTCTCCGATGTTATTTGTTATATCAAAATTTTAATTTACTACTATGCATTATGTCTGTCTCTGGATCCACGGAAGATAATAAATCTGCTGTTTCCTGTTTGATGAGACTTTTGTATTGTAACTTTTCAATTATAACAGAAAGCTCTGCATTCTTTTTTTCAATTCTCCAACACACGCGCCTACCACGAATTGTCGTGGAATAACTGGAAGCGTCTTGATGTCTTTTGTGGTACAGGCACAATCGATGTGCTCGGGGTCGGGCACCGCACGCTTTTCATACGCTCGCGCACGCATTTTGTGAGGATGTGTTTTCTCCGATGTTATTTGTTATATCAAAATTTTAATTTACTACTATGCATTATGTCTGTCTCTGGATCCACGGAAGATAATAAATCTGCTGTTTCCTGTTTGATGAGACTTTTGTATTGTAACTTTTCAATTATAACAGAAAGCTCTGCATTCTTTTTTTCAATTCTCCAACACACGCGCCTACCACGAATTGTCGTGGAATAACTGGAAGCGTCTTGATGTCTTTTGTGGTACAGGCACAATCGATGTGCTCGGGGTCGGGCACCGCACGCTTTTCATACGCTCGCGCACGCATTTTGTGAGGATGTGTTTTCTCCGATGTTATTTGTTATATCAAAATTTTAATTTGCTACTATGTATTATGTCCGTCTCTGGATCCACGGAAGATAATAAATCTGCTGTTTCCTGTTTAATGAGATTTTTGTATTGTAACTTTTCAATTATAACAGAAAGCTCTGCATTCTTTTTTTCAATTCTCCAACACATATGTTATTTTGCCAATTAGCGCCTACCACGAATTGTCGTGGAATAACTGGAAGCGTCTTGATGTCTTTAGTGGTACAGGCACAATCGATGTGCTCGGGGTCGGGCACCGCACGCTTTTCATACGCTCGCGCACGCATTTTGTGAGGATGTGTTTTCTCCGATGTTATTTGTTATATCAAAATTTTAATTTACTACTATGCATTATGTCTGTCTCTGGATCCACGGAAGATAATAAATCTGCTGTTTCCTGTTTGATGAGACTTTTGTATTGTAACTTTTCAATTATAACAGAAAGCTCTGCATTCTTTTTTTCAATTCTCCAACACACGCGCCTACCACGAATTGTCGTGGAATAACTGGAAGCGTCTTGATGTCTTTTGTGGTACAGGCACAATCGATGTGCTCGGGGTCGGGCACCGCACGCTTTTCATACGCTCGCGCACGCATTTTGTGAGGATGTGTTTTCTCCGATGTTATTTGTTATATCAAAATTTTAATTTACTACTATGCATTATGTCTGTCTCTGGATCCACGGAAGATAATAAATCTGCTGTTTCCTGTTTGATGAGACTTTTGTATTGTAACTTTTCAATTATAACAGAAAGCTCTGCATTCTTTTTTTCAATTCTCCAACACACGCGCCTACCACGAATTGTCGTGGAATAACTGGAAGCGTCTTGATGTCTTTTGTGGTACAGGCACAATCGATGTGCTCGGGGTCGGGCACCACACGCTTTTCATACGCTCGCGCACGCATTTTGTGAGGATGTGTTTTCTCCGATGTTATTTGTTATATCAAAATTTGAATTTGCTACTATGTATTATGTCCGTCTCTGGATCCACGGAAGATAATAAATCTGCTGTTTCCTGATTAATGAGATTTTTGTATTGTAACTTTTCAATTATAACAGAAAGCTCTGCATTCTTTTTTTCAATTCTCCAACACACGCGCCTACCACGAATTGTCGTGGAATAACTGGAAGCGTCTTGATGTCTGTAGTGGTACAGGCACAATCGATGTGCTCGGGGTCGGGCACCGCACGCTTTTCATACGCTCGCGCACGCATTTTGTGAGGATGTGTTTTCTCCGTTGTTATTTGTTATATCAAAATTTTAATTTGCTACTATGTATTATGGCTGTCTCTGGATCCACGGAAGATAATAAATCTGCTGTTTCCTGTTTGATGAGACTTTTGTATTGTAACTTTTCAATTATAACAGAAAGCTCTGCATTCTTTTTTTCAATTCTCCAACACACGCGCCTACCACGAATTGTCGTGGAATAACTGGAAGCGTCTTGATGTCTTTAGTGGTACAGGCACAATCGATGTGCTCGGGGTCGGGCACCGCACGCTTTTCATACGCTCGCGCACGCATTTTGTGAGGATGTGTTTTCTCCGATGTTATTTGTTATATCAAAATTTTAATTTGCTACTATGTATTATGTCCGTCTCTGGATCCACGGAAGATAATATATCTGCTGTTTCCTGATTAATGAGATTTTTGTATTGTAACTTTTCAATTATAACAGAAAGCTCTGCATTCTTTTTTCAATTCTCCAACACATATGTTATTTTGCCAATTAGCGCCTACCACGAATTGTCGTGGAATAACTGGAAGCGTCTTGATGTCTTTAGTGGTACAGGCACAATCGATGTGCTCGGGGTCGGAGAAAGCTCTGCATTCTTTTTTTCAATTCTCCAACACATATGTTATTCTGCCAATTAGCGCCTACCACGAATTGTCGTGGAATAACTGGAAGCGTCTTGATGTCTTTAGTGGTACAGGCACAATCGATGTGCTCGGGGTCGGGCACCGCACGCTTTTCATACGCTCGCGCACGCATTTTGTGAGGATGTGTTTTCTCCGATGTTATTTGTTATATCAAAATTTGAATTTGCTACTATGTATTATGTCCGTCTCTGGATCCACGGAAGATAATAAATCTGCTGTTTCCTGATTAATGAGATTTTTGTATTGTAACTTTTCAATTATAACAGAAAGCTCTGCATTCTTTTTTTCAATTCTCCAACACATATGTTATTCTGCCATCTAGCGCCTACCACGAATTGTCGTGGAATAACTGGAAGCGTCTTGATGTCTTTAGTGGTACAGGCACAATCGATGTGCTCGGGGTCGGGCACCGCACGCTTTTCATACGCTCGCGCACGCATTTTGTGAGGATGTGTTTTCTCCGATGTTATTTGTTATATCAAAATTTTAATTTGCTACTATGTATTATGTCCGTCTCTGGATCCACGGAAGATAATAAATCTGCTGTTTCCTGTTTAATGAGACTTTTGTATTGTAACTTTTCAATTATAACAGAAAGCTCTGCATTCTTTTTTTCAATTCTCCAACACACGCGCCTACCACGAATTGTCGTGGAATAACTGGAAGCGTCTTGATGTCTTTAGTGGTACAGGCACAATCGATGTGCTCGGGGTCGGGCACCGCACGCTTTTCATACGCTCGCGCACGCATTTTGTGAGGATGTGTTTTCTCCGATGTTATTTGTTATAAAAACAATAGGATTGAAAGGTACAATAACAAACGCGTTCCGCGTTTTGGAATAATTTTCCCCTTGTTTGTTGTCTTAAATTACACTATAACTGCCACAAAATTGTTCCAAACGTGGATGTTTATATGTTTAAAAAAAACATAGATTGAGACTTACCTTTACTAAACCTCCTTGGACGCACCATAACCGTTTTTTTCTTTTATCGGTGGTTTTTTCGTTATTAAACTTAGCCGTAAAAAAGCTCTTAAAAAAGAAGTGACATACATAAAATAATGATAAATTTACTTTGAAGACAGTTATACTCGACAAGGCGCGCTTTGTCCGGAGGTTCCTGTCCCTGTAGCTCCTACCGCCGGTAGCTTGGGCCGCACCTCGCTGCCGGTGGCACACTGTCTTTCAGGTTTTTTATAATATGTTTGTATTTTTTTTATATAATTTATTGTAAAAAACACAAAATCTAGATAAATAAATGAATACGAAATTTACTTTGTTTTCGAAAAAAATATACTCTATCAAGTGTTGATATTTTTTTAATAATAGCCGTCTAGTGACGTCATAGATTAGGTGTTTTAGTTTTCTTTGATTGTAGAAATTACCGTGAGAATGTCGAGTGTTGCCCGTTTTAGAAAATAATCTACAGTTTTGTTCTATATATTTTTAAACCTTTACCCGTTTAATAAAAACATTAAAATACATACATAAAACATTACTAAATAAAACTTAATCTAAAAAAGACCAGGGTAGAGGAAAAGATGCTCAAAATGCTCGCAGCATTGCTACGTTGGATGGCAATGCTTAGTTTCTGACCGAAATAAAAGCCAGCATTCTGGAAACCAGAAACCTCTGCCAGCCGCTTATCGAGTTCTCTATACGTATTCTATATTAATTGTCAACTTGATAAATATTTCACGAATTATTAAAATTGCTCAAACACGAATACTCATGTACAAAATTTTCGCTACGTATAATATTTTTGTAGATTATTTTTCTAAAATGGCAACATTGTAACGTTTGTGTGATTTTGTATGGGAGGAAGAGGAAAAGGCCATAAAAATATTGTTTAGATTATATTTCTTTATAGGCTTAAATTTAATCTGAAAAACGTCAAATGTATTTAGATCCTTACTGTTGGTCAGAGAACACTGAAGACATTAAACATTTTTTTTATGTATTGCGCATTAGAAAAACCTAATACTATACCCTACTGTTAAACTTAGAAGTTAATATTAAATATTTAGTGTACTTCCGCTGTGATCTGAAACCCAAATTAAGATAAGCAAAGGAAAAATAAAAATATAGATGTGTTCCTCCGACCGACCACCACACCTCCACTACAACTCACACCAGTAAACTAATCCCTAATCTACCCTCCTAACACAACGAAGTTTCACTCCGCGCGGCTGGACTCCTCACACGCCGGAACAACCTGAAACATATAATAATAATATTACCGTTGCTTATCTCAATTCGGAAACTTACTCAACACGTGTTTCGCCTTTCCACAAGGCATAATAATTAGAACACCAAATTTTTTTTTAAATATTTTAATTGTTCCTTTATTTATCTTAATTTGGTTTCAGATCTCAGCGGAAGTACACTCAATATTTATTTATGTGTGTGAATAAAAGAAAATAACATTTGTGACTTTTGAGACAACATTTAGAAAACAAAGATTTATTCTAATATCACTAACCATCAGGTGAATTGTAGTCAAGCGCTGACCTATTTAGAGTGAAAAAAAAAATACAATGTATGCTCGATGCGTGAGTGATTAGTAAAGAATGCAATTTTTCTATTAATTTTGTAAAAGACTGTATTTGCAATGATTGGGCTGAAATTATTATATTTTGTGTTTATTAACTAACTATTTTTTTTTCGAAAATTGGTCGCAAGTCTCTCGAATTGACTCAATTCGAGAGACTTGCGACTCAAATTTGATTGTGAGAAAATAATATTCAAATAAAAATTTCGAACAGTTTTCTTAAACAATATTATACGGGGAAAACTGACAATATATTTTTTAAACGAGCAGTGGGTGAACATTTGCCATGTTTTCTTGTCATTTTTTGTCTGAAAAAATTAAACAAACTGTAATATTATTTTTTTTTTTTAAAGGTTTGGCTCATAAAGTAATTTAATTTTATAGGATTTCTGTTGATGTTCATTTCTGCATATTACTTTAACAAAACAATGGTGGCGATTCAGCGACACACAAGGCTAAACTAAATTTAAAGAAGCCCCGTCTTTTTTCATCTTAGGTGGCCAGAAAGAGACGGCACGTTCTAAACCACAGACAAAACAACTAAAATCACGTCAAATATGGAATGTGCAGGCAGTTTTAGAGGTGATACAAGTGAGTGTGGTCTAAAGTCGCCTATATTTTCTACAATTTACGTGATTTTAGTTGTTTTCACTATGGTGCAGCACGTGCCGTCTCTTTCTGGCCACCTAAGATGAAAAGAGACGGGACTTCTTTAAATTTAGTTTAGTCGTGTGTGCCGCTGAATCACCACCAATGTCGATGTTTCACATCTGCCAGGCGTCAGGCGTGACGGCTCACATTTTTTTATAAATAGAAAATGCATGGTAAATGTTTTGCCCTATTTAATTAAAATCAGAAGTGCATTTGAGTCAGATGTTTTCTATAATATTTCTAGTGTTAAGGTGTACTTTTTTTTGTTCGCGATTTGTAAATAAAGGAGGCGAAAATATGTTAGAATGTTTCAATTTATATTGTTGTTTTATTTTTAGCACTAGCAACCCACTTTACGTTCCCGCTGCTGGGACTCGAGGTCTTCTCTCACAAAGACCATAAAGATGACTGTACCATCCACCGTGCTAGCCGAGTGTGGGTTGGCAGATGACATCATCGGATATTGTGGTCCTCAAATGTGTCGGTTTCCTGACAATGTTTTCCTTCAACCTAAAGCGAGTGCAAATCTACACATAACTTGAAAAACAAGTCATTGGTATTCCTAGAGTGAACCTTAGATCATAATGTCGCTTGCTATGAGGTGAGTTGTGATCAAGCGCAAACCCATTTATCGTAAAAAAAAACTTTGGGATCGAACCAGGGGCCGTCAGTTTGAATAGCACATGTTTTCCCACGAGCTACACTCGCTTTTTTATTTATTAATAACAGCGAACTAGAATAAACGGAAGAGTAACTAACTCCATACAATAGCCGCTTAGAATTTGGATCCATTTACGCACACAGTTATACTGCTATCCAAACGAAACACACACACACAAAGCTCGCACGCGATTGGTCGCCGCCACACCATGTGACGCCACGCGGGCGCGCGGGTAGGTGTTTTGCCCCGCCCACCGCGGTATTTTACGATTACGCGTGGAACCATTTTATCGGCCAAGTTACTATTCTATTTATTCCAGTTCGCTGATTAATAACCTACCTTAAGATACAAGGTGAGATGAATCAAAATAGCTTCAATGTCATTATGAATAACTTTGTAAGGTAAGTAGCCAAACTCTGGTGTCGAGAGTTTTATGCCCCCAAGGGTCTGAACCTGAAAGGGTAATTAAGTGTTCCAGGACTTTTATAAAGGAATGTTTTATTTAACAGGTTTTACTTTATTTTACAAGGACTTTTATAAAGGAAAGTTGAAAGTAGATACTGTAACATTTATAAAATAACTAGCTGACCCGACAAACGTTGTTTTGCCTTAATAAATAAAAAATAAATAAAAACTAAATATACAGTAGCCGATTCTCAGACCTACTGAATACACATATAAAATTAATCGATCAAGCCGTTTCGGAGGAGTACGGTAACAAACACTGTGACACGGAAATTTTATATATAAGATAAGATATCAAGATGGTAATGCAGGCTTGGCGTGATAAATATGATTTTATTTCTTTAGAATTTGTCAAAATAGCAAAAAGCCACAAACGGTCTATATATATTATTTGATATCTACTATTTTAGAATTAAGAAGATGATTAAACTTTGGAATTCTCTTCCTGAGTCTCTATTTCCTGATAAGTACCATCTGGGTGTCCTAAAATCTAGATTTAGGTAATAAGTATTTTCTAGGTAAGCGTGTCACAACGTAGACCATTGTGAACCTTTAGTTCAACACCAGGCAAGCTTTGGTCAAACGCAAAGCTATCAGATGTACGAAGAAAATCAAATATTTATTATTATATTTACTTATTGAATATTATTATACTATTATTATTACACCTTTTTATTTCTGAAATTGGGCGTAGATTAAAAGAGAAACCAGGCGAATACCGCTCCAGATCGTACCTGGCGCAAAGGCTTTCCATAGCTATACAACGCGGCAATGCCACGAGCGTTATGGTACCTTTCCCTCAGGTTCTGTCCGAAATGGCCTATTAAATATTGGCCTAATAATTTGACGAGTGGTTTTTTGACGTGACAACGTCTTAAATTAGGTTGCGGCTGGGAGTCACTTATGAAAAAGTGTAACGCCCGGTATCTAACGTTACGATGAGTCACCGAACGAGAGAGAGGCCCGCCGAATGCCTTGCGTCTCTCTCCCACTCAACTATGATCGGTCTTGACGTTGTCACGTAAAATCTTCGCCCGTAAAACCGACTTTACAGGCAACCATTTTTTTTATTGGTTTTTAATCTTATTGTATTTTGTTAATTATAAATATAACTAGCTGACATTTATTGATTATAAATAATTCAAGAGCAAATATTGAAATCCAAATGAAATGTCTACTGTATTTTTAATATGGTTTTGGTATTTCTTGCGTCTAGCATGGCAGATTTGTATTTGCCCAATTTTGCAAATTTGCCAATTTTGAAACGGTCACACTGATAATTTGTGTCCATTGTGCTATATTGTATAGTTAGTGCATTATTTCTGGATAAAACCAGTTTAAAAGCTATGCAGATTTGACTCTCAGCTAACTTCACTCATCATATCTGGATAAAACCAGTTTTATGCAGACTTGGCTCTCAGCTAACTTCACTCATGAACTTCGTTAAAAGTACAGCTAACTGCATAATTTGACGACCTCGTTGGCGTAAAGGTTACCATGCCGGACTGCCAATCAGAAGGTTCCGGGTACGATTCCAGGCCCGGCCAACATCTTTGTGCTTAACTAAATTTGTTGAATGTGGGTCTGGGTGTTACATATGTATCTATATAAAATATGTAGATATATGTAGTATATCAGTTGTGTTAGCTATCATAAGACGAACTAGAAATGGTTCAGTATGGGGTTAACCAGCCGTGTGTGAATTGTGTCCTAATATTTATTTATTTTATTTTAATTGCAAACGGAGTAAATAAATAAATTTTGTATTATGATATTACGTTGTAATAACTAAAAAATAAAAGAATACTAGCTGACCCGGCAAACGTTGTTTGGCTCACTTAGGGGTATGAAAAAAAGATAGTGTATCTTATATGACACGTTCGTAGATTTACCATAGCAGCGCCATCTATTGATTACTTACTCAACCCAGTCGAAAGGTATCGACATCTGTTAGAATCATTTGGAGTTAACAGATAATTGTGACTGTCAAATAATAACAGACAATAATTAGCAATAAATTAAAGTTGCGACTATAATTTGAGATTTAAACTATCCTATCTCTCAAGTTGGATCGAACTGCACATGGTGTGCGAATTTTATTATCATTGAGGACAAACATTGTGACACGAGATTTATATTTATAAAAGAATATATATAAGTATGACGACCTCGTTGGCGTAAGTATGCAAACTGTACCGATAGCCTCGGGTGACGAAACACGCCGCGCCAAGTCGCAAAAAAAAGAAGCGAAACCGGCTTGAAAGTTTTAAATATTTTTATTTGTTTACAATTTTGCAGTCAGTTATTGTCAACTTTAGAATGTTTCATTGTGAAGCAAGTTTTCTCAAGTGATACATCGTAATACGAAGAGTGATTATTTATCTATGTACATATATTTCTTGCTTGTGAACTGGTGAACTTTTAAAAAATATTGCAAGCTCTGCAATTTTATGGTTGATAGGTACTATTTGAATAAAAACCTTAATAATGGAAAAGGAAAACAGTTTTGAAAGTACCAAAATGTACAAAATGGAGTGGCGAATTGACAACTTCTTCGATTACCAAAAGCGCAATGAAGAAATAAAGCCAAAACAAGATGAAAACTACGAAGTCTCATTAATTGGAGTGAAAATCAACTTCGTAAACGATACTCACGTACAGATAAGTTGTTTACCTCGAAAAGACTTAGACGTGGATTCAATCCGATGCACTCGTTTCTTTAACTCACAAGCGGACGAGCAACTCCTATGTTATGACAAAGTCAAGAAAATGAAGAAGTTTGTGTGGCATCCTTTGCAAGCTTTCAAGAAATTTCAACAACAGCCAGGAGACAACGGTCTTGTACGCTTACGATTTTACACTATGATAAATAAAAAAGCTGCTCGTACTAAAAAGGACAAGATATTAAGATATATGAGTAGACTTCTAACGGGCAATAGTTTCTCAGACGTAACAACAATAAGAACAACCGACGACGGCGATGAGGCTGATGATCCATCACACAAGGTGGTCCCAGTAGTATCTCGCACTTCATGGTGGACTTACACGTTTTATTAATTCTTTTTAGTTTTTAAGTTTTAATTTTAGTAATATAATATTGCTACAACAGTATATGATACAATGTCAATTTTCAATTCTACTTCTAGTACCTAATATATTATCATTACAATAGTAGGTAGGTATATGATATTGATCAATGCCAATTTTCAATTTTGATTCTATTAATATCATATAATTAGACTTGTATATGATATGATTCAATGACAGTTTTCACTTCTAATCCTAATAATTTAATACCTATCATTACAATAGTATATGATATGATGATTTAATGTAATTTTTCAATTCTAATCCTAGTAATATAATATAATTAGAATATTATATGATATGAATCAATGTCAATT
Organism: Mellilla xanthometata; assembly: GCA_035578125.1. Classification (NCBI taxonomy): domain Eukaryota; kingdom Metazoa; phylum Arthropoda; class Insecta; order Lepidoptera; family Geometridae; genus Mellilla; species Mellilla xanthometata. Next base: position 470,184 of record JAPUBQ010000032.1, read on the forward strand.
TTCAATTATTATTCTAGTAATATCATTACAATAGTATATGATATGAATCAAATGTCAATTTTCGATTCTAATTCTAGTAACATAATATAATTAGAATAGTATATGATATGAAGTAATTCAAATTCAAAATGTTTTATTAGCAACACAAATGTACAAAAAATGTGCACCCTGTGCTTCACATAGAAACATAGGCACAGACTACTTAAAATTAATTACTTAATACTATACTTAGATCTAGTTATTTACATTTAAATTATTATTAATTTGTATTTACATAATTATTAATTTGTATTTACATAATTATTAATTTACACTTAAATTATAAATAATTTACATTTAAGTTATTATTAATTTACTTTAAAAATATTATTTATTTACATTAAAATTATTATTAATTCAAAAATTATTATTGATTACGTAAAATTCGCTTGATAGTTTGAATTTTTTGAAAAATAGTCGTTTTATAGCTTAAAAATGTTCATACTGCGTGGAATCTCTTTGATGCGACGCTCTTTATCAAAACATAAAAAAGTGTCCAAGATAAATGTAATGGTCCAGCTTCAGCGGCTCTCCTCCGACACAAATTTGCACGTGGTCACCTTCGTCTTGAACTTATTCATTTCTAGATCTACTTTTTATTTATTTATTTATATAATATAACGTGCTGACCCTGCTATATTTCGTGTAATTTCTGCTTTTCTTTCTTGTAATAAGCTTAAACAATAGTTTTATTTTTCTTTCATGAACTTAATAATGTGGTTTTGTTATCCTAAATTTATATTCGTTTTTTCAGAGCTCTTGCTATTTCTTGGTATCCATTCTGTGATATTTTTATTTCAAAAATGAAATATTTTTTACTTTAATTATGAATTTATACAATTAGTTACTGTTTCGAAAATTTTCAAAATTCTTTACACGGAAGAGTCAAAAATTTGTTTTAAAATTATATTATATTTTTTATGTAGTATACATAATTAATTTTGTTAAAAAAATCCTGAGAGAGCAATTATGAGTAATAAATTACATTTTAGAAATAAATAATTGTAAATTGACTTGCCCAGTATGGTGCGATGCCGTAAGGTTAATAAACGATTTAATTTGATATGATTCAATGTCAATTTTCAATTCTAATAATATAATATCATTACAAAACATGCATTGTCGTACTTTATGGATCTGAATGTTGGGCGTCAAAAGTGGTGCATGAAAGAGGATTGCATGCGGCAGAGATGAGAATGTTGAGATGGATGTGTGGAGTAACAAGAATGGTCAAGGTAAGTAATGAGTATATTAGGAGAAGTTTGAAAGTAGCTCCAGTGACAGAGAAAAGGAAGAGTGGAAGGTTATCTTGGTATGTGATATCTGGGCATGTGATGCGTAGAGAGGAGATGCATGTGACTAGGAGAAGTATGGATATGGTTGTACGAGGTAGCGGAAGTAGAGGTCGACCTAGGAAGTCGTGGCTGAATTTTGTTAATGAAGATATGAATGGAAAAGAGGGAATGTGGACATGACAGCTGACAGAATCGTGTGGAAGAGGAAAACTTGCTGTGCCGACCCCACTTAGTGGGAAAAGGTTAAAGAAGAAGAAGAAATACGTTTTTTATTGAGTTATAATACCTAACCTCGAGCTAATACCGGCAAAATAAATGTAAATAATAGCCTGTTATACAAACATTATTCAAATATGCGTTAAAAAAGTTTTAATACAGTGATTATAATACCTATTTTAAATTTATATGCTTGCTAACTAATAAAACCTGTATTCATATATTCCCTACATATCGCTTATCTACCAAAGGTAAATAAAATGACTTTTTGTTATACTTACGTAATCATTTAATGAAAAAATAATATCTTCAAAAAAAAAAAACAATTAAATTATATTAGTAAATTAAATATATATATAAATAAACAGTACATCTAAATATGCGACCTACAATTTTTTATTCTACTTTTCATAATACATTAGCCTTTTTAAGCTGTAGAACTATCAGATAAAAGAATCAAACTCAGTTCCCTGTTTGCTCAGTCACCCTACCCCTAGTCTGGTAATTTAAACACAAAGACACACAATTATCTCCACTACCAATGAAAAAGTCAATGTTATAAGTGGCAATAGATACAACCATTATTATTATGCTGAGCGACGGGACATTAGTTAAATAAATCTCTTAGTAATTGTTGTATCTATTACCATTGGTAGTGCGGGCGCAGCCGTCATCGCGGACGTACGTTGGCTGTGTTCCAGCCCTTGAGAATGGCACACTGATTGTGCTGAAACATGTCCCGCTAATACCGACAACATAAACGTAAGTGATAGCCGGTTATACAAACATTATTCCAATTATGCCTTACGAAAGTTTTAATACAGTGGCGCCAGATGCCGCTGTCTTAAATACAAATCTTGGCGGCTTCGGAGCAGGACACATTCTTTGTCTCTTTGATTCATAAAAGAGAAAAGAGTTATTAAATTAATTTCGATAAAAAAACACAGATTTTATTATTGCATCTCATATCGCATCATAAATAAACTGAAACTAAACTGAAACTGAATCTTTCCATTAGAAATACGCATAATATTTATTTTATATACTTTCTTAAATCACATAAATTAAGTATAAGGAAATATAAATTAAGTATTGTCCATGTTAAATACTTTTATGTCATAAAATTTTTGGTAATATACTTTTTACACACAAAGTACTCGTAATTGAATGAAAAAAAACACAGATTAATTATTGCCTCTTTCCATTAGAAATACGCATAATAATTATATTAAATAATTTCTTAAACCACATAAATAAATAAATGATGTAAGAAAATATAAATTAAGTATTGAAAATGTTATTAACTACATACCTTTATGTCATAAAATTTTTGGTAATATACTTTTTACTCACAAAATAATTGAATGAAAAAATCACAGATTAATTATTGCTTCTTTCCATTAGAAATAGGCATAATATTTACTAGTGTAAACTCTATATAACGACACTGCATTTTATGGCGTTATAGAGAATGGTCGTGTAATAAAGAGAATATATCATTGTACGGAATACAAGCAAAACCAACTAAACCCAATTAATTTGACGAAAATACTTTTTTTGACGCTATAGAGAGTTAGTAGAGTTAAATCGAGTGACGTTACATGGAGTTTACATTGTATATTTAGTTTCATAAATAAATAAATTATGTAAGGAAATATAAAGTAAGTATTGTCAATGTTAACTACTTTTATGTCATATTTTTTTTACTTTTCACTCACAAATGAAATCATAATACATCACTAAAAGCGATATGGAAGCAAAATATATTCCTATCCTATAAAATGAACTCCGAAACACGATTACGTTTGTGGCATCTCTGTCACACGTCATCGCCCGCTACCAATCAGAGCGCTCGTTCTGAATCGCGCGCGCGGTATTTACAACGCGCGTACGACTGGTCCTACCTACAATGCATGACCTATGGACGGCCGTCTCCGGACACAACATCTGTCCGGGGGATATCCCTTTGCTAGATGGAGGCAGACCGTCGTCGCTTCATACGTAAATTTTGCTTCATAGTTTTATTATTTGAATAATAGTAGTAGAAATGTTGAGAAATGTTATATATCTGTTTAAATTGAAATCGTCCTTTTTTATGTGCAATTATGTTATTTAGAATCGTTTTTCAATATTGTAAATTATTGATTCTATATGAAATTATTATTAGTTCTCGCTCAAATATGTATGGCGCGGTGGAACTCGGTACAACATCGCCTTAAGTGATAACCTTACTAAATTTAGTAATAAATGTATAAGCGTCACTAAGTGCGAATATTAGGCGTGTATTAGTTACTTTACAATATTCTTTCTAATATTACTACTAACTAGAAACGAAAATATTTTTTTCTCATCTTAGCCTCATTAACATTTCTTTCCTCTATGAATAACCCTGTATATCACACAAGTGTCACTGAGAATGTACAGCCAACATAATCGGATTTCATTGGTTTGCATTCCGCCTCCGTCCGTAAGTTTCGTACTGCGATGGTGTTTGCCGTAGCTGCCACCACTCGACTGCGACTGCGACGGCCGCTGCGACCACAGCCGCCGTGATCACCACGCCTTTTATTAGCGCCTCCATTTACTGAAACATATTGAGTAAAAATAATAATAATCTATAATATAAAAGTGGGGTAGGAGCAGGGCTAAAGAAAAGAAAACTAATGAAGAGGTATTCTGCCTAGTACCAGAACCAAGAACCATAATAAATACTATAGACAACAGAAGAGGAAAGATGGTGGGCCACCTTATACGACATGACAATTTCATTAAAAATATCATAGAAGGAAAGATAGAAGCCAGGAGAGGAAGAGGAAGACCTAGAAGATATACCTATCACAATATGTTGTTTTCTGCATATTACTTTTACAAAATAATGTCGATGTTTCACATCTGCCAGGCGTCCCGTGACGGATCACATTTATTTTTCTTAACAATTTCTGATCTGAAAGGATTGGTTCCCTCAAAACCAGGGGGAAGTTTGGTACAGTGCCACGGATTAGCCAATTAACGATTGATAACATTATTGTGACAAGATTTTGTTTATCTATTGTCAAGATGGAAGAAATTGTTATTCATTACAGGGGAACTCCTAGTTTACAAACCAGATTTAAAAACCGGCTTAGCTTAGCTGGTTGCAGAGAACAAAAAAACCTGTGATCAGTGCACCAGTGGACTTTAAACATTGACATAGAACAATGGACATTTTATGAACTGTTAAAAATTTAATTTCAACTCAGTGTGATATAGGCATATCAGCATTTTGCTGCTCACCCATAAATCAAATAATAATAAATTATTTGACTATGTTGTTGGTGTAATAGAACATGATGAACTGCTAACCAGAGAGTCCCGTTCGATTCGATTCCCGGCACAGCCAACATCTTTGTGATGAAATAAATGTGTTTGCTGTCAGTCTGGATGTTCAATATGTATGGACGGCCGTCTCCGGACACAACATTTGTCCGGGGGGATATCCCTTTGCTAAATGGAGGCAGACCGTCGTCATCGCTCCATATATGTATATATTTTTATTTTATATAAATTAGTAGGCGCAAAATAAAATTGTTTTACTTTTTGCGTAGTTGAAATAACTTTTGTCAGCACTTATTAAATATGTACCTACCTAGTTTAATCTCACTAAAATAATATTTGTAAATGGCGCGTTGCCAGCAAATGTGATAACTACGTACATTGGCGGCACGACGTATGCATAAAAATAAACAATATACTTACAATAAAATTGTGATGCTGATATCACTTCAAAGAAAGTGATGGTTGAACTTCTTGGAGTGGAAGGTGTCCTAACGCGAAGTAGAAACGTAGTGGTACATATTTTTAATAACACACTAGTACCCTTGGAAACGAAACAATACTAATACTACCAAAAGATTACAAAATCAAAAAAATCACCGACCTATAGAGTTGGGGAAACCATCAATGAGCTAACTGTAATGTTGCCACTTCAAGAAAATAAAAATCACTAGACCGTCCACAAAACAGCACTTATTACTTATGTGGGTTTTAAGCAGTGAAACGAAAACCACTGGAATGTCCCAAAGTAACATTTTGTATGGGTTTCAGGCAGTAAAATAAGTTTCAATGAGAGTGAAAGATTTAAATATTAGTTACCAATAGGTTAAGAAATTACTCCCACCTTCTAGGACTGAAGGATTAGGATCGTAGATGTCGAGCGGTGCATTACAAATGTATTAATTAATTAAAATGTATTTGACCTAGTGTCAACATTGTAATAGATTGCACAATACATGATTCTAGTTGCTTTTAGAGAAAAAAATAGACTGACCCTTAAAAATATACTAGTTTAGTACCGAAAGCACTAAAGCGGCAGCATTGGCTAACTGTGCCAAGCCACAGATAGCATAAATGATAAATGACCTCGACAAGCTTAGTTTCTCTTGGCCGTACATTTTCGTACTGTTTATATATACCTACCCAGATGTCAAAATCATATGTAAATACCAATACAAATTGCGATGTTTTCGTGCGTGTGAACTGTAGTTTTTGTTAACGAAAACGAGGGTTGTTGTGAAATTTAGTGGTTCTAACGTACAAGTCCGGTATTCGGTTTCCAATTACATAATTTTCGAGTGCCGTGTATCGTAGCAAAATCGAGAGGATCTTGTGAGGCGTTACTGAAATCTAATTTTGGAAGATGAGCGTACGTGAAGAAGATAGGCAAAAGAACTGCCCAGGCCGTGGGCTTGGAATCGCAGCCGCGGCCATAGGCGTCGGCGTTGGCGCCGCACTTTACTACTTCTTCAGCAAACGAAACGAACAACCCGACGCTGAAGGCTCCACCAGCAACTGGGCCTGTGATGATCAAGCTTTGTAAGTAGGAAATAGTCTTTTCCCGCTCTTTGAATTTGAACTTCGAATGCGTAAAAAGAAAAAATGGCCAGATGGAAACAGCCTTGCATATTGCGTGCCAACTAAGAATAGGATCGCGCTTGCTTCAACTTCACACGATAACTGTCAAAAAAGTACTGCTAGCAAAGAAAGCGTAAATAAAAAAGAAATTATATTTTTTTTTGGTTCATAGACATAAATGTAATTATTGTGTAATAATTATTCTTGATTTTATTACTGGATAATTTTGGATTAATTAATTATACAGGTAAGAAGTACCCAAGGCAAATTAACAACACCTAAAAAAAAACACGTGACAAGACATTGGTTTTGGATTTCGACTTAAGTGCTGTAAGCAGTGTAGTGAACTCTTTTTATTTGGTACAAAAAGAAGTGCCAAAAATTAAAAAAAATTAGAAATATGCTTTTATTTTCGAATCCTACTCATTTACAATTAATTTGCCTTAAAATGTATAAGAAATAGGAAAACAGCGTTACATACGAAAACAGCAAACATTAAACATATAAACTGAATATAATTTGTTCACAAAATTTTTTGCACACCATACACTTTGGTTATGAAGTTTGCGCGTATGATTGAGCTAGATGGCGGTTTTGACAGTCTTATTCTTAGTTGACACGCATAGTACCTATCTAACTAATTTCAGTCCGGTTCTTTATTAGTTGCTATTGTTATTAAATAGTATTTAATTGCATCATGGACAGTGACAGCAGTGATTTGTCCTCAGAATGGTTTGTAAATCAATGTTAATATGAAATTTAATTGCATGAATGTTGTTCATTCATTTTCTGTAGGTTGCAGCCATTTTTCTTGATATGCTTGGTTCATTGGCAAAATTTAAATAAACACATTGGAAAATTTATATCTATACCAAATATATTAGTTTTGAAGGGCATTATTATGATTGAAATTTTGAGTTTTTCAGTAAAGGTAATGTTTTTGTTTAACCAAAGCTTGCATGATGTTCATCCTTTGTCTCTTGATAAGTTTATAGTATATATACTATGTTTATACAGTAGAACCTCGTTAAATCGAACCTCATTAAGTTGAATCTCTATAAGTCAAAAACCTCCAAATGTCGAAAAAATGTTATGTTCCCTTCCCTTCAAACATCAAAACCTCTATTACTTGAAATCTTGATCCTCTGTTAGTCGAAATAATCACCGAGTCCCTACAAGCCATTTTGGTACATATTTTTACTCTACAACTCGAAAAACTAAATTTGACCTCTGCATCTCGAACATTTTATTTTACTACCTTTACAACTTGATCATTTGGAATTTCTTAGATCTATTGTTCGAACAAAAATAAGTTACAGACTTTAAGAAAGAACTTGCCAACAATGTGAGTAGACTATTGTTTCTTAGAAAACATTTTAGGAGTATATGACAATAAATGTATGACTCATGTAAACACGTGTTTGCTTGCTTGGTGTCAGGTGTTCAATTTTGATTTCCTTTGAAGTTAAGCTAAGCAAGTCATTTTTTTTCGAGTTAAATACTGTCAGAAGTAGTTTGGTTCTACTGCAATACACATCAATTTGTACAACAGAACAACCAAATTATCTAAAGCAAAAAAAAAATACTGACTTTTTTAATGCCATATTTTTATTTTAAAATGATTTGAAATAATGTTGATTTATAATAAATAAAAATATGTTTGTCGCCTCTGCAAGTTGAATTTTTATTTATTTTACCACTCTAACTCAAAATTTATATGAATAAACCTCAAACTCTTGATATAATGTTCGAAATCCTCCATAAGTTGAAAACTCTGTAACTCGAACTTTTTGGCGTCTCCCTTGATATTCGACTTATAGAGGTTCTACTGTAGTACTGGGCATCCTCTCAAAGGTTAGACAGTACTTTTTTTTTACTTTATACCAAGCACAAGTTCGGTCATGTATGGAGTATTGTTCGCACCTTTGGGTTGGTTCTGCTAAATACCAGCTTCAGTTGTTGGAGGTAATTGAGAAGAAGGCCAAGAAAGTTATAGGTAATGACTCCCTGTGCAGTGTGAAACTTCAAAGTTTGGAGCACCACTGTATGGTTGCGAGTCTTGTCTGTATTCTGCCATAATGTGACCATACTTCCCGTTTTAAACGGGACTGTCCCTTTATTCGACCACACGTCCCGTTGTCCCCGTGCAATGATCCAGGATGCAAAATGGTCCCATTTTCTGACACCGCGCGAAAATTTTAAATGCATATAAACGAATTGCATATAATTTAGTAATTACTGCTACAGAAAAGTTGCTTTATTGAAGCTGGTAATAACTTCTTTATTTTTCTTATAATAAAAATAATTTTAGTGAATGTGCACACAAAATAAAGAACATTAAAAAGTTGTGTTTATTTTCATTTTTAATATTATTATCTTATATATAAAATTTTTATATTCCACGAAGATATGAAAATCACCAGATTGCCCTTCTACAAGAAAATTTTCAACTTGACTTGAAAAACCAATTCGAAGGCTTGGAAGAACTAAACCTAAATGTTGAAAGCCTTAACAACAAATTTAATACCGTATTAATGAAAACAGCACATAAACATATAGGTGGCAAGCAGAATAAAAAATCTAAACTTTCCGATCACACTTTAAAATTAATTAGTGAAAGGAGACAGCTACCGCACAACACTGTACAAGATCAAAATGTTTTGGCAAAACAGAACAAAATAATACAAAAAGCAATAAAAAAAGATTTAAGAACGTACAATACCCAAATAATCTTAAAAACGATTGAGGCTAATAGAGGCCCAAAAGTTTTTAGACGCAAACTTAGAACGGGATCACAACAAATACAAATACTTAAAGACAATAACGGTATCTTAACTTCTGATAGAGACGAAATGCTTAGAATTATTGAAAGGTATTACGAGAACCTCTATGATAATCTCACGCCCGAACCCAATATTCCTGCAAGTAATGATCCAAGAACGCCACCAATTTGTACCAGTGACGAAGGTCCCCTTCCGCCTATCCTAGATCACGAAGTACAGTGGGCTATAGCTCATATGAAAACAGAAAAGTCACCTGGCGAAGATGGTGTTTCAATAGAGCTCCTACGAGCTGGAGGAGATTGTGTTGTAGAGCTTCTTGTAAAACTTTTTAATAAAGTTTTAGAAAGCGGTTGTACGCCTAATGCATGGAAAAATTCAACTGTCACGATACTCCACAAAAAAGGCGACCGTTCAAAATTAGACAATTATCGACCCATTAGCCTCCTTTCCCAAACATACAAAGTATTCGCTAAAGTTTTAAGCCGCAGACTTACACGCCAACTTGATGAATACCAACCCATAGAACAGGCAGGTTTTCGAAGTGGATACTCCACAATAGATCACATCCATACCGTAAAGCAGCTGATGGAGAAATGTAATGAGTACCGGAAGCCCTTATGTTTCGCTTTCGTAGATTACGAAAAAGCTTTCGATAGCGTCGAACACTGGGCGGTGTTTCATTCTCTCCATCGCTGTCATATCGACTCACGGTACGTGGATATCCTTCGAGACCTATACAAGACGGCCAGCATGCAAGTTCGAGTACATGCACTTACAGAGCATATCCCTATAAAGCGAGGAGTGCGACAGGGAGACAACATATCACCTAAACTCTTTACGTCAGTGTTGGAAGACGTGGTTAAAACACTTGACTGGGACAATAAAGGCCTTAACATTAATGGTGCCTTCCTGTCACATCTTCGCTTTGCCGACGACCTCATCATATTTAGTGAAACAGTACAGGATCTCCAAAACATGCTTCAAGAATTATATGACGCATCTCTAAAAGTAGGTCTGAAGATGAATAGGGCCAAGACGAAGGTGATGACCAGCCTAGCTAACTCTAACGCGCAAATCTGTGTCGGAGGAGAGCCGCTGGAGCTGGTAGACCATTACATTTATCTTGGACACTATTTATCTTTTGACGGAGAGCGTCACATCAAAGAAATTTCACGCAGAGTACAGTTGGGTTGGGCCGCGTTCGGTAAACTTGAAGACATATTGAAAAACAATAAGATCCCACAGAGTCTAAAAAGCAAACTCTTCAACCAATGTGTCTTGCCCACAATGACATGCACAAAATAAAAGTTGCGCAGCGGGCAATGGAAAGGGCCATGCTAGGCATCAGCCTGAAAGATCGAGTCCATAACACGGAAATCCGGCGCAGGACGAAAGTTACTGACGTGGGGGACCGTGTTACGCGACTCAAGTGGCGCTGGGCAGGACACGTTGCCAGACGTCATGACAATAGATGGAGCAAAATAACAACTGAATGGCTTCCACGGGATAGAAAGCGACCTATAGGCAGACCACCAGCCCGATGGGTCAACGACATCCGATCCATTGAGGGCACGCTCTGGGGCCGTGGAGCACAAGATCGCAGATACTGGCATAAGAGGGAGGAGGCCTATACCCAGCAGTGGGTAGATATAGGCTGATGATGATGATGATGATATAAAATTTCCGTGTCACAGTGTTTGTTACCATATTCCTCCGAAACGGCTTGACCGATTTTTTCCAAATTTTATATGCATATTCAGTAGGTCTGAGAATTGGCTACTTTATATTTAGTTTTTTTTTTTTACTAAGACAAAACAACGTTTGCCGGGTCAGCTAGTATATTATATGGGTTAGACGCCTTTGTTCATTTTCCCATATGGTCATATTACCTAATAGATATATAATATCATATATATTATAGTGCCTAGGTGCATCCATACAGATAATATACGGAACGTCCATGTCCCGTTTTGAGCTTTAAAAAAAATGGTCAGTTTATTCTACCATCATATTTCTAAACATACACACCCTCACAAATTTATTATATTAGTAGAATTCAATATGAATCAATCTAAATCAATGTTTTGATTCGACATTTATTGTTCGACAAATAACTGTGGAAATCCTTGTCAGAATCCCTGTTCCCCTTGAACTGTAATCTGACTCTCTTCAAGGCAAGACTTGGCTGTCTTGAATTGGGTTCTTCTTGGAAATCATGATCCATGCTACTGTATCTTAACATCTGCTGAATGTAACCAAAAGGTATTGTTAAGAAGCAATAATTATTGAATGTTCGCAATGGACAGGAATGTTGATACTATCTTTCACTCTCGCCTCGACGCCTTCAACCTTCATTTACACTTAAGATAACCTAACTAACTTCAGAAAGATAACTAACCTAACGCAGTTGAACAATAAATATATTCTTATTCTTATGAGTTCGGGTCAAGCACAAGCTTATCATAATAAAGGCAAGAAGTTTTTATTGAAATTGCATGTTTTTTTTTCGCAATCTTGCTTTGCTTTACTAAATGACACAGATTACTCCCTACACATACTATATACATTTTTTATTTCTCTTTTTACTTATTCAATAAATCAAAAGCACAAGCTGCCCTACATTGAGTCTGTTGGATCTCGGAGCTGTCTCTAGATTCTTCTCTCACTCTCCAACAACACACTCAAACAATACAACATTACATTTATTTAATCTTAATATGTATATATAAATCTCGTGTCACAATGTTTGTCCTCAATGGACTCCTAAACCACGTAACCGATTATAATAAAATTCGCACACCATGTGCAGTTCGATCCAATTTGAGAGATAGGATAGTTTAAATCTCAAATTATAGTCGCAATTTTAATTTATTGCTAATTATTGTCTGCTATTATTTGACAGTCACAATTATCTGTTAACTCCAAATGATTCTAAATGTCGACACCTTTCGACTGGGTTGAGTAAGTAATCAATAGATGGTGCTGCTATGGTAAATCTACGAACGTGTCATATAAGCTACACTATCTATTTTTCATACCCCTAAGTGAGGTAAAACAACATTTGCCGGGTCAGCTAGTTTAATAATAAATATCAATTTTATATGTCACAGAGAATCACATACAACATTATGTGGCTACTATTAAATATTTCTCTTTCCATACTATACATATCAAATAGTTATTTTTATTACTATAAATTGAGAGAATCAGAAATTGATTTTATTTATTTCATTTATTATTATTAAATAGTTTATTTTCAGAACATTTACATTCAATATAATAAAATTAATATTAAACAAACAACAAAACACACAAAAATCATAACAAAATAATAAGTAAGTTGGAAGAAAAATGACAAAACTAAATTTAAATTACACACTTAGTGGAAATAATAATAATCATTTTATGTATTTGAAACATGTATATTGTATCTGTAGGCAGTAGTCTGTGTCCTCTCGCATGTGACTCCCCTCATCATATTTTTCGTTTGCACTCACACACAGGCAAGATTCCGCTTCAAGCACAGACTCTACAGGATCGGATAGCGATGATACGTCTGAAACGAGCGACATGAGTTTCACAGACTTGGATACTAACGAAGAAGACAATCCAAATTATAGTCGTGAAACAAATGACAGTCACGAAATAAATGAAAGTCACGAAACAAATGACAGTCACGAAACAAATGACAGTCACGAAACAAATGACAGTCACGAAACAAATGACAGTCCAGTATCAAGTGTCACTTCTGAAAATGACAGCGAGAATTCGTACATGACAATTTCAGAGAACAGTACGACCGACACAAGCATTATCGATATGACCATGGACATGCACGGAGAAGATACAGAACTGGACAGCTCATACGAGAGAGAAGAGTACATTGTGACAGAAGACGCACCATCGCGGGAAAATTTATTATTTCCCTCTGGTCTATCTGTTTTGGGCGAAATATACCGATCTATTCATGTTCAGATTAACTCTTCTAGTAGACAGACAAGTACTAACAATAGACAGAGTGGACTGTAAGTTTTAACTTTTTTATTTGATTTTTGTTTTGCCTGAGTTAGAAAGATAATTTTGGCAGTTTCCTTTTAGTTCACTGGGGTACCGAGAGGTGTCGATTTTTCCGCACTGTAGGTATAATCGCGAACAAAAGTGAGTTTCTTAGTTTGGAAGCCTTTTTAGTCTGTACCACTAGGCATTTGACAGGGTACGGCGCATAACCATGCAAGTTATCGATAGTCTGGCCTAAGGTTGAGCGTGCCAAGTCTAGAATAACTGGTTCTCATGAATGTTACAGAAACACACCTTATTTTTTATTAATTTTTTGCATACAAATAAACCGGCTCACTCCTCTTGTGTTGCGATACCCGAACAGGGTCCGTTATGAGATACCTACCTTTTAAATGTATAACATCATAATTATGCCATAACGAAGCAATAAATGTATTTGATTTGACTTTGACACCGTTAGGTGCTGTGTCAACCCGCCTAGAGGGTAAAGATTAAAGAAGAAAAATAATAATATTAAAAAAAATAGTAGTAGAACTATGCCACAATCCCTATATCACGCCCTCGCGCTTGAACGGCTGGAGTAATTTCACTTTTTTTTTTGTTTTGTTTGTCAGTCATTGTCAAGAGAAGGTTCTTTTGACAGAAAAAACTGTCTAGCCGTTCATGGCGTGACACGTCAAATTGTAGGCCTCAGGTAGCAGTCTTTAAGCCAAGTTAGACCCCTTCGGTGGCTTGAAAACCCTCGACACGGGAGCTAAGCCACTTAGCTCATACGAAGATGAAGACGACCTCGTTGGCAAGTTGAAAATTAGCAATCAGAAGGTACCGGGTTCGATTCTCGTCACAGTCAACATCTTTGTGCTGATCTAAATTTGTTGGCTGTCGGTCTGGGTGTTAAATATGTATCTATATAAAATATGTGTGTATATATAGTATGTCAGTTGTGTTAGAAACCATAATACGAACTATAAATCGTTCAGTATGGGGTTAACCAGTCGTAAAAAAAAGAAGAAAAAAAAGAAGGGAACAGATTCTCCTCTACCATTTCCCACTAGGTGGGGTCGACACAGCCTGTTTTTCTCTTCCAAGCCACTCTATCAGCCGTCATCTCCACATTCACTCCCATAGAAGGGAACAGAATATAGCTATAATAATCCTATTCAGTACTTAGTGTCTAGAGAAGACCTAAAGCTGCCAAAATTATCTACCTAATTAGGCATGTTTTAAACGGTTACAAAAAAAGTACGTAGGTTCGTGTCTACTGTAAGCCGAAAGCCGAGGATTTTTAAGTTTATCATCAAAAGTTTCATCAAGCCATGTCTAAGACTAATTCTAAGGAAAAACACAGTTTGTTAACAACGATAATATAATTTTATGTTCACTTCAGCTAGATTCTTACATTTTATTTTACTTTTAATAAATGAAATCGTTTGTTGTCTAAAAAAACGTTTAATACTTTCATTAAATCGTATATAAAAATAATTCACAATTTATTCACGCATAGCACTTTTTATTATGCTTGTACTTTTTATCATTTTCCACTAATTTTAACAGCGTTTGTGGTAAAAAGTGTAAATAGTACTGTGTGTGGCTTTACTACGTGAATGTTAACAAATGTCTAAACTAACTGCTAAGGACTTTTGAAGTTTATGGAAAATAAAGGACTTATAGATATTCGCGAAAAAAATTATCATCTTTCCTTACAACTCTTGCCGCATTAGTGAGTGTGGCTCGGTGGCAAAATGTCTGTTTTTCAATCAGACGGCCCCTGGTTCGTTTCCGGCAGTTCACTTTTGACTTACTTTCAAGACAAGTTGTGTGAATTTGCACTCGCTTTACGGTCAAGGAAAACATCGTGAGGAAACCAATACGTTTGAGGACCACAATATCCTAAGACGTATGTTTCGCCAACCCGCACTTGGCCAGCGTGGTAGATTATGGTCTATATCTCTCTCGTGAGAGAAGGTCCCGAGTCCCAACAGTGGGAACTAAGAGTGGGCTGCTTATGTTTGCCCGCATGGCAAAATGTATGGAAGGAGTGTTTTTTTTTTTTAAATACACAAAAACCGTGGATTAGACGTTGTTTGTATAAGCGTAGCAAAGCCGTCTTTAACCCTTAAATGGACAATGTTGTTTTTAAACAACATACTAAAAATCACACATAAAATTGACATTCATTGATTTTTTTTTTAATTTTGCGCAATGTAGTTTATAACACTCACATTTTTGCAAAAAAAGTAGTAAATTAATGTCTATTTTTTTTACTAATTACTATTATATACATTTACTAATACTATTACACAAATATAGTTTTTAAAACGTGAAACAAAAGTCCATTTAAGGATAAAAAAAAAATGCGCTAATTAGCAGTAGTTAGACTTGTTTAAAACTTGATGTGCTTTCATATCTGAGATTAAACTGAACACGTGCTCAGTTTCATTTCGGATATTCGCATACAGCACCGCGCATAGAATATGCAGCTTTCAGTTTTTATTTGCATTTTTTCCCTTTTTTTTTCAGAAACGAAGAGATTCAGAGACAAGCTAATTTAAGAGAGCAGGCATTGTAAGAGCTTATGGATTTGTTTGTGGTTCTAATGTAGATACTAACTTAAGGCGATTATGGGCAAAATCGTGAAATTACAGTTTTTTATGTATATGTCATAAATGGTAAAAAAATAATAGCTATATTTATACTTATCTATTATACATATTGATAAATCGGATTGGTACTACCAATCCGATTTACCAATATGAAAAAAAAAGGTTCAAAAAAATATTCTACATGTTTTGAACCATTTTTATTTCTCATTCTTAAATCTAATTGGTACCAAAATATGTATACCAAAATGAAGAACCAAAACATATTAAAAAAAAAATATTCTAGATTTTATGTACCAGTTTTATTTCTCATTCATAAGTAACATTAATAATAATAATATCTTTATTTGTATGAAACATAGATGATACATATTTAATTTGACCGACAGCACCATTAGTGCTGAACTAGTATGGAACTGTGATTCAGCACCGATGGCCTCTCCCACAGAATATTCACAAGTCTGTTTGACTCAATTATGATGCAAAGGATTTGAACAAAAGATAAAAGATGAGAAAAAAAAACAAAAATCATAAGATAAGTCTGATTGGTCTTAGAGTTGTTCTTTAGACGGACTTTAAGCTGTTTTTTTAACTTTTAACGAAAATACTGTAAGTTCAAAATTTTGCCCTTATTATTGCCCTTTATTTAGAAAACAATACTAGCATAATAACCACTAAAACTTGTCTGTCAGGAAGTATTTTACCTAGTAGCTAGTTGTAGGAGCTTTGTTTTTTTAGTAGAGGGTGGTTTTGTTTGTGACTTACACGCTCAAGTAGTTGTTTTATTGATTTTTTTAAAGAAGCCCCGTCTCTTTTCATCTTAGGTGACCAGAAAGAGACGGTACGTTCTGCACTATAGTCAAACCAACTAAAATCACGTCAAATGTAGAAAATATAGGCGACTTGAGACCGCACTCACTTGTATCACCTCTAAAACTGCCTGCACATGCCATATTTGACGTGATTTTAGTTGTTTTGTCTGTGGTTCGGAACGTGCCGTCTCTTTCTGGCCACTTAATATGAAAAGAGACGGGGCTTCTTTAAATTTAGTTTAGTCGTGTGTGCCGCTGAATCGCCACCAATATATGTATTTATATATGTTTGCATGTAATTTTACTTTATTTTTACGTAACCCTTATCAATATTCCACTGCTTGGTGAAGGTTACTTACATATGCATGAGGTAGTGATCTGTTTTATTGCGATTTACTCGTATGCTCAAGCGCGTTGAGTGACATTATTCTGAACAGTTTTTTTTACGTATTTTTTCACGATAACTATAAAAGAAATATAAACTTACACATTTGCGGGATAGACCCTAATGTGCAAATGACGACCTCTTTGGCTTATGTGTATCTTTGTCACATCTTCACACTGCAACGGCTGAACCGATTTTGATGAAATTTGGTGTGAAAATTAGTTAGACCTTGGATTAACACATAAGATACTTTTTATCCCGAAAACAATTGTGGTTCCCGTAGGATACACACTACAAAATCTATGTACTCCTTCACGCTCCAACGACTGGACCAGTCCGATTTTGATGAGGCTTACTATGAAGATAGTTTAGACCTTGGATTAATACATAGGTTACTTTTCCCCGGATTAACTTCTGCTTGTTCCGGATTAAAGCGGTTAACACCGCGTCGCAGCAAGCATAATTATATAATCTATCTATAGCATAATCTAATTAAACATGTATTGTAAATTTGTAAATAAATATTCTTTGTTACTTACGTCAATAGGGTATTTATTATTAATACCAATATTATAAAGAGGAAAAGTTTGATTGTTTGTTTGACACTTATAATACTAAACTTCAAATTGGAATCGTCAAAAGATGTCATTACAATAAATACACCATTTCTCAGCTGTAAAGGGGCCTTATATATATATACACTAGCTGACCCGGCAAACGTTGCTTTGCCATAATAATAATAAAAAAAAAACTAAATATGCAGTAGCCGATTCTCAGACCTACAGAATACGCATATAAAATTTGGAAAAAATCGGTCAAGCCGTTTCGGAGGAGTACGGTAACAAACACTGTGACACGGAAATTTTATTTAAGATAACAAATAATTAAAATCAATTAAAGTAAAATAAAATAATAAAAATAACTAATAAATAGACTACATACTAAATAACAAATGAACAAACATTACATTGTCATGATACTGTTAGTTTAAATTCTTTATAATCATTATTTACACATTCTTTGATCGTGTAAATCGTTTTGGACAGTCGTAGCATTTTAACATTTAAACTAAAGTTAAGTTTAGATTGTGCGTAGCCAGGACGGAATAATTATAATTAATATTTAATAATATTTTGTTTTGTTTTGTTACAAAGAATATGTAATTATTACTTTAACTACTAAATGTTTGTGTTAAGTTGTATAGGGTAAATACTTTAGTGTATATAAAAGCTAGCGGAGTGAAACTGATTGCTGCCTTGCGACAGAGGTTATCAAAAAACCTACAGCGAGGCGCAATGAACCAGCAACGCACGGCTCAAAAGCTTAAATCTTATATTCTTATATATAAAATTTCCGTGGCACAGTGTTTGTTACCGTACTCCTCCGAAACGGCTTGACTGATTTTTCCCAAATTTTATATGCGTATTCAGTAGGTCTGAGAATCGGCTACTGTATATTTAGATTTTTTTTTTGAATAAGGTAAAACAACGTTTGCCGGGTCAGCTAGTATAAATATATTTTTGTTTTGTTTTATGTAATCCGTGCTCATACCCAAGAAGCAATAAAAATATCTTTATCTTTTATTTATTGACGACCTCGTTGGCATAACGGTTACCATGCCGGACTGCCAATCAGAAGGTTCCGGGTTCGATTTCCGGCACGGTCAACATCTTTGTGCTTAACCAAATTTGGTGGCCGTCGGTCTGGGTGTTTTATATGTATCTATGTATGTATGGCTTGCAAATTTGTAATATTTTTATTAAATTGTTAGTTTATAATAGTTTATAGTAGTAAGTTCGAAATATGTACTAACTCTTTGTTGCCTAAATAAACGATTTATTATTATTATTATCTATATAAAATATATAAATATGTATATTTAGTATATCAGTTGTGTTAGCTAACATAACACGAACCAGAAACGGTTCAGGGGTTAACCAGCCGTGTGTGAAATGTGTCCTAATATTTATTTAATAAAGATAGATAGATAGATTAACACTGTATTAAAATACATACTAAAAATAATTACAGAAAACAAAAAAAGGTATTTAAAAACTAGTGCCTTAATTGGCGACCTTATCGCTAAAAGCGATCTTTATCAATAAATATCTTTATCTTTTATTTATTATCTGTTGTACTCTAGCCGCAAGCGGTCGTGGGCTGTGGAGGAGTGTTCCATCTGCTTCGAAGCGATGACGCGCGATCACGAGGTGCTAGCATTGCCCTGCACGCATCGCTTCCACCAGCCCTGCATCCTGCCCTGGCTGCAGGAGCGCCACACCTGCCCCAATTGCCGCAAGGACGCCTAAAGTACGTTCCTTTTGTTTTTACGGCTCCGTATAGTGGCCGGCAAATAACTTGAGCAAAAGTCGACGTAGAGGGGGTAAGTCCGCGCATGTACACTTCCGGACATATTTTATTGGTCATTGTTGATACCAATAGAAACATAAAAAAAAAAAAATTGTGAAACATTATTCGTAAAAACAAAATTTAAGTATATGCAAAAAATATTAATTTTACAACATGAAATTATTAAACAATTACAATTTAATCTTGAGGAAGAAACGATACTCCTTCTACTGGGTCGAAACTAGCAGAAGCACTAGTACTGGGGGTCAATAAATCATTAGCATCGTCGCTGCCATCATCTTCATCATCATCTGAGGTATCATCTACTTCCGTGTCATCACTATCAACAATATCAATACACATCATACACCATTTTTCTAGCTTGTCTCTTCAGAACTGTGTTATGTTTTCGCGGCATAGTCAGAAAAGTTTTATGGTATATTAGGTATAAACACAATATAACAAAAAACAAAGTAACAATAATATAAATTAATATAAAACTTTAACAACAAAACTTCTTAACTCGAAATAGGCTATTCAAACTGCACGCAAGTGTAATCGATGCCAGTACAGATGCTAGCGGGACGAACGCGCGGCGCGGGGGACAGCGGCAAACTGATCGGCCAATCGCGGGGCCGCGTGCCGATAGAATGCCCCCGCGCACCTCTCCTACCACCAATGATACCTTAAAATCGTCTACTGCGCACTCAAGGTCATTGCTCAAGATGTTTGCCGAATATTATACCTAAAAGGTAAAAACGGGACGCTATTACCAGGCCTGTGTCACTCCGCGTGTAGGTGTTAAAAACATAGGTACCTACGGGCGGCGGCCACTGCGCAAAGGGCCAATCTATGTGGCTCTTTCAATACCACAGAATAATAACTAGTACTACGTATAACCATGTACAACGTATTATGAACCGTAGCATAGTGAATTAAGGCCCATATTCCTTTGAAAAGAAATTGGTAGGTAATGAAATCATCACGGGCTCGACTGGACCGCGAGCTAAATTAAATCATATTGTTTATCAGATTGAGTTCATAGGTATTTCTTTGAAAACCATTGCGAAGTGAAGCTTCTGTACGAAGTACAAGTTATTATTCTGTGCTATTACTAAGACTCCGCTGTCTCTCTGTCTGTCTCCAGGCTGTATCTCAGAAACCGTAATAGCTAAAAAGCTGAAACTTTCACAAGATATGTATGTTTCGTGCCGCTATAACAACAAATACTTAAATAAAAAAAATATTAAGGGCTAATAAACAATAAACGCTATATTATGTCAATAACGGGAGGCGCTTTAAATTTTCACAAAATACATAAAAGTACAGTAGAACCAAAGTGATAAATAATGCGCATAGCGATCTTCGCCATTCTTCGGCATCGGTCGTATTTCCGAAGCGTTGGGAGATGATATCTATATAGAGTGGAAAGTACATTTACTTCATGCATAATTTAGTATATATTTTTTTGTGATAAAAGAGATAAATTAATATTGATTGATAAATATTTTGATTAAATAAAACTTTTTTTTTCTAATACTTATACCTAAATCTTCTTTTCATTTAAACCTTCTTTTTTCCATCGTTAAATCGTCGTCGTCGCTTTCCTATGTGGTGGGTCAATCTAAAAAATTCGGATTTCACGCAATGAAACGCAACGCAAAAAAGAAGGTTTAAATGAAAATAAGATTTAGGTATAAGTATTAGGAAAAAAAAGTTTTATTTTATCAGAATCGTATAACAGAACATAAGTTAATATTTCAGAATCAGGGAGATTCTCTATTCCTGACATCATAGAGTCATCGGAATTTTCATCAAGGTCTCCAATTTCACTTATATCACTGCTATCTCCTATGTAAATAATCATTTCATCTGAATAACTATCGACTCTTGACTTATATTTCCTATACTCATCTTTTTTATGTGTGTTATTTTTTTTTTGCTCAAAGTGTTTTTATTAATTAAGAATACTATTTTACAAAAACCTTACAAATAGTAAAACAAATCCAAGTCAGTGTCCGCGGGTATGGTGCCTAAAATGCTGGCGGCATTACCTCGCTGGATCGCCAAATTTATTTTTTATGTGTACTTTTTATTTTTTATGTGTATTCTATTTGAATTTTATTAAAATGACGAGTCAAAAATATATTATATGTACCCTGTATGTTTTTTATGTTTAAACTTACCTCTGAAAACAAAACCAAGAAGGGTGTGTAATATCAGCTCTATATATTTTCAACCTTCAACTCACCGTTCGAACTTGTTATCGATTGATATTGACTCCTATTTCTATCGCACAAGATGCTAAATGCAAGAGCATTGGTAAGGGCTCTTACGATTCAATAACTCGGTTGTTTCCCGAAACGCGACCACTGGAAGTTATTATTCTGTGCCACTGGCGAAGATTTGTATGCGCATTATCACTTTAGTTCTACTTGTATATTGGTTATCGTAATAAATTATAACATTGAAATAAAATAAATATTTTATGGGGGCTCCCATACAACAATAATATGGAACTCTCACTTGGCCAATTATTTTGTTCAAATTTTAAATAAATTTCGCGACGTTTCGTTTCTTTTGTTCATTATTCTTGAAATTATGTAATGTGTGTTGTGTTAGCAACCATAATACGAGCTAGAAATGGTTCAGTATGGGGCTAACCAGCCGTGTGAAAAAAAAGGCAGTGAAACATCGTACTCAAATATAACATGAGTACATGAGCTAGCGACCGAAGATGGAACATAGGTACCTAGTCTGGAATATTTTAAGAATTTCACCTTGTGGATGGTTGCTAGCCAGGCGAGCACTAGAAAATGCTCTACCACCATGCTATAGTATCCTCAATGTATTTTTCTTTAGCAAAAACTCTGAGAAAAACGTCAGAAAAAACTGTGAAAAAAAAATGTTTTATTTTAGAACTACGCATCGACTCTTTATAGGATTTACAAAAAGAAATCTCAAAAGGGCCAGCCTTGGTGGGGGCAAAATCCATCAAGATTTTAAACTACTGGAATTTGACCCTCCTTTGGGGCGGCTTGGGGTGGCAAAGTAGAATAATTCTAATATTGCTGAATGAATGAATGAATGAAATGCTGAATTTGCTCTTATTGTGCACATACTATTAGTTTTAATTATCTACTCGCATCATTTATTGTAAGTTTTTTTTTTGTTTTGTGCACAATAAATGTATTTTCTTTCTTTCTATTTAGCTATGATTAAAAAAAATGTTTGAAGTTCTTTGTTTCTTCTTTGCAGTCACGAACTTCGCATGTAACTTCAAGAAGCGGAGGTGAAAAACTCGACCGCGCGGCTGGACCGAATCGTCGACAAAAAACGTAACAAATGTATCAATTTTAATATGTATAATAAATAAACATTGTAAACTGTTCACGTAAGGCATCTTACTATTTCCGCGTAGAAAACGGTCACACTTACACTATTATTAAAAGTTGGAATTATTGTGACCGTTTTCTACGCGGAAATAATAATAAATACAGCATCAAATTTTTGGAACACTTAGCACTATTGAAAAATACTAATACTTAACGCCATTCAGAAAAACTTTTTTTGTCAAAAAAAAATAATTGCTCAAATCTTAACCAGTTAATCTGCAAATTTGAATTCATATGTCCTTTTCATAGTCTTTTTTTTATTTCAAAATAGTAGTGTATTCACAATACATTTTTCTATCGTAAAAAAATCTGCAATTCATAATAGCCAAATCACAACTTATTTTTCACTCATTAAAAAAATCTTCATTAATTTTGATCGTGATATGGCGTTACGTTGTGGTCTATATTCGTAGGTAGTAAAAAAAACTATATAATTAAGCAACTTTTCAGAGGCCTTATATAATTCTCTCGCCTTTTAGATAGATTAGAAAATATATTCTTTTAACCCATTTAAATGCTTAACCCTAGCCTATGTTTTTTTACTGTATAACCACATGATAGTTTTCATTTCGGTCAAGTTCTATCCTTAGGCAACCAATGTGAGGGAAGCTCATTGGTTCTGTCAAATATTTTAACCAATCAGATCATTTGTTTACGTTTAAAAACGAAAACGTAAATCTAATACTAAAGGTTCCGAATGACTGAAAAATCGATTTTTAACAACATTTGTGGTCTGGTGGTTTTCAAGGAAATAGTAAACCGGTTTCTTTTGCGCAAGCGCACTTCAATTTAAACCAAAATATCCCTGACTATCAAATGTGATCAAATGACTATTTAAAAAATGACTTGTATCTAAAATCGTATTCGTTATAAATTTTAAATGATTTTTTAAAAATATTGGTCAGTATTACCCATGGAAATAAGTATGAAAAACTGTATTAAAAACAACTAACGATTTTTCTCTCATTATTAAAGTTAACTGGGTTTAATGTAAATAATTTAAGGAAGCTATAAAAACTAAATTTTAAAAAACAAGAGCGTACTATATCCCTTAAATGGACGATTTTTGTTTCACGTTTTAAAAAAATATATTTGTGTAATAGTATGTGCATGTATTACTGTCTAGGAAAAATGAGTAAAAAAATCTAGACATTAATTTACTACACTTTTTTCGCAATAATGTGAGTGTTGTTTATAAACTACATTGCGCAAAATTAAAAAAAAAACAATGAATGTCAATTTTATGTGTGATTTTTAGTATGTTGTTTAAAAACAACATTGTCCATTTATGGGATATACAAGGTCTCTTATCTCGTGAGAATTTCAGTGGAGCAAATTAAAAAAATGCCGATTCACGCTAGTAACACCAAAAATATATGTGACAAATGTATATAGGTATATGACGTTAGATTATCCTAAAATACTTGTTTTGTTTTTGACATTTAATAAGAAAAAACAACGAACCCGTTGCAGAAATGATAAATAAAAAAATATAAGCCGTTGTTAAACTCTGAAATCATGAAAGCAAAAGCTTTGAAATGATTCTTCTTCTTCTTTTGAATATGGCTTTCTGCGGTCGGAATGGCCACAATTTAGCCAATGTCGCGTGATGTGTTTTGAAATGATTGGTAAAGAAGTCAAAAGTTAGGTTGACTGTATGTAACTGTATCAATAAATTACTTTGACTTTGACATGTTTGTAACAAACTTCAGATAGATCAGATCTGTGACAAACATTAGAGATGTCACGTAGATATCTGTAACGTAGTAGCCAAAGATCTCAGAGATACCTAAAATATGCAGATATGTGGCTTATTATCAGAGGATCTCTAACGTATGTAGTCGTTATAGTATATCTATTACACTGGTCTACAGTGGTTTTGTTGCCTTTGATATGATGATGATTTTGGGTCTATTTATACACGCAATTCGTGAAAATATCAATGATTTTGTAAGATCTGCTCGTGTTTTTTTCAACAAATGACTGAAAATTAAAATTTTGACAATAAATAGTTCAAAATTCAATTTGTAGAAACGAGCTAATTTAGTACTTTTACGAATATATTCGTAATCTGGGCACTTAAAAGCGTAAGAATTTGCGATAATATCCAGGGCAACAAAAAAAAAATGATTTTTTGTAGAGCTGTGTTATAGATATGGCTGAGAACTCAAACTTCAAACTGACAATTCAAACATACGTTAAAAATACATACATATGTTACCTAAAAAGCTTTTTTTACAAGTCTTGTCCTGCTGTTAGTGTATTTTGTTTCTAATCTACTCTTATCATAATTTTCTTTCCGGAGTACTATGTTTTAATTTATTTTAATAGCTTCCCATGTACATACGATATCCTTTTCGGCACAGGAAGGTTTTCGCTTTACACTGCGCTGTCTTCTCTTATTCATTCATTCTTGCCACATTCATTCTTTTCTCTTTCATATCTTTATTGAAACAGTAGCTAACACATTTTTTTTTCAAACCACGTTATAGTTATACTTTGTAAACTGATATCGTAAGGTATATTATTTATTGCATGAAAAACGGTCACACTTACTTTAAAATAAAATACGTTATCTTTTTCGTTTTGGTTACGTTTTATCCAAAGAAAATTACGTATAGAAATAAATTGAAAACTATATGTATTGTAGTTTTGCCCAGTTGAAAAATGCTTGGACTAGCTCTGCCTGTTGTTTTCATGATTTCAGAGTTATAGGAAAAATTATTTAAGAGTTAGTCAGCAGTAAACCCGTAACTAACTAGATTTGTATATCAATTTAATTAATATTCATTTCATTTTTATTTTTTCCTATCACTTCATTTTGTGTTGACTCTAGTCTAAAATGTTATCGGCATATCCAAAAAATGTTGCTCAAAGTTTAATATAAATTTTATAAAAATAAGTCGGGTTTTCCTTCCTGACGCTATAACTCCAGAACGCACGAACCGATTTCCAAGGTACAGCATTCGTTGGAAAGGTCTCGGGCTCCGTGAGGTTTGTAGCAAACAAGATTCAGGGAAAATTTCAACTTTGTGGCGAAACTGTATTTGCCGGGTTTGCTAGTTTTTACTTAATAAGAATTTGTTTGATCATTAATTAAGACTTTTTCTTTATACTAGGAATCGGTTTTTTTTTTTAATTTTAGGATTTGATGTGTAAAAAATTTAAAATGTAATCCAAAGCAAATCTCTTTGCACAAAATATAAGTTTTACTTGTTAAAATTAATATTTGAAGGAATTTTATTATTGAAAAGAAGTAATTTGTCAATTATTATAAATATAAAAAATTAGAATATATTTATGTAGCAATAGACACTTACCGTATAATAAGTTTGTTATAAAATTTCTAATAAATATGTGATAAATGATATTGTTGTTTTTGTATGTATAAATAAATTTGTATGTAATATTAACACATGTTTTATTAAAATTTAGCAAATAAGTACTACATTTAAGACGACAAGGGTAAAATCTTGGATTTTCGTAATAAATAATTAAAGATTTAAAATATCGAAAAAATAGCATAGACCGTCTAAATAACAACTAAGGGTATATCTAATATATAAAATTTCCATGTCACAATGTTAGTTACCGTACTACTCCGAAACGGTTTGTCCGATTTACCAAATTTTATATGCGTATTCAGTAGCTCTGAGAATCGGCTACTATCTATTTTCCATACTCCTAAGTGAGGCAAAACAACGCTTGCCGGGTCAGCATATTTATATTACTAGTTTGTATTACGGTTGCTAATACAACTGATATACTACATGTACTTACATATATACTTTTTATCAATATACAATTATTTGACACAGACCGACAGCCAACAAATTTAGTTCACCACAAGTATTTTGGCCGTGTTGGAAATCGAACCCGGGACTCTCTGGTTGGCAGTCCGGCATGGTAACCATTATGCCAACGAGGTCGTCAATGAGAGAGAGAGAGCTAGAACCTTAGAGCATCTATTAGTATAATAGATCCTCTAAGGCTGGAACCTAGGTCTGGGTAGTTTCTGGCGCAGACTACACAGCTCTACAAAAAATCATTTTTTTTTGTTGCCCTGTTTATCATCGCAAATTGTTACGTTTTTAAGTGCCCAGATTACGAATATATTCGTAGATAAAAGTACTAAATTTGCTCGTTTTTACAAATTGACTTTTAAACGATTTATCGTCAAAATTTTAATTTTCAGTCATTTGTTGAAAAAAAAACGAGCAGATCTTACAAAATCATTGATATTTTCACGAATTGTGTGTATAAATAGACCCAAAATCATCATCATACCAAAGGCAACAAAACCACTGTAGACCAGTGCTATCCTTGTCTATAGATAGACAAGGATTCTCTGTCTAGTGACAGGAAATGCCGCCAGCAAACTGGGGACTTTCAGTGCATCTTGAAAGACACGGGATTTGAATTAAAAGTGTCAACCGACCCACGGTAGCCCACGGTTAGCTCTCTCACTGATAGCTCGGCTAACTAAGGTGATCTGACGCGATCATCCCTTCTTTTTTTTTTTTTTTTTTTTTTTTTTTATTCTGTCCTCCTCCACCTATAATCCCTGACCATATCAGGCCTTATTTATAGTTATGTTTATTTTCTTATTTTAGCTTATGATTAGTCCTATTCCGCACACTAAATTAAATTTATTTTTATATTTTTACTAGAGGTTGCCCGCGGCTCCGCCCGCGTGTAGGTCGCTTTTCGCGTAACCTTTGGACAAATTCTATTGTATCCTATTTCCGTGCCAATTTTATATAAACATTACATTGATACGATATCAAGATGAGTCGCATCTGTCTTTCCGTATTCGATTCCTGAGATCTAGTTAACATCTGTTTTTAGCAACTTTGGTGACGATGCGACAGGTTATATCGTTTTCTCCAAGCAATTATTTTAATTTAAATAAATAGAATACGCGAACCGTACCACTAAGTGAACCACTTAAATTCCAATTCAGAAGTATATAATTTCAAATAGGTACACAAAACCCTTTGAACTTTAAACCCTAAAGGCATACCTTAATGCACTCCTGGCAAATATTTTTACAAATTTATTTTAACCATCATATAAACTACAACCATAACAACTATCAAGACTTTAACTTGATAAATAAAGAATTTCCAAACAAACTTTTACCCTCCCCCCGCCCTCTACAAACCCTTAGTTCACCCCTGGCAAAAAAACTTGATACCATTATTTTTAATTTTACGTAAACTATACATATTCCAAATTTCATAGCTAGAAGTTAAAAAACACAGAAATTTCATACAAACTGTTTTACCCCCTTTCACCCCCTTAAGGGAAGAATTTCTAAAAATCTATTCTTAGTACACGTTTAAGTGCTAAAATATATACACACTCCAAATTGTACACTTCTAAGTTCAAAAACACAAAACTTTTATTTTTAACTTTAAACCCCCATGGCATCCCCCTTAATGCACCCCTGCCAAAAGTTTTTATAATTTTAATTCAACCATTTAATAAACTACTACCATAACAACATTCAAGACTTTAACTTGATGAATAAAGATTTTTCCATACAAACTTTCACCCCCCATTACAAACCCTTAGTTCACCCCTGGCAAAAAAACTTGATACCATTATTTTTAATTTTACATAAACTATACATATTCTAAATTTCATTGCTATAAGTTCAAAAACAAAGAAGTTTCATACAAACTGTTTTACCCTCTTTCACCCCCTTAGGGGTGGAATTTCCAAAAATCCGTTCTTAGTACGCGTCTACATACCAAAACAAATACACCCTCCAAATTTCACAACCCTAGGACCAGCCGTTTGGGCTCTGCGTTGTCTATAGATGAATGAATGAATAGGTCAGGACAAAGAGTCTTATAGTATAGATGTCGTGTTTTTATATCTGGATTTCTTTGCTTCTATTTTTTATCATCCGAGTCATTGCTAAATCATCCTGACTAAGCAATGGTCGATCCGAATAGTCATCAGATACATGACCATACACAAGACTGTCGTTAAAATAGCAGATATTTCATCTGGGCGCTACTGTGGGTCAGATGACACGTAAATTGTAGGTCCCGGCAGTTATTAGTACAACCAGTCGTTAAGACATGCTAGAGAACTTCAGGCTTGAAAACTCGAAACCAGAGCTTAGTCACTTGCCACTTAGCTCATACGAAGAAGGAGGTAGAATAAAAATTAATTTAAACCAATTAAACCATTTATTTAAAACTATAGCCTATTTCATTGGTACAACTTAAAAAATAATAAATCATATTTTACAGGGTTAGGATTAACTTTTTTTTAAAGCAATTTTTTTTAAAAACTTCCGCAATTTTTTCATTTTATTTATAACTTTTTTAATGTTAAGAAAAAATTGCGGAAGTTTTTAAAAAAAATTGCCGCTGCAATAACAAAAAAACTATCATCACATATTAAAATCTTTAAGTTATCTGCACCCTAAAGTAAATACATATATTAAACATAACAGAACAAAATCATACTCTCATTTAAATAAAAATAATATCATTAATCCTACTTTTTATTACTATACAGTGTAAACTCTATATAATAACACCGAAGGGACTGTGCATTTTATGGCGTTATAGAGAGTGGTCGTTAAATGGAGAGAATGTATCATTGTATGGAATACAAGCTAAACCAACTAAAGCCAATTGATTTCGACGCTTTTTTTTTTCACACACGGCTTGTTAGCCCCATACTGAACCATATCTGGCTCGTATTATGGTTGCTAACACAACTGATATACTACATATACACACATACATATTATATATAAATACATATTTTTCAGACCCACAGCCAACAAATTTAGTTAGCACAAAGATGTTGACCGGGCCGGGAATCGAACCCGGAACCTTCTGATTAGCAGACCGGCATGGCAACCTTTACGCCAACGAGGTCGTGGCTTTAGAGTTTGTCGTTAAATCGAGTGATGTTACATGGAGTTTACACTGTATATAGATTATCTAATATATTGCCATATTATGGTCCACCCTGACGTGGTGAGTCCACGCGTCGACATCTTGGAAATCCTGCAAATGGAAAATTTAATGTTAATCTTAATATATATAAATCTCGTGTCACAATGTTTGTCCTCAATGGACTCCTAAACCACTTAACCGATTATAATAAAATTCGCACACCATGTGCAGTTCGATCCAACTTGAGAGATAGGATAGTATAAATCTCAAATTATAGTCGAAATTTTAATTTATTGCTAATTATTGTCTGTTATTATTTGACAGTCACAATTATCAGTTAACTCCAAATGATTCTAACAGATGTCGATACCTTTCGACTGGGTTGAGTAAGTAATCAATAGATGGCGCTGCTATGGTAAATCTACGACCGTGTCATATAAGCTACACTATCTATTTTTCATCCCTAAAGGTAACGGTTCGACAGGAGACCGCGACCGACGACCGCGACCGTTACTTGACGTTAGGAAATGTATAAGCGACAGTTCGCGAGCGAGACAGAGACAGGAGACAGAGACGCGAGACAGGAGACAGCGAGACGGTCGCTGCCTCGGACCAGTAGTGTCTCGTGTCGCGCGCGAAAAGCACCTGTGTTTAGTGTGAAACAAATGAATACTTTTTCTGACGAAGATTGTGAAACGCTGATTGAACTGATCAGACAGCACCCTCCGATATATGATGCACGACTAGACTACTACAGAAACGAAAATTTGAAAGATAATATTTGGATGAGAATAGCTGAAAGCATAAATAAAACAGGTGAGGTTTTTTTTGACGTGACAACGTCTTAAATTAGGTTGCGGCTGGAAGTCACTTATGAAAAAGTGTAACGCCCGGTAACGTTACGATGAGTCACCGAACGAGAGAGAGGCCCGCCGAATGCCTTGCGTCTCTCTCCCACTCAACTATTATCGGTCTGCCGCGCGCGCTGCACGCGGCAGACGTTGTCACGTAAAATCTTCGCCCGTAAAACCGACTTTACAGGCAACCATTTTTTTTTTTTTTTTTTACACATTCACACACGGCTGGTTAGCCCCATACTGAACCATTTCTAGCTCGTATTATGGTTGCTAACACAGCTGGTATACTGCATATACATACATACAT
Organism: Mellilla xanthometata; assembly: GCA_035578125.1. NCBI lineage: Eukaryota > Metazoa > Arthropoda > Insecta > Lepidoptera > Geometridae > Mellilla > Mellilla xanthometata. The sequence continues at coordinate 501,055 of JAPUBQ010000032.1, forward strand.
ATTATATATAAATACATATTTAACACCTAGACCCACAGCCAACAAATTTGGTTAAGCACAAAGATGTTGACCGGGCCGGGAATCGAACCCGGAACCTTCTGATTATTAGCAGTCCGGTATGGTAACCTTTACGCCAACGAGGTCGTCATACTGGAAAGGAAACATGTGGAGTAAACTTAAACAAGCCGTGTGACTTGTTGTTCTTGCCAGTCTACCGCTCCATGCTGTGACATAAAGTAATCGGTTAATTTTGCTCTAATATATTTTATTTATTTATTTATTTATGTATTCATCAAATAAGCACCGTACAGACGAGTTACACTAATGATAAATTTTATACAATACACCAATTAATACAAATTTAAATGAACTTAAACATAACATAAAAACAAAATTTAAATAATTTATACACAATCGAAAAATAAAATAAAAATACTATACAAATACAAATTAAAAATGTCAATATAATGTAACAAAAAAAAAATATCCTTGTCAAATTATTAAAACAGAAATTATTATCATATTATTGTAGATTTTCTTGTGTATGCAGATTCACAATATTTTATGCAGTTGTTTAAGATACTTCTCCAGCAATCGTCAAATATATCAGCAGCTGGGTTAGCGTCAATGAGCTGATTAAGTGCGGTAAGGGAGCGCGGTATCGGTGACACCTCGTGACTAACCGTTCTGCAACGGGAATGCGCAAAAAGTTTCTGGTTACCGCGTACGTGGTGGTTCGGAACAATATAGTCCGTTGCTGTTTGAAAACCCTCCTGTTCCACGTAATGAAACGAAATTTGAAGGTAAACTTTCTTCTTGGTTCCATTGATGTACGGACATTTGAGCAGATTCTAAAAAAACATCTCTTAATAGGCTATGCAAGCAACAGGCAACTAAGATCATATCAGTGCATGTTTCTGGCGCTACTCCGATAGGCGTGTAAAATGACGCGTGTGCGTTGACGACCTCGTTGGCGTAAAGGTTACCATGCCGGTCTGCTAATCAGAAGGTTCCGGGTTCGATTCCCGGCCCGGTCAACATCTTTGTGCTTAACTAAATTTGTTGGCTGTGGGTCTGGGTGTTAAATATGTACCTATGTATTTATATATAATATGTATGTATGTATATGCAGTATATCAGTTGTGTTAGCAACCATAATACGAGCTAGAAATGGTTCAGTATGGGGCTAACCAGCCGTGTGTCAAAGTGTCCTAATATAAAAAAAAAAATATATATATATATATATATTCTAAACACCTGAGACAGCAAACCGAACGCATTTTCCGATACTCGTCTCGCACGACAAAGGCGGTAGTTAAATATTTCTTTGCTTAAATCGTTTTTTTGCAACTCTTCTAGTAGCCCAAGAGCCCATACGTTTCTGACCTTCGTCATTTAATAAAAGCTGAAAATTGTTCTATGTGTGTCCCTAGTAGAGGTAAGAATGATCCCCAAACATGAAGCTGAGGCAGCAGTGGCTTTGGCAGATAACTGGTAACAAAGGTGTATAAAATTCCATCTCAAATTCGTTATAGTATAAAACCTGATTTTTTCACATTTGATTCATAATAATATCAAAAGTCGCGTTGCTCATTGCCAGACGGTTATTATGGTGGCAACCCTCTGCCAGACACCTTTAAACTATTATAATTTATGAGTATACTTACGCTATATTATAAAACCTAAATTTTATATATGTATAATCTTTTGGGGGCCTATTAATCTATGTTTACATAAAAGCCGGACAGTTTCGATAGTTCTATCATGTTGCCAGACGCATTCAAAGTGAGCAGTTGTTCGGGGAGCAAGGAGCGTATACAGTAACTAGTGCGAGTTAGACAGAGCGCTTGGTCTAATGCAGCCCTTCACTGTGCATCCACTGTAATCAAGTTTTTTTTATTATTAATTTCTTAATCAAAAAATTTCATTTTTTTTTACAGTTTGAATAACAAATTTTTTTTTTTTTTTAATATTAGGACACTTTCACACACGGCTGGTTAGCCCCATACTGAACCATTTCTAGCTCGTATTATGGTTGCTAACACAACTGATATACTACATATACATACATACATATTATATATAAATACATATTTAACACCCAGACCCACAGCCAACAAATTTAGTTAAGCACAAAGATGTTGACCGGGCCGGGAATCGAACCCGGAACCTTCTGATTAGCAGACCGGCATGGTAACCTTTACGCCAACGAGGTCGTCAAAATAATATAAATGAAAAATAATATAAATAAAATTATTAGAGTTTCGATATGATTGAAGTTTTTTAAATATTTGTTATTCAAACTGTAAAAATAAAGAATAATGAAATTTTTTGATTAAGAAATTAATAATAAAAAAAACTTGATTACAGTGGATGCACAGTGAAGGGCTGCATTAGACCAAGCGCTCTGTCTAACTCGCACTAGTTACTGTATACGCTCCTTGCTCCCCGAACAACTGCTCACTTTGAGTGCGTCTGGCAACATGATAGAACTATCGAAACTGTCCGGCTTTTATGTAAACATAGATTAATAGGCCCCCAAAAGATTATACATATATAAAATTTAGGTTTTATAATATAGCGTAAGTATACTCATAAATTATAATAGTTTAAGGGTGTCTGGCAGAGGGTTGCCACCATAATAACCGTCTGGCAATGAGCAACGCGACTTTTGATATTATTATGAATCAAATGTGAAAAAATCAGGTTTTATACTATAACGAATTTGAGATGGAATTTTATACACCTTTGTTACCAGTTATCTGCCAAAGCCACTGCTGCCTCAGCTTCATGTTTGGGGATCATTCTTACCTCTACTAGGGACACACATAGAACAATTTTCAGCTTTTATTAAATGACGAAGATCAGAAACGTATGGGCTCTCGCTCTATAGCGTAAGGTTTCATCATAAAAGTATCAAGACTAAATGCTTCATCTCCAACTAAAAAATGTGGTAATATTATGTTCGAATTTGGTAGATTTTTTGGTTCTGGAAAATTAAATTCATTTTTCATGATTTTTTTTCCCATTGTAGACTTTTGGAATATTCCACTATCTCCTTCTTTGCCGTAAGAGCCAACGTCTACTGCAATGAACTTGTAATTATGGTCTACAATAGCCAGAAGAACAATCGAATAAAATTCCTTAAAGTTAAAATACAACGATCCACTATTTTCAGGGGCTCTTATTCTCACGTGCTCACTATCAGTTGCGCCAGCGCAATTGGGGAATTGCCATTTGTCCCAAAAGCCTTCAGATGTAAGCCTAAAATCACTTTCTTTTGGAATAGGCATTAGAATTGGCACTAAAACAATCTTTAAATGTTTCAACACCTCTTTGACTATTTGTGAAATATATGAAGGTGATATACGAAATGCGAATGATAGCGAAGCATATGTTTCTCCATTAGCCATAAACCTGAAATAAAAAAAGAATTATACTATTATTTATATATTACAGATTGGGAATGCCGTAAAAAATGGAAATTAATCAGGGACTCCTACAACAGATACAAGCGCAAAATGAAAAATTCAACGGGATCTGCAGCACCAGCTAAAAATTCAAAGTGGCAATTTTATGAACGTTTGAGATTTTTAGAAAACACACCATCAGAACGGCAAAGCTCCACCAGTGTAGATCCAGAGCAGCAAAGCTCCACCAGTGTAGTACAAGAAGTTACTAATACCTCCTCAGAAGTTGTACAGGAAGATACTCCTCCCGTAGCCGCAGACGCGTCAGTACATAATACTATTTTAAGGGAGTTAGTAGAACCTGTACCAGGAACTTCTACACAAGAAAGGTCTATACCACAAAGTAAAAGTTCCGAAAAATCAACTATCAAGAATACTAAGAGAAAAAGACAAAAAGATGATGAATTTATAAAATGTATGAAAGACAGACATGAAAGCCGAAATAGTACGCTGGAGTCATTCGATGATATATCTACATTTACTAAACACATTGAAACTATGCTAAGAAAATTGAGCGCTCGATCAAGAGCGATGGCAAAATCCGAAATATTTAATATTATCTCCAAGTATGAGATCGGAGATATCGATGGACAAGAATAAGATGGACACCAAACACCAAGTGATTTATCACGTCGCCAATTGCCATGTACTTCAACTTCATCGTATAATTCGAGTACATATTCGCCAATAAGTGTAGCCTCTACAGAACACCAATCACAAAGTGAATTGATTGACTTAACATCTAGCCAATTGCCAAATATTTCAAATCAACCATTTCGAAGCATTTTTCACGACGAATACGACCAGGATAACTTAGATGATTTGACAAACTTACCTTAGAGTTAGAGCTAATTTATCTTTCAACGATATTTTTCCTTTTTCACGCATTGTTTTCTTTAGTAAATTTAATACATAATCAAACTGTGTTTTATTTAGCCGAAAATACTTCCTGAATGTATTGTCATCACACATTAGGTGCTTCTTCACTAATAGCGAAAATGATCCTTCTTGACCTCTAGTTAAATACAATTCCTTGATAGGTAACCTTCTTTTAGTTTTGTATTTGTAATAATAGTATAAGAGCAAATCATCGTCTTCTTCTTCCTCCAATAGTAGTTCTATAACTTGGTTTTCCATCATGCATGACACAGAACACAACTGACTCCATCGACACACACTCCGTACTGAGACCGAGATACTTGGTGCGGTCTCTAGTCTCGGTCTCGACGTACAGTACATGCAGAAGAGACCGAGACACTTGTCGCGGGAGACCGCGACCGTGCCAAGTATCTCGGTCTCAGTACGGAGTGTGTGTCGATGGAGTCAGTTGTGTTCTGTGTCATGCATGATGGAAAACCAAGTTTTAGAACTACTATTGGAGGAAGAAGAAGACGATGATTTGCTCTTATACTATTAGCTCTTATACTTTCAGCTATGCTCATCCAAATATTATCTTTTTAATTTTCGTTTCTGTAGGAGTCTAGTCGTGCATCATATATCGGAGGGTGCTGTCTGATCAGTTCAATCAGCGTTTCACAATCTTCGTCAGAAAAAGTATTCATTTTTTTCACACTAAACACAGGTGCTTTTCGAGCGCGACACGAGACACTACTGGTCCGAGGCAGCGACCGTCTCGCTGTCTCCTGTCTCGCGTCTCTGTCTCCTGTCTCTGTCTCGCTCGCGAACTGTCGCTTATACATTTCCTAACGTCAAGTAACGGTCGCGGTCGTCGGTCGCGGTCTCCGGTCAAGGTCTCTTGTCTCTGTCGCGGCGCGAACCGCCACCTTTAGTGAGACAAAACAACCTTTACCGGGTCAGCTAGTTTAAATATATTTATCAAAAAACTCTTGTTTGTACAGTAGTAGTTAAGTAGATAGATAGATAGATAGATATACTCTTTATTGCAACACAAAAGGGAATACAAACAAAGAGAAAAATAAATAAACAACTTATAAGTAGTGTTACAAGTGGCGGCCTTATCACTTACAGCGATCTCTTCCAGGCAACCAAAGCATGGAGAGGAAATCACAATAAATATGATACGGGGTGTTCAACAAAGAGATTAAATAATAACTAAAAATACCTACAAATAACCAATACATAATAAGATCTACATAAAATACTAATACATATACATACATAAATATATAAGAATAATTAACAATATGCTACGATACACTAATACATATAATATATTCTATATAAAAATATATATTTGACAAAGACATACGTACGTAAGTACGGAACCTTAAAAAGTAAAATTATTAAGTGGGAGTCCGTATACAATAAGGACTTATTTGTAGATTGTTGTTAGGTTGGTGTACTCACGTGGTGGCAGTACTGGCAGGGGAGGGCGCGCGAGTGGAGCGCGCGGTGCGCGCGCAGCCGGCCCGCGTCCGCGCACACCAGCCCGCACACGTCGCACACCGCGCACTCCTGCCGCACACAATATACACCATACATACATACCTATTCATCATCATCAAATATGTAGGTTAGTACATCATATATGTTGGTAACTACATCATATATGTAGGTAACTACATCATATATGTAGGTGACTACATCATATACGTGGGTTACTACATCTATACGTGGGTTACTACATCATATATGAAGGTTAGTACATCATATACGTAGGTTACTACATCATTACGTGTAACCCACGTAATGATCATATACATCATATATGTAAGTTATAATATGTTTTACCCTCTCTAATTTATAACAAAAAAACTCAAAATTCAAGATATTGCCTCAACTCAATTTTTTTGGAGAACATGTGTTTTTCATATTTATCATTACTATTCAGATCAGATCAGGTCAGATTCTATTCAGATGTTTTCTTAATTCATGATTGCATTATGAACGACCACAATTCAGATTAAATTTGGGCATAAATGCTGATTTTCAGAACTTCATGTCTAGTTAGTAATTTCAAAATATATATGTATATCTTTAAAGCTAAATAGAAACATAGATATAAACCACATGATCATAAGCATCTTCCCAAGAAACATAATCTTGGGACTTCTGCCTGCCAGAGTTAAGTTTTGTTTGTTTATACTTTCTTAAGATTATATTATATTTAGTGTTATTTTTGTATTGAAAATTAGTGAGAACACTACAATGGAAATAAATTAGTGAGAACACTGCAATGGAAATAAATTAGTGAGAACACTGCAATGGAAATAAATTAGTGAGAACACTGCAATAAACCTCTTCGAGTTTGTTTTACAAAATATAATAAATGCAATGAAAAAAAAACTAACTCGATAAAATGTTATAGCGCCTTAAACAATTACTAGCATTAGTATGGGGAGTATGTCCAGTTTGCCACTCTTCAAAAGCCTTAGGGCGGCTTGAAAACTCTTGACACCAAAGCTTGGCCACTTAGCTCAAACGAAGAACAAGATCTTAGCTAGCCGAGGCGAGCTACAGACGTTACCTCGACAGTGCTGCCCTCCATCGTATCGTCGATGTCTTCCGGCAAGATGTACGAGGTGGAAGGATGTTCCAACTTGGGCTTCTTCGGCTCACGAGGCTCGAAGTATGGACACGCTGCAAACATATTTACAGTTCTACGTACATATATGTATACAGTGAAACTTGGTTAAGTGGGACCTGGATAAGTGAGAAACCTCCATAACTGGAACTCATGCTGAGGTCCCAACACTTTGGCACTGAATTACCTCTGTTAGTGGGACGAGGTAAACCTCTATATCTGGGATTTGTTCTTTCGATTTATCATCATAGTTCCTCTAAAACTGAGACAGCGAGTAAATTTTATATGCATAATCCTCTGTAACTGAGATAACTTTGTTTGTTTACTCATTCTTATTCTACCCACAAATTCCACACGTAATTCCAAGTACGTAAGTACAAACTTTGAGCTTCAATTACCTTCAGTTTTAGTTTCACTTTACTATCATACAGATGTTTATTTGAAAACCCTCTGTAAATGAGACAGATATTTATTTATACCTGTATATCTGAGACACTGGGTAAGTGGAATACCTCTATAAGTGAAACGACATTGTAGATCCCTTGATGTCTCACTTAACCAGGTTTCACTGTATAAGGGAAAGTGGTAAAAAATTGGTGCGTGAAGGGTTCAAGTATGTGGGGTTCCGTATCATTATTTAAAATAATTGGCCAAGTGCAAATGGGGCTCGCGCATGAAGGATTCCGTACCATTATCCTATATACTTGGCAAAAACAAGTAATCTTGTTTGTATGACATATATGTATGAGATTGTTGTATGAAACACACGTCCATACCCCACTTGCATCTTTTAAAATATGAAGGAAGTAATCACCAGTTTTTTATTGTAATGTTGTTTGTATGGCATGTATATATGAGATTTTTGTATGAAACACACGTCCATACCCCACTTGTATTTTTTAATATATGAAGGAAGTAATCTCCAGATTTTTTATTTGTAATGTTGTTTGTATGACATGTGTGTATGAGATTTTTGTATGAAACACACGTCCATACCCCACTTAGATCTTTTAAAATATGAAGGAAGTAATCTCCAGTTTCGTATAGTAATATTGTTTGTATGACATGTATGTCTGAGATTTTTGTATGAAACTCACATTTATATTCCACGAGTATTTGATTAAATATGAAGAAGTCTCCAGTTTTTTTTATGGTAATCTTGTTTGTATGACATGTGTGTATGAGATTGTTGTATGAATCTCACATTTGTATTCTGCAAGTATTTGATTAAATATGAAGAAGTCTCCAGTTTTTTTTATGGTAATCTTGTTTGTATGACATGTGTGTATGAGATTGTTGTATGAAACTCACATTTGTATTCCGCAAGTATTTGATTAAATATGAAGAAGTCTCCAGTTTATTTTTATTGTCATCTTGTTTGTATGACATGTATGTATGAGATTTTTGTATGAAACATACGTCAATACCCCACTTGCATCTTTTAATTATTTTTATTTTTATTTATATTCTGTAAGGATTTAAAAATATGACGTAATTTACAGTGTTTTTATAGTAATATTGTTTGTATGACATGTGTGTATGAGATTAATGTATGAGACTCACGCCCATGCCCCACGTGCGTCTTGTAGAACGTGACCAACACGTTGTCCATGGTCTCGGTGACTATCATGTGCGCGGGACACGCCTTCCCCGTCTTGTAGATCTGTCGCTCGGGCGCCGGTCGCTTTCCTTTACCCTGCATACATATAATAAATAATATATTAGCTCAGCTCAGCATATTTTCCCCCCGCCCCCTTCCATTATCGGACGAGCAGGGAAACGCCAAGGCGGCATCGGTTTACGGTTGAGGTGCCCAAGGCACGCACAAAGCGTTTTGCCTCCACCTTTGTTGTCCGAACCGCCAAACTTTGAAATTCCTTGCCGAATTCCCTGTTCCCCAATGACTACAATCTAGCGATTTTCAAGGCGAGAGTGAACCGGTTCCTTCTAGGTAAGCGCGATCCACCGTAAACCTCAATATCACTTACCATCAGGTGAATTGTGGTCAAGCGCTGGCCTATTCAGAGTAAAAAAAAAAAATTTTTTATTCTGAAATTGAACAAGGTACGCGACATCGGGGAGGCCAGTTCCTACGGTATAAGGATGTACTAAAGAGGCATATGAAAGGGTGTGGAAACGACCACTCCACCTGGGAGCAACAAGCTGGAAATCGCACTCTGTGGAGACAATTGGTAAGAGCTAAGGTTTACTCTTTTGAGAACCAAAGAACGCGAGCCCTAGATGCTCGAAGAGACCAGATAAAAAACAAACCGCCTTCAAACATAATCTACTACAGTAATACCCCGGACTTACGCGATAGGTGGGACCGAGCGCTATCCGCGTAAGTCGAATTCGCGTAAGTCGGGGTACAATTTTGCATATACATAATACATATAAAACAATAATTTAGGAAATAAATTTATATTTAATTCTAGATAATATGACAAAATATATTAATAAAATGTATAAACACAATCTGAAGTGCGCGGCTTTCAAACAAAAAACGTTAAAATAGACGAGGAAAATAAATCGCGTAACTCCGAATTCGCGTAAGTCGAGGTAGCGTAAGTCGGGGTATTACTGTATTACAACAACGGTGTCCTCACATGTAGCACTTGTTCTCGAACATTTACTGCTAAAATAGGTTACATCAGCCATGGTGAGGACACATAAAGTAACCTAATAATTGGCAAGCAGTCGTCGTGGCCGAAACCGGCCTGGAAAATCATAATAAATAATATAATAATAAAAGCATTTATTTGACCAGTAAACACATACATTGTTATGACAAAAATAATACAACCTTATTCAATATATACAAATGTACGTTCCCATTTTAATTTGGATGGGAAGAGTTTATCAATAAATTACAGTAGAACCTCTATAACATCAAGGGACACGCCAAAAAATTCGAGTTATAGAGTTTTCAACTTATGGGGGATTTCGACTTAGGCGGATTTTAATTCTTCTTTTTTTATCTTAATTAATATATATAAATCTCGTGTCACAAGACTTGTCTTCAATGGACGCCTAAACCACTTAACCGATTATAATAAAATTCGCACACCAAGTGCAGTTCGATCCAACTTGAGAGATAGGATAGTTTAAATCTTAAATTATAGTCGCAATTTTAATTTATTGCTAATTATTGTCTGTTATTATTTGACAGTCACAATTATCACAACAGATGTCGATACCTTTCGACTGGGTTAAGTAAGTAATCAATAGATGGCGCTGTACCCCTAAGTGAGGCAAAACAATGTTTGCCGGGTCAGCTAGTTTATTATAAATCAAAATTATTTCAAATCATTTTAAAATAAAAAAATATGACATTAAAAATGACAGTATTTTTTTTTGCTTTAGATAATTTGGTTGTTCTGTTGTACTCATTGATGTTTATTGCAGTAGAACCAAACTACTTCTTTTATGTCGAAAACAAATGACTTGCTTTGCTAAATTTCAAAGGAAATCAAAATTGAACACCAAACAAGCAAACACGTGTTTACGTGAGCCATAAATTTATTATCGTATACTCCTAAAATGTTTTCTAAGAAACGATAGTGTGTAACATTGTCGACAAGTTCTTAAAGTCGGTAACTTATTTTTATTCGAACAATAGAGGTAATAAATTCCAAATGATCAAGTTGTAAAGGTTGTAAAATAAAACGTTGCTATGTTCGAGATGCAGAGGTCAAATTTAATTTTTCGAGTAATAGAGTGAAAATATGTACCAAAATGGCTTGGAGTGACTCGGTGATTATTTCGACTAACAGAGGGTCAAGATTTCAAGTAATGGAGGTTTTGGTGTTTGAAGGGAAGGGATCAAAACATTTTTTCGACATTTGGAGGTTTTTGACTTATCGAGGTTCGACTTAACGAGGTTGTATTTTAGACTCGAGGTGGTGCTTCAAGGTGGCTAGTACCTGGTAAACATACACTCCGGATTGGCTACACATGTAATGAGAGCGCACGCCCTCTATCGTCTGCTTGCTCGCCGTAGTCTTCCGGAAACGGTATTTAGTCTCTTCTTGTATAGCGCTCTTAAAGAGGAGGAAATCTGTGAACATATTAAAAACAAAATAAAAAATATTTAAAGGGGACCTGTAAAATACTGTTAAAAAACTACTACAGTTAACTGGCGCTCGGTCGCTCGCCCGCGGCAGAGCGCGCGCTTGCCTCGACCGAGGCACGTCCACACAGAGCGAGCAGCCTCGCGATGATTCCGAGGCTGCCGCGCTCGTTCGTGGGTAGTTTCCTCGCGCGGCAAATGCCTCGCGAGGTTGCTCGCTCTGTGTGGACGCGCCTAATGACTCAGGCGTTACTTTGCGGAAATACATTGCAAATAGAAGACAAAATCAAATATTTAGTGTACTTCCGCTGTGATCCGAAACCCAAATTAAGAAGTAAAGGAAAAATGAACTAAGATTACCTAATTAAGATTATTCGTCGTTTCGAATAGTCAACATCTCCTGATGATGCCTTGTGGTTAGGCGAAACACGTGTAGAGTTAAGAATTTCCGGATTGTGATAGGTGACGTTAATCTTAATTAATCTTAGTTAATTTTTCCTTTACTTATCTTAATTTAGGTTTCGGATCACAGCGGAAGTACACTAAATATTTGATTTTGTCTTCTATATACTGTTAAAAACCTAAGAAAGCAGACAATGGCGTCCAGTAATAGATGGTGCCTCGGCGTAGAATAAAAACACGTTATTGGACATTGTGGTGCTTAAACATGTCGGTTTCTTCACCACGTTTTCCTTCACCGTAAAGCGAGTGCAAATCCAAACATGTCATTGGTGCGGGGCCGGGATCGAACCAGGGGCCGTCAGATTGAAAAGCTGTTCAGATTGTAAGTCTTTAATAGTTAATTTAAGTGTTAGTAAGTGTGTAGTGGCAAATGGTTTGGCGCCAGCGAACTAGATTACTCTAGTTCGCTGATCGGCGCGGATAAAACTGTAGCTCCGCAGCACAGGATCGCAAGATACTTAGCGCGGGGCACAGCGTCCCAAGAACGTACCACAAAGTTTACTTACCCCACTCTTAGCACATAATTATTGTACGTACACAACCTTATAGTAAATAAAAAATATTAGTATTTTGTATTTCTTTACCCACCGAGCCACACTCGCTTATTTTGCGCACTTGACCGATTTCCTGACTGTGTTTCTACAGTTACTTATCTTTACCGAGTGTGCAAGTGTTGTATGTGTATGTGTGTGTGTCTCACCCTGCATGCTGTGGAAGTGGAGACGCTCGACGCTCTCTCGCAGGCGGTGCGCGTGGAGGAGGTGCGCGCTGAAGTTAGCTCCGTACGAGACGCGCTCCGAGCACAGAGGGCAGATGAACGTTACTCTAGTGTGTGTGTCTCACCCTGCATGCTGTGGAAGTGGAGACGCTCGACGCTCTCTCGCAGGCGGTGCGCGTGGAGGAGGTGCGCGCTGAAGTTAGCTCCGTACGAGACGCGCTCCGAGCACAGAGGGCAGATGAACGTTACTCTAGTGTGTGTGTCTCACCCTGCATGCTGTGGAAGTGGAGACGCTCGACGCTCTCTCGCAGGCGGTGCGCGTGGAGGAGGTGCGCGCTGAAGTTAGCTCCGTACGAGACGCGCTCCGAGCACAGAGGGCAGATGAACGTTACTCTAGTGTGTGTGTCTCACCCTGCATGCTGTGGAAGTGGAGACGCTCGACGCTCTCTCGCAGGCGGTGCGCGTGGAGGAGGTGCGCGCTGAAGTTAGCTCCGTACGAGACGCGCTCCGAGCACAGAGGGCAGATGAACGTTACTCTAGTGTGTGTGTCTCACCCTGCATGCTGTGGAAGTGGAGACGCTCGACGCTCTCTCGCAGGCGGTGCGCGTGGAGGAGGTGCGCGCTGAAGTTAGCTCCGTACGAGACGCGCTCCGAGCACAGAGGGCAGATGAACGTTACTCTAGTGTGTGTGTCTCACCCTGCATGCTGTGGAAGTGGAGACGCTCGACGCTCTCTCGCAGGCGGTGCGCGTGGAGGAGGTGCGCGCTGAAGTTAGCTCCGTACGAGACGCGCTCCGAGCACAGAGGGCAGATGAACGCTTTCCGCTTCTCCACCTAGCGAATGAGACAAAACACCTTGATACATCATAGGATCGCAAGATACTTAGCGCGAGGCGCAGCGTCTCTATAACGTACCACACAATGTACATGCTTCTTCCACTCTTATCACATAATTATTGTACGTACACAACCTTATAAAATACATAAAAATCATTTGTATTGTATTTGTATACATGCAAACTTTATACAGATACACCCAGACCGACAGCGAAATTTACAGAAGGTTTCTGGTTCAATGTCCGTGCCGGAAATTGAACCAGAAACCTTCTGAGTGGCAGTCCGGCATGGTAACCATTACGCCAACGAGGTCGGTCAACCAGGTGGGGTTAGACAGCCGTCTGTGAAATGTGTCCTAATAAAAAATATTATACATTATATCTGACCTCTATGCCGTGCGCCTTCCACAGGTGCTTGTTGAGTATCTGCTTCTGGCTGAAGTCCCGGCTGCACATGTGGCACTTCTTGCGCTCGCGCACCGCCAGCTTGGCGGTCTGCTCCGGACACAGCTTCACTGCCACGGCATATACATAAAGATACAAATACAAATAATTTTTTTTTTTCAGCAAACAACATATTTACAATAAGGAATAATAATATATATAACTATAAGTAGGTAAACATACAAATAGGTTCTGTTTAATGCCGTAAGGAGGACATATAGTGAAGAGTCGCTGCGCTTAGCACTAGGTACCAGAAGGTCCTGTTATGCAGAGCGACAGTGAATCCAATTAATCTATCTTCTTCTTCTTCTTCTTTACCTTATCCCACTTCATGTGGGGTCGGTACAGTATGTACGCTTCTTCCATACATCTCTGTCATTCGTCATAGAGATGACAGAGATGACGTGTGAATACAGAGGTATTCAGACCCTTCCTGGTCATATCGTCACTCACACACTCCATCCACACTTTCTTAGGCCGCCCCCTTCCTATCTGTCCGTCCACACTCATACTCATTGTCTTCTTCGTGATATGGTCTTCCTCACGTCGCATAATATGACCATACCATGACAGCCTAGTCGACTCATTAGTTTGTCAGTGATAGGTGCTACTTTCAGGCTTCCTCTAACATACTCATTCCTAATTTTATCCACTCGCGTCACACCGCACATCCATCTTAGCATTCGCATTTCCGCTACATGCAACCTTCTTTCATCCGACCCTTTCATTGCCCAACACTCTGAACCATACAACACAACAGGCCTTATTACCGATTTATAAATCTTACATAAAGATTAATCTATAATATAAAAAATCATAAGTGAATAAGTCATAAGAACGAAACCATTCGAGTTTCATTCAACGAGACCCCATTACTAAGGCTCCGCTGTCTGTCTGTCTCCAGGCTGTATGTATCTCAGAAAACGTAATAGCATAGACAAAATATAATAAAGTACTTTAATATATTTTGTCTATGGTAATAGCTAGAAAGCTGAAACTTTCACAAGATATGTATTTCCCGTGCCGCTATAACAACAAATACTAAAAATAAAAATATTAAGGAGGTCCCCATACAATAAACGTGTCTCGTATTTTTTTTGCTATATATCAATAACGGTAGCTGCTAAACACTTCAAAATATATAAATGTATATTAGCTATCAAACTAAATTATACAATTTAGTAAAAATGAATATATCCATTATAATTGGCTTATATTGGCTCCCATACAACAATGCTACGGAACCCTTCATGCGCGAGCCCAACTCGCACTTGGCAAATTATTATTTCAATACTTACACCCGTGCTTCATCCTCAAATGCGTGAAACATGCCTTTTTGCTAATGTAGACATTCTCGCAGAAATGACACGGGTACTTCCGGTTATCTGCTTCCGCTTTGGAGGAGTGGCATCTAAGGGGGGAAAGGAGGGGGGATTAGGGGGATAAAGGGATAGGCAGTGGAGATATTCATACAGTTTCAGGGTAGTTGGGATTGGAGCAGTGGCGTAGCTTATTATATGTACACTAGATAAGTTGGGTTTGTAATTAAATACTTGTAAATAAAGATAATTTGAAAACAAACAAACAGTGACGTAGCTAAGTGAATAAGTAGGGGGGGGAGGTGGGGGGTAACAAAAAAAGAATCGGGCCATCACCCCTTTTTTCACGCAGCTTGAACTTTATGTAGAAGAAAATCTGAAATATTTAGTGTACTTTCGCTGTGATCCGAAACCAAATTAAGATAAGCAAAGGAACAATTATAAAATTGTTTTAAAAACAAACAACCGACTTCAAAAACACAACTAAAAAGGGAAAAATAATTTTAAGCCTAAATCAAATCAAGAATATATAAATAGAATAGGAGAGTTTATTTCATGTACTTATAAAAAACTATTTGCAATTTTTACTAATCCTGTATTCCTGGAGTCGGTGCCAGCAAAGAAAGACAATTGAAAATAGTTTTAATTTGTTCTTATTAGATGGCACCGACTTCAAGAATACAGGATTACAAAAAATTGCAAATAGTTTTATATAAGTACATGAAATAAACTCTCCTATTCTATTTATATATTCTTGATTTGATTTAGGCTTAAAATTATTTTTCCCTTTTTAGTTGTGTTTTTGAAGTCGGTTGTTTGTTTTTAAAACAATTTTATTTTTACATTTTTAGTGGTTGGTAATGATATTTTGTTTAAGTTTTAGCTATGGAGAACCAAATAAACTTCACGATGAAAAATTTGGCGTGTGCCAGGCAGGCAACCAATTGGGAGCAAATCGAGCTGGATGCGAGCGAAGCGAGCGCGTAAATTTTCACCGTATTTGTTCGAACCGTTTGAACATAAAGAAGTCCAAAGCAGCACAAATTACACAATGTTTGTTGTGTTAAAACTTACTAGAACCAAGTGCGAGCGAAAAGAGGCGGATGCGAGCGAAGCGAGCTACGCGCGAGCGAAGCGAGCGCGAAAATTTTCACCGTATTTGTTCGAACCGTTTGAGCATAAAGAAGTCCAAAGCAGCACAAATTACATAATGTTTGTTGTGTCAAAACGTACAAGAACCAATTGCGAGCGAAGCGACCTGGATGCGAGTGAAGCGAGCTATGCGCGAGCGAAGCGAGCGCGAAAATTTTCACCGTATTTGTTCGAACCGTTTGAGCATAAAGAAGTCCAAAGCAGCACAAATTACATAATGTTTGTTGTGTTAAAACTTACTAGAACCAAGTGCGAGCGAAAAGAGGCGGATGCGAGCGAAGCGAGCTACGCGCGAGCGAAGCGAGCGCGAATATTTTCACCGTATTTGTTCCAACCGTTTGAGCATAAAGAAGTCCAAAGCAGCACAAATTATATAATATTTGGAGTGTCATAAGCCCAGAACATCCTGGGGGAAATTCGAACGAAGCGGGATAACTCCTAGCGAAGCGAGCGCGTAAATATTTTCCTTATCCGTTCGAGGGTCTTGTCTATTAATATATCAAATTTTACAGTTCCTTCTTCCACTAAGTATGACCCAAGTGGCCAAGCTCTGGCGTCGAGAGTTTTTCAAGCCCCTGATTTAGTTTGACCCCTGCTTGTACTAAGAGTAGTGGTCCAGGCCCAACAAATTAACGTGTTATCCGAAGCACAGTAACGCCCAGATGAAAATATCATATTTTTTTATGGAAGTCTTGTGCATGGTTACCCATCCAAAGACTGGCCACATGGGCCGTTGCTTAGCCTCGATGTTCGCGTCAGATTACTTTTGTTAGCCAGGCTGCTAATTTTATGAGCGAAATCTGTATTGCCGTATGAGCGCGAAGGAGTAAAATAGGTTATCCAGTTATTTGGGCTTCCCACGGGAATAGCAATGACTTTTAAGATAAAAAGTAACCTTCGTGTTATACAAGGTCTAGTCTACCCCCTATATCAAATTTTAGCGAAATCAGTGTGTCATGTGTTATTTGGTGCATCCCACGGGAACAATAATTATTTTCGGGATAAAAAGTAGCCTATGTGTAAACACATAGTCTAACCTATCTTCATTCCAAATTTCATCAATGTCAGTACAACCGTTCGAGCGTGAAGAAGTTAAAAAGATTTATATGTTATTTGGTGCATCCCACGGGAATAGTATTTATTTTCGGGATAAAAAGTAGCGTATGTGTTAACACATAGTCTTACCTATTTTCTTCTCAAATTTCATGAATATCAGTACAGCCAAACGAGCTAGAATCTCTCTTTATGCGTAAAAATAACCTAACTTTTTAGGTTTTTCTCCGATTTCCCTAGGAGTCCATCATCAGAACCAGTTTTGGTGACAATGGGACCAATTCAGAACCATACTCTTTCAATTAAAAAAAGAATTTTGAGAATCGATCCACAAATGGCTGAGAAATCGGTGAACATACATAAAAAAAAAAAAAAATACATACACGTCGAATATATAACCTCCTCCTTTTTGAAGTCGGTTAAAAATACAGTAGAACCTCGTTAAGTCGAACCTCGATAAGTCAAAAACCTCCAAATGTCAAAAAAATGTTTTGTTCCCTTCCCTTCAAACACCAAAACTTCCATTACTTGAAATCTTGACCCTCTGTTAGTCGAAATAACCACAGAGTCCCTCCAAGATATTTTGGAACATAATCTCACTCTATAACTCGAAAAATTAAATTTAACATCTGCATCTCGAACATAGCAACGTTTTATTTTACAACTTGATCATTTGGAATTTATTACCTCTATTGTTCGAACAAAAATAAGTTACCGACTTTAGGAATTTGCCTGCAATGTGAGTACCTACACTATTGTTTCTTAGAAAACATTTTAGGAGTATACGATAATACATTTATGACTCACGTAAACACTTGTTTGCTTGCTTGGTGTCAATTTTGATTTCCTTTAAAATTTAGCTAAGCAAGAAATTTGTTTTCGACTTAAATACTGTCAGAAGTAGTTTCGAACGTTCGATGTCGAAATCCTCCATTAGTTGAAAACTCTGTAACTCGAATTTTTTGTCTCCCTTGATGTTCGACTTATAGAGGTTCTACTGTATTTAAAAAAAGTTGATGTGTTCCTCCGACCGACCACCACACCTCCACTACAACTCACACCAGTATTAATCTACCCTCCTAGCACACAAAGAAGTTTCTCTCCTCTCGGCTACAATCCTCACGAACTTTCACCGTCGTTCGAAGAGTCAACACCTCCTCAAGATGTCTTGTGGAGAGGCGAAGCTTGGTTTTGTTAGGAGTGTAGATTAGGGATTAGTTATAGTGGAGGTGTGGTGGTCGGTCAGAGGATCAGACCAAATTATTTTTATGTGGACGAATTTTTTAATATCGAAAAAAAAAAACAAAATTATACGTTTTCTGGCAGGTAGGAGGGTGCAACAGTATTCTGTCGCAACCTTCTTCCCCCAATGCCAGAAGATTGTATGAGTATGATATGTATATTGCAGCGGTTAAATTAAGAAATTCTACTAATTAATTAGCTTTAGAAAATATCATTTGTTCTGTCACAAGAGTGACATTTAATTAAAACCCTCTATAAAATTTAATAAATGATTTTAAAAATATATATATTTTAATAATGTGTGTCGTGGCATGTAATTGTTTAATATTTTTATTATTTTATTAACATTGACATTTATTACGAATTGATTGTATTACATATTGTCATTGTTTAGTTTTTTGACGTATAATTGAATAATTATCAATAAATGGTTTATCTTGTTTATCTTAATATTTCCGCGTAGAAAACGGTCACACTTACTTATTATTAAAAGTTGGAATGAGTCCAACAGTTTCGGTGCTTTCCGAGCACCATCTTCAGGGGCGAGTGTTACACGGACCGCCGCCGACGAGATCCGCGCGCGCATTGTTAATAAGTAAGTGTGACCGTTTTCTACGCGAAAATATTAAGATGCCTTACGTGAACAGTTTACAATTGTTTATCTTATCTTGTTTTGTATATTTAAATTTTTCCTTTGCTTCTCTTAATTTGGTTTCAGATCACAGCGGAAGTACACTAAATATTTAATGTTTTCATCTATCTACAATGGATTTCCGCAAAGTAACGCCTGAGTCAATATAGGTTACCTGTCGAGATGCTGCTCTAGATGGTCCACGGACAGCCCACAGACATGGCACTCCTGCATCGCTGGTGCGCTGTACTGGGTTTCCTCATCGCCTACCTCTTCTGCAATTTATTAAACCAATGAACAAGGAGCATCCATAAGTAAAGCGTTCTAGGGGGTGAGAGATCTAACAAAATAATTCCAAATTTTTTTTCTTGGACACATTTCTCACATGGCCGGTATGCGTATTCAGTAGGTCTGAGAATCGGCTACTGTATATTTAGAAATAATTATTAAGGCAAAACAACGTTTGCCGGGTCAGCTAGTATATATATGAAATTGGCGTTTTTCGTACTGGCCACTTTAATCACAAATTTCTCCTCTTTTTTTTATTGATTCCCGTCCGACTGGTTTTTTTTGTAAAGGGATCAATGAACTACCTATGAGATGGCATAAGTGCATAGAAAATAATGGTTCATACTTTGCTTAATTAAATATATTATATTTAAAAAATATTCGACTTTTTGTTCCTCCCATACAAAACGCCAATTTCATACTTTATATCGATACACATTTAACACCCAGACTGACAGCCAACAAATTTAGTTCATCACAAAGATTTGTCGGCTGTGCCGGAAATCGAACCCAGGCCCTCTAGTTGGCAGTCCGGCATGGTAACCATTCGGCTGTCGAGTGTTCAATCAATATGAATCGGTATAAAGTATGTATATGTAGTAAATATAAATATTAGTTGTGTAGGCAATCATAATACAAACTAGACATGGTTTAGTATTGTGGCTAAACAGCCGTGTGTGAAATGTGTAAAATAAGAAATTGTTGAGATATCAGGACATAATGTTATGAAAAATTTCTACATACCCTCATTTTCATCAAACTCCTCTCGATCAGACTCCTTTTTCTCAATGTCATTGTTGTCTTCTTTTATTTCTTCTTGTGTAATGTTCTCTTCTTCTTCTAGAATCTTCTCGTCAAGATACTCTTCATCTGGTGGAGAAAAGAAGAATTTTTATTTATAGTTCTATTTATTTGGGTATTTTTTTTATTATAGGTAAGTAAATAGCTGCGCCCCTGGTACCCGCGTTAATCCGGGATAAAAGTAGCCTTTGTGTTAATCCAGCCAAATGGAGCGTGAAGGAGTAATATAGATTTGGAAGTTATTTGTGTATCCCACGGGAACCACAATTGTTTTCAGGATTTTTATCCAGAGTAGCCAATGTGTTAATCCAACCTATCTTTACACCAAATTTCATCTAAATCGGTTCTGCCGATTGAGTGTGAAGAAGTAACAAACATACACACACACACACAAAACTTTGCATTTACTATATTAATAATAATATAATAAGCATTTATTGACCAGTAAACACATACAATGTTATAACAGTAATAATACAACCTTATATAATATTTACAATTGTATGTTCCCATTTTGATTTGATCTCTATGTCCCACACTAGAGAAAACCCTGTGTTGTGGGACATAGTTCCTTCACCGCCAAATAATACAAGTTGAGACAAAGAAAGATGATGATAATGATCATAATTTTATCACTTTGGTACCATAGTACCAAAGTAATAAAATTATTTTATTAATTATTATTTTATTATTATATTTACTATATTGGTAGGATAATATACAACCATTTTTAATCTTGATGGCCCGACACCCAGCACTGGGTACGTATAGTGGGCTGTTTATGCTGCTAAAATTAGGAAGGTTTTACAGCCCATAAATAATCATAAAAACATTTTTCTTTCATACCTTGAGACAAAGCTTCCCTCAGCAGTGTAACACTCTTGGCTGTTTGTTCTTTAAATGCCACAGCCTTTTCTAGCTGTTCAGCACATTCTGAGCACAAGTACTTCACGTTTGGTGGTATCTGTGTGTACAATAAATTTAAATTTTATTTGAGTATATTGTAGTATACTAGCTGACCCAGCAAACGTTGTTTTTCCTTAAGTACAGGTAAAAACTCTATAATTGATCAGTTATTTATCGAGCAGGATGAAAAATTATTAAATTACTAAAATGGTCATAAAAAATAGGGGTTGGTGATTAAAAAGTTAAAATTTAGGGTTGAATGTATGTTTTAATGCCACATTATAAAAAAATAAAAACAAAAAATTTTGTAAAAGTAATTAAGGGTGAACAACACAAGGTTATGAAAAATAGATAGTAGCCGATTCTCAGACCTATATTGAACACACATATAAAATTTGGTAAAATCGGTCAAGCCATTTCGGAGGAGTACAGTAACTAACATGGAAATTTTATATATTAGAAGATTAATATAATTATGGAACCAAACAACCACTAAATGGCTTCCATGGGATTGAAAGCGAACTATAGTCAGACCACCAGCTCGATGGATCAATGACATCTGGTCCATTGAGGGCAATTTCATTTACTACAATTATGTGTTAGAGTATTTGATAATGGGATTAGATCCTGAAATAAAAGAATTTTAAAAAAATTATCAATTCTAATCCGTTCAACCATTATAGTGTGTGACAATGAGTAAATTACATAAAACACAAACTTGCTATATTATCTTATATATAAAATTTCCGTGTCACAGTGTTTGTTACCGTACTCCTCCGAAACGGCTTGACCGATTTTTTCCAAATTTTATATGCGTATTCAGAAGGTCTGAGAATCGGCTACTGTATATTTAGATTTTATTTTTTTATTAAGGTAAAAAAACGTTTGCCCGTTCAGCTAGTAATTTTATATATTTATTTCCATAGATTTATAGAAAAAAATACATAGTGTATTACAACTTTTGACCACTGGAGGACCTTGCTTTCTCTTTTTTACTTTTTTATATTTGTTAACATTTAAGCTGACAGAAATATTCAAATTCATATACCTAACTTTTTCTATAATTCATGCATTTAACTATAAAGTTTTTTCAAAAGTAATTAAGCTGGAACTGATTTTCAAGCGTGCCTCAAAAAATTTCAGAATGCAAACATAGATTTCCTTTACACTTAAAAAATATATTTTGCACAGTACTAACAGATTTGTAAAGTGGGAAATATTGGTATAGCTAACTACTTAAATCAAATCCTACTTATAAAAGTGTTTAAAGGATCAAATAGTCTCAAAATAACTGCAAAGTTTACCTTGATATCAAAGCAGGTTTCAAACAAATTAGCGTAGGCTTCCCCATTTTCTTCGTACACAGCAAACAGGTCGTACAAATCTGTAGTGCTCATGCAGCTGATGCAACCTAAAAATTCATCCTCCTCCATCATTTTGATGAAATATAGCCAAATAGTTCGTTTCCCTGTTTCACAATCTCACGAAAAAGGCCATTTCAAATTTTTGTTCGACAATTGAAGATCGCGCTTTTCAAACTTCGTTTGTTTCGGCCTTGCCATGTCAATAATTTTAATTAGCTTAAATGATATATGATTAATGCCTTATTTTGTAAATGATACATTCCAAGACTTTCAGAATAATAATAAAATAAAAATGATTTTCATTATTGTTTTTTTTTCATATTTTGGGTAATAGTTTTGCATTTCTACATAATATCTCTATCTATGTTACGTAGTACACATTATTATCAAATTATGGAAAAAAGGATAATGGGGCGGGTTTTAAAAAGTGGCAATAGTCCTATAGTGATGTGCTTTTTCCGGTTGTAAATTCGATAGACTTTACTGTAGTTCTTCACAATTTTAATTTTATGAGCTACGATTTTATAAGTTCAAGTGATGTTATTTATTTTCAAATATATTTGTTGTGTTTGTTTTTATAATTAAATTAAATTAAACAATTTTCTTAATAGCGATAGCGAAGATATCTGCCATGTTCGTTGTCATGTCACTGCTAACGTCAGGCAACCAAGACATCACCTATCTCGGTCTATCTTCTAGCATAGAAGCGAGATAGCGTGCAAACAAAGTCATCTGTACTAAGCCTAGTATAAATAAAACATTTTTGATTTGGTTACTAAGCTGTGTTGTCGCTTGTGTAAATAAAATGAAAATGGTTTAAATCTAGCTGCGTCCATCAAGTTGTTTAGTGCGCGAAGCTATGCGAGCGGCTCCGTCGCCTGGGGCAATGACCTTTCACTTTTAGTTTACATTCTCTTTCATAAAC
Source organism: Mellilla xanthometata (assembly GCA_035578125.1). Lineage (NCBI taxonomy): Eukaryota > Metazoa > Arthropoda > Insecta > Lepidoptera > Geometridae > Mellilla > Mellilla xanthometata. The sequence goes on from JAPUBQ010000032.1 coordinate 524,239, forward strand.
TTATTAAATAAACTTATGTTAATGAAGTATTAATCGTAAAATTTTTATAATGAAGATTAAAATAGACAAAGAACTGGTTCCGATCAAGGTCCACTTCTTCTTTTTCTTTGCAGGTAAGTAATAATATATATTTTAAAGCATATTTATTAGTTTTTGAGTGTGTATTAAGAAGTTGAATCCAGATGTTAAGTATTATTAGATTAATTTATGCATAGTAATAAAATTAATGACTGATCGATGTAGCTAAAGTATGAAAGTCGTATATTATAAAGGATAATTGGCCAAATAATATACCTATTTGTACTTAAAACTGTTGTAAATGTTTGGAAAAATATAATATATGCATATATTAACAGAGATCTTTGAAGAACAAAACTTTCTCTTACAAACTGTAAATACCAGAGCTTTGTTTTCAAAATATTTTTGTTGGTACATTCTTACTAGCAGATCGTCCTGGCTTCGCACGGGCTAGAAAAAATATAATATATGAATATATTAACAGAGATCTATGAAGAACAAAACTTTCTCTTACAAACGGTAAATACCAGAGCTTATGTTTACAAAATATGTTTGTTAAATAATCTAAGGATGCAAAGAGAAACAAAATATAGTCTATGTTACTCGTGGATAATGGAGCTTCCCAACGGTCAAGGAAATTTTCAAATCAGTCCAGTAGTTTCGAAGCCTATTTGCTTCAAACAAATAAACAAAAAATGAAGCTTTTTCTCTTTATAATATTGGTATAGAAAAAAGTCTCGTTTGCATTCTTAACTTACACAAGGCTATCTTTATGTCCTCAACTAGACTCCCATTTTACCATAAGATTTTTTTTACCAAGGGGGTAATAAGATAAATAAATATATAATAAATACATAAATATTAGGACACATTCACACACGGCTGGTTAGCCCCATACTGAACCATTTCTAGCTCGTATTATGGTTGCTAACACAACTGATATACTACATATACATACATACATATTATATATAAATACATATTTAATACCCAAACCCACAGCCAACAAATTTAGTTAAGCACAAAGATGTTGACCGGGCCGGGAATCGAACCCCGAGTTTCTGATTAGCAGACTGGCATGGTAATCTTTACGCCAACGAGGTCATCAATAATTGGCCAATTGCAGTTGGGCTTGCATATGAAGGGTTCCATACCATTGTTGGATGGGAGCCCCCTTTTAATATTTATTTTCATTAAATTTTATAATTTAATTTGATAGTTAAAATATATTTATATATTTTGTGAAAATTGTAAGTGTCTACCGTTATTGATATATAGCAAAATATTCTATCTTATATTTTAATTTGTTTTAATTTTAGTATTTGTTGTTATAGCGGCACGGGAAATACATATCTTGTGAAAGTTTCAGCTTTCTAGCTATTACGGTTTCTGAGATACAGCCTGGAGACAGACAGACAGTGCAGGTTTAGTAATAGGGTCTCGTTTTTACCTTTTAGGTACAGAACCCTAAAAACCTATTCATTCAAAATAATAATAAGTAGTTTAAAAAAACTAAAAAACACACTTTTTATAGAAAACCGTAATTTTATCAAATTAGTGTATTGTCATCGGTCCTCAATAAATCTACAAAGTTTGAACGAAATCTGGCCGTTTAAAGTGGGCCAAAATCGCACCCAAAGAAGTCGGTTACAAACAGACATACAAAAAAAAAAATGCAAAAAATGGAATAATTTTATCAAATTAGTGTATTGTCATCGGTCCTCAATAAATCTACAAAGTTTGAACAAAATCTGGCCGTTTAAAGTGGGTCAAAATCGCGCCCAAAGAAGTCGGTTACAAAAAAAAACAAACATACAGGTGAAGCTAATAGAAAGCGTGTAAAAAAGCTTTTTCATTCAGTATTTTTAGACCGAATAAATAAATTACATGTCATGACAGTACATATTACATAAGCCTTTGCCGCAAATGAAATTGCTTATCAAACAATTTGATAAACTGAGATAAAACAGATAAATATTATTCAGATAAAAGTAACATTAATGTCTTACTGTTTTACAACAACAATTGTTCTTATCTTAGCCTAATTGAGACAAAGAATGTTTAATTCTATAATGGTTATAGTTTACAGTACTGGATTTGGATCGTACCTTAACATTTTGTTCTATAGACTAGGCCTCAAAAGACAGGTTAGATCGTATGCCAATAGGCTGAAACACGTTGAACTGTTATCTCTTGAGTGCCGCCGTAAATATATAGACTTTGTTACCCTATTCAAAATTATTCATTCTCATATTGATTCTCCTTCACTCCTCTCTTGCATAAACTTTAATATTAATAGTATTACTACAAATTCTCGCAAACCTTTTATAAAAACTTTCTCAATTAATATTTACAAAAATAATACCTCTTTATATAATCCTGTAATTAGAATGTGTCGCCAATACAATGATATTCTTATCCACCATCACCTCGCCATTGATATATTTAATAGTAGCATAGTCAAATTTAAGAAAAATATTTTTGATTTATTGAAATTAGAATAAAACTAAACTTATACTAAACTAAATTAAATTAAATTGTAGATTAACCTATTTGTCTCCAACTAGTTATGTAGTTTTGTTTTGATTCTTTGTTTCTTTCTAATTTATATTTGTTCATGTTGTGTACACATAGTTAGGAAAATAATCTAGTTTTGATCCTGGTTAAATGATATTTTTTAGTTATAGTTTTGATTATTTTCTGTTTTGTGAACCATAATAAATAAAAAAAAAAAAAAAAAGGTAAAAACAGGACCCTATTACTAAGACTCCACTATCTATAACTTATTGACTCAGGCGTTACTTTGCGAAAATCCATTGTACATAGATGACAAAATTAAATATTTAGTGTACTTCCGCTGTGATCCGAAACCCAAATTAAGAGAAGTAAAGGAAAAATTAACTGAGATTAATTAACTAAGATTAATTAAGATTAACGTTATCTATCACAATTCGGAAATTCTTAACTCTACACGTGTTTCGCCTTTCCACAAGGCATCATCAGGAGATGATGACTCTTCGAACGACGAATCGAAGTTCGAGTTTCTATTCGTCGTTCGAAGAGTCAGCATCTCCTGATGATGCCTTGTGGAAAGGCGAAACACGTGTTGAGTTAAGAATTTCCGAAAGCTAGAAAGCTGAAACTAAAAAAAACACTAATATGTTATTGTATGTGGGTAAAAATAAATATATCATAAATAAATCATAAAAAAGTGTTTTTTTCGCTAATATCAATAACGGTAACAGGTAGACGCTTAAAATTGTCACAAAATATAGATGTATACTAGCTGACCCGGCCACGCGTTACTTGGCTAATATGACACGTTCGTAGATTTACCATAGCAGCGCCATCTATTGATTACTTACTCAACCCAGTCGAAAGGTATCGACATCTGTTAGAATCATTTGGAGTTAACAGATAATTGTGACTGTCAAATAATAACAGACAATAATTAGCAATAAATTAAAATTGCGACTATAATTTGAGATTTAAACTATCCTATCTCTCAAGTTGGATCGAACTGCACATGGTGTGCGAATTTTATTATAATCGGTTAAGTGGTTTAGGAGTCCATTGAGGACAAACATTGTGACACGAGATTTATATATATTAAGATTTATTATTACCTTACGAAATAAATGGCTTTATCTTCGGTGATCGCTTCAGATTGCCTTACTTAGCCGAGCTACAGCTTTTAATTCGTGGTCTCATTTAAAGGTGTACCAAAGATAAATACCAATAAACAATTTACAACCCAGAAATTAGCTAGCATAATCTGCAATTAGATAATATGATAAGAACTACGTAAACTTTATGAGGTTAGTTCGGCTTTTCTTTAACATACATGTAAGCGACAATTATTGTGCAAAGGTGATAAATAAAAAAAAAAAACTATATTTAAGGGGGCTCGGCATATGCTAAAACGGCCCCTACTCGGCGAGCTATTACTAACTTATCTAATAACATGGACAAAGTATATATACTTAGTTAGTTTAATATACTTACGAAGTATATTAAAGTTTAATATACTTTGAATTTTATTACAGTTTAATATACTTTGTCTATGCTAATAATAATCGTTTATTCAGGCATTGGTTATCTAGTGTTCGCATTTCATATAATTATTTTCTCTTTGATTCTAAATTAAATTTGAAATAAATATAAATAAATAAATTTTAGTACACATTTCATATAATAAAATACATACATATTATATATAGATACATATTTAACACCCAGACCGACAGCCAACAAATTTGGTTCAGTACAAAGATGTTGCCGTGCCAGGAATCAAAACCGGAACCTTCTGGTTGGAGTTTCGGTATGGTAACCATTACACCAACGAGGTCGTCTAATAGTAAGCATTTATTAACCTAAACCATAATGTCAACAAGTATTAATAGAAGACCCCACATTTTGTTTTTTTTTTTGTTCAAAATGGAGGTCAACGAAGAAGTGTGTGTGTTATTAAAGATTGAATTGATTGATTGATTGAAAGTGTGTTATTGTTATTGAAGAACTAAAGTGATGAATAAACTGTATTTTATCACAAATTTGATTTTAAGTAATTGTATAGTGGTATTTTATAAGAATAAATTGTATCAAATGTATCTTCTCACAATATTAACCAAAATGGCACGGAACCCATCACTAACATTCCTGACTTGCACTTTTATTTAAAAAGCACCTAGATATGCTAGTTCGAATAGGTAGCCTAACGGGACTCCAGACCCACTGTCCAATTTTATCAAATAGGTTCATTGCCAAGGACTCAAATGATTATTTCCGCAGCGTTATAGATGTGGCTTGCTAGCTGTTTCCCCCGGTCTTTCCCGCGTTAGCATAAGCAGCCCACTATACGTTCCCAAAGCTGGGACTCGGGGCCTTCTCTCATGAAGAGAGAGATATAGTCCATAATCCATTTTTTTAAATATGCCTTTGTTTCTCCCGTACAGCCATTACTTCCATGATCTCGTCAGATCACCTTAACTTAGCTACGGGCGCTTATGAACATATAAAAATACTAGCTGACCCGGCAAACGTTGTTTTGCCTTAATAATAATAATAATAAAAAAAAAAACTAAATATACAGTAGCCGATTCTCAGACCTACTGAATACGCATATAAAATTTGGAAGAAATCGGTCAAGCCGTTTCGGAGGAGTACGGTAACAAACACTGTGACATGGAAATTTTATATATAAGAAGAAGATAATTAAAAGAAACAATTCTGAGAATGTACAATGTTCATATCATTTAACGTGGATATAACAGCTCTTTGTTGCAAATGACGCATTCGGTTTTTATTATACAGTCCGCTTGTTATAAGATCTCTCGCGTTTGATTCTAGATAGCAACGTAAACACTAATTAAGTGCTTTATAGAAGTACAAGCAGTTGCCCGCGGCTCCGCCCGCGTGTAGGTCGCTTTTCGCGTAACCAGTAGAAACTACATTTATCCAGACCTGTAATATACTCAAATAATTCTATAGTATCCTATTCCTGTGCCAATTTTATATAGACCTTACTAGCTGACCCGGCAAACGTTGTTTTGCCTCACTTAGGGGTATGAAAAATAGATAGTGTAGCTTATATGACACGTTCGTAGATTTACCATGGCAGCGCCATCTATTGATTACTTACTCAACCCAATCGAAAGGTATCGACATCTGTTAAAATCAGTTGGAGTTAACAGATAATTGTGACTCTCAAATAATAACAGACAATAATTAGCAATAAATTAAAATTGCGACTATAATTTGAGATTTAAACTATCCTATCTCTCAAGTTGGATCGAACTGCATATGGTGTGCGAATTTTATTATAATCGGTTAAGTGGTTTAGGAGTCCATTGAGGACAAACATTGTGACACGAGATTTATATATAATAAGATAAGATATATTGCCAAGATATCGATCGCATCTGTCTTTCCGCATTCGATTCCTGAGATATTCATTGCAGCGTGATATTATATAGCTTAAAGCCTTCCTAGATAAATGGTCTATTCAACACATAAATAATTTTTCAATTCGCACCAGTAGTTCCTGAGATTAGCGCGTTCAAACAAACAAACATTCAAACTCTTCAGCTTTATAATATTAGTATAGATAGGTAAAAATAATAATAATTTTATTTATGCAAAATAATTGTTACATTTTTATACACAATTTCTGTGCTAAGAATAAATGAAATAAAAGTCTTATTTTAGTGTTAGTTTTAGCAAAATTTTGCGTGTTTGGAGGCTCTTTTTTTTTTTTTTTTTTTTTTTTTTTTTTTTTTTTTCGTGAGGAAATGCATTTACGCATCTCCCGCTACAAGCCTGGGGGAGGCGAGCGAGGTATGTCGGGCTCGACGGCCAGAAGGGCCGTCACTACCGACTAAAACCTCACGGTGTCCCATCTCACGACGGGGGCAGGGAAGCAGGACCGCTTCTCGCATTGCCGCTGCCCTCCCCGCCCAGGCCGCTGTCCGCAGTCCGAGCGGACCCACCTCAAGGGGGGCGACGCCCCCCTCTACGGCGCGAGCGATGCCCTGGGACAACCAAAGGCATCGTCTCCTCGGGAGGCCCTTATCCCTGGTGTGAAGCACCGGACACCCCCGCGTCCAATGCTCCAGGGCCTCCAAGTGGGGACGGAGTCCGAGCCCGAACGGCTCGCCTCCGTGCCCGTCTCCTGCGGAGCGGGTGGGAGTGAGGGTCTAACTCCCGCTCCCGCTCCTCGGCCTCTCTTCTGGACATGACTGTCTCACAGAAGGAGGCCATCGCGTCCCATGACCTCTCATCGTCGACCATCCTCCTAAGAATGGTCGGTAAGGAGAGGTCCGTCCCAATCACCGCGACCAGGGATTGTCGCGGCCCGGCTTCTCCCGGACATACCTCCAGGGCATGCTGCGCGGTATCCTCCGCACAGCCGCACCTGTGGCACTCCGGGGTTGGCTCCCTTCTGGCGACGTTGTGCAGGTACCTCCCGAAGCAACCGTGCCCCGAGAGAACCTGCGTCATCCGGAAGGAGAGCACTCCGTGCCTACGTTCCACGTGTTTGGAGGCTCTAGCTTTCTCAGTAGAATTCCCTGAGTTTGAGAAAGCTAGTTTCTCTTCTGGAGTGCAGTAACAATGACTACTTAGAGAATAATACCGCATTAATAAAATACTTGTGAAGCAAGGTGTTATTATACTAATAAAACAAAGGCGAAAGTGTTTACGATTTAAAGAAAGAAAACTTTGATTTCACCTATTCGGCAAGAATCAGCTAAAAACATATCTGATTGCCAAATGCTGTTTTAAAGTATCCTATACGTTAATCCAAGGTCTAACCTTCAAGCCAATTTTTTTTCCAAATAATTTTAGTCGCTTGAGCGTGAAAAGGTAAACAGGTAACAAACATATACACTTACACACAATCATTCTTATAATATTAGTAGGTTCAGATTTTAATGGTATTTTTAATGTCCATTTTTTTTTTGTAAAAAAATGAAGGTTTATTTATCCAAAACACACATTTACAGTTAAACACAAAAATAAAGAAGTAACAAACACATTCGTTTAAGTAAAGATAGATAGATTTATTGAAACAATAATAACAACATGGTAGCGCTTACAGTAAGTAAGCGCTACCGCTAAGCGCGCGTAAATGTGTACTTTGTTACAATTCGTCAAAAAATAACATAAATTAAACATAGGGGCGAAAAAAAATTAGGTAAAATTATATAAAATTGAAAAACAAACAATTTTTTTTTCTTTATTTATTAAAGGTATTCTGTCACACAGTGACAACGCCATCCCCATTGGACAATTCACTATGTACAAAACTAAAAAAAAAAAAGACTTAACCTAATATGTATACAGTTTCAACCGACATCGGGGAGGCCAAAATGCTGTTGCACAAACCTACTTGGTGACAATTATCCATAAAAGGTTGTGTAATTCTCAGCGCTTCGTTCCGGGCACATTCCATCAAGACGTGAAGCACATCTTCGTCTGTATTGCAGACTGGGCAATTCGGAGAGTCTGTTAGTACTATAAGTTGCTTATATTTGTTTGATGGAATGTGTCCAGAACGGATTCTCATCATAGCTACAATGTCTTTCCTGCTAATGTTAGCCTCATCGAACCATGGGCAACGAGGAAGCTGGCTTTGAATTGTCTGGTACCATATACCTTTCTCACGTGAGCGTTTGTCAAAATATTCTTGCCATAAAAGCCTACAGTTAGCTTTGACTTCGCTTAAGAGCTCTGAATGTAACGGTGCCAAAAGGTATGGCACGCCGTTTGTAGTCGCTTCTCTAGCCGCTTGGTCCGCTTCCTCATTGCCCGATATCCCGACGTGTGACGGAATCCATTGGAGGATTACTTGTTTACCTGATGCGTGAAGCTTACAAATGGAACTGAGTAAAGTATACGCAATAGGATGACCTCTATTGCCAAAAGCAAGTCGATTCAAGTGAAAAAGGGCACTTTTAGAATCTGATAAAATTACATATCTACAAAAAACAAACTAAGAGAACTTATTTGACACAGTACTCCAAAAGCCAAGTGACTATAGTCATTTTCCAAATACTCTTTAACCGTGTACAGTGTCTTGTCAAGCAATAGAATTTGTATACACCTTTCAAATTTCTTTTCATTTTTTAGAGTTTTAACTGATTCTGGTAGTTTATTAAACATTTAAATGAAACCTTTCGCATTTATAATGTTATTCAGAAGCGAGAGATTACCTAGTAATTTTTTTTTTTTTTTTTTTTTCCAGCGCTCGGCCCCATCCTGCCGCAGCTCAATGTGTTTGGTCGGCAGCTGGGCGTCTCGCCCGAGACCATGGGCTTGGTGACAGCAGTGCTGCCGCTGCTCTGGGCTCTGGCGAAGCCGCTGTTCGGATACGTTGTCGATTTTTGGCCGGTAAGCAGCCCACTAACTCACTAACTTGTTATTCTTTTTGTAACTCATACTAAATAATCATAATCAAAATTTGACGACCTCGTTGGCGTAAAGGTTACCATGCCGGTCTGCTAATCAGAAGGTTCCGGGTTCGATTCCCGGCCCGGTCAACATCTTTGTGCTTAACCAAATTTGTTAGCTGTGGGTCTGGGTGTTAAATATGTATTTATATATAATATGTATGTATGTATATGTAGTATATCAGTTGTGTTAGCAACCATAATACGAGCTAGAAATGGTTCAGTATGGGGCTAACCAGCCGTGTGTGAATGTGTAAAAAAAAAAAAAACATATTTATTGGTAAAAAATATTTTACAAGTCAATTCATACATACATTTTTAATAAAATATTATAACAAAACGAATATAAATATGCTTTTGTACATTTTAGAGTTAAATACGAGTATGTCATAAATCTAAAATTAAAACAATGTCAAAATAAATACTAGTACTAATATCTTATTTTGTAAATTTTACAAAGTCATAGAAAGTTTCCTCGATAAGCCAGCGTTTAAGCCGAGCTTTGAAGCTACCTAAACTTGTTGCCTCGTTCACATTTTCAGGTAATTTATTGTAGATGGTTGGGCCCATAATATGTGTAATCTTAGTGGATTTGTGCAGTGTCCTGCTCACGTCCCTTAGTCGGTTCCTGTACCGAGTGTATATTAGTATATTAAGCACTAAGTGTATATTTGATTCTTCTTCTTCGTCTTCGTATGGGCTAAGTGACGTTTTGTGTCCACATTACATGGGTCTCGGCTTACGGACTCGTCCTTTTCAACTCCTTTCCATCCAAAGGTTGCCTGGAAGAGATCGCTGTTAGCGATAAGGCCACCGTTTGTGGCATACTTTTGTGTTGTTACTATTTATTTTGACTTGTACCTTTTATTTGCCCAATAAAGAGTTTATCTATCTATCTTTGACGACCTCGTTGGCGTAAAGGTTACCATGCCGGTCTGCTAATCAGAAGGTTCCGGGTTCGATTCCCGGCCCGGTCAACATCTTTGTGCTTAACCAAATTTGTTGGCTGTGGGTCTGGGTGTTAAATATGTATATGTATTTATATATAATATGTATGTATGTATATGTAGTATATCAGTTGTGTTAGCAACCATAATACGAGCTAGAAATGGTTCAGTATGGGGCTAACCAGCCGTGTGTGAATGTGTAAAAAAAAAAAAAAACTATTAAGCACTAAGTGTATATTTGATTCTTCTTCTTCGTCTTCGTATGGGCTAAGTGACGTTTTGTGTCCACATTATATGGATCTCGGCTTACGGACTCGTCCTTTTCAACTCCTTTCCATCCAAAGGTTGCCTGGAAGAGATCGCTGTTAGCGATAAGGCCACCGTTTGTGGCATACTTTTGTTTTGTTACTTTTTATTTTGACTTGTACCTTTTATTTGCCCAATAAAGAGTTTATCTATCTATCTCCACTGCTGGGACTCCTCCCACGAGGAGTGAGATTTAGGCCATAATATAGAAATACAGAACTTTATTAGCCCTAAATAACATACGTTAAAGGCAAGTCATACTACAATAATTACTTAATACTTAAAAACATTAGTTAGATAGAATTAAATAAACTTACATATTTCATTAAATAAATATTTCACCCCATTAAATACTACACACATTAGCACTTGTTTTCCATGTTTATTAAATTTAAAATACTACTGTTTACACATGAATAACGATTCTGCAAGCTCCATATTCATATATTCGCCTAAATTATTAAAGGAATTACTTTCACTCAAACTCTTTATTTTCTGTTTAAACATACTACTATTAAGATTTGTTATTTTTTCTGGCAACTTGTTGTACATTTACATAATCCACCACGCTGGCCAAGTACGGGTTGGCGATTGACTCAAGATCGAAAGACACAAGAAGTGTAGCATCGATTTGGTGCACTTAACTATTTATTTAAAATTTGATGAGCTTAACTTAGCTTAACAATTTTTTCAAGATTTGATGTATTTTTTTTCATTCATATCATAATTTCTTAAAAGCCAATTTTATTGCGCAAATTTCTATAATTACCGAAATTTTGTCTAATTTTAAACTACTACTTTGTTTTATCTATTTGTATTCTTGTAAAACTTAAGAAATATGTACATATGTACAGGTGTACTGTCGACGATAAATAATATACATTGACTTTTAGAAAGAGACAATCGGCAATAGTCGGCTTCATCGATAGCTATCTCTGTCGCACGAAAATTGAACCAATAGCACTTGAACAGCGACTGACAAAACGTCTCAAAGCTAGTGTGCGACAGAGATAATGCTCTGTGAAGCCGAAATTAACCGATTTTCTCTTTCCAAAGGTCGAAGTGCACTTTGCAGTGAGCACTTTATAAAAAAAAATACAATGTAAATTCTATATACACTTCTACACTGAAGGGACTGTGCATTTTATGGCGTTATAGAGAGTGGTCGTTAAATGGAGAGAATGTATGTAATACAAGCTAAACCAGCTAAAGCCAATTGAAATCGACGCATTACAGAGTTTGTCGTTAAATCGAGTGACGTTACTTGGTATATTTAAATTTATAATTGTGCTTATCTTACTAGATCTTTTCTCCATTTCAGGCTCACAGAAAACTCATCTTCATGATGTTAATCGCATTAATGACAGGTTCTTACTGCTGTTTATGGTTCCTCCCCGTGCCAGAAGCTCCAGATATACCCGACAACGATCCGAACATTCTAGAATACGTATACAAACTAAACGACACAGTAAATTTAAAGAAAATCGACGATAATTCACTGAAAGCTTTAGAAAAATACACGTGCCATTGGAATTGTTCTCAAGAAGCCAAATTTGATGTTTACCTAACAAATTCAACGTATATACATTCCATATATGTGAACGCAACTGTGGGTAATGATACTTGCTCGCTCTATCATATGGATTTGCACGATGCCAGAGCGGGAGAGGTAGTTTGTGTGCCCAGAAACGAATGTAACCTGCTGTGTTACGAAGATGAAAGTTTGACTGATGAAATTAATAAAACAACGGCTTTGAATAGAAGTAAAAGAGCTACAACAGACGAAAGTAAATCGGACAATCACATAGCCAAAGAGATAGACAAAAACAAAGTTACGGATAAAACAAACGACGCGTATGCATCGAAAGGCAAAACAACTGACGATCACGAAACAAAAGATAAGCAGAAAACAGTAGACAATCACATAGCAATTGATTTAACCAAAGACAATATATCTGCCAAAGACGTGAGGAGTAAAGTAAAATTGCCGCCGAGAAGTGCCGAAGATGTTGTAGAAGCGAAAGCTAGTAGTATATATATGACAACCACGTTTTGGGGATTTGTAGTGCTAATGTGTTTAGGCACAGTGGCGTTTAATGTAGCCAATTGCATTGGAGATGCTGTCTGCTTTGATGTATTAGGTAAGTTTAGTAGAAAAATACTATAGAATCGCCTAAACTTTGAGTTTAATCCATACTTTTTCTTCATTTATATAACACATCATTCACTTCATTTATAGCTGCTTCTCGCTATATACTATGTAACCAATAAAGCGATTCATGTTAAGAGGTATCTAGTTTCGTGCTAGGCGTGTGACTGTGTTTTAAGACCACAAACTTTTCCCTATAATAATGTCGCTTATGCCAAACCAAAATCACTGCAAATTTAATTTCATTTGGTTCAGTGGTTTATGCATAGAGGAACAATAATTATATGTACTCAGTTACATTAGATCTTGAGTTTTCTGTTTAGGCATTTCGCAAGGGTATCCTATAGGACCTCTGTTGTTTAATCTGTATGCCAATGATTCTATGTTCCCCTATTAACGTTATAGGTCCTGACGGTGGTTCAAAATACGGTGCACAGCGCGCCTGGGGTACCGCAGGGTATGGCTTGACGGCTTTGGCTGGGGGCTGGTTGGTGGATGTGGTATCTACCAGCAGCTACAAGGATTTCACGCCGGCGTTCGTGATCGCTTTGGTGGCGACTGCAGTGGATTTGTACAGCTGTAGAGCTCTTACTGTAAGTAGCAATATTTTACTGAATGATGTAGTTTTTTAGGAGCACAATATCTAATGTATTATGAAAAGAGAACTTCTTTGTAAGAAGCTTGAAACTCAAAAAGAGGTTGTTTCATCACCATTTTCATCTTAAATTTTATGAAATTAAAAGTATTTTGTTAATTTTCAACTTAATTTCAATATTTACTTTTATATGACAAAACAACGTTTGCCGAGTCAACTGGTTAATAATAAATAAACAGAATTTTATTTTGAAAAAAAACAAAAAACAACTGCATGTGTTCCAGTTACCCTCCCTGTCGAGTCCGGCGGACTCCGGCAAGGCACTTTTGGAAGTGCTAAAGATACCTCGAGTGCTAGTCTTCATCACATTCGCGGTTGTCGCCGGCACATTCGATAGCTTTATCATTTATTATATGTTCTGGTAAATATGACTTAATTTATTCCACAATTTATTAGTCCATAATTTTTTTTTTTTGCGATCTATTCCTAATATTAATAGTTACCCCCCCAATCGAATCTGGCGAACTCTGGCAAGGCACTTTTGGAAGTGCTAAAGATACCGAGAGTGCTAGTCTTCATCACATTCGCGGTGGTCGCCGGCACTTTCTATAGCTTTATCATCTTATCTTATCTTTATATATAAATCTCGTGTCACAATGTTTGTCCTCAATGGACTCCTAAACCACTTAACCGATTATAATAAAATTCGCACACCATGTGCAGTTCGATCCAACTTGAGAGATAGGATAGTTTGAATCTCAAATTATAGTCGCAATTTTAATTTATTGCTAATTATTGTCTGTTATTATTTGACAGTCACAATTATCTGTTAACTCCAAATCATTCTAACAGATGTCGATACCTTTCGACTGGGTTGAGTAAGTAATCAATAGATGGCGCTGCTATGGTAAATCTACGAACGTGTCATATCAGCTACACTATTCATACCCCTAAGTGAGGCAAAACAACGTTAGCCGGGTCAGCTAGTTTATTATATGTTTAAGTAAATATAATTTATTCCCGGCACGGCCAACATCTTTGTGATGAACTAAATTTGTTGGCTGTCTGTCTGGTTGTTAAATATGTATCGATATAAAGTATTTATGTATGTTTATGTAGTTTATCAGTTATGTTATGCAACCATAATACAAACTATAATAATCATTTATTTTGAACCAATAGGATATACATACAAAGCAGATTAAATTATTCTATAATATTTACAAAGTATCCTTATATTTATGTCCTGAAAGAAAATTGGCGTGCTTCTCAGAACTAAGCGAATTTGTATCTCTGAGGATCAGCTCCCCCAAGTGTGGTGTATGCATTTCTTACACAATCTATTTTACACTTTACTATTTTAAGTTACTTAGTTTAACTAGAAATGGTTTAGTATGGGGCTAACCAGCAGTGTGTGATATGTCTTCTAATAGATGACAAAATTAAATATTTAGTGTACTTCCGCTGTGATCCGAAATCCAAATTAAGACAAGTAAAGGAAAAATCAACTAAGATCAATAAACCAAGCTTATTTAACTAAGATTCATTAACTAAGATTAATTAAGATTAACGTTACCTATCACAATTCGGAAGTTCTTAACTTCTAGTGTTTAGCCTAACCACAAGGCATCATCAGGAGATGCTGACTCTTCGAACGACAAGTCGACTCTCGACTTAATCTTAATTAATCTTAGTTAAATAAGCTTGGTTAATTGATCTTAGTTGATTTTTCCTTTACTTGTCTTAATTTGGATTTCGGATCACAGCGGAAGTACACTAAATATTTAATTTTGTCATCTATTTACAATGGATTTCCGCAAAGTAACGCCTGAGTCAATAAGTTATGTCTTCTATTATTTATTTATTCATTAGGTATTCTGTTTTCTCTAGGTTTCTTGAAGAGTTAGCGGAGTCGACGGGCCACGCTGCTAGTATGAAGTTCATAGAGGGCGTGGTCGTCGCTGGACAGAGCTTTGTTGGCGAACTGGTGTTCTTCTACTGGTCTGGTGAGTGGCTAGGCTCCAGTGTATGCAACCGTAAACAACAACTACGTCAATAACAAACCTAGCCAAAATAAATAAATATTAGGACACTTTCACACACGGCTGGTTAACCCCATACTGAACCATTTCTTGTTCGTATTATGGTTTTTAACACAACTGATATACTACATATACATATATACATTTATTATATAGATACATATTTAACACCCAGACCGATAGCCAACAAATTTAGTTTAGCACAAAGATGTTGGCCGTGGCGGGAATCGAACCCGGAACCTTCTGATTGGCAGTCCGGCATGGTAACCATTACGCGAAAGAGGTCGTCAAACAAAGGAGCGCAGCCAGGCTATGTGGAGTTTGTACCCACTAAAGTCTCCCGTTGACCTACCTCTGCGATTAGGACATAGGACTCCGGGTTCTTCCGGAAAAGACCCTGAAGAACTCCATACAATGCGCTGTGGCCCTTCCCGGACCAATCTGCCACGCCTCACTCGCCCCTGTCCATCCGGATTTGATAAAGCGGGTGTCGGAGCCCTATTTCCGAACCGCCTAGAGTCTGATGCCCTTTTTAGTTGCCTTTTACAACAGGCAGGAGCAGTTCCGCAGTCTTATTCTTTCATCCAGACTGCAGGGTTAATAACCTAAGAGCTAAATAATATGACGACCTCGTTGGCGTAATGGTTACCATGCCGGACTGCCAATCAGAAGGTTCCGGGTTCGATTGCCGGCCCAGCCAACATCTTTGTGCTTAACTAAATTTGTTGGCTGTGGGCCTAGGTGTTAAAAATATGTATCTATATAAAATATGTATGTATGTATGTATATGTAGTATATCAGTTGTGTTAGCAACCATAATACAGACTAGAAATAGTTCAGTATGTGGTTAACCAGCCGTGTGTGAAATGTGTCAAAAAAAATAATATTGTAACTATTAACATTTCAGGTAGAATAATAAAGCGGTGGGGCTTTGGTGCGACAATCAGTTTCTCCCTGCTCTGCTACGGAGTGAGGATGGCGCTCATCTCACTCATCACCAGCCCCTGGCATCTCGTCATCATCGAGGTCAGTGTGGAAGCCGTTCTACGAGGGCGGGTCAATAAGTCCGTGACTAACTTATTGACTCAGACGTTACTTTGCGGAAATCCATTGTAAATAGATGACAAAATTAAATATTTAGTACACTTCCGCTGTGATCCGAAATCCAAATTAAGACAAGTAAAGGAAAAATCAACTAAGATCAATTAACCAAGCTTAATTAACTAAGATTAATTAACTAAGATTAATTAAGATTAACGTTACCTATCACAATTCGGAAGTTCTTAACTCTACACGTGTTTCGCCTAACCACAAGGCATCATCAGGAGATGCTGACTCTTCGAACGACAAGTCGAGAGACTCTCGACTAGTTAATTAAGCTTGGTTAATTGATCTTAGTTGATTTTTCCTTTACTTGTCTTAACCCTTAAGGTAGTTTCGTTGAGTATACTATACATACATTTCAAAAAATTCTGACGTCTAAATATGAATGCATGGAACCTTATTATAAGTCAAAACAAGTTTCGGTATGCATCTTCTTGCTTAGAAAAATATCAAAATATCAGTGCTTTTAACAGTTTTGTGTCAATTTTCAAATATGCTGAACGA
This sequence comes from Mellilla xanthometata, assembly GCA_035578125.1. Lineage (NCBI taxonomy): Eukaryota > Metazoa > Arthropoda > Insecta > Lepidoptera > Geometridae > Mellilla > Mellilla xanthometata. The sequence continues at coordinate 540,852 of JAPUBQ010000032.1, forward strand.
ATGCTTGTAGCTGCTCGAAGTGCAAGGAAAAATACTGTTTTTCTATATTTTTTTCTTCTAATTATGTTTGTAAGACTCATAAAATATGAAAAATAATATATTGTGACTACTTATAAATAATAAAAATTATTCTACGTGTATTATTTTGCGTGAATACATATGTTTTATGCGATAGTAAAGTATACTATACATCGCCACACAATAACCAAACTAACACTTCTTTGTTATGTATAGCATAATATACATTGCCCTTTATGCATTAGCTTGATTTTGGCGCAATTTTTTTTTTGATAAGCTTACTACCTACTAGTAATGATAGTTTCTTTTTAGACAATACCACTGCCGACACTGGAGGCTGGTACTGCATCTTCTCAGTCCTATCATTGACAGAATAAGAGCCCAAAGTTGAAGAAGATACTGCATTCAGAATTGCAAAAGACAAAAAGCCGGTAGCAGAAGGCAGTGCTCTTGCAAAAAACTAAAAAAAATAGAGTTTCAAGAACTTACTAAGGTCTGTGGCCAACCAAAACAACATTATAAAACCCTACATCACGCATGAAGAAGATACTCTAGGAGTTAAAGCTAAGATTTTACTAGCGTTATAAATAGCAAGACAAGATAGTTGGGAAGGTAGTATTGTCATGGGTGGGAAGAGAATAAGCAACTTGAGATACGCAGATGACACTACTCTGTTTGCATCATCAGAGCAAGAACTGGCTCAGCTCCTTTCTAGAGTAGAGAAAGAAAGTTAATTAGTTGGCCTCACCATTAACAAGGCGAAGACCAAGGTGTTGGTGGTAGACAGACAAGGCATGCTAGTTCGCTCTAATGAACTCAGAGACCTAGAATTCGTTGAGCAGTTATACATATTCGGTGAGCAGCATACCTTGGCTCTCTTCTCAGTAACGAGGGTGGCAATGAAAAGGAAATTTCCAGAAGAATTCTAATGGCTAAGACAGCGATGACTAAACTCAGTAGGATTTGGAAAGACCGCAATGTATCCCGTAAAACTAAAGTGACGCTGGTGCGTACGTTGGTTTTCTCCATTTTCTTTTACGGTATCGAATCATGGACGATAAGAAAGAAGGAAAGAGCCAAGATTGACGCTTTTGAGATGTGGTGTTGGAGGCGAATGTTGCGAATTCCATGGACTGCGTTCCGCACCAATGTGTCTATTTTTGATGAGCTCCGAATAACCACGAGGTTTTCCACTCTCTGCTACCAGCAAATTCTCAAATATTTTGGACATAAAAAATTAAATATATTACATATTTTTTTTTTTTTACATGTCGCTCGTAGAAACCCTGATTGCCTCGAGAAGCTCGTGGTAGTTGGCCAAGTTGACGGAAAAAGAGCGCGAAGTCGCTCTCCTACCCGCTGGTTAGACCTCGTAAAAACGCTCACTGGCCTACCTTTTGCCGAAGCTTTTAAGACCGCCGAGGACAGGAAAAAGTGGAAGACCATTGTTAACCGAGTGATCGACACTCCGTATTAGACATGACCTTCAGTAATGAAGTTACGACTAAGAAGAGAAGATAAATAGCAATCAAGACACTAGCACCAGTTGCCTATTTGACAAATATTTTAGCTTGCTAGAGTTAGTCAATTATTGTGGGAGAGCTACAGAATCTTTAGCTTAGTATTCACCGACTCATACAGATTACTATGAGCTGATAAGCTTTTGGTTGTGGACAAGGTTCTGGAAAAAATTATATTGTTTTAGATCGTATGCAACAGATATAAACTAGGAGTCGTATAATTGGTCGGTAATATAAAAGGGGATTCATTTTGCTATGCTATCCCGCCCAAACTACCAAGCGCTATAGCAATGGAAGAATACGGTATTTGGAAGTTTCATGTCCCTAGATTGTGAAGGTTTGCAATAGCCATATGGGCATATTGTGGCCTTGGCTTTCATGCTGCTTGTTCAAACATGCATTCCCAACATATTCTAGCAGCTGCTGGACTTTGGTATCAATAATGATTGGCTTTTACGCTGAAAACATTTTGAAATGAAATGAATCACAAAGAAGTCCACTCTTCTGAAATAATGCAAATATGACATTTACACCCAATTGCTGAAAAAGAACAGGTCAATGCCAGTGATGAGTAGAGAAAATGTTCCAGTTTAAAAGAAAACAAAACAGTAAGAACCAATGATCATAAATGAACGTCAAAAACGACCAGTTTGACTATTGACCACGACTGACTGGGTAGTCAAGATGCAAATACTGTAAAGAGGGACAAGCAAGCATCGTTTGTATTTATGCAAAGTGCATTTGAGTTATTTTGGGGTAGAAATTTCTTCATAGCTTATCTCCATAGGTGACCTAAACTAAACGAATAAAATTACCTAAAAGTGATATTGTATAGTATGCTAAACATTGTCATCCGTCTGTTGTTCTGTGTAGATGTGGCGATGTATTGTATAATATACATTGTTTTTTTTCTAAACTACTAAAGTAGGATTTTTTTAAATAATTTTCCGTGTATCTATAGTGTGTAAATAAATAAGATTTCATAAAATTTTTGATTTATTTTAACAAAACATGTTCTGCTACCTTAAGGGATAATTTGGATTTCGGATCACAGCGGAAGTACACTAAATATTTAATTTTGTCATCTATTTTTAAGTCCGTGACTTTTGGAATAAAACACATTTTTTTTTTGATAAAAATACAATTTTATATTTCAACGTAGTCTCCCTTGAGCTCTATACATTTTGTCCAACGATTCTCCAATTTTTTTATCGCTTCAAAAAAAAAATGACGAGGTCCTCAAAATAGGCCTTTGTTTGCGAGATGACTTCATCATTGGAGTCAAATCTTTTTCCACCAAGCCATTTCTTCAGGTTTGGGAACAAGAAGTAGTCGCTCGGAGCCAAATCTGGAGAATAGGGCGGATGAGGGAGCAATTCATAGCCCAATTCATTGATTTTTGCCATGGCAACTGCACATGTGTGCACTTGGTGGAAAAGAACTTTTTTCTTGGCCAAATGAGGTCGGTTTTTGTTTCAAATCGTCATTGAATCGGTCCAATAAGTTGGCATAATATTCCCCATTGATTGTTCTTCCCTTTTGAAGGTAGTCAATGTGGATTATCCCGCATGCATTCCAAAAAACAGTCTCCATAACTTTATTGGCTGACAAACCCACCTTGGCCTTCTTTGGCGCCGATTCACCCTTAGAAATCCACTGTTTTGACTGTTGTTTGGTCTCTGGTGTGTTGTGATGGATCCATTTTTCGTCCACGGTTACAAAACGGCGCAAACACTCCTCCATATTGCGATTAAACAACGCCAAACGTTTGTGGTCGCCTGTGAGCAAACGCGGCACCCATCTTGCGGAAAGCTTTCTCATGCCCAAGTGATCATTCAAAATTGAAACCACTGAGCCATGCGAGATCCCTGCGGCTTCCACAATCTCTCGCACTTTCAATCTTCGGTCGGCCAACACCATATCGTGATTTTTTTCGGTTGTTTCGGGTGTAGAGACCTCAACTGGGCGTCCAGGACGATCGGCATCTTCAGTGCTTGTACGGCCACAACGAAATTCAGTAAACCACTTTTTTACCATTGAAATCGATGGTGCAGAGTCCTCATAGTATTTACCAAGCTTAGTCTTGATCTCGGTAATGGTTTTTTTTCGCAAGAAATAATGCTTAATAAGCACACGAAATTCACTTATAGAAACGGCGCCAACCAATGACAAACACGCACGACAAGCGCGCGCATTTAGTAAGCAATAAGGATAGGATAAAAAGTAGTACATGAGTAGAATAGTTATTTAAATAAATTACGGAATTTGGAACCTGATTTGGCAACTTAGACCTCACGTACGCTTAGTAGAAGACCCTCCTACATAAGTGGTACATGAGTAGAACTATTACGAGTATTTAAATAAATTACGGAATTTGGATCCTGACTTTGCAACTTAAAGCAGGCACAGACGATCGAACTTGGTGCGGAGCGCACCACGAACATGGTGTGCTCCGCACCAAATACGGTCGTGTGGCGCACGGTCCGGCGGACATTATTATTATTAATATCGGTACGGCTGGTTCGGAGCGCTTGCACATCGAACGCGGTGCGTACCGCACCGATTCGATCGTGTGGACGGCGCACCGAACCACATGCCGGTTTAGTCGCTATTGTGCTATCGTACGCGCAACACGCATTATATGCGATGACGCGATTATATGCGAGCGACGCATATGCGATTTCACAAGATCCAACAATTCAATAATTGCTTCGGAACTCATTCGAAGATAAATACGAAAATCTTTATCATCGAGATCTTTAATGATATTCATATAACTGTACCGTTGTCTGTTTCTGAGATAAAATTTTGCCCATTCTTTTCTCCTTTTTCGTTGGTTATATAACGGCGATGTAGTAACGATAGCTGCCGCAACTAAAGCGATTTTGGCTTGTTTTGATAGAATGGGCGGCATTTCGAGGAGACGTGATCACGCAACGCTAGCACGATACGACTGGACGGTTCGAAGTCTGGTGCGATCGTCTGTTGTATAGATCGCACCGTGCGGTTCGTGGTGCGCTCCGCACCAAGTTAGATCGTCTGTGACTACTTTAAGTTGCAAAGTCAGGATCCAAATTCCGTAATTTATTTAAATACTCGTAATAGTTCTACTCATAAACCACTTATGTAGGAGGGTCTTCTACTAAGCGTGCGTGAGGTCTAAGTTGCAAAATCAGGACCCAAATGGCGTAATTTATTTAAATACTCGTAATAGTTCTACTCATAAACCACTCGATGATAAAGCTTTTTCGTATATATCTTCGAATGAGTTCCAGAAGCATTTAAGCATTAATTTTTTGTAGCGACGTGATGCGCGTACGACAGCACAATAGCGACTAAACCGACATGTGGTTCGGTGCGCCGTCCACACGATCGAATCGGTGCGGTCCGCACCGCGTTCGATGTGCAAGCGCTCCGAACCAGCCGTACCGATATTAATAATAATTACATCCGCCGGACCGTGTGCCACACGATCGTAATTGGTGCGGAGCACACCATGTTCGTGGTGCGCTCCGCACCAAGTTCGATCGTCTTTGACTACTTAGACCTCACACACGCTTAGTAGAAGACCATCCTACATATGGTTTGTATGTTTCAGAGTGTGATGCAGGGTCCGACGTACGCGCTGTGCTACAGCAGCATAGTGGGGTACGCGGCGCACGTCGCCCCGCCCGGGTACTCCGCCACCGTGCAGGGCATCGTCGCCGGGGTCGACGACGGACTCGGTACATATTTATTAGCCCTATCACATTTGAGGCCACCAGAACCAGAGCGGCCCAAACATAAACTACAAATTATGTGGATATGTGCAAAAACAGTGTGCTCTATTGACATTGTTTTAAGAATCAAAATGCCATAACATATTTTTAGCACCATCTATGATTATTTATCGAAATTACCTTTGAGCCACTCTGGCTTTGAAATTAGTGGTTTGAAAAGGGGCATTGCGGTGGTCAAGTAATAATATCACAAATTGTGGTTTGGGCCGCTCTGGTTCTGGTGGCCTCATTTCGTAACAATAGGCACGTCAATGATTAAAATTTATATATTATATTAATAAATTTATATATTATACTAGCTGACCCGGCAAACGTTGTTTTGCCTCACTTAGGGGTATGAAAAATAAATAGTGTAGCTTATATGACACGTTCGTAGATTTACCATAGCGGCGCCATCTATTGATTACTTACTCAACCCAGTCGAAAGGTATCGACAACTGTTAGAATCATTTGGAGTTAACAGATCATTGTGACTGTCAAATAATAACAGACAATAATTAGCAATAAATTAAAATTGCGACTATAATTTGAGATTTAAACTATCCTATCTCTCAAGTTGGATCGAACTGCACATGGTGTGCGAATTTTATTATAATCGGTTAAGTGGTTTAGGAGTCCGTTGAGGACAAACATTGTGACACTAGATTTATATATATATTAGGATATAACACGATTGTTGTTAACTAGCTGCGCTCAACGGAATCACCCGCGTCATTCCGACGTTAAAAGTACAACTATGCGTTAATCTATAGTCGGAACTATGTCCGTAACAAGTTCATCGAAACATGTTCAGCCGTTTACGCGCGAAGAAGTGACAAATATATAGCAGTTTATGCATCACACACACACACACACACACACACACAAAGATTAGCGTATTCTTAAAGTTTTGAAGCAGTGCTTCAAGTAAATTTTCAATTGACAATAATCTATTTTTCCCTTAACAGATTTTGACGAACAAAGTTATGACAACGCTCCATCTTCTTCTTCTAATATATAAAATTTCCATGTCACAATGTTAGTTACCGTACTCCTCCGAATCGGCTTGACCGATTTTTTCAAATTTTATATGCGTATTCAGTATTTCTGAAAATCGACTACGATAGTAGTCGATTTTCAGTTATTTTTCATACTCCTAAGTGATAAGGGTTATTCACCCTTTCATTTTTTTACGATTTTTTGACGTGACAACGTCTTAAATTAGGTTGCGGCTGGGAGTCACTTATGAAAAAGTGTAACGCCTGGTAACGTTACGATGAGTCACCGAACGAGAGAGCGGCCCGCCGAATGCCTTGCGTCTCTCTCCCACTCAACTATGATCGGTCTGCCGCGCGCGCAGCACGCGGCAGACGTTGTCACGTAAAATCTTCACCCGTAAAACCGACTTTACAGGCAACCATTTTTTTATTCTTTTATAATGTGGCATTAAAAAATACATACAACATATTTTTCATTTATTTGATTTATAGGCGAGCAGCATTATGCTGATGTGCCTATATCACATTGAGTTGAAATTTATTTTGTAACACTTCACATAATGTTCACTGTTCAATGTCAATGTTATATTGTTCAGGTTTCGCGCTTGGCTCGCTGGTGGGCGGGCAGCTGTACGCGCGTTTGGGCGGGCGAGGCGCGTTCAGGCTGTTCGCGTGCGTGGCTGTGATTGGCGCCGGGCTCCACGCTGCACTCTTCGCCCTCGTCACACGAAACACAGGTAGTGCTATATTCTGAGTGTTCGCGTTATTATTTATTATTATTATTATTTAAGTGTTCGCGTATTGAACAGATTATAGTAGTTTATGCAACTGTCATGTAATGAAGGGTATCAAAACACGAGTGTGAGTTTACATAATATTACTACTTTATCTTCACTAATGCAATTAACCAAACAACGAGTAAAAATTCACGCGTACGTGTAATGTATCAAATGAAGTTGCCGCCTTTAAAATCTAACCAATGAGAGCGCAGCTGCGCGCGCAGAGCCAATCAGGAGCGAGCGAGCGATGTTACAATGAGATTTTACGATATCAGTGTGGATATACAATGTATTTCGTATGTATATTATACATACGACCAAAATTTTTTCTTCGACGTTATCAAAAACTCCTTAATTTGAATATTCCTTATTTCAAATGCGTGTCTTGTTTATTTTTTTTTAGATAAAAAACAGGAGATTGTGATCGACCTTGAAGAAGACCAGAAGATGTTGCCCGAACTCCACACTAGCGCCATCTACAAAGACACAGTGGTACCTATCAAAGAGGGTGAGAGGTAACATTCTGATCATAGATTATACTAGCAGATCGTTCCGGCTTCGCACGGGCTATAATTAATTTATCTAAGTTGCAAAGAGAAACAAAATATAGCTTATGTTATTCGGGGATAATGTAGCTTCCCAACGGTGAAAGAATTTTTCAAAGTCAAAGTCAAACCATTTATTGCAATACTATGTCACTTTACAGTTACATAATTACCCATAAGGCATCGCAATTATTTACTGGAGATAAGCAACCCTGCTAATTCATTAGATTTTTTAATATTCCGTCAGTTAAAAAGTCTTCTATTTTATAATAACTTTTTGTTATGAGTAAGTTTTTTAAGTTTGTTAGGAAAGTTTTAATATTATCGATACGCTTTAGGTCGTCTGGTAATTTGTTAAATATTTTAATAGCCATAGAATGTGGGCCCGAGCTCTGCATTTCTAATCTACACCTTGGTTCTTGCAAATTGTATTTATGTCTTAGTTCTTTCAAATCGGTCTCGAAATATTCGGAGCCTATTCGCGTCACACAAAACATTAAACTTTTCCTCTTTATATATTGGCCGCAGATATGAAACGTTTCAACAATTTATCTTTGTTCGTTGTGTTAAATGTCACTACAACTAGAACAAAATTGTTCCAAATTTTGGCACATTTTTTTTTTTAGTAACCATAGATAAGGATCTCACCTTTACTGAACCTCCTTGATGCTGATTAACAACTTACCTTGTCCTAATTTTATTTTAAAATTGTATTCTATAATTGACAATACTCAATTGAGCTTATAATTACGATATTTAATTGATAATTTTATATGAATACTAGCTGACCCGACAAACGTTGTTTTGCCTTAAGTACAGTTAAAACATTGTAAGTGATCAGTTATCGAGCGGGATGAAAAAACATTGAATTACTAAAATAGCCATAAAAAATAGGGGTTGGTGATAAAAAAGTAAAAATTTAGGGTTGTATGTAATTTATTAATGCAACATTATAAAAAAAATCAAAATCAAAAACTTCGCGAAAAATATTGTAAACAACCCTTATCACTTAAAGGTATGAAAAATAGATATTAGCCGATGCTTATACTTACTGAATACGCATATAAAATTTGGTAAAAATCAGTCAAGTCGTTTCGGTGGAGTACGATAACCAACATGGAAATTTTATATATGTACTAGCTGACCCGGCAAACGTTGTTTTGCCTCACTTAGGGGTACAGCGCCATCTATTGATTACTTACTCAACCCAGTCGAAAGGTATCGACACAGAGTACTTTTTTATATGGTATCGACATCTGTTAGAATCATTTGGAGTTAACAGATAATTGTGACTGTCAAATAACAGACAATAATTAGCAATAAATTAAAATTGCAACTATAGTTTGAGATTTAAACTATCCTATCTCTCAAGTTGGATCGAACTGCACATGGTGTGCGAATTTTATTATAATCGGTTAAGTGGTTTAGGAGTCCATTGTATACAAACATTGTGACACGAGATTTATATATTATTAAGAAGATTAGAAAATATTTAGTAAAATACCTACTGCAGTGTGCCTTCAGGCACTTCGCTCAAATATATATTGTGAGGCTTGACTCGCTGATCAGCTTAAAACAAAAGCAGAACTTCGGTGTTCAAATTAAAATAAACGTTATTTAAGTTTTAATATATATAAATGTCACCTACAGATATAAAATATTATTACTTTCGTAAATAAAGTAAGATTTTAGATGACGTAATTTAAAAGTTAATAAAATGTATTAATATTAATTTCATTTTAATATGGACTCCAAAAAGTATGAGTCTAGCGATGAAAAGTGAAATGTAAATAAAATTCAATATTACGGCAGCTGAAAACAGTTTCCTTAGAATGTATGATGTAATCGAATGTCAAATGTCAAAAAAATTATTGTGTCAAAATTGACAAACTGTTTTTTTTAGTAATTAGAAACGTAACGGAAAACTAACGCGCGTAACGTTACGAAATTAACTAAAACGCGCGTTGAGATTATAAGAGACGAAGAACAAGAGCTTTGTTGTGATTTTTTTGTATTTTAGTTGTATTAAGCCTACACCCATATGCGGATGCCCCAAGAATCTTTATAATAGTACTTATTTTAATTAATTTTAATTTGTTATTGGTGGTGATTCAGCGGCACACACGACTAAACTAAATTTAAAGAAGCCCCGTCTCTTTTCATCTTAGGTGGCCAGAAAGAGACGGCACGTTGTGCACCATAGTCAAACCAACTAAAATCACGTCAAATGTAGAAAATATAGGCGAGTTTAGACCGCACCCATTTGTATCACCTCTAAAACTGCCTGCCTGTGATTTTAGTTGTTTTGTCTGTGGTTCAGAACGTGCCGTCTCTTTCTGGCCACCTAAGATGAAAAGAGACGGGGCTTCTTTAAATTTAGTTTAGTCGTGTGTGCCGCCGAATCGCCACCATTAATAAACAGATATATTTATACAATATTTATATATAAAACTAACATAGATTTCTTTAACCCATTATATGTTTTATTAAGTTTCTGGGGAATAAATGGCTTTATTTATTTATTTAAGCAATATTGAGAATTTCACTCAAAGTAAATAACTAAAGGTACAAATTTTATCTAGTTTTTTTTTCTTATTTGAGATCAAATGATTTATGTATTTATTTTTTATGTATCTATAATTAATTTTAAGCTAAATATGTTATAGTTTTTATTTTATTTTAGGTGGAACATACCCTAACGGGTATGTTCCGGGTATGGTATAAATATATCAATGATATAGTTTAAGTTTAGAATAATTTAATGTAATTGGAAAGAATGGTTGTTATTCTATTTATGGCACTAGTACTCTTACTTCGAAGAATTCTCTAAGAGGTTTATTAATTTTGTTTATTTGTTCAATAATTATTACGTATGTATTTACAAGTTAAAAGAGAGAAAATGCCAAAGGAATTTAAAGGAAAATAAAGCAAAATGAATATAATAAAATACTAGCTGACCCAGCAAACGTTGTTTTGCCTCACTTAGAGGTACAGCGCCATCTTTTGATTACTTACTCAACCCAGTCGAAAGGTATCGACATCTGTTAGAATCATTCAAAAGAAAATAAACTAAAATATTATTTTTTAACGCTTTATATTATAGCTCCACCTGTATGTTTGTAACCGACTTCTTTGGGCGCGATTTTGACCCACTTTTTAAACGGTCAGATTTCGTTGAAACTTTGTAGATTTATTGAGGACCGATGACAATACACTAATTTGATAAAATTATTACATTTTTTTGTATTTTTGTTTGTTTGTAACCGACTTCTTTGGGCGCGATTTTGACCCACTTAAAACGGCCAGATAAGCGTGTTTTTTTTTTAACTACTATTTTACATATAAAAGCAAATAATTGTAGTACTAGTGCCATTATTAATGTCGAATTTAACTTTGATTGTGCCAAAATGTAAAAAAAGACTTGCATATTTCTGGTCGCACTTTTGTGTTAATTGATCATCACGTATCTTTTTTGTTTAAAAAAATAAATCGATTTGTTTGAATAACAATATTTATTAACAGAATGTTTTTATTAATTATAATCTATTTTTAAATACACTTGCTCATAAAATAACTCTTATTTAGCCACAATTAGAGAGTTTGTCATTAAATATAGTGACGTTACATGGAGTTTACACTGTATAACACGTTATGAATTAATTGGTTGCCTGGAAGATATCGCTTTCAGTGATAAGGTCGCCAGTTAAGGTTCTAGCGTATAAGTTCTTTTGTATGTTTTTTTGACTTCTGTCAGTTTTAGTGTTTTAATAAAAAAATTCTATGTATGTATAGAAAGAAAAAATGAAGCTTTAGAATTTAAAATGACTGTACCATTTTGTAATTTTTGAATTTTATATTAAACGTTATTTTTAATGATTTATAGTTATAAAGATATACAATACTTATTTTGAGGCAATAAAATGTTATATTATGGTAATATATTGTTTCATTTGCCTGGATAGATCCCTAAAGCCTTTTCCCTGAGTTTACTATTTAAAATAATTTAAATTACATACGCATTCAATTATAAGAATTAGTTTATTCAGATTTCAGGTACATTTGCCAGTATAATTTGACGACTCCCTTGTCCTAATGCTTGCCATGCCGTACTGCCAACCTTCAGGGTCCCGGGTTCGATTCCCGGCTACGGCCAACATATTTGTGGTGGGCTAATTTGTTGGTCTAGTAGGTGTCACTGATATTGTAAAATTATTATTAACTTAGTATAATAAGTAATTACGCACACACAAGTTAGGTATCAAAAGTAGTTTATTAAAGTATCAGGTACATCATTATTACGGTGCTGGCGTGGTGTTTAGACTGGCTATGTAGTCTAGTGCTCTCTGTATATCAGCGGGCATGGGGGGATAATCACTGACATTGTAAGATTATCATTTACTTAGTAAAATAAGTAACTACAAACACACGCACAGGTTAGGTATCAAAAGTAGTTTATTAAAGTATCCTGATACTTACATCATTAATACGATGCTGGCGTGGTGTTTAAGCTGGCTATGTAGTCTAGTGCTTGCTGTATATCATTCAGCACGGAGGGATAAGTCACTGACATTTTAAGATCATCATTTAGTTAGTAAAAGAAGTAATTACACACACACACAAGTTAGGTATCAAAAGTAGTTTATTAAAGTATCAGGTACATCGGTATTACGGTGTTGGCGTGGTGTTTAGGCTAGCTATGTAGTCTAGTGCTCGCTGTATATTATCCAGCACGGGGGGATAAGTCACTGACATTGTAAGATTATCATTTACTTAGTATAATAAGTGATTTCACACACACAAGTTAGGTATCAAAAGTAGTTTATTAAAGTATCAGGTACATCAGTATCACGGTGTTGGCGTGGTATTTAGGCTGGCTATGTAATCGTTAGGTATCAAAACGCATACATAGGTTAGGTATCAAAAGTAGTTTATTAAAGTATCAGGTACATCAGTATTACGGTGCTGGCGTGGTATTTAGGCTGGCTATGTAATCGTTACGTATCAAAACGCATACACAGGTTAGGTATCAAAAGTAGTTTATTAAAGTATCAGGTACATCAGTATTACGGTGCTGGCGTGGTGTTTAGGCTGGCTATGTAGTCTAGTGCTCGCTGTATATCAGCGGGGACGGGTGGCGGGGTCGGGAGGTGGTCTCCCTCGGCGTGGAAACCTGTCTCGTCCGCTCGGTAGAGCACGTTGATTATCTGAAACATAGGAAATGATGAATATTGGATAGCATTATTTTTATTGCCATTTAGAACACTTGTGTTTGTTTTTTCCTGCTGTTTTTAACAGGCAGGCACAGTTTAAGGCGCCCATAAAGCCTTATTGAAATGTCTCCTAGACCTAAATCTGTTTTTACTGTTGGTTAAACTTAGAGAGGGTGCACTGCGATGAAAGTGTTAGATTTGGATTTACAGCTAATTGTTTCCAACCAAAATACAGATTTTTTGAACTGATTGATACCAAAATAAGTATAAAATATATTCTTAGAGTGGTTCTTTAGACAGCTCTTAAGCAATTTTTTTCGATATTTTTTCCGTTTACGATTTAACGAACGAAAAGGCTGTAAAATCAAGATCTTGCTCTTATTATTATTTATTCATTTACATCGTACCAAGAAAAATAATATAAGTACAAAATAGAATTCAAATAAGAAATTAAAATAAATTTATTTATACCAATATCTAATTTATCTTTGCTTGAAGATAAACACAACATGCAATGTTTTTTTTGAACACATTTCACACACGGCTGGTTAAACCCATACTGAACCATTTCTAGTTCGTATTATGGTACCACAACTGATATACTACATATACATACATATTTTATATATATACATATTTAACACCCAAACCGACAGCCAACAAATTTAGTTCAGAACAAAGATCTTGGCCAACGGGAATCGAACCCGGAACCTTCTGATTGGCAGTCCGGCATGGTAACCTTTACGCCAACGAGGTCGTTAAATGTGACTAACCTGTCCATCAGGCGCTGTGTACTGGTACTGTCCCTCCACTACGAGGGAAGGGGGGGAGTCTGCGCGCGCGCCGCTTTTGAAGGAACCGCGTTGCTCGTGGAATATACCCTCCTCTGAAAGTCAAAGTCAAAGTCAAATAATTTATTGCAGTTTCAGAGTGCTACCATGCTGTACGATTAATCATAACACATCCTACTAATATAATATAGTCCGGTCAATTTAGATATTCGAAGTTACATAAAATTCCACCAAGCTGAAAATCGGTAAGATTGTTTAAAATATCATAAAAAACGAAATTTGAAAGTTCCCCTGTAAGGAAAAAAATATTCAAGGTCAAAGGTACACGTGCACTTTTCACAAACATGCACCTTGAATTATTTCAACGCAGGGGTGCTAATAAAACGTGGGATCTACGTAGCAACGTGAAGAAGATGCAACTGAAAACGCCGGTACATCGACTTGTGAAATTGGAGAGGTCCGTTTACGTGTTGGGGCCCGCGATCTACAACCGCGTACCTGCGACTGTCCGGGATGCACCTTCCACCGCCAGCTTTAAGACTCAGGGTTTGGCTATTAGATAAAACTTTGTACAATATAAATGATTATCTAAATTTGAAAATTGACATTTGATTCATATCATATACTTTTGTATTGATATTATATTAGATACTAGAATTAGTAGTGAAAATTGACGTTATGATTAATATCATATACTATTGTAATGATATTATAGTACTAGAATATAATTGAAAATTGACATGGATACATATCATATACTTTTGTAATGATATCATATTATTTGACTTGTAACTTTGGTGTTATCAATAAATTATTTGTATTTGTATAATATAGTCCGGTCAATTTAGATATTCGAAGTTACATAAAATCCCACCAAGCTGAAAATCGGTAAGATTGTTTAAAATATCATAAAAACGAAATTTGAAAGTTCCCCATCTTTCCCCTGTAAGAAAAAAAAATTAAAGTCAAAGATAGAAAATAAGGCCATTTTCAGCAAAACGGTAAGTTTTATCAAAAAATATTTCAAATACAAATACAAATCATTAATTGATAACACCAAAGTTACAAGTCAAATAATATGATATCATTACAAAAGTATATGATATGTATCTATGTCAATTTTCAATTATATTCTAGTAGGTACTATAATATCATTACAATAGTATATGATATTAATCATAATGTTAATTTTCACTACTAATTCTAGTATCTAATATAATATCAATACAAAAGTATATGATATGAATCAAATATCAATTTTCAAATTTAGATAATTTAGATAATCATTTATATTCAAACATAAATTGTAGATCATAAAATTATCTACTGACAATACTAATACATGCGAAAGTTTGTGTTTGTTACCTCTTCACGCTTAAACGGCTGGACCGATTTTGATGAGATTTACATGAAGATACGAGTTAGACAAGACTCCTTTGGATTAGGATTTACTCCTTTTGTACCGGATTAACGGGGGTAACACGGATTCAAAATATGTGGGGATTTGCATTCGCTTTACGGTGTAGAAAAACATGGTGAGGCTTAAGACTTATAGGCTACTAGAGTTGCCCGCGGCTCCGCCCGCGTGTAGGTCGCTTTTCGCGTAACCTGTGGAAAAATTCTATTGTATCCCATTCCCGTGCTATTTTATATAAACATTACATTGCTACGATATCAAAATGAGTTCTATTATTATTCGATTGATTTAGATAATCGCCAAAGTAGCTAAAAACAGAGGTTAAGTCTTAACCTCTGTTTTTAGCTACTTTGGTGAAGATGCGAAAGATTAGATCGTGTTCTCCAAGCCATTTAGCCAAGCCATAGCTTGCGGATGGTCGAGCATTTATTAGTAAAATCAGACTCGCAATTGATTTAAAATCTGTTTCAAGCCTTTGCATTCCACAGTGCAGTATTCAGTTTGGGCTTCGCATTTCTCTAAAAGTTCTTTCAATTTCTTGTAGTTTGATGCATTCTCTTTCTCAGATCGTTTCAAAGGAAACTCTACTGGGGGTGGTGCCACCTAACCAGGGCGGATGACGGAACACCGGCGCCACCGAACATGGAATTACACAAAAAAAATGTAGCTTAAGGAAACAGGATCATTTGAAAAAAACAGCAAACAGACTAGCCAAAGTACAAAAACAAGGAATATTTAACAAAATAATAATGTTAACAAACTGTCACTTAAAATTATTGAATTACCAGTCATCAAATTCAAAAGGACGCTAAAACAATTCTTTAAAATTAAGATATACTTTTAGTTTTGTAAGTTTTAGTTTTTAATTTTATAATTTATTGTAAATTAGTTTTAATATAATATGTAAATAATTGTTTCTAATTTACCTTTAAGTTTTAAATAAATTAATTTGAATATAAAAAAATAAACAAAATCCATTTTATTCAATAAAAGAATTCTTGAATATGCAACTTGATGAATCTTCATATTATTCTGACATAATTTTGAAATAACATCCCTAATTTTATACCTACAATTCTAGTCTATGTTACAATAATTAAGTTTAGTTTGGTGGTGGTAAATCTGGCGAACACACAACTAAACTAAATTTAAAGTAGTCCTGTCACTTTTCATCTTTAGTGAACAGAAAGAGACAGCACGATTTGAACCATATACAAAACAACTAAAATTACTTTAAATATGGGAAACGTAGGCGATTTTAGAACACACCCAATTGTATCAGCTTTAAAACTACCTACATTTTCCATATTTGACGTGGTTTTCATTGTTTTGTCTATGATTTAGATCGTGCCGTCTCTTTCTTTTGACTAATGGTGAAAAGAGACGAAGTTACTTTAAATTTAGTTAAGTCGTATGCTCACCTGAATCGCCACCATTGTGTTGCTTAAACTAAATGTAAATGACTTGCCAAATGCGATGAGATGTTGCAAGGTCAATAAATAATTTTATTTTTTAAATAACTTATTGACTCAGGCGTTACTTTGCGGAAATCCATTGTAAATAGATGACAAAATTAAATAATTAGTGTACTTCCGCTGTGATCCGAAATCCAAATTAAGACAAGTAAAGGAAAAATCAACTAAGATCAATTAACCAAGCTTAATTAACTAGTCGAGAGTCTCTCGACTTGTCGTTCGAAGAGTCAGCATCTCCTGATGATGCCTTGTGGTTAGGCGAAACACGTGTAGAGTTAAGAACTTCCGAATTGTGATAGGTAACGTTAATCTTAATTAATCTTAGTTAATTAAGCTTGGTTAATTGATCTTAGTTGATTTTTCCTTTACTTGTCTTAATTTGGATTTCGGATCACAGCGGAAGTACACTAAATATTTAATTTTGTCATCAATTTTATTTTTTATTTTATTTTTACATATATTTACGAACCCGTCTGTATCGCCCATTTGTAAGAGCCGTCAGCTGCTGGCGTTTCGAAGTCGTTACGCAGTATCGCGTCCTGCTTCTGGCACAAACACGCTGTGACTAACAGGACCTGAAAAATAAAGTATAAGTAAGTAAGTAAAGTATAAACCAGGGAAAATAAAGAATAATTATTACTCTGTAAACTCCATATAACGTTCCTCTGTTTAACCGATACACTTTCTAAAGCGCCACGAGTATGCTTTGGCCTTGATAAGTATTAAAGGCAAAACTTATCAAGGCCAAGGCCAATTTACAGTTTATTTATAACGAGGAATTTAAAAATTCAAGATATTCAAGGTCTTAAAAAAAGGCGCATAAAACCAGGTAGCTTCGTTGTCGTTTTATTCGTCTAGCCATAATTTCCTTAACTGGCGGCATCAAAAATAAAAAACTTCCTAAAAATCGGTTATTTTGTTGATAAAAATTACGCTATAAAAAAAAACAATTACCCCTCTGTCTTCACGGCGAGAGTGAATCGGTTTCTTCTAAGCAAGCGCGCTCCACCCTAGATCGCAACATCACTTAACATCAGGTGAGTTGCGAACAAGCACAAGCCTGTCCTACTAATATTGTAAATTCTAAAGTATGTTTGTAATTATGCTTGTGTGTGTGTTTGTTCCTTCTGTACGCTCAAACGGCTTAACCGAATAGGCGCGTGCACACAGAGCGAGCAACCTCGCGCGGCAAATGCCTCGCGAGGCTGCTCGCTCTGTGTGCACGCGCCTAATAAAGATCACTGTTTGAAATTAATATCTCTCTATGGTGTAAACACCTGGCTATGGAATGCAAGTGATCCTAATTATACTAATAGCCGCGAGATGCATGTACCGGTTCCTGTTTTAAAAAAGAATATGAAGTCATTAATGGGATCCTTCCGGCGGGAAAAATTACGAGAAAAGAAAAGTCGAACGAAATGGCTCGGGCTTACCGCGCGCGGCAGCTTCGCGATGATCCGAGGCTGCCGCGCTCGTTCGTGGGTTAGTTTCCTCGCGCGGCAAATGCCTCGCGAGGCTGATCGCTTTGTGTGGACGCGCCTATTGGCTTGAAATTTAGTATGGTGATACCTTGGATTAGCACATAACATAACATAATGTCGCTGTTTCACGTCTTCCAGGCGTCCCGTGACGGCTCACATAAGCTGCTGTTTTATTCCGGAATAACGCGGGTAATACCGCGTGGTGTAAATAGATTTTTTTATACACTAGCAGCCCACCCCGGCTTTGCACGGGCTATTAAATAATCTAATTCTCATCAATCTAATTGCAAAGAGATATTCTACGGAAAATTGATTTTTTATAACGTATATTTATTGGGGATAATGTAGCTTCCCAACAATGAAAAAAATGGTCAAATCGGTCCCTTACTTTCGGAGCCTATTCGCGTTCTTCTTTATAAAAAAAACGTTTCTTCTTCATATAAGTATAAAAAGTATAGAAAAAAAACAAAAAATACCCCATTTACATTACTAAAATTAGCCTTAAAAAGCACTTTTTAAATATGTCTTTTCCCATTTAACGACCACTCTCTATAATAATCTCTATATAACGTCACAACGTTCTCTCAACTAGACACTCGGTTAACCAGGTCAAATCAGTGAATTCCGACCCGCCTTCTCATACAGTCGAATGAGATGTACCGACGTAACATATACTATGTAATCATTCTTCAAGTATCGATTAGTGACCTTACGCCCCTTAGTGACAGGTACAGAGGCGGAGTAGGAAAACTACAGATGCAGAAATACATAATTTTATTAACCATTACGATTTTGTGGGTTTTGCGGTGGAGACAGCGGGCTCGTGGTGCGCAGAGGCTAAAAATTTTTTTGAAGAAATTGGTTCGCGATTGAGGGATAGGGGACGTGATTCCCGAGCTGGGTGGTTTCTGAAACAGCAAGACAAGTGTCGATAGCCATTCAGCGCGGGAACGCAGCCGCTATAATGGGCACGTTTGGACAGGGAGCTTTTCGGTGTGGCATTTTTGATAACGCGTGAAAAATCAATCTAAATTAAAATCCTAAGTTACTAATACTATACAATACAACATTTCACTATTTCTACGTCAATAGATATTCAAATCATTATTATATGTCCACCAGAATATATGTTTTATTATGTATTTCTTTATCGTCAAAAAATCTGATATACTATATGACTTGCTAATAAGATTTTTCATTCTAAATTTAAAAATATCACAAATGTTCGTCGCTTTGATACATTTAGGTATATGGTTATACACTTAGTGTTGCATCACAAAAGTGCTGTTTCCGTACCGAGCTGTTCTGTGACTGGGCCCGCACAGTCTCCAATTCAGTCGGATACTTTTAAACGATACATAGCTATTTAAATCTTTCTTTACGCTTAGGGCTGATTCATAGACATATAGCGAAGGTAACGTCAATAATTTTAATCTTGTGAAGTGAGGTTTACAAGAGTCAATTTTTTTAATACCACATATTGCTCGAACACACCTTTTTTGCGCTCTAAACACTAATTCTTTTCCAGGAGAGTTTCCCCAGACTAAAACTCCATACTTTAGGGTTGATCCCGTAAACGCATGATAAGCACTCAGTTTTGTACTTAAGTTATGTATCTGTATTTTTCTACTCCGTGTGAGCAATCTTTTCTGAATAGGTGTGAATTGAATTCATTATTGCCCTCTCTATTTACTCTGCAATATAACGCTATTTATTGAATCACTAACTGCGCCCCACGTTAATCCGGGATAAAAGTAGCCTTTTTTTCATGAGGAAATGCATTTACGCATCTCCCGCCACAAGCCCGGACGAGGCGGGCGGGGTATGTCGGGCTCGAGGGCCAGAGGGGCGTCACTACCGACTACAACCTCACGGTGTCCCATCTCACGACGGGGGCAGGGATGCAGGACCGCACAGCGCATTGCCGCTGCTCTCCCCGCCCAGGCTGCTGTCCTCAAGGGGGGGCGACGCCCCCCTCTACGGCGCGAGCGATATCCTGGGACAGCCAAAGGCATCGTCTCCTCGGGAGATAAATTAATGCCGGATTAACGAGGTGTTACCCGCGTTAATCCGAAACAAAAAAGTTAATCCGGGATAAAAGTAGCCTATAATAATAATAATAAATAATAATAAATATTAGGACACATTCACACACAGCTGGCTAACCCCATACTGAACCATTTCTAGCTCGTATTATGGTTGCTAACACAACTGATATACTACATATTATACATATACATACATACATATTGTATATAAATACATATTTAACACCCAGACCCACAGCCAACAAATTTAGTTTAGCACAAAGATGTTGACCGGGCCGGGAATCGAACCCGGAACCTTCTGATTAGCAGACCGGCTATATAAGTATTAATCCAAGGTTGAACTTATCTTCGTAGTAAACCGTATCAAAACCGGTCCAGCCGTTGGAGCGCGTAAAAAAAAAAACAATGCTTACCTAAGCTATTATAAGCACACGCCCAGGTGAGGTCAAGTGTATTGCAAAGTGATTTCATTTCATAATCAATTCAAGTGATCGCGTGTTTGCTTTTCTCTGCATATTGAGATGTTACAACTTTTTGGGGCTTTTAAAGAATTTGACCAATTATTTTAGAAGGTTAGGTAATGTTGTGAAATGCTTTAGCAAAATGACTGCAGGATTAATGTAGTTAGATACTTAGTACTTTCAATATCTTTGATTGAAAGAAAGTAAGTACGAAATCTGGTATCCTTACTTTTATGTTTAACCACTTTATGTTAGCCTACCAGTCATGACTTACGGCAGGTTTGGTCCGAAGGTTCAAAGTCGCTCAGCGAGCTATGGAAAGAGCTATGCTCGGTGTTTCTCTAGGGGATCGTCTCCGGAACGAAGTAATTCGACAGAGAACCAAAGTTACCGACAGCTCAACGCATAAGCAAGCTAAAGTGGCAATGGGCCGGACATATCTGCCGAAGAACCGATGACCGTTACGGTAGACGAGTCCTAGAGTGGAGACCGCGTCTCGGCAAACGTAGTGTAGGACGCCCTACAACCAGGTGGAGCGATGACCTGAAGAAGGTAGCGGGTAGTGCCAAGTGGCGTGCCTTGGGAGAGGCCTATGTCCAGCAGTGGACGAGCATAGGCTGATGATGATGATGATGATGTTAGCCTATTTGTTTGTCAAACGTCTAACCTGTCTTCGTAGTATATCTCATCAAAATCGGTCCAGCCGTTGGAGCGTGAAGGAGTAACATAGATTTTGATTGCGTATCCCACGGGAACGATACGAAATTTTGTGTGTCACTTACACACATTTTTTTTATTAAATTTTTGGTTGTATGTTTGTTACTTCTTCAGGCTCCAACGGCAAAACCGATTTTCATGAAATTTGGTGTGACGATAAGTTCTCTGTCCTCTGATACATAGGCTTTATCCCGGATCAACTTTTTTATTCCGGATTAACTCAGTTTAACACCGCAGGGCGCAATATGATTGGTTGGATATGAATTAACACATAGGTACGCTACTTTTTATCCTGAAAACAATTGTGGTTCCAGTGGGATATGTAAATAACATCAAAATCTATGTTTTACTTTTACACTCCAACGTAGCGATGCGCGACTGCGAATAATCTTACCAGTCGAATTATCTACAACTACTAATTTACACGTTCGACTTGAATATTAGTAATATACTAATGTTAATAATCGAATGATGACTACTAATTAGTTACTAATGGCGTTTTGACTCGATTGTTAGCGAATCTTGTCAATGTCACTTGCTAGTTTCAAATGAATTAAATATGAATGAATCGTCGGAGTGGAGTCGGCTCAAGTAGTAATTAATGTAGTATTCATTCAGTCCGGTTAATTTTGAGTGGGTATCATGTTAGTTACTAATTTTCGGAGATCATTCGAATGATTTATGTAGTCGAATAATTCGACTGGAATCATTCACAGTCGTGAATAGCTACTCCAACGACTGGGCCGATTTTAATGAGATTTTCTATGAAGATAGGTTAGACTGTGGATTAACACATGAGCTAATTTATCCCGGATTAAGTTCTCTCAGTCCCGGATTAACACATATTAACTCCGCGGGTGCAGTGAAATCAGAAATTTAGATCATTCGGTAAATAAAAAATTTGGTTACATAAACAAACTCATAGCCACGTGAAATTTAGAATAGAATATTTATTTCAGCATAAAATGTACAGTACAAATTAAATTAATTCAGTAACATACGAGTATATACATATTATATGTTATATTGCATACACTTTTATTTTATTTACGGTGCTTGTTTAATTAGGTTTCGAATATGATAATCAAAATGAAATTTTACGACCAATAAAATTTCGTATGATAAAAAATAGTAATCTATGATTTTATTAATACTTAATGTAGCGACTGTTACACGACTAATTCAGGTGATATGACGCGATCATCGTGCTTAAGCAACGGTCGATGCGGGCTGTCTTTAGATGGGTGACCATGCAGGGATTCATCAATATGAGATACCAATTCGAATTAAATAAGGACACATCTGTCGGGTCGCCCAGTCTAAACTAAAATAGACGACAATGAATTTGAATGATGTTATATTATAATACACTAGCTGACCTGGCAAACGTTGTTTTGCCTCACTTAGGGGTATGAAAAATAGATAGTGTAGCTTATATGACACGTTCGTAGATTTACCATAGCAGCGCCATCTATTGATTGCTTACTCAACCCAGTCGAAAGGTATCGACATCTGTTAGAATCATTTGGAGTTAACTGATAATTGTGACTGTCAAATAAAAACAGACAATAATTAGCAATAAATTAAAATTGCGACTATAATTTGAGATTTAAACTATCCTATAGAACTGCACATGGTGTGCGAATTTTATTATAACCGGTTAAGTGGTTTTGTGACACGAGATTTATATATATTAAGATTACAATAATCTAAAGTGTAAAAATAAGTCAAGTTTTCTTTCCTGACGCTATAACTCCAGAACACACGAACCGATTTCCACGATTTTGCATTCGTTGGAAAGGTCTCAGGCTCCGCGAGGTTTGTAGCAAAACAGAACAAAATTCAGGGAAAATTCGATTCGCAAAAAACAATCGTCCTACACGCGGGCGGAGCCACGGGCAACAGCTAGTATTAACTAAAATACTCAACAATTAATTTGAATAATGTTGTACTCTTAATATAAAACATTACAATAATTGAATAATAAATATCGGGTTTCTTTGTTACTTTTAAATGTTTAAATATTAAAGTCCTCTAATCTTATACCATGTTACGCAAAACTTAACTAAAACTTGTAATAAATGTTTAAATATTCAAATCCAAATACAGGGGAACTTACATTTATTTAAATTGTGGTGTTTTGATTTTTCTTGTTATCGTTAAGTTTGTATATGGTATTTTAATTGTTTTTTTCTGTAATTATGAATAATATTAAATACAGGGTACCTAACTTAAATTATAAAATATGTTTTTACACGCTTTATATTAGCTTCACCTGTATGTTTGTTTGTAACCGACTTCTTTGGGCGCGATTTTGACCCACTTTAAACGGCCAGATTTCGTTGAAACTTTGTAGATTTATTGAGGACCGATGACAATACACTAATTTGATAAAATTATTACATATTTTTGTATTTTTGTTTGTAACCGACTTCTTTGGGCGCGATTTTGACCCACTTTAAACGGCCAGACTTCGTTGAAACTTTGTAGATTTATTGAGGACCGATGACAATACACTAATTTGATAAAATTATTACATATTTTTGTATTTTTGTTTGTATGTTTGTTTGTAACCGACTTCTTTAGGCAGGGTTTTGACCCACTTAAAACGGCCAGATAAGCGTGTTTTTTTGTTTTTTTAAACTACTATTATTTCTCCTTACAACAAGGCATTAATTAGACTAGCAGGGCGCGTAATCACATCATTTTAAGGCAAAGATAAATACAATATCTTGATTTTACAGCTTTATTCAGCGAACTAGAATAAATAGAATAGTAACTTAGCCGATAAAATGGTTCCACGCGTAAACGTAAAATACCGCGGTGGGTGGGGCAAAACAGCTACCCGCGCGCCCGCGTGGCGTCACATGGTGTGGCACGGGACCAATCGCGTACGAGCTTTGTGTGTGTGTGTTTCGTTGGGATGGCAGTATAATTGTGTGCGTAGATGGATCCAAATTCTAAGCGGCATTTGTATGGAGTTACTCTTCCGTTTATTCTAAGTTTGCTGGTTTTTTTACTTAAAAATCTCGTTAAAATAGCTTAAAGACAGTGTAAAGAACCACTCTGAGAATATTTATACTTATTTTGGTACAAATCAGACTCATAAATATGACATAAAAGGGAGAAGATTTTTTGAAACAGATTTTTTTCTAATGCATATGCCTTTTGGTATCATAATACGTGTAAATATTTTTAGAGCGTTTCCTTATACGGCCTTTTAGCTAGTTTTTTGATATTTTGTACCGTTAACTATTTATAGACAACCTCGTTGGCGTAATGGTTACAATGCCAATCAGAAGGTTCCGGGTTCGATTCCCGGCACGGCCAACATTTTTGTGCTGAACTAAATTTGTTGGCTGCAGTTCTGGGTGTTAAATATGTACGAGTATCTATATAAAAAATGTATGCATGTATATGTAGTATATCAGTTGTGTTAGCTACCATAAGACAAACTAGAAATGGTTCAGTATGGGTAACCCCATATACATACCAGCCGTGTATAAAATGTGTCCTAATATTTACAAAAAAAAATATAATACAAAAAAATAGAGAAAAACCTGTTAAATTAAGATTTGACCTTTGTCTTTGTATTAATTAAAGAATCTTGAACCTCAGCTCTTAATTATTGTAGGAATAATAAGTAAATACTAACCCGGTATGACATAAATACATTTTTACATTGACCTCTGACCCCGACTGACTTGGATATTGTCGCATTACTAGCTGGACAAGTTTGATCAACACATTTCAACATTTGAATAGAATTTTATTACCTTTTTGTTATATTCTGTTGTCGAGGGGCAAATCTTTAACAAGATACTACAATGGGACACAGACAAATACGACGAGAAAATTATTTATTGAACACATTTTTTTTATCCTTGATAGGTTAGCAAGAAGAGAAAGAGGCCGCCCGAAAAAGACATGGATGGAGTGTGTGAATGAGGACATGAGAGAGAAAGGATTGAGTGTGGAGATGACGTCTGATAGAGGAGAGTGGAAGAAGAAGATTTCCTGTGCCGACCCCACCTAAGTGGGATAAGGTTAAGAAAAAGAAGAAGAAGATAGGTTAGCGTTTGACTAGCCTGATGTTAAGCTGCGCTGCAGTCTACGGTGTGGAGGCTAGCCTGATGTTAAGCTGCGCTGCAGTCTACGGTGTGGCACGCTTACCTAGAAGATACCTTTTAACTCTATCTACTTCTACTATCGTCATCCGGCAACGCAGAGCCCAAACGGCTGGTCCTAGGGGAATGAAATTTGGAATTTGTTTTATTATGTAGACGCGTACTAAGAACGGGTTTCTGGAAATTCCATACCTAAGGGAGTGAAAGGTGGTAAAACAGTTTGTATGAAACTTCTTTGTTTTTGAATTTCTAGCAATGAAATTTGGAATATGTATAGTTTATGTACTTAAAATTAAAAATAATGGTATCAAATTTTTTTTGACAGGGGTGAACTAAGGCTTTGTGAAGGGGGCGAAAGTTTGTAAAATCTTTATTTCTCAAGTTAAAGTCTTGAAAATTATTATGGTAGTAGAAGATCGGGAAGATTTTAGGGACAAAGATATGATAGTATGTATGTTACTACTTTCAGTTTGATATCTTAGCATTAATTGCTATATTATAATTTTGACGACCTCGTTGGCGCATAGTTACCATGGCGGACTGCCAATCAGCAGGTTCCGGGTTTGATTTCCGGCACGGCCAATATCTTTTTGCTTAACTAAATTTGTTGGCTGTGGATCTGGGTGTTAAATATGTATCTATATAAAATATGTGTGTAAGTATATGTAGTATATCAGTTGAGTTAGCTACCATAACACAAACTAGAAATGATTCAGTATGGAGTTAACCAGCCGTGTGTGAAATGTGTCCTAGTATTTATTTATATTTATACTAGCTGACCCGGCAAACGTTGTTTTGCCTTAAAATATATAGTAGCTGATTCTCAGACCTACTAAATACGCATATGAAATTTGGTAAAAATCGGTCAAGCCGTTTCGGAGGAGTACGGTAACTAACATTGTGTCATGGAAGTTTTATAATTCTTTATTGGACACATAAATAAAAAAGGCACAGTAAAAAACAATTAACTTAAAAAAAACCGCCAATTGTGCCACAATTGGCGGCCTTATCGCTTAAAGCGATCTCATCCAGGCAACCTTTGGATGGAAAGGAATTTCAAATTCAAATTCAAATCGTTTATTGCTTCATTTATGCTATACAATATAAAATTATTATAGAACACAAAATGTACCCTAATCAGGGTGTTGCAATTCTGGTTTGAAGCGAGCCGATTTATTTTTTTCTTCCAATATATGGTGTACATACGTGTCATTAAAACTTTTATCATTTAAGAATTCGTCAACTGTATAATAACACTTGTATAATAATATTTCTTTCAGGGTTTTTACAAATGTGTTATGGTTATTAATGTTTTTTAATGTGGCCGGTAGGTTATTATAAATTTTTATTGCCATAGCATTTGGCCCGGAGCTTTGCATATTTAGTCTAGATTTTTGGATGATTAATTTGTTAGCATATTTAGGTCTAAGTTGATATTTACGGTTTTTATCTTGATCCGCCCTTTTAAAAAACTCTGGATATTTATTTATAAATTTACACTGTTCTAATATGTATATGCTTGTTACAGTTAGAATTTTATATTTTCTGAAATATGGCTTGTGGAAGTTTTGTATTGATATATCAGGGAGACTTACGCGAGCTAGGATACGGATTATTTTCTTTTGCTTAACAAAAACGGATTGTACGTCTGAGCTATTTCCCCAAAGGATAATACCATATCGGATCCAGGAATATGCATATGCGTAGTAAGCTGTAAGTGATGCAGTTTCGTCGGTAGCTCGTCGTAATTCAGATAATGCATATGTGAAACTAGCCAATTTGGAGTTAATTTTTTTAATATGATATTTCCAATTTAAATGCTTATCGATGTCTAGGCCTAGGAGGGTTGCCGCGTCTACGCAATGTAATTTATTATTATTATAATTAAAATGTATGTCAAGGTGGTTCTTTTGGTGGGGTCTGAATTGCATAATTTTAGTTTTGTTTAAATTAATGTCAAGGTTATGATCGGCTAGCCAATTTACTATTTTATTAAATATGTCATTTAGAGTTGTTGTCAAGTTAAGATTATTTATACAAGATGTCAAGATAGAGATGTCATCAGCGAATAATACACAAAATTCATTTATTGATTTAGGTAGGTCGTTAATATAGATCAAAAATAGGATACACCCGAGAACACTTCCTTGGGGTATGGAGTGGTCAATTAATTTGGGAGCAGAGCGTACCGTTCTTATCATTTCTACCTCGCGGTCAAAATGTTCTATTACTACGTGTTGTCGTCGATTTACTAGGTATGAGGTAAACCAGTCGTGTGTTATACCACGTATGCCGATGTCATAAAGTTTATCAAGTAATATTTTAAATTGAATTTTATCGTAAGCTTTGCTCATGTCAAGAAGTAAACCTATAGCATATTTTTTATTGTCAATTGTGTCAAGTATCTTTTGTACGTATTTATAAACCGCCAGAGTTGTGGATCGGTTTTTCCGAAAACCTTCTTGTGCATTATCAAAGATGTTATATTTCTCACAAAATGAATTTAGTCGTGTTTGCATAACTTTTTCGAATATTTTAGAGGACGTAGGTAAAAGTGCAATGGGTCTGTAATTGGTAGGATCTGTTTTTTCGGCTTTTTTGTGTACTGGTTTAATTAATGCTACTTTTAACAGATCCGGAAACGTTCCTTCGATGAACGACTGATTAATCAATATATAATAAGGCAGTGTTAATTCTTTAGCACAATGTTTTATTAAGATAGGCGGAAGTTCGTCAGCTCCGTAGCTGTATTTACTTTTTAGCTGGCGAATAATATTATAAATCTCGCACGGCTCGGCCGGCCGCAGGTACATGGTAGTGTGCGTGCGCGTGAGTGCAGGCCGCCCGCGCGCGCCCGCGCCCCCCGCACCCACTGACGCGAAGTACTCGTTTAACGTATCTGCGACTTGCGATGGCTCAGAGATAACGGAGTTATTTAACTTTAATATCATATTAGTTTTAGGTTTAATTACTTTTTTATTAGACCGTTCTTTAATAATTTTCCACATACACTTTGACTTATTTTCGGATTTTTTCATATCTCTTATGTATTGACTTCTTTTGGATTTATTTATAGTCTTTTTAAGTAATTTTACATATGTTTTATAGTAGTTAGTTAAAATTGGATGTTGAAAATACGTCACAAAGGATTTTAAGGTTCGCTTGTTTTTACAAGATATTTTGATACCGGGTGTAAGCCAGGTATGTTTTTTATTAGTCCTTAATTTTATAATTTGTTTAGGTATGGTTTTATTTAAAATATCTGTTAGAGTATCTGTGAATATTTCAAAGTTTTTATTTACATTATTTGTATCCGTATTGAGCAATGTATTCCAGTCTATATTTTTTAATTTATGTTTGAATGTTTCAATGTTTTGCAAATTAAATAGTCGTTTTTCAATTTTCCAGTGCAACTGAGGTTTTTGTCTCAAAGCATTTATTATTTGAATATACACTGCAAAGTGATCTGAAAAATCATAGTCACGGACTGATACACTTAGTCTTTTTTTATTGAAGTTTGCAAATACTAAATCTATGCAAGAAGCCCTTGTACTGCATATTCGGGTCGGATCGTTTACTAGTTGATGGAAGTTATTTTCAAGTAACAGCTCTTTAAAAGCTGTGGATTCACTGCTTTTTTGTAACATGTCTATATTGAAATCGCCGTTTATTATTATATCAATGTTATTATATTTATATCTTAGCATTAAGAGTAATTTTTCAAATTGGATGTTAAATAAATCAGCTCGTTCTTTGTTCCAGTAGATTACTATAACGAGTATATGAATTTTAGGTATTATTATAGCACTAATTTCGATACAAAATTCAATAGATAGGTCCGCTATTTGTTGTTCCACTGTATAGTGGAAGTCGTCACGCAGGAGTATGATGGTTCCGCCACCGGTCCGATGTTGTCTGCAGAACGACGCTGCAATGTTGTATCCCGGGCAGCTGATTAGTTCGAGTTTCGATGTGGTTAGCCACGTTTCAGTCGCGCATAGTGCATGCACCGTTGAATAGTGTTCCTCGAGAAAGTCTTCGACTATATTTCGTTTTCCGAACATACTTTGCATGTTTTGCAATATGATATTAAAATCTGTTTCATTAGTGGCGAAAATTATTATTATTATAGTGAATGTGATGGTGCGGCTCGGTGTTTGTTTGTGCGTTTACTATATTTGTAAAGCTGGCGGTATCTCTGTGGCTGGTGGTAACCGATGGGGCGCAGTGTGGTGACGTCATGGTTGTGGGACGTGATGCTCGGCGCGGGGATCTTGTTGTTGTGGATGGCTGATGACTTGGGTAAGTACTAGTTATGTTTCCGTCGATTACAAGTGTATTATTTCTAATTACTGCTTGGCGGCCGTCTTGTCGCGCGGCACGCATTTGGGCGTATAGTGATTTTCTATTTTGTAATGCAGTTTTATCAAGGTATTCTGCTATTGATAAGCCCGAGTTTCTTAACATTTGGTTGTTTTGCAACAGGTACTTAACCATACGTTTGCTCAATAACTCGACGACTATAGGTCTGCGGCTAAATCCTCTTTTACCGATTCTATTTAGCTCTTCAATGTACCCAGTAATGTCCACATTCATGAAATTTTTAAAGATATTGATAATTTCATAGTGTAGTTGTGATTCGGTTTCATAGTCCGGTTCATTTAGGCCAAAAAGTACAAATTTCTTCTTATTTTCGATATTGCATTCTTTGGTTTTTCCAGTAACAGCTTGCAGCTTGTTTAATTCATTTTGAAGCATCCTGTTTTCTTCTTCTAACTGTTTTATCCGTTGGTCTACTTTTACAATTTCTATCAGTCGTTTTTGTGAACTCTAATCGCATTTGGCTTGTCATTCGTTCAATTTTTTCATCTATTTTATTTGTCAGGTCACTTATCATAGTCTTTCTATTTTCTTCTAGCTTTTCATCGAGGAGTTTACTTATTTGTACTAGCATAGAATTCTCTGGTGTATGAGTTACATTCGGGGGTGTTTTATAGATATAATTTTCAGCATTGTTTGGGATCTGCGCGTTGTTAAGTCTATCGTCAGATGTCGACTCGTCAAGCATCATGGAACTGTCATTCATAGGGGGAAACTGCTGCCTCACTGGTGTACTGTCGTTTCTGTCGCGTCTGGTGACATTTAAACACGGGGGGCATTTCCACGATTTCCTTAATTCGAACATATTGTTTAAATAGTATGCCGATGTCATATTTAAACATGCGTAGTGAAAGGTGGTAGCACAGGAAGTACATTTTAATATGTCTCTTTCATATATTATTGTCTGGTTACATGCTGAGCAATTCATTTTCATTAAATTTGATCGAAATTAAATATGCAATTATGTTCGTAACTTATCTGTAAAAACTCCTCCGGTAGATGACTCTTATCCCAGGGCGCGAAGGTCTAATATTCAGTGTCCGTCCGGTCAGCTGACAGTTCGTTGAACTCCTGTCACTTGGTTTAAATGGTACGTTAGCCGTTAGAGTAAAGACACGCTCGTAGAATCGTCGTATTTTCAGCGATTTTCAGGAATTCTTCAGGATATGGTGTGCTGAAGAAGCTCTTTCCGATGGCGTATGATTTATTATATTCGGCTAGTTTTTTCACAAGTTTTTGATTTTTTTCGAATATCTGTACGAGAGTGAGTCAGTGAACGATCGCGGCTCGCTCCGTTCCAATCTTTATTATATATATTTATAAATGACTAAAGAAGGACGTAGTGTACAATAAGGAATAATAAAAAACATACATATAATATTAATAATCTTATCTTAATTTATTTAAATCTCGTGTCACAATGTTTGTCCTCAATGGACTCCTAAACCACTTAACCGATTATAATAAAATTCGCACACCATGTGCAGTTCGATCCAACTTGAGAGATAGGACAGTTTAAATCTCAAATTATAGTCGCAATTTAAATTTATTGCTAATTATTGTCTGTTATTATTTGACAGTCACAATTATCTGTTAACTCCAAATGATTCTAACAGATGTCGATATCTTTCGACTGGGTTGAGTAAGTAATCAATAGATGGCACTGCTATGGTAAATCTACGAACGTGTCATATAAGCTACACTATCTATTTTTCATACCCTTAAGTGAGGCAAAACCTAGTTTGCCGGGTCAGCTAGTATTATATATTAGACAACAGTTTAGCTCTGAGAAGAACTTTTGCGTATGTGTAGTTAAAAGAACAAAATAAAAAAAAAACCCGAAAATTATTAGACTTCGCGCACGACCGCTGCGATGGGAGCCAACCTCGCGACTGAGCGGCGCGGGTACCTTACTCATAGATCTAAACACCCCTCCCCCGCACACGCCCTCATCGCAACGGGCAGTGCAGCAGAAATCGTAATATTTTAATTTCACCATAACTTCAAAACCAAACGTCCAATTTTAATCATTCAAAGACCAAATATTATCAACACAAACTGTTCTTATTGATGAAATAATTTATTTTGATAAGGATTAATAGTGTATTGCTTAAAATCGCTTCGTAAATAAGCCATTATTTCTCGTACAAAGTAAAGGATAAAAAATGGTTATTGTGGGTTATTCCTAAGAGATAAACATATACCATCACGGACTTTTTTGTAGACCTTTTTAAGTTGTACAATACTGTAGTAAATTGTTTTGATCTATCTTGTAGGATTCAGTCAGCGTTTGCAATGTAAGCGCAAAAAATGTGTTTTTTTTTACGACCTCACATTAAAAACCTCAAAAATTGTAGCCTATGTGTTATTCTGATGTATAAGCTATAGCCTATGTGTTATTCTGATGTATAAGCTATATTGTGGTAAAATTTCATTCAAATCCATTCAGTAGTTTTTACGTGAAAGAGTAACAAACATACATCCATACATCCATACATACAAACTTTCGCCTTTATAATAGTAGTAGGATAAAATTGGCACGGGAATAGGATACATTAGAAATATTTATTAATCTATTATAACTCTGGATAAGTCAAAGTACAAAAACAAGGAATGTATAATAAAATAATGATGTTGAATAAACTACCCCGTCAAGTAATGGAATTGCTACACGCCAAATTCAGAACAACACTGAAACATTTTCTTCGAGATCATCCACTGTACTCCTTAAAGGAATTCATGACTATGCACCTTTTTTTTTTTTTTTTTTTTTTTTTTTTTTTTTTTCGTGAGGAAATGCATTTACGCATCTCCCGCTACAAGCCTGGGGGAGGCGAGCGGATGACTATGCACCTAGTGGAATCTTTATTTAAGTTGACTGAATAGATTTTAATTAGTTACATTTAATTTAATTTTAATATAAGTAATTAAATTAAAATTTAATTTTAATAATGTAGGTATATGTAAGTAATAATGTATGTGTAAGTAATAATGTATATAATGTAATTGTCTATTTTAAATCCAATGTAAATCGGAATGTAAAGAATGACTTGCCAAATGCGACGAGCCGTTGTGAGGCCAATAAAGTATTTATCTTTATCTTCATTTATCTTTATCTTTATTTATCTTTATCTAAAATCAGATTCAATTCGATGGCGGCGCACCAGAAAATCTAATTCGGGGGATTTCTAGTTTTTTATTTTATACTTGTTATTAGGTTAGGTTACTGACCCAAGTTATAGGCACTTTTGAATATTATGACTCTGCCAAATGTTCACACTTTTAAATTAAAATCGAAAAAAAAACGAATGACATTAATGAATGACTTAATGACACGTATAAAGTCATAAATAAGATTATATTGATTGGTTGCCATGAAGGTTTGAATAAAGTAGGTGTTTGTTGCTAAACGTGAATGAATACGTAAAACTTAATTAATTGGAAAGACTTGCGGAGATGGATTCGGAGGGTTCTGTAGCAATGAATTAAAGTCACTAACTTATAATTTTCGTTTGGACATGACATGACAAGATTAATAATAAAACATCTTCTTGACATTTTATATAAGTAAATTACATTCAGTGACATAAAATTGATTTTACATATTAATTTTATTATGTAGTTTTATTAGATTTAATTTTAATTATTGTGATTAAGTTAAAAAATGTATAATTTTAATAAAATGTTTTTGTAAGTGACGTGCCGTGTATGGCAAAAGTAGTCTTATAATTAGATTTTGATTTGATAATATACTTAATAAACTAAAGCTATATGAAAAAATATGTGTATTTAACACACTGGTTCAAATATTCTAAATATAAACCTTTTGAACCAGTATTTTTTCATATTGATTTAGTATAAATATTCTTTGGATGGTTCTTTAGACGGTCTTTGAGTTATTTTTTCAATACTTTAAACGTTTATGTTTAACAATAAAAAACCGTCAATTCAAGATTATGGCCTTAATAACAGGCTCTATTTGGCATCTATTCAGTACGGAACCCTAAAAATGATTTACACGTGATTGCCCAATATTTTGTCTCATAAATATCGCCCAAATAAATGTCAGAGTCCTTCAAACATTGTTTAATATTCACATCAAATCAAATAAGAAATCAACAACTAATAACAATAAAATATATTACATTATAATTATGAATAAATTACTTATTAGTGTTAAAAACATTTCTGATGCATACAAAATACATTTTTTAAAGAAATAGTAAAAGGTTTGTTTAAAAGTCTTTTAAAGTCGACATAATGCACTTACGACATTTTTAAGATAAGAAATTCTACGTAGGTATGTATATAATTAATTTATGCTAAACATTAATTTGGAGGTTTTGTTGAATAAATTAAGCACTTGGTACTTGGTATTTGGGCTGGTTAATGATGTGTGAGAAATTTATAGGTATATGTATATACTCGTAATACGTAACCATGTTTTTTTTCTATAAAAATGTACTCACTAAAATCAATACAACGGAATTCTAACAACAAAATTATTTGCAAAACGTCAAAAAAGGAGGGAATCAAACTTAAAAAAAATATTCTATGACCATCAAAAATGTGCCAGGACTTCGTAAAACGGAATTTGTAGCGCCTTAAATAACGATAAAATATGACAGATCTATCATACAGTATATACTTACTAACAGTAATGTAATGTTGTGTTTAAATTTAGAACCAAAAAGTTTTTTTTTGTTATAAAATAATGGTAAATCTAAGAAGGTTACATTTAGCTTTTAAACAAAAGCATGGGTGGAATTTAAATTAAATACCTATTGTTACTCACCGTTAATAACAACGAGTTCATTCTTCTGTCTTCTAAGTTATCTATAAATATATCAAAACAGGTAACCGTTTATAAAATAATGACGTTTAAAACTTTTTCTTTACATACATAAACTTTAAGATTAATAAGTTTTTATGTCACACGCGTTCCTGCCAAAAGTTAAAGAGGAAAAAGGCCAACGAGACTCCTCCATGGAGTTTGTAATACGACTGTGTACTCTTTGGTATGCCGGTGACATTCGACCTATGTAATGTAACCTCTTCTTTGTTACGGTGGCCAAGATATTTGTGAAATGTGTACATTCCTTTTTAGAGTGTATGAGGTAAATAGCTATAAGATGGCTCAACAAAAAGTACATTTGAAAGTAAAATCAATTACGCAGATATTCAATTTGTTAGAGGCGCAAATTGAGTTGTATAACTTTAAAAGTGATTGGAAACTTAGCATTGGTTTACTGACCGGCAAACAACTTTTAGAGTTTTGTTAATATTCAATTTATCGTCATGTCGCTTTGAGCAATTTGCAAAAGCGTTGAGCTAAGTGACCAAATTCTGGTGAAAAAAAAGTATAATAATAATAATAAGATGTATCGGTAAACAACCTCATAGAGAAGAGCTTCG
This sequence comes from Mellilla xanthometata, assembly GCA_035578125.1. NCBI lineage: Eukaryota > Metazoa > Arthropoda > Insecta > Lepidoptera > Geometridae > Mellilla > Mellilla xanthometata. The sequence goes on from JAPUBQ010000032.1 coordinate 575,992, forward strand.
ACCAACATCTCAAGAGGCTCTCGCTAGATAGTCGGATACAGAAAGCAGTCATACTCGACACGGCGCGCATTGTCCGGAGGTTCCTGTCCCTGTAGCTCCTACCGCCGGTAGCTTGGGCCGCGCCTCGCTGCAAGTGGCACGCTAGCTTTTACGTATTTTATAATATTTTTGTATTTTTCTTTCATTTTTTTATTCAGCTGTAATAAAAAAATTGTATAATAGCTATGTTTTTATTGTTCCCTCATATACGTTTGAAATTGTTTTTTACGTAAAACACAAAAAATATTTTTTTAGATTGTGATATTTGGGCATTTAATCACATAAAATTTATTACTGATTGATGTATAGCATTTATATGGCGGTTTTAATATTCGTTTCAATGAATGAATCACCTATGCTTTTAATTTTGCATCGTGGGACGTTCTTCATTTATGAATCATTGTCACCCTACTCGCTATGTTTATTTAGCAATAAAATGTTCTTCTCAGTTAGAATGGAATATTAAATTAATTAATGCCGAAACGTAAAACCTTTTTGCTTTTTTTAATATGTAGAATTGGACAAAACATTACGATCTGTTAAATGTTAGCACTAAGAATAAGAATTTTTACATTATGTAACACTTTCAAGTCAATTTACATACATATTCTAATGTCTATTTGTTGTGGAAAAAAAATCCTTTTAAAAAACAATTTATGGTTACTGGAGGAGTTTTTTTTAGTTAAATAGATCTACGCTTGGCCACCAACTCGCCAATGGTAAGCAAAGCTATGGCCGAAGATGAAGCACGTTGATCTATAAGAAATCTGTTCACTCTCGCCTTGAAAAAATCCAAGTTATATTTATCAGGAAACACAGTAGGAGGCAATCCATTCCATTCCTTAGCAGTACGCATGATGAATGTGGAGCCAAATCGTTGCGTACGGATTTTTGGGATCTCCACAAGGAATTATAATTGTAAGCATTTTGAGAAGGTCTAGCTGCCAAGGCGCCTATTTTGACAGCTAAAGCCAAATGAATTGAATACATATTTTTTGTGTCAATACAATTTAAAGTTTTTTTATTAATTTGAATCTTTAATTGTATTAGTTTGAAGAGTAGATTGCATGCGGCAGAGATGAGAATGTTGAGATGGATGTGTGGAGTAACGAGAATGGACAACGTAAGAAATTAGTATATTAGAGGAAGTTTGAAAGTGGCGCCTGTGTCAGAGAAAGTGAAGAGTGGACGGTTAGCGTGGTACGGACATGTAATGCGTAGAGAGGAGATGCATGTGACTAGGAGAAGTATGGATATGATTGTAAAAAGTAGCGGAAGTAGAGGTCGACCAAAGAAGACGTGGATGAATTGTGTGAAGGAGGATATGAATGAGAAGGGAGTGAATGTGGAGATGACGGCTGATAGAGTGGCGTGGAAGAGAAAAAAAGGCTGTGCCGACCCCACATAGTTGGAAAAAGGTAAAGATAAAGTACAAGGAACCGGTGCGCATCGAATTTTAGATTATATCACGTATATTATAATATAGTTAAGCTATATACATATACTACTAGTTGACCCGGCAAACGTTGTTTTGCCTCACTTAGGGGTAAGAAAAATAGATAGTGTAGCTTATATGACACGTTCGTAGATTTACCATAGCAGCGCTATCTATTGATTACTTACTCAACCCAGTCGAAAGGTATCGACATCTATTAGAATCATTTGGAGTTAACAGATAATTGTGACTGTCAATATGTAATAACAGACAATAATTAGTAATAAATTAAAATTGCGACTATAATTTGAGATTTAAACTATCCTATCTCTCAAGTTGGATCGAACTGCATATGGTGTGCGAATTTTATTATAATCGGTTAAGTGGTTTAGAAGTCCATCGAGGAAAAACATTGTGACACGAGATTTATATATATTAAGATTAACACGCAGAAGTCAGATGATACCGAACTACTAATCTGATATCAAAGCTAACACTCGTGACCTCGCGATGCAGGAACCCGAAGCTATCAGCTAATATTTATTTATTTAAACACGCGTGTATGGAGGCTAATTATTCGGTGAAAAAAATGTGTGCTTTGGCAAAGAAAAAAATATTCATTTGTTTTAATCCTACTAATATAAAAAATGCGATAGTTTGTGTGAGTGTATGTCTGTATGCTTGTTACTTCTTCACGCTCAAACGGTTTATTTTGATGAAATTTGGTTTGACTTTATTTTAGATTAACACATAGGCTACTTTTTATCCCGAAAAAAAATTGTGGTTACGCCGTGGGATACGCAAATAACTACAGAATCTATGTTACTTCTTCACGTCCTAACGGCTGCACCGATTTTGTTGAGATTTCCTATGAACACATAGGCTACTTTTTATACCGGATTACACCCGGGATCGTAGCCAGATTTTCCATATAAGGTGTGAAATTCTTTTCCAAGCACCTTGTTCCCCGAAAACTATAATCTGGCGATTTTCAAAGCAACATTGAACCGATGTTTTCTTGGTAAGCGCACTCCACCTTAGATCATAATCTCGCTTACCATCAGGTGAATTATAATCAACCGCAAGCTCATTTATTGTAAAAAAATTACAAACCAAATAATCTCATTAGCTGGCTAATCTGATAGTAAAAATCAGTTTTTACCCCACCTTAAAAATTGCAGATCCAGGGTTGAAATATCCTAAGCCTAGTCAATGTAAGTATAAATCAGGGATCAGAATACAAGAGAGGATTGCTGATTCCCATACAATAAAGCGTGGCGCGGAAGTTTGCCATAATTACCGATGTAACCTAGATGGCGCTGCAAATCAAGCGTGCAGTTAAGCTGCCGCAAAATTCCGCAACGGTCTGCAGTCGCTTAGTGATATAACGATAGTAGATTGGGTAACCGGAGTGAAGGCATTTCAAGAAAATACGAATAGATGGCCCCCATGTATCGAATGATACACGTAGTACGATTTTCAACAAGAGGTTGAGCGTATATTATATTTATTAGTCTATGGTAAAAGAAACACCAAAACTTTGTTTCACTTTCGTATAATATAATATTTACAACACTATTTACAATACAAAAATACAATTAACAACATTTACATACATTTTTACAGATTCATATTTACAATTCATTGATTATTTTCTAAATGTCATAGGAACTAAATATTGTTTTTGATTAAATATAATTGTTGGTACAGCTTCTCAAGTCTCGTATTTAAGACATTCGCAACTGGCGTCAATACCAATGACAATAGCTATATAGTATATTGTATCTATTGCTATATTGTATCTATTGCCACTGATAGTAGTGGCCATTATCACTGGGAGAGACACCAGTTGCCATTGTCTTAAACACGAAACTTGGGAGGCTGGGCCTTGCGATGTTTTGACAAACACATTAGGGTCAATTCATACTAGAGCAGACGAAACGCATCGAATTAAATTAAAAGAATTATCCTATTTAAACTGTATTACAACTTTCGTAAGGAATATTTTAATAATGTTTGTATAACCGGCATTTTTGTTCTGTGTTGGGGTAAAAATGGGTAAATTTGATGTTACATTTTAGAATAACAAAAAATATTGGTTAAAATAAATAGATTGGACGCTTACGACGATGCATCGGTATGAATTGGCCCTTACAGTAGATTCTTAGAACTTCGCCTCGTAATAACATTAATTTTCATTCCAATTTATTTAAACAAAACTCTAGTAATATTCATACTAAACTTGAATAATTGAAGACTAACCAATAAGTTTACCCAAACCCATTATAGTAGTAATAAGTAGTAAATTCAGTTTATTCGATATTAATTTTAAGACACATTTTAATAGTCAATTTAAAGCCGAGTTTAGACCGCGAGCGTAGCGGGTATGCGTAAGACAGTCAATTTAAATAATTAATAGTTTAAAAAACTAAAAAACACGCTTTTTATAGAAAACCGTAATTTTATCAAATTAGTGTATTGTCATCGGTCCTCAATAAATCTACAAAGTTTGAACGAAATCTGGCCGTTTAAAGTGGGCCAAATCGCGCCCAAAGAAGTCGGTTACAAACAAACATAGAAACAAAAATACAAAAAATGGAATAATTTTATCAAATTAGTGTATTGTCATCGGTCCTCAATAAATCTACAAAGTTTGAACGAAATCTGGCCGTTTAAAGTGGGTCAAAATCGCGCCCAAAGAAGTCGGTAACAAACAAACAAACATACAGGTGAAGCTAATATAAAGCGTGTAAAAAAGTGTTATTTTCACACCGCTAACGTGGGTCGGATGATATGTTAAATTGTAGGTCCCGGCTGTAACGTGTTAGTGCAAGCAGTCGGTAAGCCATATTCAGAGACCTTCGAGTCCTGAAGCACAGGATACACCTTATACCTTGACATTTTATATAAATTACATTCAGTGACATCAAAAAATTATTCATATCAATTTTAATTTGATTATGTAGTTTTTTTAATAAGCTTAATTATTGTGATTTAGTTCTAAAAAAATATATAATTTTAATAAAATGTTTTACGTAAACGACGTGCCGTGTATGTCAAAAGTAGTCAAAGGTTAATAAATGATTTGATTTGATATAGTTGTACAATAAATAGAATTTAAGTTAATTTTGTAAAAATATTACTACTATATTATTGTACACCATTTTATTTGGTCAAATAAACGTTATATTTATTCGAGCTTCCATTATCTGACGAGCAGGGAGATGAGGCACCGCTATACAGTTGAAGTTCCAAAAATCCGTACGAAGCGTTTCGCTTCCACATTTATTGTGCGGACCATTAAACTGTGGAACTCATTGCCGGAATCCCTGTTCTCTCTGAACCATAACCTTACTGTCTTCAAGGCGAGATGAATCGGTTTCTTCTAGGCAAGCGCGCTCGACCCTAGATCGCAACATCACTTAACATCAGGTGAGTTTCGATCAAGCGCTTGCCTATCCATCATAAAAAAAGCTGTCTGATAACACCCAACACCAGAGCTCGGTTGCTTAGCTCATACGAAGAAGACCTAAAAATTATTTTACTCAATTTTTTTCCCTCGCTTCGCTCCTCATTTCCTGCTAAGCTCGCGTTCTAGCCTCGGCTTTAGAGTAATTTTAAAAAGGCACTTATTATATTACTACGTAAATTGTAATTTATACAAAAACATTAATACAAAAACTCAAGTTATGAAGGTAAAGAAACGTTCAAAAAAAAACATAAAACAGCGAACTAGAATAAATGGAAGAGTAACTCCATACAATTGCCGCTCAGAATTTGGATCCATCTACGCACGCAATTATGCTGCTATCCCAACGAAACACACACACACAAAGCTCGCACGCGATTGGTCGCATCAAGGTCACGCCACCGACCTTGTGACGCGGGCGCGCGGATAGCTGTTTTGCCCCGCCCACCGCGGTATTTTACACGCGTAAAATACCGCGGTGGGGTGTAACCATTTTATCGGCCAAGTTGCTTTTCTATTTATTCGAGTTCGCTGATGATTGGTCATTTAAACAGGTTTACTAAGTCGGGGAGCGAGTGCGGCTTGTAGGGAGAGTGTTGACATTAAATCTGCGATATCCCGGTTCGAATTCAGCTCAGTACTAATGACTTGTTTTCAAGTTAAGGCGATGACAAAGGCAAAACTTGAATTTACAGTTTTTTTGCTAAAAATCATAAACGGTAAAAAATATCGTAAAAATAACTTAAAGTCCGACTAAAGAACAACTCTAAGAAATATTTACACTTATTTTGGTATCAAATCAGATTTATCAATATGAAATAAAACTGGTTCAAAAAGTTTTTTTTAAACTAGTTTTATTTCTTATTCATAAGTCTGATTAGTACCAAAATAAGTATAAATATACTTTTTTTTTTACTTTGTAAACATTACTATTATTATTTATTATAAAATTACGTCCAATATAAATGTCACACACTAAAAAATAAAACTAATACTAATCAAATAACCCGCCCCTGGTCGCCCCCGGTGCAATGGTGCCCATCACGCTCGCTGCATTACCGCGCTGAATAGCTATGGCCAACCTCTGCACCAAGAACGACCCGGAGCGGGAGTCACCGGTGCAGGTGGTGTTATTTATCCTTAGACCTATCTCGTGGAAACTTTGTAAACTATTTATTTAATTAGTTAATTCGAAGCATTATTAATATAACATAAAATTAAAAATTACATGAAAAAAAAAAGTATACAATATTTTTTTTTTTTTAATTTTTAGATTTGTTCTTTGTACGGCTCTAAGCATTTTTTTCAATATTTCTTACCTATGTAAATTCAAACGAAAATATTGTAAATTCAAAATTTTGCCCATGTCCCCATCGCCTTAAGAGTGGAATTAGCATACGGTGAAGAAAGAACGTCGTGGGGAAAACCCATATGCTCAGAGGACAACAAAATTCCAAAACGCGTATGAGGTGCCCATACTCAACAGAAGGCCCCGGGTCCCACCAGTGGGAACGTTAAAAATAAAAACGTTGGCCTAGCACACCCAATCCTAATAATACTGTGCACAATTTTATACAACAACAAAAAAAAATATAAATCAAATACAATACAAAAAATACAAAAATATAAATATGAAAAAATGGTTACAACTTTAAAATCACACTTAAATGTTATTACTTTCATTCATTTTTTTGGTATTTTTTCAAATATTTTTGAAAAGATTTCATTACCATATTATTATTACGTTTATTTTATGTCTATATATTTACATTGATTATTTTTACAAGTTTTGTTATTTAACTTAACAATGGCATCTCATAAATCTGTGGCATATCAAAAATAAATGAGGCTCTTTTAAGGAATGACACTAGCGCCATATAGTTGTTTATTTAGGATGTCTTTCTGAATGTTTGATTTGTATGTCATGCTGTAGTATTTACTTATATTTATATGTGCATATTTTATTTATTTTTCTATTTGTATCTATATGTAGGAGTATTATATTCTCGTGTGTATTTTAGTATTCTTATGTTTTTATTTTTTTTTATATTGTTGCGTAAATGTATAGTGTTTGTTTGCCTACCTGCGCCCTGTCATACGCGCAGAACGTCACCGCCAGTCGCAACAGAATACCAGCGCCGGTAGCCACGCGCCGCCGGCATTTGCTGAGTTGCGACTGTATTGCGGCAAACTATGTTCTCTTATTTTATTTTTATTTTGTATAAATTTGATTGTTAAGGTTGTGTTTGCCAAAATAAAAAATATTTTTCTTTCTTTCTTTCTTTCTTTCTATAAAAAGAATTAAAACTAGGTCCACAAGCAGCCCAAGCCTTAAAAAAAGTAATTCCCAATGTATCCTATTTATAATAAGAATGGTGGCGATTCAGCGGCACACACGACTAAATTTAAAGAAGCCCCGTCTCTTTTCATCTTAGGTGGCCAGAAAGAGACGGCACGTTCTGAACCACAGACAAAACAACTAAAATCACGTCAAATATGGAATGTGCAGGCAGTTTTAGAGGTGATACAGAGTACGGTCTAAAATCGCCTATATTTTCTACATTTGACGTGATTTTAGTTGTTTTGACTATGCTGCAGAACGTGCCGTCTCTTTCTGGCCATCTAAGATGAAAAGAGTCGGGGCATCGTTAAATTTAGTTTAGTCGTGTGTGCCGCTGAATCGCCACCAATGACTTCTATTTTAGTCTCAACTGATACAAAAATTTATCATTCTGATAAACTACATATACATACATATATACTTTGTATCGATACATATTAAACACCCAGACCGACAGCCAACAAATTTAGTTCATCACAAAGATGTTGGCCGTGCCGGGAATCGAACCCGGAACCCTCAGATTGGCAGTCCGGCATGGTGATCATTACGTCAACGAGTTCATATGACGATGCTGAGAATCTTGTTGGCGTAATGGTTACCATACCGGACTGCCAATCTGAAGGTTCCGGGTTCGATTCCTGGCATGGCCAACATCTCTGTGCTAAAACTAAATTTCTTGGCTGTCGGTCTGGGTGTAAAATATGTATCGAAATAAAGTATATATGTATGTATATGTAGTATATCAGTTGTGTTAGCTACCATAATACAAACTAGAAATGATTTAGTATGGAGCTAACCAGCCGTGTGTGAAATGTGTCCTAATATTTATTTTAGGTTAGGTTCTTTTTGGACATATCACGGATTTGTCTCATAAAATTAAATGTGAAGGGCTGATGATAATGATGACTCTTTCTTTATAACCCAGAACAACTGAAAATGAGACGCCATTTCTACCTACTATACTATATCACCCAGGTTTTCTTATCCTAATCATTTCAGCCTTTTCATACGTGTTATTTTTTTTGTTTTTTTTTTTCATATTGACTTGTTTTATTTTTTATTTAATTTTAATTAAAAATCTACGGTTACATATGGCAGTTGCTAAAATTAATTATTATTTACATTTCACACAGAGTTACTAAGGCTTCTTGAATACAAAATAGGTACTTTAAATAAAAGTTGTCAAGAGCGAAACTCTTGGCTAAGTCTTGGCCAGCGAACTAGAATAAACGGAAGAGTAACTCCATACGATTGCCGCTTAGAATTTGGATCCATCTACGCACACAATTATACTGCTATCCCAACGAAACACAAAGCTGGCACGCGATTGGTCGCCGCCACACCACGTGACGACACGCGGGCGCGCGGGTAGATGTTTTGCCCCGCCCACCGCGGTATTTTTCGCGTGGACGGTGGAACCATTTTATCGGCCAAGTTACTATTCTATTTTTTCTAGTTCGCTGGTCTTGGCTAACTAAGGCGATCTGACGCGATCATCGAGGTTAAACAACGGTCGATGTGATCAGTCTGAGATTTGTGATTTCCGTTTTATCACTGCGGAAGTACACTAAATATTTTAGATTTTCTTTCATAACCAAACGTAAACTGAAAGTCGGTAGATAGCCGAACTTAAACCGCTTTTGCCTGTAACCAGTACAACATTTACAACTTAAAAACATAACAATCCATTTCAAACGCTATGCAACCTAGGTGGTTACGGCACTAGAGATATTTTGTACCATTCGCAAACAAATATGCCAGTATTTTCAGAAATGTATGCTTTAAATATAGGTATTTAATACAATCAATGGTGGCGATTCAGCGGCACACACGACTAAACTAAATTTAAAGAAGCCCTGTCTCTTTTCATCTTAGGTGGCCAGAAAGAGACGGCACGTTTTGCACCATAGTCTAACCAACTAAAATCACGTCAAATGTAGAAAATATAGACGAGTTTAGACCGCACTCACTTACATCACCTCTAAAACTGCCTGCACATTCCAATATTTGACGTGATTTTAGTTGTTTTGTCTGTGGTTCAGAACGTGCCGTCTCTTTCTGGTCATCTAACATAAAAAGAGACGGGGCTTCTTTAAATTTAGTTTAGTCGTGTGTGCCGCTGAATCGCCACCATTGATTGTATTAAATATACCGATGAATCGCCACCAATATCTAATTCAATTCAAAAAATTCAAAACTATTTAAAAGTTATAATGTCAAAAACATTAAATGTTGGGAACAACCTGCTCATGATCGTACCAGGCGCTATGGTGCCCATAACACTGGCTGCGTTTCCACGCTGAATAGCGATGCTATCCTCTGTTCACTAATTATAGTATTTTCAAATATTTTTCTTCATTATAAATTATCCTACCAATATTATAAATGCGAAAATTTGTAGGAAAGCGTGTATGTTTGTTACGTCTTCACGTTCAAACGGCTGAGCCCATTTTTATGAAATTTGGTATGAAGACAGGTTAGATCTTGGATTAACACATAGGTTACTTTTCATCCCAGATTGACGCGGATTTGATTTAATATAGTAGTAGAAAAAAAAACCGACATATATTTTTGCAAATCGTACCAAACGCTACTATCAAAGTCAAAGGTCAAAGTCAAAGTACTTTATTGATAACAATGCAGTTACAAGTCACACAATCAAATTAAATATATTATAATTAATACAAATGTCAATAAAAATTCAAATATAAATGTCACATGTCAAGGTCACGACCCTAGTCGCATAGCATTAGAACGGCGTCGTACATATACCTATAACTAATTAAAAACTAGATTAGATATTATAAGTTGAACCCTCTCAAATTATGGAGCCTCCTCTCCAAATCTGCCGTACCGTCGTCGTTGCTCGAGGCGGGTTTTGCCGCCCCGGCGTTGGGTCGTTCTCTTTCGCCGCCCGGCGCCATTTGGAAGTTGCCGCCCGCTTGGCTAGGACTTTCAGAGCTGTGGACAACAAGTATAGTTTTAAAATCTTTCTTTAAACACTTTTCTCAGGGAATTTTGGTCAGTGACTGATTGATAAGTGCAAAAAATAATGAAAAAGAAATAAAATAAAAACAATTCTAACAACAAACATATCAACAAACTAAATAATATTTAGTTCATATTATAAAATTCATAGATAAGATTTACATAAAAATCATACTTACGATGTTTAACAAGTAACACTTATGTAAGTAGAATAAAAAAAAGGAACTTAAATTACAAACGTATCTCTCGTCATTTCTTTATATCTTCTATATATATAAAAACGTCATTTGTTACCAAGAAAACAAAGTCGGCGTTGTACAATTTAATTATTTGTCAAATTAGAACCGACCAAACGAGTTACACTAATTTAATATGAACTAAAATATAACACAAAAAACATCATTCAAATAATTCATACACAATAAAAAAAACATACAAATACAAAATAGTCTAGAGTAACAGTCTTTAAGTCTTAATTTTATTATTAGTGTGACTTTGGTTATAATTTGACATAACATGTACTATGCGTGCCAACTAAGAATAGGATCGCGCTTGCTTCAACTTCACACGATAACTGTCAAAAAAGTACTGCTAGCAAAGAAAGCGTAAAAAAGAAATTTAATAATTATTTTTTTGGTTCATAGATGTAAATTTAATTATTGTTTTAATTATACTTGATTTTATTACTGGATAATTTTGGATTCATTAATTCTACAGGTAAGGAGTAACCAAGGCAAATTAACAACACCTAGAAAAAAAAACACGTGACGAGACATTGGTTTTGGATAGTTTCGACTTAAGTGCTGTAAGCAGTTTAATAAAATATTTTTATTTGGTACAAAAAGAAGTGACAAAAATGTAAAAGAAATTATATTTTTTATAAATATGCTTTTACTTTCAAATCCTGCTCATTTATAATTAATTTGCCATAAAATGTATAAGAAATAGCAAAACAGCGTACATTAAACATATAAACTGAATATAATTTGTTCATAAAATTTTTTGCACATCATACACTTTGGTTATGAAGTTTGCGCGTATGATTGAACAAGATGGCGGTTTTGACAGTCCTATTCTTAGTTGGCACGCATAATATTGTAAATTGACTGATTAAGAACAAATTTAGTAAATAAAATATGATAATACAAAATAATGACATATTTTGACACCGCATGTGCTGATTGCTTGCAGTCAGCATGCACTGAGCTGGTGCTGGTTTTGTGCCACATCAATGTTTAATGCTTCTTCTGTATGTTTTTCTTTGTTGTTCGTGTCACAAAACAAAAGTTTCTTTCTACTCTTAAAAATAAAGTAAAAGCGAGGGGACATTATTATTTTGATTCTAAATTAACTAAAAATACAGCGTACTCTATATAACGGCACTGAAGGGACTGTGCATTTTATGGCGTTATAGAGAGTGGTCATTAAATGGTGAGAATGAATCATTTTATGGAAAATAACTGAAGCCAAACGAAATATTATCAATTTTACTGGGTCTTTTCTAAGCGGAATAATATTTAATTTAGTTATAAGTTTTACTTTTTTATGAAAATTAATATAACACCTATTGTACCTAGTTTCATGGACAATAAATAATTGATTAATTCATTCGAATAACTTACTGACTCAGGCGTTACTTTGCGGAAATCCATTGTAAATAGATGACAAAATTAAATATTTAGTGTACTTCCGCTGTGATCCGAAATCCAAATTAAGACAAGTAAAGGAAAAATCAACTAAGATCAATTAACCAAGCTTAATCGATCTTATAACTAAGATCAATTAGTTAAGAATTTCCGAATTGTGATAGGTAACGTTAATCTTAATTAATCTTAGTTAATTGATCTTAGTTAATTAATCTTAGTTAATTAAGCTTGGTTAATTGATCTTAGTTGATTTTTCCTTTACTTGTCTTAATTTGGATTTCGGTTCACAGCGGAAGTACACTAAATATTTAATTTTGTCATCTAATTCATTCGAGTTTGTCGTTAAATCGAGTGACGTCACTGTCACTAACTACTGATAATATTAACTTTGCAAAGGATCGAATAAGAAGAGAAAAAACTCACCTTCTATGCTCAGTAATGTGGGAGAGGTCGGCTGAATCTCTCGCGTTGTAGAACCAGACTCGCGAGGCGGCAGTGTGGTCGCCGACTAGGAAGTCAGAGTTGTACAATCGAGGTGGACTCGAGAAGTCAATGTTTAGGGGTTGACCTGCAATAGAAAAATGCTTGTAACTAGAAAAATACTAGTATAAGTTAGTATAATACTAGCTAACCCGGCTAACGTTGTTTTGCCTCACTTAGGGGTATGAAAAATAGATAGTGTAGCTTATATGACACGTTCGTAGATTTACCATAGCAGCGCCATCTATTGATTACTTACTCAATTTTATGTATCGTCTCTCTCGTTTTTATGTATAAAAACAAAGGTTAGGTTAGGTTACCTAACAACTAAAATAAACAAGTACGTAACACAATTGTTCTGGGTTTTCATTAAATATTTTATGGTTACCCCATTTTCACGATATGGTCAAACGTGGGTGACCAAATCGTTAAACGTGCGAGCCCACAATATGTACGTAAATTTACATACTCCTTAACCTAAGAACAACACCCTGATGCGCACTTATTGATATGATGAAAACTCTTATTAGTCCGGTCAAATTAGACCAACAAATTAGGGTGAAATTACATAAATTCGCAACAAGCTGAATTTTGGTACAATTGTTCAAAACACGATTATAAACAATAGCTGAAAGTTCCCCATCATTCCCGTGTGTGGAATTTTTTTTATTCAAGGTCAAAGGTCAAAAAATTAGTTTTTCGCGATTTTCAGCAAATCGGTAAGTTTTATCAAAAAATATTTCACACAAAAATTGTAGATCATAATGTTATCTACAAAAAGTTATGTGATACTTTTTTTTCTACGAGCCACCGTTTTTGAGACATAACGATTCAAAAAGTTGCACATTTTACTTCCACCTGCGCCGGAAAAACTGCTGAACTCGATTTTTTGCAATTGTAAAAAGGGATGCAACCAAAATTCAGCTTGTTGCGAATTTATGTAACTTCGAATGTCTAAATTGACCGGACTATATGCTTCTTCTATCTTCTTCTTCTTCTTGCTATGCTTCTTGTCACGTGGCCAGCATCGCAGGCCCGTTTAGACACCCGAGTGACGGCGTGGATAAATAACTCACGACATCCGTCGAATGTCTCCCCGGACCTGCGAAATATTATTCTTCTTGCTTCTTCTTTAATACACACTCTTCCTTCTTGGATGAACTTCTTGTTCTTGCACGGCATCATTTTCTCGTCTTCCATTACCCGAAGAGATTACCCGAGTGAGAGCGAAAAAAGATAGATAGATAGATAGATTTAACTCTTTATTGGGCAAATTATAGGTACAAGTTGTACAAGGTACAACAAATAAAAAGTAACAACATAAAAAGATTTACAACATGCCACAAACGGCGGCCTTATCGCTAACAGCGATCCCTTCCAGGTAACCTTTGGATGGAAAGGAATTGAAAGGACGAGAAAAGAGAATTACTGTATTTCTATATTTGGGCCTTATCTATATTAATATTATAAAGAGGAAAAGTTTGATTATTTGTTTGTTTGACGTGAATAAGCTCCAAAACTACTGGACCCATTTGAAAAATTCTGTCGCCATTGAGTAGCTACACTAACCCCGAGTAACATAGGCTATATTTTGTTTCTCTTTGCAACTTAGATTATTTTATACAAATTGTATTTATTTGAAACAGTAATTGTTACAAATACGTATATGTTTAAAGAAATCCAAAGGCTTCCGAACTAGTTATAGCCCAGGACGATCTGCTAGTCTTTCATAAAGGCACGACTTCTTTCCTAGTTCAACTTGATAAACAGATAAACAATTTTATTGGTAACATATTTCATTTACAAGTCAAAAATATATATTAAATGTCATAATTAAATACAATGTACACAGTGTAAGCAAAAAAAAAAAATGGCAATATAATTACATACCTATCTAATGCATCTATTTTTTTGGTACAGTATAGCGATGGTTGGCCACCTTATACGACATGACAATTTCATTAAAAATATCGTAGAAGGAAAGATAGAAGCCAGGAGAGGAAGAGGAAGACCTAGAAGATCATATTTAGACCAAATTAAGGAGAAGGCGAAAGTCATGTCGTATAGGGAGGTCAAGGATTTGGCCGAAGACAGAACTACCTGGAAAAAACTCCACAGACAAGAGCCCAGCTCTTAAATATTGAATGAATGAATGAATAGCGATGGCTTTTTATTTGGCTACTAAAAAATTCGTCAATTGAGTAATAAGTACTCTGAACGAGCCAGCGTTTTTAACTTACTTTTGAATATACTATCGCTAGAGACATTCGTTATTTCTTCTGGGAGACTGTTATACACCTTCGGCCCTATCACGTGAGTAAGGTGAGTAAGGTACTCGGCCACTTTTTTTTTTTTTTTTTGACACTTTCACACACGGCTGGTTAGCCCCATACTGAACCATTTCTAGCTCGTATTATGGTTGCTAACACAACTGATATACTACATATACATACATACTTGTTGTATATAAATACATATTTAACACCCAGACCCACAGCCAACAAATTTAGTTAAGCACAAAGATGTTGACCGGGCCGGGAATCGAACCCGGAACCTTCTGATTAGCAGACCGGCATGGTAACCTTTACGCCAACGAGGTCGTCAACTTGTGTCTCTTACCTGGGTGCAGTCTCTCATCTTGTCTGAGTTCAGCCGTGTTATTGTTCCAGGTGTCAGCGGCGAGGCAGTCGGAGCTGGGCGGGTACCAAGGCTGGCTGGGGCCTACTGACTCTGTCTTCTTATCACCTTGTTTTGAGGACTCTGTGATATGAAAAAAAAAAATAAGATTGACATATACGGGTCTCGAGTCTCAATATAAACACAATGTAGGTCGAATGACACGTTAAATAGTAAGTCCCGGCTGTTAGTCTTAGTACAAGCTGTTTTGAGGACTATGTAATATGAAAAAATAAAATAAGTTTGACATATATGGGTCTCAAATCTCAATATAAACATGTGGGTCGAATGACACGTTTAATTGTAGGTCCCGGCTGTTAGTCTTAGTACAAGTTGTTTTGAGGACTATGTAATATGAAAAAATACTCTGTAATATGAAAAAAAAAAAAAAATTGACATATACGGGTCTCGAGTCTCAATGTAATGTGGGTCGAATGACACGTTAAATTGTAGGTCCCGGCTGTTAGTCTTAGTACAAGCTGTTTTGAGGACTCTGTAATATGAAAAGAAAAATAAGATTGACATATACGGGTCTCAAATCTCAATATAAACATGTGGGTCGAATGACACGTTAAATTGTAGGTCCCGGCTGTTAGTCTTAGTACGAGCATTCGTTAAGCCAAGTCAGAGGCCTTCGGGCGGCTTGAAAACTCGACACCAGAGATTGGGCACTTAGCTCATACGAAGAAGAAGAATACAATGAAAACGTAAGCGCACTAAACGTAAGTGTACATTTATCTTTTTTTACACGCTTTCTATTAGCTTCACCTGTATGTGTGTATGTTTCTTTGTAACCGACTTCTTTGGGCGCGATTTTGACCAACTTAAAACGGCTAGATTTCGTTCAAATTTTGTAGATTTATTGAGGACCGATGACAATAAACTAATTTGATAAAATTACGGTTTTCTATAAAAAGCGTGTTTTTTTAGTTTTTTTAATTATTTTGTTGACAAGGGGGAAATCTTCTACAAGATACCTGGCTACGATGGGGCGCAGCCAGGTTATGTGGGATTTGTACCCACTAAAACCCCCCGGTAACCTGCCTCTGTGCAGCATATTGCTGCTCGCCTATAAATCAAATAAATAAATAACTTACTGTTGGACCCCGCAATATTCCACTCACCAGAGCTATATATGTCTGTCCGTTCATTAGTGGACTGACAGTAATGGCATTAACATAATGTAACTTACTGTTGGACCCCAGAATCTTCCACCTCCAGTACTAATTAATATCCGACTGTCAGTTCATTCGTGTACTGAGATTATTAATTTAATATGACTTACTGGCGAACCCCGCAATCTTCCCCCCTCCGTCGTTCGTCACAGCCACAGCTACCGGCACGTCCACGAATGGACTGACAGTAATGACATTAATTTAATATGACTTACTGGCGAACCCCGCAACCTTCCACCCGGCGTCGTCCGTGACAGCCACAGCTACTGGCATCCCCACGAATGGACTGACAGTAATGACATTAATTTAACCCTAGATCACTAACCTTCGTCGATTCGACGACGCGTCAACAAAAAAATCGCGATAACTTTTTCGCGCGCGACCGTACGGTTTTGAATTTTCAGCTAATCTCTATCGACCCGTTGCACTTGCGATGGAAGGTAGTACTTTATGCATTGGGGGCCCGTACGCGCCGTACCAGCAAGCATGGCTCGTCGCATCGACGAAGGTTAGTAATAACGTAACTTTTTGTACTATTTAGTTTAGTTAAAATTACGTTCTTTTCTTTCTTTTTTGATTGATTATGGTGTCATTTATTTTATTTTTTACATACAATTAGTGCGTTATTATAAAAAAATGATAGCGAGGAGGAAAATTTATCAGACATAGAGCCTGAAGACCACATTGAGGCTGATAACGCGTATGAAGTAGTAATAGTAGTAATGAGACCGTTATGAATGAGACTGAGCAAGGCGATGTATCTGATGTTCTCCCACAGCAAACTAAGAGAAAAATATGTGCCATATGTCCCTCCGCAATGCAAAGGATGACTAATAGTAGGTGCACTAAGTGCAATAAATCGCAGTGTGGGGAACATAAACTTGATGGGTGTCACAAATGTATTAGATCGTAAGCTATTACAAAAAAAATAATTTTAACTCATTATTCTGATATTATTTTTGTAATTTATAGTTTGTGTCGAATAAGATAATACTATATGTAATATGTATGGTTAGTTAAAAAAATTGAGAAAAGTTGATTATGCGCGTAAGCTATGATCTGATAAAGTAGACTTATTGAATTGAAAAATGTGTAAAAGTAAACATTATAATATTTAATTACATAGGTTAATACTTAATGCTTAAAATAAAAACATAAATATAAACATATATGTTTGATTAAACCCCTAAAACCCCTCCATTATACAAGCGTAGTCGAAACGACGAAGGTTAGTAATAAGCGTCGAAAAATAAGGTTAGTGATCTAGGGTTAATATGACTTACTGTTGGAGCCCGCAACCTTCCACCCTCCGTCGTTCGTCACAGCCACAGCTAACGCTACGTCCACGAATGGACTGACAGTAATGACAGTGATTTAATATAACTTACTGTTGGACCCCACAATCTTCCACCCCCAGTACTAATTAATATCCGACTGTCAGTTCATTCGTGGACTGACAGTAATTTAATATGACTTACTGGCGAACCCCGCAATCTTCCACCCTCCGTCGTTCGTCACAGCCACAGCTAACGCTACGTCCACGAATGGACTGACATTTTTTAAATATGACTTACTGTTGGAGCCCGCAATCTACCACCCCCAGTACTAATTTATATGTGACTGTCAGTTCATTCGTGGACTGACAGTAATTTAATATAACTTACTGTTGGAGCCCGAAACCTTCCACCCTCCGTCGTCCGTGACAGCCACAGCTACCGGCACGTCCACGAATGGACTGATAGTAATGATATTAATTTAATATAACTTACTGTTGGAGCCCGCAACCTTCCAGCCGGCGTCGTCCGTGACAGCCACAGCTATCGCCACTTTGTTGTTATTGTTGTGTTTGTTGGGCGGACTGTTGTCGTCGACACCCAACTCGGCGAGCTCCGCGAGGATTCTCTCTTCGCCGTCGAACACGAATTCTCGGTCGACATTGGGTCGGGTGGGCACTGCGAAAACCAATTTAGTTTTTAGGGTGCCTTTCTTTTATGATGGATAGGCAAGCGGTTGCCTAGAAGAAACCGATTCACTCTCGCCTTGAAGACTGTGGGGTTATAGTTCAGAGGGAACAGGGACTCCGGCAATGAGTTCCACAGTTTAATAGTCCGCACAATATATGAGTAAGCGAAACGCTTCGTGCGTTTTTGGAACTTCAACTGTATAGCGGTGCCTCCTAGCCGTCTCCCTGCTCGTTCGATAGTAGAAAGGGGCCGATCCGATAGTAGAGATAAACTTCCACTCTTCTCTTTCCCTTTAAATTTTAATTGACTGGAGAGGAATGGCGCTACACCGTGACGATTGGCGCCGTCTGTTGTTGGAGATCAACACCCACTTTCGTCCCAGAGCAGTAATGGTCTAAGATCCGAGCCTACATCGACCTTCACCGACGTGATAATTGAATAAAATTAATTTCACAATAAATTTAGCATCTTAGAAAATATATAAAAAATGGGTGGTTGCCTAAAAAATCCTGAACATAATATATTTTTTTTAATATTTTGAAAAATGATTTATTATAAAATTTTGAAAATATTAAAAAGAACTACTGGGTTCGCAGGTGTAAACAGGTATGTCGAAATCAGCTACTTTCAGCCGATTCGATAATAGAAAAAAATATATATCAACATAAGAGCTGTTTCATTGCGATCAGTAGTTCGTCCAGGTAAAAGATAGGCAACCCTACGGCAGCACGTTCTATATGTTCTATACTTCAACTAACAGGATATATATTTTTTTATTATATTGATGTTGCAAAATTTTATAAAAATAAAAAACATTTTTTTTTTTATTTAATTCTGTCCAGGATTTTTTTAGGCAACCCATTTCAAATCTCAGTTATTTAGTCACTTTCTTTCCATTGCTTAATTATTATTTATTTTCCTTCCATTATTATGTTTGTATTTTATTTTTATAGTTTTTATGTTGTTTACTTGCACCACCGCCTTCTTTTGTATGTTTTATTTTTCCATTCCCGGTTGCCTGGTAGAAATCACCATAGGTGATAAGGCCGCCCTTGTACTCCACTTTTAAGTTTTTAATTTTATATAATTACATTTTTCTTGTTTGTGGTTGTACAATAAAGTTATATTCTATTCTATTCTATTTTGACGTGACAACGTCTTAAATTATTAGGTTGCGGCTGGGAGTCACTTATGAAAAAGTGTAACGCCCGGTAACGTTACGATGAGTCACCGAACGAGAGAGAGGCCCGCCGAATGCCTTGCGTCTCTCTCCCACTCAACTATGATCGGTCTGCCGCGCGCTCAGCACGCGGCAGACGTTGTCACGTAAAATCTTCGCCCGTAAAACCGACTTTACAGGCAACCATTTTTTAATATATTTTGTAATATACTAAATTTATTATGAAATTAGTTTTATTCAATTATCACGTCGGTGAAAGTCGATATAGGCTCGGATCTTCTACTATACTTTAATAAATACCTTTAACAGCCGCCTGCTCATCAGTGTCAGTGTTGGCGGGCGCGCTGTGCGGCGCCGCCAGCAGTTCTTTAAGCTCAGCCTCCAGCTCCGCCGTGTCTATGTTCTCCACCCCGCGGCTCAGAGCTCTCTCCACCTCGCTGTATGACTCCATCACCTGTTCGTAACGCGATTAGGGCATTCAAATTAATAAAATACTATTACAGTGTAAACTCCATGTAACGTCACTCAATTTAACACAAGAACAAAGAAAATCACTCGCCGGGAATAGATGACGACCTCGTTAGCGTAAAGGTTACCATGCCGGTCTGCTAATCAGAAGGTCCCGGGTTCGATTCCGGGCCCGGTCAACATCTTTGTGCTTAACTAAATTTGTTGGCTGTGGGTCTGGGTGTTAAATATATATGTATTTCTATATAATATGTATGTATGTATATGTAGTATATCAGTTATTTTAGCAACTATAATACGAGCTAGAAATAGTTCAGTGTGGGGCTAACCAGCCGTGTGTGAAATGTGTAAAAAGAAAAGAAAAAGAAAAGAAAGATATGGAGATATATCGAATGAGGAGGTCATCGCCGCCACGGACGCCTATTTTGCAGAGTTTGATAAAAACTATTTTTCGGATGGGTTAAAAAAGTTGGAGCATCGCTGGGCTAAGTGTATCTAACTAAAAGGAGACTATGTTGAAAAATAAATTGCCACTTTTCCAAAATTTTCGTTTACTTTTTGTAGGCTAAGTATTTATTGAATGACCCTCGTATTACTATTAAGATTTGTTATTCGGCTCCCTACTATAAAGGACGTGATGTCGAATTAGCAGTGATGCATCTGATATGGAGGTAGGTGGGCAGGACACGTGGTTTGAAGAATACAGCGGCGAGATGGGTTGACGACATCACTGAAGTCGCAGCTCCTACCTGAACGAGGACTGCACAAGATCGACGCAGGTGGCACATGCAGAGGGAGGCCTATACCCAGCAGTGGGATAAGAAGGGCTATGGATGATGATGATGATGACTATAATAAAGCGGAACCGAGAGAAAAGGGAAGGAAAGAAATAGAAGTTTTTTTTACTCATAATGGGCTTGATGTTAAGCGAAATTGCGATCTTAGGTGGAGCGCGCTTGCCCAGAAGAAACCGGTTCACTCTTGCCTTGAAAACCGCTAGATTATAGTTATCTGGGAACAGGGAATTTGGAAAAGAATTCCACACCTTGGCAGTATGCACAATGAAGGTGGAGGCAAACTGCTTAGTAGGCGACTTAGGCACCTCCACAGTATAACGGTGCCGCCTTGGTGTTTCCCTACTCGTCCGATGGTGGAGACAGAAGAGAAGTGGGGTGGAGAGAAATAGTAAGCACTTACCTCTTTCAAGTCATCCATGGTATCGTGAACTGCATCTTCGTTTAGACCGGTCTCTCTCATGGCTTCTGACGTGGTCCTGCGAAACCAGGTAGGTATATAACAGACATGTTTACTTATATACTTTAAAGGTATGGTGTGTTCAGAAGTAAAATTTTGAATAAATGAATGCCTAATGCCTATAGTAACTTGCAAATGTGGCTCGGTGAGAAAAGGTCTGGTTTTAAAATAAAATAAATAAATATTAGGACACCTCTCTCCCTACCCTCGGAAAAAGTAGCTGTGTTGGAATTACGTTGTGCTTTTTTTGATGATAAATAATTGATTAAACGAGTTATTTGCGATAAATTTGTGTTTGAAGTGTTAGAAAATCAATTAAAATCGTGTACGAAATATAAATTTAGCAAGAAATTGTGTTTGTGAAGTTACATTACGAAACAAAAAATTTACAAGTAGCTGTGTTGGAATTACGTTGTGCACTTTTTTGACGTTAAATATTTGTTAATACGAGTTAATCGCAATAAATAAGTGTTTAAAGTGTTAATAAATCAATAAAAATCGTGTACAAAATATAACTTTTACCAAAAATTGTGTTTGTGAAGTGTCATTACAAATCGAAAAACTTCCGTTATTTTTTTCTTGTTTTCCGTAAACTAATAAGTAATATGAAGTGTTTTGTGTGCGATAGTGTCTGTAACGAGGACAACCTGGTGCAATGTGACGGTTGCAAGAGATTCATATGTCTGCAATGCAGTAACCTGACAAGCAGCGAGGCGCGGGTCATGGGGCTCAAAGGGAAGCGCACGCTTCTGTATTTGTGCCCTCCGTGTCGCGAGGCTCTCTTTCAAGTTCCTCAACTAATTAAGTCTTACGATCTGTTGCGCGCTGAGGTTAATGACATCAAATCGAAATTAGAACAGCCTCGCGCCCAAAGCTACGCAGCAGCCGCCGCCTCTCCTGTAGCCGCGTCCACACCTGTCGCCGTCGGCGCAGGCGCGCAAACCGCGCCGGCGCCGGCTCTCAACACTAATGCGGTGCTCGAAGAGCTGCTGGAACGTGAGCGGCGTGCCAGCAACGTAGTGCTTGTGGGTGTTGAGGAGAGTGCTTCGGACAGCGGTAACGTTAGGAAAGCGCACGACGAATCACTAGTGAAGCAGGTGCTTCGCGAAGTGCACGGGGCTGACGTCTCTGATAAGGTGGTATCGGTACTGCGGCTGGGACGCCGTGAGCCGGGCAAGAAACGCCCGGTGAAGGTAGTACTGAAATCGCGCCAGGATGCCATCTCGACCCTTAAAAATAAAAGTAAGGTAACCAAGGAGGTAAGAGTCTACGACGATAAAACACCCTTGCAACGGGAGGAACTGCAAAAGCTGCGTGAAAATCTTAAAACACGGCTTGAAAAGGGTGAGTCGAATTTAACTATAAAATATGTGAAAGGCGCACCTAAGATAGTTCAAAAAAACTAATATACTCATCCAGAAGCCCATACTATGATATCACTTTTATGTACACAAATCTGTTCTCATTGCACCCCAAATTTGATCTTTTGTTGCAACGGGTTGTTGCCACGAGCCCATCTATTGTTATTGTTACCGAAACCTGGTTAAATAGTAGGGATCGTAGCAGCTCTTACAATATTCCCGGTTACACTCTTCATAGATTAGACCGTAAACATAAGAAAAAGAAATCAGAAGGCAAAACAAGAGGAGGAGGTGTGGCTATGTATGTAAAGAACCAGGTCAATGGAGTACCTATTATAGTGAGGCAAAACACAAAATATATGTGTGATGATGTAGAAGCACTTTACCTCGACATCCAACATGGTAGTTATCATTTTCTTGTGGTTGGAGTATATAGACCGGATGACAAAGAAGATTTCTTGTGGAAACCTCGGGACACCAAATTAATGGAGAAAATCCAAACAGCATCGGAGAATAATACTGTTGTTATCGTGGGTGACTTTAACTACAAATCTTTAAGTTGGCCTTTATCATCTGGAGAGTTGCAAATGAAACAGCAGATTACTAAACCAGAGGATATCTTTATTAATATGTATATTAACAGTAATCTTTTTCAAATTGTTGAAAACCCTACTCGGTTCCAAATAAATCAGACTCCTTCTCTGCTGGATCTCATATTGGTAAATGAGGAAGGCTTAATCAAAAATGTTTCTCATAATCCTCCGGTTGGAAAGAGTGACCATTGTGTGTTGGAGTTCAGCATTCAGCTACTTACGCAAACGGAACGCACATTACCTAAGTATAGAAGGAACTTTTCACTTATTAACTTCATTGATTATAAAATTGAACTTCAAAACAAGCTTGATACTATCGACAGCTCCTTTTGCACTGAACAGATTTGGTCATTTTTACAAGATTCAATTAATCTGACCTCTGATTCATTTGCTCCCTTGAAGGAAATTAGACCTGTGAAGATTAAAAATAAGCCCTGGATAACCAAAGAAGTTCTAGGATTAATAACAAAGAAAAAGGTACTCTGGGATAAGTATAAAATATCGAAGGATCAGAATGATTACAAGCTATACCGTGACCTGAATAATAAATGTGTAACCATTTCAAGAAAAGAAAGATGCATTTATGAAAGCAGAATTTTAGGCTACGGTGATAAAACATTTTATTCTCATATTCGTAAATGTATAAGCACAAAAGTTAGTATTCCACCAGCAATTCGAAGTCAGAGTGGAAATCTAGTAACAAAGCCTGAGGATATTGCTAACGTTTTTGCTGATGAATTTCAAAGAGCATACTCTGTAGAGCCAGCCATGTCAACAGATCTTAGAGTTTCAACAGTAGCCCGCATTGAAGAAACCTTATGTGACATATCTTTTGATACAAATGAAGTGGAAAAAGCTTTGTTGGGCCTGAACACTCAATCGGCTCCTGGTCCAGACTTGCTTCCAGGGTGCGTTCTGAAAAACTGTGCAGAGGTTATTGCTCCAGTGTTGACTATACTTATGAAAAGCTCCTTTGACTCAGGCTACTTACCTCAGGCCTGGAAACATGCTATTGTTACTCCCATATTCAAGAAAGGTGACAAAACCAAACCAGAAAACTTCCGACCTATTAGTCTTACTAGCATAGTCGTGAAAGTGATGGAAAAGGTTATATGCAAATGCCTCACACGCTTCTTGAATAGGGAATGTGTCATCTCAGTGAAGCAGCATGGGTTTGTAGAGAAGCGGTCAACAGTAACAAACTTGCTCTCTTGTGTGCAGTCCTGGTGCAAACAGGTGGATGGTCAAAACCCGGTTGACATTATCTATTTAGACTTTGAACGTGCCTTTGATAAAGTCCCGCACCAACGCCTCTTAGCGAAGCTGGACCATTTCGGCATACGAGGGAAGCTTCTAGTATGGATAACTAATTACTTGTTGGACAGAACCTTTCAAGTCCGAGTGGGTGACTGCTTATCACAGTGTAGACAAGTCCTTAGCGGCGTTCCACAGGGCTCAGTGCTTGCTCCACTCTTGTTCGGCTTATTCATAACTGACTTGATTGAGCTCATAAAGTGTGATACGGCTTTTTTCGCTGATGATGGAAAACTCTTTACTAATCCGCTCATTAACTCAGGCCAACTCCAGCAAGACATTGAACGTATACAACTCTGGACAATGGATTGGGTCATTAAATTGAATGCTGCCAAATGTAGTGTCTTACACCTGGGACGGAATAATCCCCAGATAACTTATAGCTTAGAGGGTCATGCCATAGCCAAAGTCCAGCAACAAAAAGATCTTGGAGTTGTTATTTCATCTGACCTAAAGTGGGAAGAGCACATAAGCATGATTGCTAAAAAGGCAAACTCTTTTATCTATGTGATCCGTAAAGCTTTTTCTTCAATGACCATTGAAATTTTCACCAAGATATATAAGACCTACATCAGACCGCTGTTGGAGTATGGGTTCCAAGTTTGGAGCCCATACTTCCGAAAGGACATTGACCTCCTAGAAAGTGTTCAAAGAAGAGCTACCAAGATTCCTCCAGCCTTACGTCGCAAGACTTATGAGCAGCGATTGAAAGCCCTGCGTCTCACCACACTGGAAGAAAGGCGGTTACGTGGGGATCTAATTGAGACTTTTAAAATTATTAATGGCTTCTATAACCTTCCTTATTTAGCAGACAGTTTTAAAAATTGTAATCGTTGCGAGAATAGCAGAAGCCATAACCAGAAAATCCAGCGTGATCCTGCCAAGACTAATACAGGGCATCATATACTCAGCAACAGAGTGGTTCACAATTGGAACAAGTTGCCCGAGGAAGTAGTCAGTGCTACGTCAGTGAACAGCTTTAAAAACCGGCTTGATAGCTGGCTGCAGAAATCAAAAAAATCTCTTGCTAACCTGTGATCATTGCACCAGTGGACTTTAAACATTGACATAGAACAATGGACATTTTATGAACTGTTAAAAATCTAATTTCAACTCAGTGTGATATAGGCATATCAGCATTTTGCTGCTCGCCTATAAATCAAATAAATAAATAAATAAATAAACATTTCACACGGCTGGTTAACCCCATACTGAACCGTTTCTAGTTCGTATTATGGTTGCTAACACAACTGATATACTACATGTACATACATACATACATATTTTATATAGATACATATATAGCATCCAGACCGCCAGCCAACAAATTTAGTTCAGCACAAAGATGTTGGCCGTGCCACCAATCAAACCAGGAAACTTCTGATTGGCAATCCGGCATGGTAACCATTACGCCAACGAGGTCGTCAATCTGTATAAAGATACCGCCTTGGCGTTTCCCTATTCGTCAGAAGGTGCAAGAGATGGTGGGAATTAATTAATTATTGTCTATTCACAATATCGCTTATATGTAAAAAAATATAGTGTCGAAAGTTTTAAAACTTAATTATAAGTATCAACTATAGCCTTGTTGTTGTCAGTATCGCGTATAACTTACTTGTAAGTATCAACTATAGCCTTGTTACTGCCTGTGTCGCGTGAAACTTACATGTAAGTATCAACTATAGCCTTATTACTGTCAGTGTAGCGTTAAACTTACTTGTAAGTATCAACTATAGCCTTGTTACTGTCAGTGTCGCGCAAGTTCTGTAACAGATGCTTCACATTGTCGAGGGCACCCTCGCACTTCTTCAGACGCTGCTCAGCGCGGTGACGCCGCCGGAGGTGGTTCTTCGCCTGATACATGAAAAAAAAATCTCTTTATATTATTTTTTATGGTTATGAAAAATTTAGTTAGAAAAAGGTGACACGATCAATATCTTGCATATTTCAATGAAAAAAAAACATAGCAAAACAACACGATTTTTTTGTACGAATCCCTTATGTATTAATTCTATTCAAATTTTATAATTTATTTTTAAATTTGATGCATAATTAAATATTGTGTGAATGTTTAGAGGGCATAAGTAGGCCGCACTAGGTAAGTAGCGGTAGCTGGACACTCCAGAGGTTAACATATTCTTATTCTATGATGGGGGCGATCAGACCTGCACTGACAAGCTGCAAGAGGCATATTGTGCATTTCCCCCTACCAGCCTACCCAAGCCATCCAAGCTTCTTAAAGTAGCGGAGCACGGTCTTCGCTGGCATACCTGTTCCACTATCATTGCGTCAGATGTTGTGGTGACGTTGAGGTTAACATAACCAGGCCTGTGTCACTCCGCGTGTAGGTGTTAAAAACATACCTACGGGCGGCGGCCAATGCGCATGGGCCAATCTAGTAGGCTGCCACAAGCGAACGAAAACACACGCGTGCGCGCTATATGTTCGACCACGTTCAACTTAATTATTTGCGAAGTACTTACTAGTTATAAAAAATACTGTGCAGTATTTAATTGTTTAATTAAATACGGATCGTGATCGAAATTTAACTTTTTTTTGTTACCTAAAGACGCTGACAGGTAAGGGTAAAATCTATTTTGACTGGATTACATTATGTTCCTATATGAAATGAAATTAATTCAAACTACAAACCGTTTCTCCCCGTACTATTCCAATATCCTAAAAGTACAATAAAAAAGATATTTTAGTCGTTTCATTCGAGTTGCATTTCATTTGTCGTACATTTACGAACTTAGACTAAGAGCCCAACGGCAAAATATTTTCGGTGATACTATAGATGATACCTATGGAATTCTATTCGCGCTAGATGGCATATGAAGTAGTTTCTCGAAGTAAGCAACCCTAGTCTGTGGCTCTTTCAATACCACAGAATAATAACTAGTACTACGTATAACCATGTACAACGTATTATGAACCGTAGAATAGTGAATTAAGGCCCATATTCCTTTGAAAAGAAATTGGTAGGTATGTAAATCATCACGTGCTCGACTGGATCGCGAGCTAAATTAAATCATATTGTTTATCAGATTGAGTTCATATTTCTTTGAAAACCATTGCGAAGTGAAGCTTCTGTAAGAAGTTATTATTCTGTGACATAACATAAGCTTGTCTTACAGCTGGTATGTTCCCCACAGCATACTGCGCCTGCGCTTCTCTGTGCGCGGTATCTGCTTCGCGCGTTAGCCTCGCCGCGTCCGCCTCCAGTCGAGACTCGGCCCGCCAGAGGTTCACCAGTGCCTCTTCGCTTTTGCTCACTTCTGTTACTTTCTTAGATGGCTCCGCTGTGAGAGAGAGGTAGTTGTAAAAACATTTAGTATACTTCCCCTGTGAACACACAGTCTTCTTCTTCTTCAAATACAAATCATTTATTGATAACACCAAAGTTACAAGTCAAATAATATAATATCAGTACATAAGTATATGGTACTAGACCGCGCGGGAGGTCACCCACTCGATGGACTGACCAAATAAGGACAATCGTGGGTACCCCCTTAAATGAGTGCGCCAGGATGACCTCTAACAGAGAAAAATGGCGAGGCATCGTGAGGCGTGTACTATCTGTCCCATCCACCACTACTTCTCGACGACCACGACCGCTCTGTCAAGAGCGCACCGACTTAGAAGAAGACATAAGTATATGATGTGTATCAATGTCAATTTTCAATTATATTCTAGTAATATAATATCATTACAATAGTATATGATATTCTATGAGCTAAGTGGCCAAAGTCTGGTGTCGAGTTTCAACCCGCCCGAAGGCCTCTTAAGATTAACTAGAATCCGACTAGATTCTAAAGATTAACTAGAATTGAAAATTGACATTTGATTAATATCATATACTATTGTAATGATATTATATTAATAGAATTAGAATTGAAAATTGACATTGATACCTATCGTTTACTATGGTAATGATATTATATTACTAGAATTAGAACTGAAAATTGACATTTGATTCATATCATATACTATTGTAATGATATTTTATATTACTAGAATTAGAAGTGAAAATTGGCATTTTGATTCATATCATATACTATTGTAATGATATTATATTACTAGAATTAGAACTGAAAATTGACATTTGATTCATATCATATACTATTGCAATGATATTATTATTATATTAATAGAATAAGAACTGAAAACTGTCATTTGATTCAAATGATATATATGATACCAGTGCACGCGCGGATCTCGTCGGCGACGGTCCGTGTAACACTCGCCCCTGAAGATGGTGCTCGGAAAGCACCGAAACTGTTGGACTCATTCCAACTTTTAATAATAAGTAAGTGTGACCGTTTTCTACATGAAAATATTAAGATGCCTTACGTGAACAGTTTACAATGTTCATATGATATACTTTTGTATTGATATCATATTATTTGACTTGTAACTTTGGTGGTATCAATATATTATGTTTTTTATTTGTATTTGTAAATAAAAAAAGTTGAAGCTTACCCAATTTGACAATGTCCCCTTTCAATGTAGCAGCGTTGGAAGCCAGAAGCCAGCTCAGAACCAGTTCAAACGCTTCCCGACCGTGCTCCCACTGACTATGTTTCATCAGCTCATCTATTGTGCCCACTCGCTCCAAGTGGGGCGGGTAGGATGCCAGAAGAGACATTGCTTGATCCTGATGCAGAGGAGAAATGGTAAAATTAATGATTATTTATTCACTTTGTGAAAAAGCGAGTGTGGCTCCGTGGTAATAACGTCTGCTTTTCGATCACAGCCCTGATTCGATCCCGACCCTACACCAATGACTTGTTATTCAAGTTGACGACCTCGTTGGCGTAATGGTTACCATGCCGGACTGTCAATCAGAAGGTTCCGGGTTCGATCACCGGCACGGCCTACATCTTTGTGCTGAACTAAATTTGTCAGCTGTTGGTCTGGGTGTTAAATTAGTATCTAGATATATAAAATATGCACATAAATAGTATATCAGTTGTGTTAGCAACCATAATACGAACTAGAAATGGTTCTGGCGAAAGCGAAGGCGAACTTTCAAGGAAAAAAAACTTACCTTAAGCACACTCTCAAGCACAAATCTCTGTGTAGACTCGATGCTTGCTTTCGGCAAGCCGTCGCTGTCCAGGGCTTGGCGTCCCGGCATGAGCGAGGTCACGGCTGTCAGAGCAATGGCTGCAGGCTTGAAGGCGAGCCGGGCTCCCCACTTCATCCATCCTTCGGGGCCGCTCTGCAGTATTTGCTGGTACTTCGTGATGGGGACCAGTTCTCCGTTCCTAGGAAGATCAATATGAAAATTTTGGGGTTAAGTTTGATGTGTGTGTGTGTGTCTTTGTCTACACTAATATTATAAAGAGGAAAACTTTGTTTGTTTGGTTGTAATGAATAGGCTCAAAAACTACTGGACCGATTTTAAAAATTCTTTCACCATTCGAAAGCTACATTATCCTCGGGTAACATAGACTATATTTTATTTTGGAAAAAATAGGGTTCCGTAAGATATTTGGATTTTTCGGACACAAACTGAAAAAAAAAACAACCAAAGAAGTTACTTATTTTGCGTACGCTGCCTAAACTACAAAAGATAGAACCATAAAATGTTCTAATTAATTGTAGATCTCATAAATATC
This sequence comes from Mellilla xanthometata, assembly GCA_035578125.1. NCBI lineage: Eukaryota > Metazoa > Arthropoda > Insecta > Lepidoptera > Geometridae > Mellilla > Mellilla xanthometata. The sequence continues at coordinate 605,999 of JAPUBQ010000032.1, forward strand.
TACAAAAAAATCCGCGACACACTATACTTATGTCAAGTGAGGCACAAAACCACATTTTTATTTAAAAATCTTGAATTTTTTTTGGACTACATTTAAATTAAACGCTTTGATGATAGATAGATAGATTATTGAAACAATAATAACAACATGGTAGCGTTTATTTACTGTAAGCGCGTAAATGTGTACTTTGTTACAATTCGTCAAAAAATAACATTAAACTTAAACATATGCGCTGTATAGGGGCGAAAAAAATTATGATAAATATTATTTATTTATTTGATTTATAGGCGAGCAGCATTATAGTGATGTGTGATCACACGGAGTTGAAATTTTTTTTTAATAGTTCACATAATGTCCTCTGTTTAATGTCAATGTTTAAAGTTCACTAGTGCACTGATCACAGGTTAGCAAGAGATTTTTTTGTCACTGTATTAAAACTTTCGTAAGGCATATTTGAATAATGTTTGTATAACCGGCTATCACTTACGTTTATTTTGTCGGTATTAGCGGGACATGTTTCAGCACAATCAGTGTGCCATTCTCAAGGGCAGGAACACAGACAACGTTCGTCACACGTATATTATTATTAAGAGGCATATTGTGCATTGCACAATACTATGCTTCTTGCAGGCTGTCAGTGCAGGTCTGATCGCCCCCATCATAGAATAAGAATTTGCCAGTCTTGTAACATGTATTAAAAATCTCTTTATAACATTTTGTATTGTCGGCCATTTTGGATTTAAATACATTATTGTGTATGTATTTTACTAGTCAAGCCTTTTCATTTATTACCCATAATGAGGAATGTGAAAAAAATATGTAATCCGCCATTTTGACGTGGCAACCATCTTAAATATATTTCCATTAAACATAGCTCTAAGAACACTCAACTAACTCACCTTCTGAACAAAAAAACTTAAGTCAAATTGATCCATCTGTGCAAGAGATATACCGAAGTCACAAAAAGACACACACACACTCACAGAGTCACATCAAAGTAATAACACCCTGGCGATTTTTTTAATTCACAAAATAACAAATATAGACTAATCATTTATACTTCCTGCAGCAAATTTATCTTGCGATTCAGCGAGGAAATGCTGCCAGCCTGATCGGTTGGATGTCGATCGGACGTTTGGGCAAGGCTCTTTGAAGTAGTATTTAATCTTAGTACATATTTTTAATTAATTTTATTTGTGATATGTTATGTAAGAATTGTATAATGATAAGATAATAGAATCATTTATCATTTTAATATGATGTCAAATGTCAAGGCATTATCATAGTATATTTGTGTTTACACGACATTAAATTATGTGTGGGATGTCTAAAATAATGCACAAGTTCACCTTTTATATTTTAATGCAATTTTGAACAATATTCCAGACTCTGCGTGCTTGATTTTCAAGTTATGTGTGGATTTGTACTGGCTTTGCAATGAAGGAAAACATCGTTAAGAAACCAACATAGCTTGAGGACCACAATATCTGAAGACGTGTGTCATCCACCTACACGCACTTGACCAATAACATTCTGTATTTCTGGTAAGAAACTTTCAAATGTTTCATTTATTGACGCGACTTAACACTTAGTATGTATTCTACAAGTCAAACCCTTTCATTTCATACCCATATTGAATGAGTTGGAATTAACAGATAATGGATAAACATAATTACTAACTGCGCCCAGCGGTGATACCCGCGTTATTTCGCGACAAAAGACGTTAATCCGGGATAAAAAGTAGCTTATGTGTTTATCCAAGGTAAACCTACCTATCTTCACAACAAATTTGATCAACATCGATTCAGTCAATTGAGCATGAAGAAGGAACAGACAAACACATTTACTCACTTACACACAGTTAATGCAGGATAAAAAGTGGCCTATGTGTTTATCCAAGATAAACCTATTTTTACATCAAATTTTATCAACATCGGTTCAGCCAATTGAGTGTGAAGAAGTAACAAACAAACACACTTACACATTTACTCAGTTACAATGAACCCAGGATACAAAAGTAGCCTATGTGTTTATACAAGATAAACCTATCTTCACACCAAATTTGATCAACATCGGTTCAGCCGTTTGAGTGTGAAGAAGTAACAAACAAACACACTTACACATTTACTCACTCAAACACAATTAATCTAGGATAAAAAATAGCTTATGTGTGTATCCAAGGTAAACCTATCTTCACAACAAATTTTATCAACATCGGTTCAGCCGTTTGAGCATGAAGAAGTAACAAACAAACACACTTACACACAAACTTTCGCAATTTATAATATTAGTAGGATTTGTCAAATTATAAGGTCACTTTACAAGCAAAAATAAATTATAATATAATTAAAAAAAACATTCACTAGGGTAAACTCACCGGTTTACCGGCCACTACCCCTTTTCGGCCACTTCGCACATTATTTTGAATAATAGACAGTGACAAAGATATCTCCTTTTTAATTTCGCACCATTCGATTTAGACAATCTTCACAGTTCATAATTCAAAATTGTGAACTCGTACATAGCGAACTAATCCCTCAGTCGCCATTTTAAAATTTGGTGTGCCGACTCTTGTCAAATTTAGCAAAAAAAATAGCACATGGATTGACTTTCAAAAGTAAGTTTTTAAGGGTTAATGTTAGTTAATTGGTGATTGATTTGGTTTGTATGTATTATTGTATGTTTAATTTCAATATTTAGGTGCCCAAACTCACCATTCTTTTCATAATTTGTAATTTTTCTTGTGGTCGGACAATACGTTAACGATTTCTTTTGAAATCTACTTTCCGGCCAGGTGGTCGCAAAATCGGTTTATTTTGAACATTTTTCTTTGCTTTTATTTTGCCAGCCTTAAATTCACCAACATAAAGTCAATTATAAATGTGTACAGCTAGCATTTTGTGATTTTACAACTAGATTCCGGCCGCTAGTATATTACGTATTTTCAAAGATATTACCTTCGAAATACGGATGTTTTTACAGGCCGATAACCAGTAAAAACAAAACCTTTTTCCGGCCAATTGAAATAAAGAGAGGCCGAAAATTGGTAAAAATGACACCTGATTCTGGCCTTCCAAGAAAAGAGCGGCTGATAGTGCCTGCGAAGACCTCCTCGGGGGATGATTCCCCTTGCAGTGCACGTGGTGCACTGGAACCACCTCGGGGACCGTGAGTGTAATGGACGCCGGACAACCCGGTCCTTGATCCCCTGCAACGAGTCAGGTTCGTGGCCTCGTCACCTGCTACTACGGTCGCAGAGAAAAGGGAGAGTGGTAGATTGTGGTACCACTCCCTTCTCCCTGCGGCCCCACCGCGTCCACCATATAACGGTGTCGTCCCCGTTGAGGCCACGGCAGGTAAGAAGAGCGGCGCAACGTTATACCGATACTTCTCTCCTGCCGTGGCCCCGCACCTTCAGCTGCAGTGCCTCCCTAACCACACCGCAAGCCCGCCTCAGTGGCGAAACCCCCCCGGAACGAGGTTCCGCAACCTACTGATGCCACTCCATCTAGAGCCTGCATGAGGGAAGCACAAGTCTAGGGAGTGGCCCGCCTCAGGGACCCCACGGGGTGGTAGCAGATGGTGCCTAAGGCGTTTACTGAAGGAGCACTGTCGAGTGCACTTTCAGATATGCGCGACAAAATTCGGGGCAAAAGGGAAGCATGGCGGTAGTACGGAGTCCCTAGATCCACTATACAGGACAGGCTTTCCAGTCGTGTTCCTGATCAAAAGAGAAAAATTGGCTCAGAAAAGAAAAAAGTTGAATGGATAATTGAGATGGCGAAAGCCGGAATCCCAATCAATAAATATGACCATCTGGATGCTGTGGCTGAGCTTGCTAATAAAACTAGGCAATACTAGGCATTGACCATATCGTTTTCCTGGTGGCAAACCAGGCATACGATGGTACCAAAGATTTCTCAAACGCCATCCAAATATCAGTAGTCGTGAGCCAGAAGGTGCGAGAAGCTGTCGTCCAATCGAGAAGGAAAGTCCAATTCGAAAAGGGTTTGCAGACTTGCATGCATTCTTGGCTGAGCGAAACGCTTTAGATATTCTAGACCAACTAAGTCGAATTCTAAACGCTGATGAAACTGGTGTTTCATTGTCTCCTAAGTAAGGGAAAGTCTTAGCTCCTAAAGGGTATAAAATCATATATGTTGTCAAGAAAGGAATTGAGAAAGAAAACATAACAGTACTGGTCGTAATAACACTTTTAATAGCATCAGCTCCAGGAACACCAGCAACTCCTAAAGATGAGGATCCATTTAAAAACATCTGAAATATCCTGATGTCGTCACAAAAACAAAGGAACTCAAAGCGAAACGGGACAGATAAAACCAAATTACGAAACGAAAGCTTGAAAGAAAGCTCAAGAAAAAGACACCAACACCAAATACGAAGATAAAGAAATAGGAAGGAGAAGATACCATTCAGTATTTAAAACTCTAGATTTAATTATTTTATTTCAATATAGAATTCAGTATGTCTCTTAACAGTAGGTATTTTTAAAGGGTTTAGGACAGTAAAATTTGTTTTTTCGTAAATAAAATATTTTTTTTATTTTTATTGTAATATAAACCTTACGGTCTATTAAATACGAATCGTTTTACTATCATAAATTAGGTGGCCGTTAACCAGTACACTGGTGGACGAAAACTGAGTGAAAAGGCCGATAAGCGGTATTTTTGCTATTTTTGCAAATAATATTTTTTATTTAAATATGTAGCATTGACACGTTCTTAAACGTAAAGTTTTATGAAACTAGAGTATTGTAGGATGATATGTTATTTTTTTTATAAGTTTTGGAATACAACATCATGGTAGAAATCTACCCTGAAGTCAACAAGTCGCTTAAACGGCCGATAACCGGTATGTTTACCCTATGTCAAATCTATATTATACCTACCTAAAGTAGGCAATTAATATCACAATTTAACAATAATATCTCTAATGTCAAATAATAACAAAAACAATCTTATTTATAATTAAAAACAATCACTAGTAAAGTATTAAGCAATCAAATTGCAACTATTATCATATCATAATTATATCATCATAATAATGTTTATTTCAGTTTCAAGTTCCAAAATATAAAGTCTGTCATTTCATGTGGCAGCCATCTTGTATTGATTTTCATCTAACATAGAAGGACACGCCCAAATGACACTCCCATAAAACAATCAAAACCAGATCATCTGTTGAAGAACTATGATACCACAGACAGACAGACATGTAATTTTTTTAACATGAAACCAACTAAAAATGAAATGAATTACTTTCTTATTAAGATGTGACATAAAAGTATCAGCTAAATGCTAGCCTTTTTACAATTAATTTGAAAAATTGAATGTAGAACTATAGCAAGGAGTTCTGAATATAAAGTAGGTATTATTATTTTGATAATAACTTTTGGATGAGACATTAAATTGTACAGTCTCCACTGTTACTTTTAGTTCAAAGAGTTGTTACACCAAGTCCGAGGCCTTGAAAAACTCTAAAGCTCAGCCACTAAGCTCATACCAACCTATGAAGAAGCATGGAACTTAGAAAAAGAAGATGAAACACCGTTTACCAGAGGGAGATTTGAAGACCTTGGGAAAACTGGATGGAGAAGCTTGACCCAAAATCTCACTTTTACTTTGTTGTACCATCCTCTCAAAAACATAATAGCTGATGATGATGATGAAATTATGTGATTTGATAAGAAAAATGTCTACTTATTGATTTCCTCTACAAAGTTCTATTCACAGGTTCAAATATACGAAATTCTCAACTCTAAGTGGCTATCGCTCAATATTTCTCAGTTAATATGCAAAACATAAACGTTATTCGTGTAAAATACAACAAAATCTCATGACCTCCACTGTTTCAACTTAATATGCGCACAATTTCACGGATCTGTATCATTTGCATACTATAAATAGCTCTTCTCCTTGTTATACGCACGCGTAAAACGAACTCTTTGTACAGGAAACTAGTGCCAAAATGCCCGAATTTAATGGAATTCTACTTACCTATACATTTCTTCGACGACTATATCGATGCATGCTGGGGTTCGCCCCTTCCTGTGGAAAGCGCCCTTCGCGTCGGCTGCTGTCACCACCGAATCACCTTTCGCCCTACACCACTGCCTTATTAAATCTGACCAGAAGTCCATTTTCATTTTCCATGACTCGGGATTAGCAGTTTTCAATCGAAATGGGGCAAAAAGAGCGTTCATCCGCACATCGTCGTTCCAACACGGAGGAAGCTTATCCTCCGGTAAACCGCGCTCATGTAAGCCCATTTTGCACGCGGGCACTAATTTTGTCGATTTTTGTAGTTTAAACGAAGATTAAACTGATAAAATACATTTATTGCGCGAAAGAAAAAATTGACATGAGAAAATCTATAACGCCGACCTTTCAGTAATTGGTTGGAGTTGCCAGGAGTACCATTTAAATGAACATAAAGGAAAATAACTACACATTATTGATTTTATTACTTGAACAGATAACAAAACATGGTGCATGGTATTTAATTTTGTGCTAGACATAAAGAAACTAATTTTACATAAATACGTCCTTAATGCCAGTGATATAATCAGAGGTAAATTTAATTGTTAGAATAACTTTCTCGTAAATATGGGGAACTAAAACGGATGTAAGCCTAGTAATACTTAAACAGGGATGGGCAAGTTCAATCTTAGAAAGAGAGGTTCACTTATAGAAAGAGATGTCCAATCCAAGAAATCTATCGATTTTACCAATACACTTTTCTCTACGTCTTCTCTCGTGACATATTATAATGAAATGATAGTATGTCAGTGTCAGCGTCATTATACTCAATACTTTATTTCCTCTGTGGTAGATTTCTGTGCGTTCGTGACTTCGTGTTGATCTCTAAATTATTTTACTCGATTTTCGAGCAACTTTCTGAATTATTTCCACATACTGCTACAGCGATCAAGAGTATTAACCTACTACAAGTAAGTGTTACTTTTTGAACGCTTCAAAAATAAGTGGGGAGCGGAAAATTTTAGACCTACTTTTTGGTTATCATTTTCGGTTGCCCATTTTAAAAACTCCATAAAATATCTTATGTACACCTCTGCGATAATTGTAGACTTTGTACCCGTCAGCTTTGTTGTTTGCTTCCATTATTTGTTCGCGAAATGAGTTTAATCTCTTAGAAACTGAGTCTACATGAACAAATAAGTATCATAGGTTTAGAGAACCTAGTTTTTGTACTAGATGTAAACATCAAACTGGTTTTTTGCTTTAGTTAACTGTTCATGCAGTACCTAGTTATTTATTTTACTGCTAGTCAAGGTGGCACAGAAACCATAGTACTTACAATTTTATTCAGACAAGTTGGAAGATGTGTGATTGTATTATATACTTATAGTTTTAGTTATTAATAAAGAGTTTGTGTTTCTTTCGCATTTATAATAGGTATGTATTAGTAGGATGTATATCAATATTTATTTATCTGTATATCTTATCTTATATCTTTAAATTCTTGTATATATATAATTGGAATCTCGGAATTGGCTCCAACCATTTTCATGAAATAGTTTAATTTAGTATATAGGGGGTTTTGGGGGGCGATAAATCGAATTAGCTAAGAATCATTTTTAGAAAATGTCATATTTAAAAAAAAAAGGTACTATTATATTTATACACCTACAGAATAATCTTTGACAAACACATTTTTATCAGAACACTTATCTTGAATCTGTTAACTCACACAAAACATCAGCAGATGCCCATCTTGTATTTTCAAAGTCAATTGAATAATACATGTCCTAATTTTGTATTGTGTTTCACTTAGAAATACGTCATTTCTTTTTAACCGACTTCAAAAAGGAGGAGGTTATATATTCGACGTGTATGTATTTTTTTTTTTTTATGTATGTTCACCGATTACTCAGCCATTTGTGGATCGATTCTCAAAATTCTTTTTTTAATTGAAAGAGTATGGTTCTGAATTGGTCCCATTGTCACCAAAACTGGTTCTGATGATGGACTCCTAGGGAAATCGAAGAAAAACCTAAAAAGTTAGGTTATTTTTACGCATGAAGAGAGATTCTAGCTCGTTCGGCTGTACTGATATTCATGAAATTTGAGAAGAAAATAGGTAAGACTATGTGTTAACACATACGCTACTTTTTATCCCGAAAATAAATACTATTCCCGTGGGATGCACCAAATAACATATAAATCTTTTTAACTTCTTCACGCTCGAACGGTTGTACTGACATTGATGAAATTTGGAATGAAGATAGGTTAGACTATGTGTTTACACATAGGCTACTTTTTATCCCGAAAATAATTATTGTTCCCGTGGGATGCACCAAATAACACATGACACACTGATTTCGCTAAAATTTGATATAGGGGGTAGACTAGACCTTGTATAACACGAAGGTTACTTTTTATCTTAAAAGTCCAATTAGTCAAATTGCTATTCCCGTGGGAAGCCCAAATAACTGGATAACCTATTTTACTTCTTCGCGCTCATACGGCAATACAGATTTCGCTCATAAAATTAGCAGCCTGGCTAACAAAAGTAATCTGACGCGAACATCGAGGCTAAGCAACGGCCCATGCGGCCAGTCTTTGGATGGGTAACCATGCACAAGACTTCCATAAAAAAATATGATATTTTCATCTGGGCGTTACTGTGCTTCGGATAACACGTTAATTTGTTGGGCCTGGACCACTACTCTTAGTACAAGCAGGGGTCAAACTAAATCAGGGGCTTGAAAAACTCTCGACGCCAGAGCTTGGCCACTTGGGTCATACTTAGTGGAAGAAGGAACTGTAAAATTTGATATATTAATAGACAAGACCCTCGAACGGATAAGGAAAATATTTACGCGCTCGCTTCGCTAGGAGTTATCCCGCTTCGTTCGAATTTCCCCCAGGATGTTCTGGGCTTATGACACTCCAAATATTATATAATTTGTGCTGCTTTGGACTTCTTTATGCTCAAACGGTTCGAACAAATACGGTGAAAATTTTCGCGCTCGCTTCGCTCGCGCATAGCTCGCTTCGCTCGCATCCAGCTCGCTTCGCTCGCAATTGGTTCTTGTACGTTTTGACACAACAACCATTATGTAATTTGTGCTGGTTTGGACTTCTTTATGCTCAAACGGTTGGAACAAATACGGTGAAAATTTTCGCGCTCGCTTCGCTCGCGCGTAGCTCGCTTCGCTCGCATCCACCTCTTTTCGCTCGCACTTGGTTCTAGTAAGTTTTAACACAACAAACATTATGTAATTTGTGCTGCTTTGGACTTCTTTATGTTCAAACGGTTCGAACAAATACGGTGAAAATTTTCGCGCTCGCTTCGCTCGCGCACAGCTCTCTTCGCTCGCATCCATCTCTTTTCGCTCGCACTTGGTTCTAGTAAGCTTTGACACAACAAACATTATGTAATTGGTGCTGCTTTGGACTTCTTTATGATCAAACGGTTGGAACAAATACGGTGAAAATTTTCGCGCTCGCTTCGCTCGCATCCAGCTCGATTTGCTCCCAATTGGTTGCCTGCCTGACACACGCCAAATTTTTTCATCGTGAAGTTTATTTGGCTCCCCATAGCTAAAACTTAAACAAAATATCATTACCAACCACTAAAAATGTAAAAATAAAATTGTTTTAAAAAACAAACAACCGACTTCAAAAACACAACTAAAAAGGGAAAAATAATTTTAAGCCTAAATCAAATCAAGTATATATAAATAGAATAGGAGAGTTTATTTCATGTACTTATAAAAACTATTTGCAATTATTAGTAATCCTGTATTCTTGAAGTCGGTGCCATCTAATAAGAACAAATTAATGTTTGTTAAAAAAAACTATTTTCAATTGTCTTTCTTTGCTGGCACCGACTCCAAGAATACAGGATTACTAATAATTGCAAATAGTTTTTATAAGTACATGAAATAAACTCTCCTATTCTATTTATATATACTTGATTTGATTTAGGCTTAAAATTATTTTTCCCTTTTTAGTTGTGTTTTTGAAGTCGGTTGTTTGTTTTTTAAAACAATTTTATATCATTTACACTTTACACTTGTATTTCTTTTGTTAAAGTTTTCCTGTCCCTTTTTTAGTTTCTTTTTTATATACATATTCAAATTCAAATCAATTTATTGCAAATATTAGTGGTATAGTTACAGACAGGTATTGGGTCAGAGAAAAAAAGTGCACCATATTCTGCCTAGCGGTGTGCAATAATAGTCTATGACAAAACTTAAAGCTAATTAAATATATACTTGTACATTATTAATTATTTAGATTAGTATGTCATTTTTTTATAGTCTAGTATTAATTCCCAAAGAGATTATTTATATTATTAGAAGAATTGGGGTTAACTAACCGTGTGTGAAAAATATTTATTTATTGAAAGCTAATAAGCTTATTATAAGTTATACATATTCTTTTATTTTCACAGTTAAAATACTTAAAAAAAATATATTGACTAGTAAGTGTAAAAACCCAAATTACAAACAACTTTTAGGTTTTTGTTAGCTACTAAATAAATAATTACATAAGCTTACATTGTTACGGGTATAAATATGATTATTATTATTATATTTTAAATATAATAATTGTGAGAGTGAATCAGGTATGTATAATTTTATTTTATTATCTATACTATTTGATAATTATAATAATTGTGAGAGTGAATCGGTTTCTTCTAGGCAAGTACACTCCACACTAGATCGCAACATCACTTAACATCAGGTGAGTTGCGCAAGCCTAACATAAAAAAAAATTTGGAGAAAAGTTTTTATTCCTGAGTAACATATTTATTTTTTATTTATTGATACCTTTATTTCAGGCAACAATGGCCCATAACATAGAATATATACCATTAAAATAATAATTATAATTAAACTAATACAGTAATACCCCGGACTTACGCGATAGGTGGGACCGAGCGCTATCCGCGTAAGTCGAATTCGCGTAAGTCAGGGTACAATTTTGCATATACATACCTACCTATAAAGTCATACAAAGTATGTTTAATTGGGACCGGAGACTATAATTTAGGAAATATAAAACAATAATTTAGGAAATAAATTTAATTTAATTCTAGATAATATGACAACTATATTAATAAAATGTATAAACACAATCTGAAGTGCGCGGCTTTCAAACAAAAAACGTTAAAATAGACGAGAAAATTAAATCGCGTAACTCCGAATTCGCGTAAGTCGAGGTAGCGTAAGTCGGGGTATTACTGTACATATCAATAACCTACAAACTAGACTTATTAACTACTAGAGGTTGCCCGCGGCTCCGCCCGCGTGTAGGTCGCTTCTTGCGTAACCTGTGGAAAAAATCTATTGTATCCTATTCCCGTGCCAATTTTATATAAACACTACATTGCTACGATATCAAAATAAGCCGCATCTGTCTTTCCTCATTCGATTCCTGAGATCTAGTTAACCTCTGTTTTAGCTATTTTGGTGGTGATGCTACAGATTAGATCGTTTTCTCCAAGCCATTATTTTAATATAAATAATAAGAATACGTGAATCATACCACTAAGTAAACCACATACTTAAATTCCAATTCATAAGTATTTAATTTCAAACACACAAAACTTTCCCTTTGAACTTTAAACCCCAATGGCATACCTTAATTCACTCCTAGCAAATATCATTACAAATTTATTTTTACCACCATATAAACTACAACCAAAACAACGTTCAAGACTGTTAAATTGATAAATAAAAAAATGTCCAAACAAACTTCCACCCCCCTCCCCCCTATAAACCCTTATTTAACCCCTGGCAAAAAAACTTGGTTTTACATAAACTATACATATTCCAAATTTCATTGCTAGAAGTTCAAAAACATAGAAGTTTCATACAAACTATTTTACCCCCTTTCACCCCCTCAGGGGTGGAATTTCCAAAAATCCGTTCTTAGTACACGTTATAGTACTAAAATATATACACACTCCAAATTTTTCACCTCTCAGTTCAAAAACACAAAACTTTCATTTTTAACTTTCAACCCCAATGGCATCCCCCTTAATGCACCCCTGGCAAAAAAAAATACAATTTTAATTTAACCATTTAATAATCTATTTCCATGACAACTTTCAAGACTTTAATGTGATAAATAAAGAATTTTCCATACAAACTTTCACCCCCCATTACAAACCCTTAGTTCACCCCTGGCAAAAACACTTGACACCATTATTTTTAATTTTACATAAACTATACATATTCCAAATTTCATTACTGGAAGTTTAAAAACAAAGAAGTTTCATACAAACTGTTTTACCCCCTTTCACCCCCTTAGGGGTGGAATTTCCAAAAATCCGTTCTTAGTACGCGTCTGCATACCAAAACAAATACACCCTCTAAATTTCACAACCCTAGGACCAGCCGTTTGGGCTCTGCGTTGTCTATAGATGAATGAATGAATAGGTCAGGACAAAGAGTCTTATAGTATAGAAGATTACACATGAAGAGGAGGCGTCGTGTTTCGCTGGCTGGTGCCGCGCAGCTGGCCACGGAAACGCCGGTTCACGACACCTTTCGGCCAGAACTCATCCTTGAGGAATCTCTCGAGACAATGCGTCGGTACCCACTGGGTACATAGAGTATATTTTGTTTCTCTTTGCAACTTAGACTATTTTATTGCCTGTGCAAAGCTTATACTACTTACTATACCTCGAGGTCGACCCAGACAAAGGTGGCGTCATGACCTAGACGAACATGACACAAACTGGGCCACTAAAGCTGAAGACCGGGCTGTCTGGAAGGAGGGAAGAGAGGCCTTTGCCCAGCAGTGGGACACAATAGGCTGAAAATATAAATAAATAAATGCAAAGCCGGGATGGTTTGCTAGTAATTATAAAATAATGCATGTTGTTTCAGGGCAATTACGGGTGTAGGTGACATCCCTCATCTTCCATCGCATGACATGGTGTCGTTGTTTGAAGAAAGCGTCTGCCGCTACCACCAGCGCCAATGGTATTAGGTGAGTACTCTATTTTAAACACATGCTGTACAGCTGTTATATGTACATACAGTAGAAACTCTACGGCCCTTAGTTATATGAATTCGTGATTATCAAGACTACAGACCAATGTCGTATTTTAGCTGGAACTAAGTACACCAATACAGAGTTGAAGTTCCAAACTTTCGTACAAATCGCTTTGTGTCGACCTTTATTGTTAAGACTGCGAAGCTTTAAAACTCACTACCTGAGTCTCTGTTTCCTGAGAGGTATCATCTGGGGGCCTTCAAAAGTAGAGTTAAAAGGTATCTTCTAGGTAAGCATGCCACACCGTAGACCGTGCAGCTTAACATCAGGCTAGCTGTAGTCATAGTCGCTAACCTATCAAATAAAAAAAAGTAGAAACTCGATTATCCGGCCCTCAGTTAAACGGATTCGCGATTATCCGGACTACATTCCAATGTCGTATTTTAGCTGGAACTAAGTAGAGTAGAAACTCGATTATCCGGCCCTCAGTTAAACGGATTCGCGATTATCCGGACTACAGACCAATGTCATATTTTAGCTAGAACTAAGTACAGTAGAAACTCGATTATCCGGCCCTCAGTTAAACGGATACGCGATTATCCGGACTATAGACCAATGTCGTATTTTAGCTGGAACTAAGTACAGTAGAAACTAGAGTTATCTGGCCTTTATTTAAAGGGATACGCGATTATCCGGACTAAGATCAATTGTCCAAACTCGTATGTTTGCAAGCATGAAAGTGTCGGACGGAACTGGCAACAACCTGCCCGCGCCGGTTTTTTCATACGTTCGATTATCCGGATTTTCAATCATCCGAATGCCTAACAACAACAATTAGTTCGCTTAATCGAGTTTCTCCTGTATTACATATTTTAAAAATTATACTTTGTATAGTTACTGTTCGTAAGGCATCTAATAATTTCCGCGTAGAAAACGGCCACACTTATTTTCATATTTTTATCAGATCAAATCAAAATAATTGTAATAAAGTCAAATTACTACACCAATGACTTGTTTTTCAAGTTAGGTTTGGATTTGCACTCGCTTTACGGTGAAGGACAACATCGTGAGGAAACCGGCATGTTTGAGGACCACAATACCCGAAGACGTGTGTGATCCGCCAACCCGCACTTGGCCAGAGTGGTGGATTATGGCCTATAGCTCTCTTCTAGCAGTGAGAACGTAGTGGGCTGTTTGGTATACTTACTTGTTTGAGCGAATCGCATGAAGCGCGGCAGTAGGTATTGCGAGAAACAAATAATATACATATATAATCAACAGTCTAATAAACGACATTGTAACGCTGTTGAGATTTGCTGACGTACGTGTTGAGGGCAATGACGTCATAGCTACGTTATCACTCAAGATACCATCAAGGAAAATTTAAACTGAAGGGGAAAATTTACAAAACGATCATTAGACCTGTCGTATTGTATGGATCCGAGTGTTGGGCGACGAAAGTAGTGCATGAGAGAGGATTGCATGCGGCAGAGATGCGAATGTTGCGATGGATGTGTGGAGTAACAAGAATGGACAAGGTAAGAAATGAGTATATTAGAGGAAGTTTGAAAGTGGCGCCTGTTTCAGAGAAAGTGAAGAGTGGACGGTTAGCGTGGTACGGACATGTAATGCGTAGAGAGGAGATGCATGTGACTAGGAGAAGTATGGGTATGATTGTAAGAAGTAGCGGAAGGAGAGGTCGACCAAAGAAGACGTGGATGAATTGTGTGAAGGAGGATATGAATGAGAAGGGAGTGAATGTGGAGATGACGGCTGATAGAGTGGCGTGGAAGCGAAAAGCAGGCTGTGCCAACCCCACCTAGTGGGAAATAGTAAAGGAGAAGAAGAAGATACCATCAAGGAAAATATTGAGAGTCTACATACGAGTACATATGTATTGTACACAAATAAACAATTACAAAATTGGATAACCTACTTCAATTCGTCTTCTTCGTATGAGCTTTGGCCAAGCTTTGGTGTCGAGAGTTTTCAAGCCGCCCGAAGGCCTCTGACTTTTCCTCTGATATTTTTTTTCTGCTTACATTGCAAACGCAGACTGAATCCTACGATATTTATCAAAATGATGTAAGTTAAAGTTAAAAAGCCTTTTATTCAACTACATCATATTTACATGCACATAATATATTAAACACTTGTCAATTATCAAAATTTATTTCATTATAATTACTCATTAAATTGATTATTAAAATTAAATGTCATATTCTGCCCACCCGAGCCTAAACCGCAGTAATAGACATTTTAGTAGTTTTAAGCTAATTAATATTCTGAAACCGCATTTTAAAAACCTACAAATGAAATTGATATTTTTTTTAAATAACTGTAGAAGTATTTTTTTTAAATATATTTAGTTTGCGGTAATTGCAAAATAAATACAATTCTGCTAAAAAAACACAGTGTTTCCCAGCTAAATTGCAGTAAAAAACTTACTGCATAAGAATTATTTGATACGAGGGCCAAACTGTAAGTTTTTAGAACGGGCCACTTAAAAGCATTATATTAAAAAAATAAGTTTAAATTTTTAAAATAGAACTCTTTCCCAATATTATTGAGTATATATTTCATTCATTTGTCATTTGTTTTTACGATTTGGCGGCAAATTGAAAATAGTCTGTGCACGTTAGAATGAATTTAAGCCGAGAAAATTTTCGTGCAATGATTTTTTATGACTTTCGGTGTCATTTAAGTCAACAAAAAAGTTATGATAGACTTCGATTGGCCTTTCACGATGAAGCCCCATCTCGTGCGACAGTTTACAACTGGTTTATTGAATTCAAACGTTGTCGCACTAATCTCACCGATGATTTGCGTGAGGGACGGCCTTCTACAGCGACGACTGAAGATAACATCAGTGTTGTGCGGCGTATGATAGAGACTGACAAAAGAGTGACCTATCAGCAGATTCGGACAAGTCTAGGCATAAGTATGAGTCAAGTGCACAAAATCCTCCATGAACATTTAGTGGTCAGGAAGCTTTGTGCCCGCTGGGTACCGCATAATTTGACCGAAGCTCAAAAACTCCGCCGTGTTGATTGGTGCTGAGAAATGATCCAAAAATTTAACGGAGGTGACTCAAATGCTGCGTTCGGCATACTAACAGGTGACGAAAGCTGGATTTACTGTTATGATCCGGAAACCAAAAGACAGTCTGCTCAGTGGGTGTTTTCTTCCGAGGAGTTGCCAACTAAATTGAAGAGAGGGCGAAGTGTTGGAAAAAAGATGGTGGCCTCGTTCTTCGAAAGGACAGGTCATTACGTGACAATTGTCTTAGAGAATCAGAAAACGGTTAATGCAGAGTGGTACACTAACAATTGTTTGCCACTTGTTTTGGAAAAAGTTCGAGAGAAACGAGCTCGCAGCAGGATCCTCCTTCATCACGACAATGCCTCGTCGCACACCGCCAGGCAAACGATCAACTATTTGGCGACCTCAGACGTGGAATTACTGGGTTACCCGCCGTATAGCCCCGACCTCGCACTTTGCGATTTTTATTTATTCCCGAAAATAAAATAAAAACTTCGAGGAAAACGTTTTATGGACGCCGAGGAAGCAGTGGCTGCGTTTCAAAACGCCGTCGAAGAGACCCCTAAGGCCGAGTGGGCAAGGTGCTTTTCTCAATGGTTCTATCGAATGCAGAGAGGTTTTGATGTAAATGGACGCTATTTTGAAAAGTTATAATAAAACTAATAACTTGCTAGAATGCTTAGTTTTTGATTTTCTAAGAACTTTCAGTTTGACCCTCGTATCTCCAGCTAAATTGCAGTATTATCACTTATTTTGCAACAATTTAAGTGGTAGGTTTATCTAGGAGAATAAATAAAAAACTTATTAAAATTGTTTGCCTTCATACAAGTTGATTTTACTGCAAATATAGTTTTTAATTGTATCCCTAATTAAAGTGCAGTATTAGTTCAGTACATTATCTATTACTGCTTTTTATCTTGTGTAGATTTTTTTTATCCCGTGAAAAACCAACTAGAATGAAGTATAATAGAAGTAAAAAAAAGATTTGAAACATATTAGGGTATAGTTTTTATACTGTTCTATGTAAGATGTTTCCATAAACTATTTTAGTATTATAAGTAGTATTTAAGTTTAATGGTGCTTCTAATTAGTGGAAAAACATAATTTTTATATTAAATTTAAAGGCAGTTTTCTTTTACTACAAATAAAGAACTTCAGAATCTTATTGTAATAAAATTGTTTTAAAAAACAAAGAACCGACTTCAAAACACAACTAAAAAGGGAAAAATAATTTTAAGCCTACATCAAATCAAGAATAGTTATATAAGTAGAATCGAAGAGTTTGTTTCATGTACTTATAAAAAACTATTTTAAATTTTTATGAATCCTGTATTCTTGGAGTCGGTGCCAGCAAAGAAAGACAATTGAAAATAGTTTTTTTAACAAACATTAAATTGTTCTTCCTAGATGGCACCGACTTCAAGAAAACAGGATAAATAAAAATTTAAAATAGTTTTTTATAAGTACATGAAACAAACTCTTCGATTCTACTTATATAACTATTCTTGATTTGATGTAGGCTTAAAATTATTTTTCCCTTTTTAGTTGTGTTTTGAAGTCGGTTCTTTGTTTTTTAAAACAATTTTATTTTTACATTTTTAGTGGTTAGTCATGATATTTTTTAAGTTTTAACTATAGAGAGCCAAATAAACTTCACGATCAAAAAACCTCTGGCGTATACCAGGCAGGCAACCAATTACGAGCAAATTGAGCTGTATGCTAGCGAAGCGAGCGCGAAAATATTCACCGTATTTGTTCGAACCGTTTGAGCATAAAGAAGTCCAAAGCAGCACAAATTACATAATGTTTGCTGTGTCAAAACGTAATAGAACCAATTGCGAGCGAAGCGAGCGCGAAAATTTTCACCGTATTTGTTCGAACCGTTTGAGCATAAAGAAGTCCAAAGCAGCACAAATTACATAATGTTTGTTGTGTCAAAACGTAATAGAACCAATTGCGAGCGAAGCGAGCCGGATGCGAGCGAAGCGAGCTATGCGCGAGCGAAGCGAGCGCGAAAATTTTCACTGTATTTGTTCGAACCGTTTGAGCATAAAGAAGTCCAAAGCAGCACAAATTACATAATGTTTGTTGTGTTAAAACGTAATAGAACCAATTGCGAGCGAAGCGAGCCGGATGCGAGCGAAGCGAGCGCGAAAATTTTCACCGTATTTGTTCGAACCGTTTGAGCATAAAAATGTCCAAAGCAGCACAAATTACATAATGTTTGTTGTGTCAAAACGTAATAGAACCAATTGCGAGCGAAGCGAGCCGGATGCGAGCGAAGCGAGCGCAAAAATTTTCACCGTATTTGTTCGAACCGTTTGGGTATAAAGAAGTCCAAAGCAGCACAAATTACATAATGTTTGTTGTGTCAAAACTTACTAGAACCAACAGCGAGCGAAGCGAGCCGGATGCGAGCGAAACGAGCCGGATGCGAGTGAAGCGAGCCGGATGCGAGCGATCCGAACTATGCGCGAGCGAAGCGAGCGCGAAAATTTTCACTGTATTTGTTCGAACCGTTTGAGCATAAAGAAGTCCAAAGCAGCACAAATTACGTAATGTTTGTTGTGTCAAAACGTACTAGAACCAATTGCGAGCGAAGCGAGCCGGATGCGAGCGAAGCGAGCTATGCGCGAGCGAAGCGAGCGCGAAAATTTTCACTGTATTTGTTCGAACCGTTTGAGCATAAAGAAGTCCAAAGCAGCACAAATTACATAATGTTTGTTGTGTTAAAACGTAATAGAACCAATTGCGAGCGAAGCGAGCGCGAAAATTTTCACCGTATTTGTTCGAACCGTTTGAGCATAAAGAAGTCCAAAGTAGCACAAATTATATAATGTTTGTACCGTTTGAGTATAAAGAAGTCCAAAGCAGCACAAATTACATAATGTTTGTTGTGTCAAAACTTACTAGAACCAACAGCGAGCGAAGCGAGCCGGATGCGAGCGAAACGAGCCGGATGCGAGTGAAGCGAGCCGGACGCAAGCGATCCGAACTATGCGCGAGCGAAGCGAGCGCGAAAATTTTCACCGTATTTGTTTAAACCGTTTGAGCATAAAGAAGTCCAAAGCAGCACAAATAACATGTTTGTTGTGTCAAAACGTACTAGGACCAAGGGCGAGCGAAGCGAGCTGGATGCGAGTGTATCGAGCAATGCGCGAGCGAAGCGAGCGCGAAAATTTTCACCGTATTTGTTCAAACCATTTGAGCATAAAGAAGTCCAAAGCAGCACAAATAACATGTTTGTTGTGTCAAAACGTACTAGGACCAAGGGCGAGCGAAGCGAGCTGGATGCGAGCGTATCGAGCAATGCGCGAGCGAAGCGAGCGCGAAAATTTTCACCGTATTTGTTCAAACCATTTGAGCATAAAGAAGTCCAAAGCAGCACAAATTATATAATATTTGGAGTGTCATAAGCCCAAAACATCCTGGGGGAAAGTCGAACGAAGTGGGATAACTCCTAGCGAAGCGAGCCCGTAAATATTTTTTTTATCCGTTCGAGTGTCTAGTCTATTAATATATTATCAAATTTTACATGAGTGAAATCTGTATTGCCGTATGAGCGCGAAGAAGTGAAATAGGTTATCGAGTTATTTGGGTATCCCAAGGGAATAGCAATGACTTTTAAGATAAAAAGTAACCTTCGTGTTATACAAGGTCTAGTCTACCCCCATATCAAATTTAAGCGAAATCAGTGTGTCATGTGTTATTTGGTGCATCCCACGGGAACAGTAATTATTTTCGGGATAAAAAGTAGCCAATGTGTTAACACATAGTCTAACCTATCTTCATCTCAAATTTCATCAACATCAGTACAGCCGTTCGGGCGTGAAGAAGTTATAAAGATTTATGTGTTATTTGGTGCATCCCACGGGAACAGTAATTATATTCGGGATAAAAAGTAGCCTATGTGTTAACACATAGTCTTACCTATTTTTATCTTAAATTTCAAGAATATCAGTACAGCCGAACGAGCGTAAATCTCTCTTCGGGCGTAAACATAACCTAACTTTTTAGGTTTTCCTTCGATTTCCCTAGGAATCCATCATCAGATCCTATTTTGGTGACAATGGGACCAATTCAGAACCATACTCTTTCAATTAAAAAAAGAATTTTGAGAATCGATCCACAAATGGCTGAGAAATCGGTGAACATACATAAAAAAAAAAAAAAATACATACACGTCGAATATATAACCTCCTCCTTTTTGAAGTCGGTTAAAAACCTATTTTAAACTGCAGTTTTTTTATGTTAATACTGCACTTTAATAAGTAAAATTAAAGGTATATCTTAAAAAAAGTGTATTAATAGGAGAATTTAATGCATTTTAATTAGTTTTTTATAATTTTTTTGTTTTTTACTTGTAGTAAGAGAGGCCAAAAAAACTTAATGGCTAAGTATAATTATTGTATTTTAAAACAAAAATAATGTAACAACACAAAAAATAATTCGTTTTTGCGTTTAGTTTCACTTCGTATTAAAGATTTAATGAATTTACTTCTCCAAATATTTTTTTTTGTAGTTTTTACTCTTTCCGCATGAAGCGCGGCAGTAGGTATTGCGAGAAACAAATAATATACATATATAATCAACAGTCTAATAAACGACATTGTAACGCTGTTGAGATTTGCTGACGTACGTGTTGAGGGCAATGACGTCATAGCTACGTTATCACTCAAGATACCATCAAGGAAAATTTAAACTGAAGGGGAAAATTTACAAAACGATCATTAGACCTGTCGTATTGTATGGATCCGAGTGTTGGGCGACGAAAGTAGTGCATGAGAGAGGATTGCATGCGGCAGAGATGCGAATGTTGCGATGGATGTGTGGAGTAACAAGAATGGACAAGGTAAGAAATGAGTATATTAGAGGAAGTTTGAAAGTGGCGCCTGTTTCAGAGAAAGTGAAGAGTGGACGGTTAGCGTGGTACGGACATGTAATGCGTAGAGAGGAGATGCATGTGACTAGGAGAAGTATGGATATGATTGTAAGAAGTAGCGGAAGGAGACCAAAGAAGACGTGGATGAATTGTGTGAAGGAGGATATGAATGAGAAGGGAGTGAATGTGGAGATGACGGCTGATAGAGTGGCGTGGAAGCGAAAAGCAGGCTGTGCCAACCCCACCTAGTGGGAAATAGTAAAGGAGAAGAAGAAGATACCATCAAGGAAAATATTGAGAGTCTACATACGAGTACATATGTATTGTACACAAATAAACAATTACAAAATTGGATAACCTACTTCAATTCGTCTTCTTCGTATGAGCTTTGGCCAAGCTTTGGTGTCGAGAGTTTTCAAGCCGCCCGAAGGCCTCTGACTTTTCCTCTGATATTTTTTTTCTGCTTACATTGCAAACGCAGACTGAATCCTACGATATTTATCAAAATGATGTAAGTTAAAGTTAAAAAGCCTTTTATTCAACTACATCATATTTACATGCACATAATATATTAAACACTTGTCAATTATCAAAATTTATTTCATTATAATTACTCATTAAATTGATTATTAAAATTAAATGTCATATTCTGCCCACCCGAGCCTAAACCGCAGTAATAGACATTTTAGTAGTTTTAAGCTAATTAATATTCTGAAACCGCATTTTAAAAACCTACAAATGAAATTGATATTTTTTTTAAATAACTGTAGAAGTATTTTTTTTAAATATATTTAGTTTGCGGTAATTGCAAAATAAATACAATTCTGCTAAAAAAACACAGTGTTTCCCAGCTAAATTGCAGTAAAAAACTTACTGCATAAGAATTATTTGATACGAGGGCCAAACTGTAAGTTTTTAGAACGGGCCACTTAAAAGCATTATATTAAAAAAATAAGTTTAAATTTTTAAAATAGAACTCTTTCCCAATATTATTGAGTATATATTTCATTCATTTGTCATTTGTTTTTACGATTTGGCGGCAAATTGAAAATAGTCTGTGCACGTTAGAATGAATTTAAGCCGAGAAAATTTTCGTGCAATGATTTTTTATGACTTTCGGTGTCATTTAAGTCAACAAAAAAGTTATGATAGACTTCGATTGGCCTTTCACGATGAAGCCCCATCTCGTGCGACAGTTTACAACTGGTTTATTGAATTCAAACGTGGTCGCACTAATCTCACCGATGATTTGCGTGAGGGACGGCCTTCTACAGCGACGACTGAAGATAACATCAGTGTTGTGCGGCGTATGATAGAGACTGACAAAAGAGTGACCTATCAGCAGATTCGGACAAGTCTAGGCATAAGTATGAGTCAAGTGCACAAAATCCTCCATGAACATTTAGTGGTCAGGAAGCTTTGTGCCCGCTGGGTACCGCATAATTTGACCGAAGCTCAAAAACTCCGCCGTGTTGATTGGTGCCGAGAAATGATCCAAAAATTTAACGGAGGTGACTCAAATGCTGCGTTCGGCATACTAACAGGTGACGAAAGCTGGATTTACTGTTATGATCCGGAAACCAAAAGACAGTCTGCTCAGTGGGTGTTTTCTTCCGAGGAGTTGCCAACTAAATTGAAGAGAGGGCGAAGTGTTGGAAAAAAGATGGTGGCCTCGTTCTTCGAAAGGACAGGTCATTACGTGACAATTGTCTTAGAGAATCAGAAAACGGTTAATGCAGAGTGGTACACTAACAATTGTTTGCCACTTGTTTTGGAAAAAGTTCGAGAGAAACGAGCTCGCAGCAGGATCCTCCTTCATCACGACAATGCCTCGTCGCACACCGCCAGGCAAACGATCAACTATTTGGCGACCTCAGACGTGGAATTACTGGGTTACCCGCCGTATAGCCCCGACCTCGCACTTTGCGATTTTTATTTATTCCCGAAAATAAAATAAAAACTTCGAGGAAAACGTTTTATGGACGCCGAGGAAGCAGTGGCTGCGTTTCAAAACGCCGTCGAAGAGACCCCTAAGGCCGAGTGGGCAAGGTGCTTTTCTCAATGGTTCTATCGAATGCAGAGAGGTTTTGATGTAAATGGACGCTATTTTGAAAAGTTATAATAAAACTAATAACTTGCTAGAATGCTTAGTTTTTGATTTTCTAAGAACTTTCAGTTTGACCCTCGTATCTCCAGCTAAATTGCAGTATTATCACTTATTTTGCAACAATTTAAGTGGTAGGTTTATCTAGGAGAATAAATAAAAAACTTATTAAAATTGTTTGCCTTCATACAAGTTGATTTTACTGCAAATATAGTTTTTAATTGTATCCCTAATTAAAGTGCAGTATTAGTTCAGTACATTATCTATTACTGCTTTTTATCTTGTGTAGATTTTTTTTATCCCGTGAAAAACCAACTAGAATGAAGTATAATAGAAGTAAAAAAAAGATTTGAAACATATTAGGGTATAGTTTTTATACTGTTCTATGTAAGATGTTTCCATAAACTATTTTAGTATTATAAGTAGTATTTAAGTTTAATGGTGCTTCTAATTAGTGGAAAAACATAATTTTTATATTAAATTTAAAGGCAGTTTTCTTTTACTACAAATAAAGAACTTCAGAATCTTATTGTAAAAACCTATTTTAAACTGCAGTTTTTTTATGTTAATACTGCACTTTAATAAGTAAAATTAAAGGTATATCTTAAAAAAAGTGTATTAATAGGAGAATTTAATGCATTTTAATTAGTTTTTTATAATTTTTTTGTTTTTTACTTGTAGTAAGAGAGGCCAAAAAAACTTAATGGCTAAGTATAATTATTGTATTTTAAAACAAAAATAATGTAACAACACAAAAAATAATTCGTTTTTGCGTTTAGTTTCACTTCGTATTAAAGATTTAATGAATTTACTTCTCCAAATATTTTTTTTTGTAGTTTTTACTCTTTCCGCACGGTTTTCTCAAAATCGTGTTTTTCCTATTACTGCACTTTAGGTTCGGGAGGGCAGTATTTTCGATGTATTTATCAATAGCTATAATTGTTATATCATATTAATAGTGCGATTTCTCTTGTCAGTTAAACTTTTGGTTTATGTAGCTGTCGCCTCCTTGGCATAGGCCTCCCTCAGTTTATTTCATAGTTTCCTATTTCTCGCCATTCTATTAAAATGATGTACTTATACTAATTATTTGTACACATTGAAAAGGTCTACAGAAAATTTCGCTATGATATATGTTTTTCTCTAGTGTATTTAGTATCAGCATTGCACCCGTGCGAAGCAGGGGCGGGTCGCGAGTTTGCAAATAAATTAACTACGAAAGCTAAAAAACTGCACACATTTCAAATTTTCCCGCTCAACGCAATCTGATCGCCGTTTTGGGCGTAGTTCCTAAAACTTTCAATAGATGGCGTTAGTGTCAAGTTAACACGCGGTGACGTTTTGTGTCCGCATTCTATGAGTGTCGGCTTACTGGCACATCGAAAGCGTAAGCCGTAAGGTTAACATTACATTCATATTCATTTAATAATTGTTTTTGAGTAAGCAGTTCCATAGCCAAGCTATGGCTGCTATAAAATAAATGGTTTTCTTCATATATTATAAGTGGCCATGCTCTGATGGCGAGAGTTTTTAAGCCACACGAAAGCCTCTGACTTAGCTTAACGACGACTACTACTAAGATTTAAAATCCGGGACCTACATTTTAACCTGTATGCGACCCACGGTAGCGCCCAGAGAAAAAGTAATTTTAAAAACGACAGTATTGGGCATAGTCACCCGTCCAAATACCGTCCTCATCGACTGTTGCTTTATCATACTTAATATTACCCCCTCGTCTGTTGATCGAGCTCCAGGAGCGCGATGTCAAAAATGCCTTGTCTGTGGGGCGCGCTCCTGGAGCTCGATTTATGGCTCTTACGTATTTTTGACCGTAGTATATCGTAAACTATATCTGGACTGCTCTAACTTGCACCAAAATGTAGAGAAAAGAACAACGATGGCATATCGTCACGTGTGTAAGTAAGTGTTGAAGTATGAATGGACCCTTTTTTGCCCGGCAACCCGACCGCGCGGAATGAATGACGTCATTGTGTTTTTGTAAGCCGAGTATTGTAAACAAAATGAGTGGGAATGAGTGTTTTGTTTATTGATAGTGTTTGTGTATATTATTGTTAATAAAATAAAAACTTTGTTTACGAATAATTGTTTTTGTAATTATTCATAACGACTTTTGTATAATGAACTGAATTTTTTCGCCTACCCTGATTTCAAGCTAGAATTATTTATTCATTGCAAATTAATTCAGGACTAAAACATGTTTAATGTAATAGCTTGTTTCATACCGATTCAAACGATATTAGTTATACATAGTAGCTCTCTACAAAATTTTAGAGATATCATCGTTTTAATCACATGACCTATGACCTGCGCTGACCTCCCAGAATGGCCCCCACAGACGCGCGAATTTTTGCAAAATGGCCGCCACAGATGGCTGGATATATATACCTACTAATATACTACTACATAAAATATACTAACAATATTACATACATGTATAACTAATTAAGTTACAAAGACAAGTAATTAGCCTAAGGTTAATAAATATGACGACCTCGTTGGCGTAAAGGTTACCATGCCGGTCTGCTAATCAGAAGGTTCCGGGTTCGATTCCCGGCCTGGTCAACATCTTTGTGCTTAACTAAATTTGTTGGCTGTGGGTCTGGGTGTTAAATATGTATTTATATATAATATATATGTATATATATGAAGTATATCAGTTGTGTTAGCAACCATAATACGAGCTAGAAATGGTTCAGTATGGGGCTAACCAGCCGTGTGTGAATGTGTAAAAAAAAATATACTTTGACTTTGATAGAAAAAACCGTTGATACAAGATTTCGCGAATTTCCTTAATAGAAATCAAACCTAACCTTATCCTTTGTATATCCCATCAGGTTTCCTTTTCCCGTATATCCCGAGACGATCCCAGTCCCCGATCCTCGGAGCAATACAGCAGCTTGTGAGCATGTTCTATATCTATTCATTTATTCAATTAAATCTTAATATATATAAATCTCGTGTCACAATGTTGTCCTCAATGGACTCCTAAACCACTTAACCGATTATAATAAAATTCGCACACCATGTGCAGTTCGATCCAACTTGAGGGATAGGTTAGTTTAATTATCAAATTATAGTCGCAATTTTAATTTATTGCTAATTAATGGTGGCGATTCAGCGGCACACACGACTAAACCAAATTTAAAGAAGCCCCGTCTCTTTTCATCTTAGGTGGCCAGAAAGAGACGGCACGCTGTACACCATAGTTAAACCAACTAAAATCACGTCAAATGTAGAAAATATAGGCGACTTTAGTCCGCACTCATTTGTATCACCTCTAAAACTGCCTGCACATTCCATATTTGACGTGATTTTAGTTGTTTTGTCTGTGGTTCAGAACATGCCGTCTCTTTCTGGCCACCTAAGATGAAAAGAGACGGGGCTTCTTTAAATTTGGTTTAGTCGTGTGTGCCGCTGAATCGCCACCATTGTCTGTTATTATTTGACAGTCACAATAATCTGTTAACTCCAAATGATTCTAACAAATGTCGATACCTTTCGACTGGGATGAGTAAGTAATCAATAAATGGCGCTGCTATGGTAAATTTACGAACGTGTTATATAAGCTTCACTATCTATTTTTCATACCCCTAAGTGAGGCAAAACAACGTTTGGTCAGCTAGTAGCTATAATAATTTTTACACCAAAGCGCTAACTATTTTAGACTTATAAACTACACTCCTGAATACGCACACAATGCAAATGACGGCACTGTCTACAGAAGACATC
Organism: Mellilla xanthometata; assembly: GCA_035578125.1. NCBI lineage: Eukaryota > Metazoa > Arthropoda > Insecta > Lepidoptera > Geometridae > Mellilla > Mellilla xanthometata. The sequence continues at coordinate 632,775 of JAPUBQ010000032.1, forward strand.
GATATCTTGTATTTCGGATAAAACGTTAAGGTTAGTTAAAGCACGCCGCGTAGGGCCGTTTTTTAATTCTAAATGGCTCTTGCGCTTGATCACAATTCACCTGATGGTAAGCGATATTGCAATCTTAGGTGGAGCACGCTTGCCCAGAAGAAACCGGTTCACTCTTGCCTTGAAAACCGCTAGATTATAGTTATCGGGGAACAGGGAATTTGGCAAAGAACTCCACACCTTGGTGGTACGCACAATGAAGGTGGAGGCAAACCGCTTAGTACGCGACTTGGGCTCCTCCTTAGTATAACGGTGCCGCCTTGGTGTTTCCCTACTCGTCCGATGGTGGAATGGGGCGGGGGGATCAAATCATGTAACCCCGTTGCACACTCTCCGAAATGCAACCTATAAAAAACCGAAATGCTGGCCACCATGCGGCGATGCTCAAGGCTCTGTTTAGCATATTCCGTGCGAGAATGAGGGACACTGAACAACGTGTGCCATCGCCGGCCACACGAGCGAGTGTAATAATCAGGGACGAACAAAAAGAAAGAGCTCAAAACAGTCGGATTGTTAACCTTACCGCGGAGTACCATACAGTAGTGCATAACCACATTGATGCTTCTTCTTATTTCTAATGGCTCAATATTAACCATGCTTGCTACAAAAAGGGATGGATACATATACGGATAGTATCCATACATCCGTTTATAGATTGATCTATTTACCAGCTGACCCGGCAAACGTTGTTTTGCCTTAAAAATTTAAGGGTGAACAACCCTTGTCACTTTGGGCTATGGAAAATAGATAGTAGCCGATTCTCAGACCTACTGAATACGCATATAAAATTTGGTAAAAATCGGTCAAGCCGTTTCGGTGGAGTACGGTAACTAACATTGTGAAATGGATATTTTATATATTAGATTAAATTAGATAATGAACACAAAAAATACCTTCGAAATGAGAAAATCCTCCGAAAAATAAGAAGGTTACAAAGAAATAGATTAAGCGAGTAACACATTTGAAAGTAGCACCAGTGTGTGAGAAACTAAAGAGTGGGACGTTAGTTTGGTATGGGCATGTGATGCGTAGAGAGGAGATGCATGTTAGTAGGAGATGTATGGAAATGGATGTGCAAGGAAGAAGGGCAAAAGGCCGACCGAAGAAGACGTGGATGGAGTGTATGATTGAAGACATGAGAGTGAAAGGAGTGAGTGTAGAGACGACGGCTGATAGAGGAGAGTGGAAGAAGACATGGATGGAGTGTGTGAATGAGAACATGAGAGTGAAGGGAGTGAGTGTAGAGACGACGGCTGATAGAGGAGAGTGGAAGAGGAAAATTTGCTGTGCCGACCCCACCTAGTGGGATAAGGCAAGGAAGAAGAAGAAGAAGAAGAAGACATACAAACTCACACACACACACACAAGCTATTGCCCCAATTTGATTCGTGTGACTTCACAAAAACATAAACACAAATATCACCTCTATACGTATACGTCACTTAACAGATAACCAGCATGTGACCACAGGTCATTCAGTATAAGATTAGCGCTCACCATCTAAACACGTGCCTGCTACTGCACGTGCGTTTGAAGAGATGACAGCTCAGTCTGGCGCTCGACCGTCTCTCGTCCAGGAGGTCGTGGGTTCGATCCTCGCCAATGAGCTCGAGATTTCGGTGAAGACGGTTTCTGAGATACAGCCTAGAGACAGACAGACAGACAGCGGAGGCTTAGTAATAGGGTCCCGTTTTTACCGCGTCTTTTACCTAAAAGACGCAAGAGGCGTATTGTGCATTTCCCCCTACCAGCCTACCCAAGCCATCCACCAGCCTACCCAAGCCATCCTATCAGTGGCATCAATAACGAATGGCTATCATTCAACACTCAGGGTGCTGGTCAAATGTCTATCTTAGAGATGCGCGACTGCGAATAATCTGACCAGTCGAATTACCTACAACTTCTAATATACACGTTCGACTTGAATATTAGTAATATACTAATGTTAATAATCGAATGATGACTACTAATTAGTTACTAATGGCGTTTTGACTCGATTGTTAGCGAATCTTGTCAATGTCACTTGTTAGTTTCAAATGAATGAATCGTTGGAGTGGAGTCGGCTCAAGTAGTAACTTATGTAGTATTCATTCAGTCCGGTTAATTTTGGGTATCATGTTAGTAACTAATTTTCGGAGATCATTCGAATGAGTCGAATGATTTATAAAGTAGAATAATTCGACTGGAATCATTCACAGTCGCGCATCGCTAGTCTATCTGTAGGAAGTTAAAAAAAAACGTGGCCGTCCACGATAGCCATAACGTGAAAATCATCAGGGGTCGTCTTTTGACCCCTACTGATAAGAATAGAGTTCTTCTGACCTGATAACAGAGATAAGTTATTAAAAATTTAAATATAGGTACGTAAGTTTTATTTACCTTAGTTGCCAAATTTTATAAACAAAGAAACACTGATTTGATTTGATTTTATAAGTTCTTTTTTTACGTAATAATAATAAACATAACATACAAAGTTAAGCATAGCCTACAATTTGTACAAACATAATTTCTATAATACTTTTCAGGCTAAACACCTCTTTAAAGTTTTAAATAACATAATGTTAGTTATAAAAGTCGATTAATTCTTATATTTATACAATACTAAGCAGCATACATGATTCTAAAAATAAATTAATGAACTTATTGTACCAAGTTCATTTTTAAAAAGATAATCTAAGAAATCAGTTTAGATTACGAACGAAATTCGCGAAGTATTTATGAACTACCTTTATTATTTTAAATTTACGAACTAGCCGTTTGTGATTGAGCTGTCATTCTCAAGTGCGTTATCGCTGTCGCCAAAGAAACACTGAGTGAACCAATAAATGCTAACATTTCGATACTCTATTATGCAAACCTACTAACTCCTTTGCACAATTTTTACTGGAGATACTCAAAACGTCATTGTATTTCGTATAGAAAGATAAATAAAAAGTAATATAACTTTATTTTTATTATAATAATAAAAATATAGCATAGTTTTTCACGGGATTTTGGTTTTTCTTTATTGCGTAAAATAAAAAATACAATGAAGTTTCGAGCCTCTCCCGTAAAAAACCCGCAGAAGAGTTAGTTAGCTTTTCAAATTAGGGTATCGATTTATAATTGTTTATTGCGACGCGTATGAATGTATGATTAAATTATAACTGGCTAGCTTCGACCCGTGGTGCAACCTGCGTTAATCCGGGACAAAATAAGTTTAGCCGGGTTCAAAATAGCCTATGTGTTAATCCAAGGTTTAACCTATCTTGACACCATCAAAAAAACACACACACACATGTCAAACTTATAACTAACACTTTCAATTTGTGTCGGTGGCCATTTTGGATTTGTTTTCATGATACATATCTAAGAAACTAACCTAATGTGATTTAAAACAAAGAATAAAACCAAAATTGACTTCCTTCCGGGGGTTACGATGCCACACACATACACACACGCACACACACGTCTTGTCAAACTTATAACTAACACTTCATCGCTTCCAATGTGTGTCGGCGGCCATTTTGGATTTGTTTTCATTATACATATCTAAGAAAACAACCAAAACAAAAAACAAAACCAAAATCGGCTTCCTTCCGGGGGTTACTATTCCAGACACACACACACATGTCAAACTTATGACAAACACTTCGTCGCTTTTAATTTGTGTCGGCGGCCACACATGTCAAACTTATGACAAACACTTCGTCGCTTTTAATTTGTGTCGGCGGCCATTTTGGATTTGTTTTCATGATACATATCTAAGAAAATAACTTAATGTGAACTTAAAACAAAAAATAAACCAAAATCGGCTTCCTTTCGGGGGTTACGATGCCACACACATACACACATAGATAAACACACGAACACACACACAGACGTCAAACTTTTAACAAACACTTCGTCGCTTTTGCGACTCAGGTTAAAATATCATTGGCCGTGACATCCGATGGTAGGAATTGACACGAAGCGTCATGTGCTTATGTAACCAGCTATTTAGTATATAAATAGAATCGTACGATTTTACGTTACGTTGTACTAACGTAACGACATACAAAATTGAATAACATAAATAAATATTTTTAAAATATTTTTTATATAAAATTTCCATGTCACAATGTTTGTTTATGCCATTTATTAATAACGGTAACAGATAGACACATAAAATTTTCACAATACAGAATATATCAAGTTTAAAAATCTTATCTTATACTAGAGGTTGCCCGCGGCTCCGCCCGCGTGTAGGTCGCTTTTCGGGTAACCTGTGGAAAAATTCTATTGCATCCTATTCCCGTGCCAATTTTATATAAACTTTCCTCATTCGATTTTACCTACTTTGGTGATGATGCGACAGATTAGATCGTTTTTTCCAAGCCATTATTTAAATTTAAATATGTAATTAGAATACGTGAACCATACCACTAAGTGAACCACTTACTTAAATTCTAATTCAGAAGTATTTAATTTCAAAAACACAAAACTTTCCCTGTGAACTTTAATCTCCCCATTAGCATACCTAAATGCACTCCTGGCAAATATTTTTACAAATTTATTTTAACCACCAAAGAAACTACAAACATAACAACTTTCAAGACTTTAACTTGATAAGTAAAGAATTTTCCATACAAACTTTCACCCCCCATTACAAACCCTTAGTTCACCCCTGGTAAAAAAACTTGATAAGTACCATTATTTTTAATATATAATAATTAATAATTTATACATAAGCTATACATATTCCAAATATCATTGCTAGAAGTTCAAAAACATAGAAGTTTCATACAAACTATTTTACCCCCTTTCACCCCCCTTAAGGGTAGAATTTCAAAAAATCTATTCTTAGTACACGTCTAAGTACTAAAATATATACACACTCCAAATTTTACACATTTAAGTTCAAAAACACAAAACTTTCATTTTTAACTTTCAACCCCAATGGCATCCCCCTTAATGCATCCCTGGCAAAAAATTTTAAAATTTTAATTTAACCATTCATTAAACTACTACCATATCAACTTTCAAGACTTTAACTTGATAAATAAAGATTTTTCCATACAAACTTTCACCCCCCATAACAAACCCTTAGTTCACCCCTGGTAAAAAAACTTGATACCATTATTTTTAATTTTACATAAACTATACATATTCCAAATTTCATTGCTATAAGTTCAAAAACAAAGAAGTTTCATACAAACTGTTTTACCCCCTTTCACCCCCTTAGGGGTGGAATTTCCAAAAACCCGTTCTTAGTACGCGTCTACATACCAAAACAAATACACCCTCCAAATTTTACAACCCTAGGACCAACCGTTTGGGCTCTGCGTTGTCTATAGATGAATGAATGAATGAATAGGTCAGGACAAAGAGTCTTATAGTATAGATATAAAATATCCATGTCACAATGTTAGTTACCGTTCTCCTCCGAAACGGCTTAAGACCGATTTTTACCAAATTTCATATGCGTATTCAGTAGATCTGAGAATCGGCTACTATCTATTTTTTAAGGCCAAACAACGTTTGCCAGGTCAGCTAGAATTATGTTATATATTTGTGTTTGCTAGTCAGTTTAACCATTTTGTATGAAATTTGGTATGGGTGCTAGATGTAGACTGTGTCTTTACGACTAGAATTTAATCCCAGATTAAATCAGGTAACACTGGGTTGCAACTAATATTTATATCATTATTAGACGACTTTCGTAAAATAACAATAAGTTTTTGTTGCTGACTGTACCAATCAATGTAATGTCATTTTAAATAGAGGAAATAGCTGTTCTTGAACGACCGCTATAATCGTAATATATATAAATCTCGTGTCACAATGTTTGTCCTCAATGGACTCCTAAACTACTTAACCGATTATAATAAAATTCGCACACCATGTGCAGTTCGATCCAACTTGAGAGATAGGATAGTTTAAATCTCAAATTATAGTCGCAATTTTAATTTATTGCTAATTATTGTCTGTTTTTATTTGACAGTCGCAATTATCTGTTAACTCCAAATGATTCTAACAGATGTCGATACCTTTCGACTGGGTTGAGTAAGTAATCAATAGATGGCGCTGCTATGGTAAATCTACGAACGTGTCATATATGCTACACTATCTATTTTTCATACCCCTAAGTGAGGCAAAACAACGTTTGCCGGGTTAGCTAGTAATCTTATACAATCACTATTATGTATGTGACAGAGTTGCGAAATGAATAGTTATTAACCGAGAGAGTGAAGCGAGCGAGACGCGTCTGCATTTAACAACTACTAGTGCTAAGACTTACAGCCGGGAACTGTACTTGTGCGGACTATTAAACTGTGGAACTCTTCTCCGGAATCCCTGTGCCCTCTGAACTATAACCTCACTGTCTTCAAGGCGAGAGTGAATCGGTTTCTTCTAGGCAAGCGCGCTCCACCCTAGTTCGCAACATCACTTAACATCAGGTGAGTTGCGATCAAGCGCTTGTCTATTTATCATAAAAAAAAACTACAATTTAACGCGTCGTCCGACCCTCGGTAGCGCCCATATGAAAATGCTACTCTTTAAAAGACAGTCTTGTGCATGGTCACCCATCTGAGATATGTTCGTATTGACCGATGCTGAACCTCAATGATCTCGTCAGATATTCTTAGATAGCCGAGCTACAGGCGCTACGCTATGTCCAAGTAAAGTTTAGTATTAGCAGGGATCAGAATACTAGAGAGGATTGCAGATTCCCATACAATAAAGCGTGGCGCGGAAGTTTGCCATAATTACCGATGAAACCTAGATGGCGCTGCAAATTTAGCGTGTAGCCTAGCTGCCGCCAAATTCCGCAACGCGCTGCGGTCGCATAGTGATATAACGATAGTAGATTTCGTAACCCGAGTGAAGTCGTTTCAAGAAAATACAAATAAAATTAGTCTACTACTACCTTCGCCCCGCGGTCTTATCCGCCTAAGTCTGGGATAAAAGTAGCCTATGTTGTTAATACAAAATCTAACCTATTTCCATACCAAATTTCATCAAAGTCAGTTCAGCCGTTTGAGCGTGAAGAAGTAACAAACATACACACATATATACTCACACTCACAATAAAATAAAATTACAGAGAACACACAAAGAACTTACAAACTAGTGCCTTAACCGGCGACTTTATCGCTAAGAGACGATTTCGTCCAGGTATCCAATTCTAGGAAATTAGACAAGGAAATAACATAGGACGAAGTGTTATAATCTTATATATAAAATTTCCGTGTCACAGTGTTTGTTACCGTACTCCTCCGAAACGGCTTGACTGATCATTACCAAATTTCATATGCGTATTCAGTAGGTATGAGAATCGGCTACTGTATATTTAGTATTTTTTTATTTTTTTTTATTAAGGTAAAACAACGTTTGCCGGGTCAGCTAGTATAAGTGTATATGTGAATTCGAAGAAATATATATAATACGATTTTCAACAAGAGGTTGAGCGTCTATTGTATTTATTAGTCTATGCCTCTATGGTGAGATATAGAGATAGTGTATAATATAATCTGGCTCCCATTGACCTAGTAATCGCGCAGACCTCGATGCTCAGCACAAGTTGCTTAACGGAGACCTTTGCATTGACTTTGAGAACTGACTACGCTGATTTTAACCTCTGACGTAAAACGAGAGGGCGTTATAAGTTTTACGTACGTGTTTAATTTTGTATGTGTGTACACACACATACAAAACAAACACGAACACTAAAAACTTGTGTATGTGTCAGAGAGTGTGTGTGTGTGTGTGTGTGAGAGAAAGAGAGTTTGAGTGTGTGTGTGTGTGTGTGAGAAAAAAAGAGAGAAACAACAAACACTCACAAAAAAAGGGAACAAATTACAGAAAACACATAAAGGACATAAAAGCTAGTGCGTTAACCGGCGACCTTATCGCTAATAGCGATCTCTTCCAGGCAACCAATTTCAAGAAAGAACACAAAGAAAGAACATAATGACGAGGTGTAATAACATAAGTGTATATGGGAATTCAAATACATAAATAATATATTTTAACAAAATAAATATATATTAATTAATACAAAATATATAATACATATACACACACACACACAGTACAATCAAAACATTAAAAATATATAATAAGAAAGGTCAATCCATCAAGATGAAAGAGAGTGTGTGAGTTTGTGTGTGTGAGAGAGAAAGAGAGAGAGTGTGTGTGTGAGTGTGTGTGCCTGTCTGTCTGTGGCACCGTAGGTCCCGATCGGACGGAATGATTTGAATAAAGGTTTATTTGTTTGAAAGGTGTGTTAGTCGAGAGTATTCTTAGTTATAGTTGTGTTTGATAAAATCCATAATGGCGTCGCCACAACAAGACTTTTTTTAACACAAACACTGAACTTTATTGGCTATACATAACATATGTTAATGGCAAGTCGCACTACAATAATTACTTAAAAAAAGACTAGTTGGCTAAATTAAACTTAAAAATTTCATTAAATATTCTACACCATTGTAGAATATTAGTATCTACACACAATTGCAATTTTCTAAATTACCTCAATATGGGTATGAAATGAAATAAAATTGGCTCGATTAATAGAATATGTCATCCGCCATTTTATAGCGGCCTCCATCTTAGATCTATTTTCATCACACATAGCTAAGGTCAGATTAGAATAACACACCCATTCATAAAAAAACGGTTTATCTGTTCAGGAGCTATGACTGACACAAACATACACACAAAGATACACAGACAGTGAGAGAAGAGATACACAAACATAAAGTGATTCACACAGAGAGAGAGAGAGAGAGAGAGAGAGAGAGAGAGAGAGATAAAGACAGAGAGAGAGAGATTCAGACAGAGAGAGAGAGAGACAGATTGAGATTCAGACAAAGAGAGAGATAGAGACAGAGAGAGAGATTCAGACACACACACAGAGATACACACAAACACACACACGCACGCTCAAACACATACACGAACACATCAAATTAATAACATCCAGTCGTATTTGCGTCGGAATTAAAGGCGATTTGCTCGCTCGTAACAAGCAATCAGTAAAAGAAGATAATCGACTTTATGTAATGAATGATGATATAAACAATTGTTATGTTTTAATTGTTTGAAAATTCACATGGGTGTTACGTCTTAGTGTTTCCTGGAAAGCTTAATTAGATCTATGTAGTGATGGGCCTTTTTTTTTTCTTTTCGTGAGGAAATGCCTTTACGCATGCCCACCACACCCGGGGAGGTGGGTGGGGTATGTCGGGCTCGATGCCAAAAGGACATCACTACCGACTAAAACCTCACGATGACCTCCTCACCGGAAAGGGCGGGGTGAGGTTCCCCTCCTCGCATTAACGCAGCACCCCGCCCACCTCGGTTAGCCTGCGAGACTCCTCCTCAGGGGATGACTCCCCTTGCAGTGCACGTGGTGCACCGCAACCACCTCGGGTACCGTGAGTGCAATGGACAGATGTAGTGATAGGCCCAGTAATGTGTTTTATATTCCAATCCAGTGTCAGTAATACCAAAGTTATTATTCTGTGGTAATACGAGCATTGTGACAATATCGTTGGCGTACATTTATAATTTAATATTATAATTTAATGCTAATTATTGTCTGTTATTATTTGACAGTCACAATTATCTGTTAACTCCAAATGATTCTAACAGATGTCGATACCTTTCGACTGGGTTGAGTAAGTAATCAATAGATGGCGCTGCTATGGTAAATCTGCGAACGTGTCATATAAGCTACACTATCTATTTTTCATACCCTTAAGTGAGGCAAAACAACGTTTGCCGGGTCAGCTAGTATTAGTATAAATCTATGATCAATATCTTTAAAGGTATTTGTCATAGATTTGCATTACGTCTTGTGTTGATATTTAATGATCAAACAATCCATTGTATCGGGAGTCTTGTTTTGAATATGTGTGTATATTGTGACGTATGGTTTGCTTGAGTTGTTAAAGTCCTAGGTAAATATGTAAAGGCAAAGTCAAAGGTTTTTAGGGTTCCGTCCCTAATGGGTACTGATGGGACCCCGTTTACTAATCTATCTAATATCTTTGAATGAGCAATTCTTGAATATATATAATTGGTATCTCGGAATCGGCTCCAACCATTTTCATGAAATTTAGCATATGGGGGGTTTCGGGGGCGATACATCGATCTAGCTAGGAATCTTTTTTAGAAAATGTCATATTAAAAAATAAAACCGAGCAAAGCTCGGTCAACCAAGTACAAATTTTTTTTTTTTTTTTACACATTCAGACACGGCTGGTTAGCCCCATACTGAACCATTTTTAGTTCGTATTATGGTTGCTAACACAACTGATATACTACATATACATACATACATATTATATATAAATATATATATAACACCCAGACCCACAGCCAACAAATTTGGATAAGCACAAAGATGTTGACCGGGCCGGGAATCGAACCCGGAACCTTCTGATTAGCAGACCGGCATGGTATAACCTTTACGCTAACGAGGTCGTCAATAATACTTAACTATCTATACCAATATTATAAGGAGAAAAAGTTTGATTGTCTGCTGAAGTCAAAACATATAAGAAAAAAACTAATAAAAACATACATCCGGAGCATCGCCTTATATGGAAGTGAGCCTTGGATCATGACCCAAAGAGATAGGTAGAGAGTAAAGGCATTTGAAATGTGGTGTTGGAGAAGAATGGAAAGAATAAGTTGGAAAGAAAAAAAAAGAATGAAGAGGTACTGTGCCTAGTACAAGAACCAAGAACCATAACAAATACAATAGACAACAGAAGAGGAAAGATGGTTGGCCACCTTATACGACATGACAATTTCATTAAAAATATCATAGAAGGAAATATAAAAGCCAGGAGAGGAAGAGGAAGACCTAGAAGATCAACTTGGTCTAAATAGACCAAGTTAAGAAGAAGGCGAAAGTCATGTCGTATAGGGAGGTCAAGGATTTGGCCGAAGATAGAACTACCAGGACAAACCTCCACAGACAAGAGCCTAGCTCTTAAATATTGAATTAATGAATATAACAAACGTGGTGTTTGACGTTTATGTACATAATGAGGCTTCGTATTTAGATTAGACGACCTCGTTGGCGTAACGGTAACCATGCCGGACTGCCAATCAGAAGGTTCCGGGTGTACCCCCCCTATATTTTTTTGAACGGAATTTAAAAAACGGAATTTTAAAAGGGAATTAAAAAAAGGAATTTGTCAAAAAGGGAATTTAACGTTATAAATGTCATAGTCATAAAATGTCTAAATTGGCTGTGATTTGGCTGTGAATCGTCTAGTAGCTATAAGGACCACGTCATGTATGTAGAAACTCAAGTTCTTTAAAGGTTCAAGAAAGTACAAACCCTAACCCTAATTATAGATAACGTTTGGATACTAAATACCTATTTATGAAGGATTTCATGGATAATAATTTATGTTAGACTTTAGTTCACATATTATCTTTTACTTACAAGTTAGTAAAACTGAATCATTTATCATATTCTGCATTAGATTGTTCCTAGTTAAAGTTCTTAGTATGTTAGTGCCAGGTTCCAGACTATCAAAATATGTATGATAATCTAGAAGATCGGGGCTCCATCCAGATCGCCCCGCTCTATGACCTTCAACCTCTAGCTTTAAGGAAAGCTAGACAATAGGGACCTACAGTCCCTACCCAGCACTAACTGGTGACCTCAGGGATATGTAATTACACACTTTCATGGTACATTCAAGTCTCACCGAAGACAGATCCGCACACATATAAGCAACTACTTACAAATCGCTTCCTCGCTCTCTACTTTCAGTCATCTAAACAAATTAACTCGTGAGTTAATGTAAATTAATCTACAGCAAAAAGACAAGAGGACATCCTATTGTTTGTCAGTAAGTCAGTTGGGATATTTCAACTCCTATTAACTTGCATTCATCTACTATTTTACTTCATACTTCCGCTAGTTAGTAGAACCGGGGTAGAGGTTTTGGCCCTCGAATCCTAACTAACACCATCCATCGCCACAGTTCAGGCGGAGCGTTAAACGGCCTTCGGTGAAAAGCCCTAAAACGCCCCTAATACTTAACCTAGAATAATCTATGCAATTAAAGTATAATATGACTCAATCCATAGTATAATCAGAGAGATGTACTGTTGATTCTTATAAGAATAATCCGTAGATTAAAACGTCGTGATCAGGATTCCAACACTCATTGTATGACTATCTCTGACGGTGATCTTCCGTTTACGAGAAACATCATGAGCCTATTCTAACTCAAACAAATGCGGAACCTTCACACATTATTCCCCATTGGTAGGTAGAATAATTCCTTGTATAGTATGTGATGAGTAGAGAGACTTCTCTCTTACAAAATACTCTGGCTAGAGTCATAAAATTGAAATTAATCAATTACAAACTTTGAGCTTTTGTAGTCTCAAGATAATATGTGAATTGTTTTACACATAAAAGTCCTGTATTTTCAGGAATTAGAATTGTATTCTGATTAGAGATTAGCTTATTATTTTAAGCTTACAGTGCAGAGAGAGTTTCAGTGACCAATATTACAGTAAGGTAAAGATATTAGGTTCTCGCCCTTAAATCCTTCATAAATGCAGCAAGTAGTATTCTAGTATACAATACTACCGATTTTGATGAAATTTTGCTATTTTGTAGCCTTTATGCCGGAGATAGTGTTGCTTAACACGCAAAGTAAGTCATTTAGACAACGTAGCATTTCTATTCAATGTTCAACCCTTAAGTCATTGTAAATAAAGTCGGTGTTGCTTAACACACAAGCTGGATCAAATAAAATATATAATTGGTTTTGTTATACATTATCGCCATATAATTTCAACGGATAGATCTTTAAAAATTGGTAACCTTTTATTTGGCTTTGAGTTTATTAAATGTGTAAATGATTCTGGATCGATTGTTCATAATGCGTAGCATTTTATTAAAGACAAAGCACAAATGTTTCTTTGTGAATTTTGACAATTAGAAATGTGTTTCAAAAATAGAGATTAATCTCGGGTATAATTTCCTGAATCTTTTGTAGGAAATCATAGCACATATTTGCAGTTGTAAAATATTCAAATAAAACTTTGTGATAAAGACAACAGTTAAAATTATCAATCAAACATAAATATAATTTTAGGCAACAGCATCCAATGAAAGTTTATCCTAGGTAAATGACCTATATAAACCCTAAGATGCCTACCATTAGAATAAGTCCTAATGTTTTACCTATGTACTAATGTTCTACGTCATACTTACAAACCATTTGTACAAACCACCTGAAGACCCGCACTCAGCTCGAGCTGAAAGAGAAACCTAGTGCATCCATTCCCTATCTCATGTAAATGAGACCTAACAATAACCTAACTCTATCTACCATAAAAATGGCCTATTACTCCTAACAAAAGCTAAGTTTCATAACCATCCAAAACTAGAGAATCCAATAAATTGGAATCTCACATTTACGTTAAACGTGTGCTGTTTGTTTACGATTTCCTAGCAAGGAACTCGCAAACCCTACGAAGGAAACCCAAACATGACAACTCCTTCGGCGAAGCCATGAATGAGATCCGCTAAGCTGGGCCCTACACCGAAAGAAGCGGGACGGGTTAAATCCCAACTGTAACCCTACAACCCGAGTACCTACGAATACCTGACGGGGTAGTGACTTGTGTTATGTAGCCCGATAACACAAACCACGTATAAATACATATATAGATATACAATCTATGGCAAACTCAACGCTGTAACTTGTAACCCCACACCTGTGGGTTAGTGTCTCACTTCGACGAGCCGGTAACATTACAAGCACAACGCAAATTAACCATAAAAAGAGGACTGGCACTGCCTGAGTAATCAGGAAAACAGTTTGTGGTCGCCCCAAGCCACACCTAACCAACGCAAATCATGTACCACCACTCATTTGACACCGTTAGGTTTCATGATGATACACAACCCCAAATCCATTAAACCGGAGTTCAAGGAATCTGGTATCCATCAAGTACAGATATGAATCCCCACACTAACTATTGTTACATACGAATCGTAGTATAAAAATGACAATAAAATTTCATAAAACTGAACTCGTAATTATTCTAGCCTCATTCCGAAGTCTAGAATACTCATAATGTATGTAACCATTAAATGCAATCAACACCCATTACTAATTCCCATTATTTACCCAAAATAACAATTATTATAGAAATAGACGGAACTGTGAAATGCAAACCACCCAATTAAAACAAAGCCCAAGTAATCCCTTTTCTGCAGTTACAAAATCTACTGAAAACACTGAGTTTAATCAAATAAACAATAAGATTCTATTAGATTACAACTACAAGTTTCCCAATTCATATCTGTCCCCAATGGTCCCTACTTCGTACCACTGCTGCTGAAGCCCCACGTCGTCTCCCGGCGCCTTCCAAAATCCTCTTCTCACGCTGCCCTGGAGTCCCGTGTGTCGCCCTCGAGCCCCCGAATAAGAGTGATCTCCCAATAAAGCCTCTTAAAAGTTGTCCCTCAAAAGCCGTCTCCCAAAGAGTCCCGAATCCTGTATTACATCTCCTTTTATTCGACCCCCACCCCTACTAACCATCTCGTGAAAGATTCAGCACTGGCTCCACCTCATACGCTATGATTGGTAACAGAACTCCTACAACCTACGCCTACAATATTTTTTTTACAACCTCTTGTTATCCTTAACTAATAAATAACAACTTAATGTCTTGTCTCAAATTTACTGCACCCCTACTGAGATTCAACGCAATTGTTTCGCTAACTCACAAGCCTTTTTTTCGTTAATTACAACATCTGGTAGTGACCTCTAAAATACTGCTCAACCCCGCGGTTTCTCTAGGTTGATTTACTACTTCTTTTGTTAGTGGAATCACAATAACGTTTAACCCAAACACATGATGCTTGTCTTTGCTGTTTGACAAATGGGCTGTTATATACTTAGATTACATAAGTATTTTATCTAGTTGCTTACATACTCG
Source organism: Mellilla xanthometata (assembly GCA_035578125.1). Lineage (NCBI taxonomy): Eukaryota > Metazoa > Arthropoda > Insecta > Lepidoptera > Geometridae > Mellilla > Mellilla xanthometata. The sequence goes on from JAPUBQ010000032.1 coordinate 647,784, forward strand.
TATTAGTGATAATTATCATTTTTGATATTGGTAATTAATAAAACGTGCGGGACTCGAACCCACACTAGACTGTAGTCTAATTCTCCATAAATTCAATCATAAATAATTACAATTTTGATGAGATAACTGTTATTGCGCAAGAGTCGACTAAATGTCCCATAATCAGGATATTTGAGATACTAATGAAGCCATTTTCGTCACAAGTTAAACGAGGATCGAACTCGTTGTCAATCAGTATAATAGACGTAATATTTAGTTGAATATAATGATGATTTTGGCTTACTGATTATCAGTCTATTGTAACATAAATGTTGCCACTTGATAAGTGCTAAACGAGAGTCGAACTCGTCTTTTATTTATTTTTAGTAAATTTAGTAGATTTTTATGAAGTCCTCTTCGTGTAGCGATAATGATGATAATTTCATAAAACTGAGCCTACCCTGGCCAGTTACAGCCGACCCCTGGTAAATTCTGTAAGACTAACTAAAATAAACTGAAAGAATTTACCAAATACCAAAATCCTCAACCTTATCTGCAACACGCCGATGATCGCTTTTACCTTTGCAAAACCTTTACCTTTACAAAACCTTTACCGTTACCTCCCCATAATGCCATATAAAATCATGTTACATGAAAATTCAAAAAATATTTGAATTCCGAAAATCTCTTTTAATCCCTCATGTAAGAATTTAAACATTCGAGTGTAAATGTTCCCTGTCTTTTCGTCGAGTATTTAAACCAATTAGCAAAAAGCCATTATATGTCCAGTGTCGAGCTTAAGACAGCATAGACTAAACATTCAATATAGCTTCCCATACCACGGAAGAACTTTTGATTGAAACGAAATGGGTTGTGAGGCCATCCAGTCCTAGTGACATATATCAAGCAAAGCGTTACCAAACCTATTCTTTCGCTTGGTCGATAAACCTGATATCCGCTTGACCCAAAAGCAACCAACCTTAATAGCAGGAAAACTATATATCACATTTAGATAAAGTATCTCTCTCAGGACTGAATTCGCATACAACAGCTCGTCACTAATTTTGGAGTAGTGGAGTGTAAA